>MU827314.1:133688-733688 GCA_029204205.1 Desmophyllum pertusum
CTTACAATAACTCAAAAACACGCAAGGAAGGTGGGACCAGGCACTAACTGAATTTTATATTTAAGCTTAACTAAAGTGTTGTTACAACTGAAGCACGTTATGGCCATACAGACTACAACATGGAAAGTGCTCTGTACGGTATTTACGCATTAGTTGGTTTGTATTCGTATTTTGTATTTGTATTCTGATACATCACCAACTCGTGCGTAAATACCGTACGCGCGCACTTTCCATGAAGTATTCTACATGTATCGCACCAAGACAAGCAATTTTAAAGGTACAAAAATAATTTCAAACACTTTATTTCCAGTCAATAATACGACAAATAAATCTGCAATAACATTGCTCCAAAAGTACATGGGCAACAACGGGAAAATGGTTTAAAAAAAAATTGTGTCTGTTTACAGCTGACCTGCATGTTAACTGTTCATTTACCGAGCAAATGTATATGCTATTTTATTACAAATTTTTTTTAGTGTGACTATTCAAACCAAGGCCACCCGAGAGACATCTGTGCAAATTAGCGAATCGGAAAACCGTTGATGTGGATTTCCCACCTGAAATTATGGATCTAAGCAAACTGCTTCTGTAGTGCGCAGGCTGTACGGGCACCGCGGGAATACGTTTTTGTGACGTCACAGTAACTTGTCATTGCCATCAGGCGACCATCAGGCTAGTGTGGTTCGAGTTTGATAAAGGGATCGGGTGTTTTGCGTGGTTTTAAGGCGGAAAATATCCTTGATACTTCTCGTTTTTTGCTAGTTTGACCCCTTCAAAGTGTATTTGTTTCGTACAGCAACCCGCCGCTACTGACCATCAAAATACTGTATCGCGCCCACTAAAACGTATTTTCGCGGTGCCCCAGGCTGTACACTACAGAAGCAAAACATTTGTGACCATTTTTATTGTTTTAACACTCAAATGCTATTGGTCAATTTGTAAAGAATTTGCTTGGGTGGCCTTGGTTGGAGTAGTAAAATTATAATGTTTCGCTGTGAGATTTTAAGCCTCCATAAAGGTTTTTTAGAGGATCGTCTCAAAAGGAAGGGGCAAACAGAACGTTCAATATGCGCACTTGTTACTTTAAAGATGTGATTTTGTTTTAGTAATATTAGAGGAGAAGAAAATGAGGCCTGTTATCGGATTTTACACCGTTGCATTTTAAAAAGCGACATGGGATATTACAGTAAACAACGCCCAACCGTCGCCACTTGACAAAGGTTTTGATTAATTTTTGACAACTTTCTGATGGCTTTCGTTTCAACTGGCCAGTCAAAATGCAAGAACTATGAGAGGCAAATATGTCAAGCTCCACGTTTGTGTTCTGACAATTGACATCTCCGCCTCCCACAGTTCTTGCAATTTGATTTGCAAGTTTAAATGGAAGCCATCAGAAAGTTGTCAAAAATTAATTAAAAACTTTGTCGAGTGGCAACGGTAGGGCGCTCTTCACTGTAAACTCAGCAAGAGCCACAAGTCTTGCGACACATTTTCTTGACTGATGGATCAGAACAGAATCCGTTGTTGAAGTAATATTGGCACTGGCTGGCAGCCGCCATATTCGTGCAATCTGAAATACAGTATAAAGGGCTGTGATTAAATTAAGTAGAAATTGATTCCAAGTCTGGAACCACACAATTGTTCTTAATGTAAACAACAACTATAACACAACAAACTGACAAGACTTCAGTTGAACAAACCTTGACATATGCAAGTCTTGCGACACATTTTCTGGACTGATGGATTGGAACAGAATCCGTTGTTGAGGTACTGTTGGCACTGGCTGTCAGCCGCCATATTCGTGCAAGCTGAAATAAAGTGTAAATTATGGAGAAGAAGAAGAAGATGAAGAAGAAGAAGAAGAAGAAGTTGATGCCAGGTCTAGAACCATACAATTAAGTCTTCTTAATGTAAGCAACAAGTATGGGCCTCGACAGACTAGAGAGGTAATTGTACATGTCGACTACTACTTGTATTCGACAACTAAAATAAGTCGACAACTATTAGTGTTGATGGAACTTTTCCGCGCACTAGAAGCCAAAATTATCGATAACTAATATTTTTCTGCGTGAGCTTGGTAACTAGCGTTCGCTACGCATGCAAGCGCATGCAATGGTTGTTGCTACGGAAAAGGAACCGCTGACAACAAACATTGATAATGACGTAGTTGTCGACAACTGTAACAAAACTGGCGCGTTTGTTATCGACAACTAATTATAAAGTAGATTTCAAAGTTTGTTATCGATAACTCGCTTCACACACTGGCTTTTTTGTTATCGTCAACGATTTATGAACGACAACTAAATAGTTATTGATAACAACTGGTCTAGTCTGTCGAGGCCCTAAAACACAAAAAACTGAGAAGACTTCAGTTGAACAAACCTTGACATATGCCGCAAGTCTTTCGACACATTTTCTGGACTGATGGATTGGAACAGAATCCGTTGTTGAGGTACTGTTGGCACTGGCTGTCAGCCGCCATATTCGTGCAAGCTGAAATAAAGTATAAAGCATTGTCAGGACCAGTTTGTCTTCAATAGAAACTGATTGAAACTGATGCAACATTTAAAACCATCGAGGGTTTTTTTAAGAAAGCGCCCGGCAACAATTACCGAAAACGGACTGCGAAAACGTGATTAAACAAATGTTGACAAACGCCAAAGATCTTTTTGCACCATCGCTTGACTGTTGCTATTGAACAGTCTCCGTTATTCAACCACCATTCGCACTGACTGTTAAATGCAACATTTGCGCAAGCCTAAATAGATATTAAAGGCTTTATAAGATGAGAGTAAAGTTCCGACCAGCATTTCCAGCATACCACATATGGTAATATTATCTCTAATTAACAATTAGATTATGAGCTCGAGATTTCTATGATGTGATGGTTGATGAGGCCGTAGGCTGAATCAACTATCACATCATAGAAATTGAGAGCGAATAATCTAATTGTTAATTAGTAAAAATCATAACAATTGACTAGTATTAACTCTAAATCTTCTTCCGAAACTTCGGAGAAACGAGAAGAAACCGCAATTTTGTAGACGACCTCCAGCAACTGCACACTAATGGCTGATAGTGTACGAGTAGCTCAGCCAATCAGATTGTCTCATTTGCATTAGTATACTAGTAGATTTTTACTAATACGAAATAGAAGACACTTGTCGTGTTTTCTTGGAATCATATAGAAACACTCGTAGAAGTTTACCGGGTCGACTTAGGCGAGCGTTTCCACTGCAGCCATTTACGAATGTTTCTATTAATTTTGTAGCTACATTGAGAGAATGTTTCCAGTTTCCTTAAGATAAAAAATCATAAATAGTTTTCCTTGTTCTATAAAGTTATATAGAAACAAGCTTTCAATAACCAGAGCGCATTTATTAAAAGGTTATTTTCTTTTCAATTGACTGTCGACAATAATCGCTGAATTGCTTTGGTTTTATATAACTACGTTCTATGATTGGTTTAAAACAACTCGTGCCACATTTTTAACCAATCAGATGCAAAACAAAACCATTACCAGACTTACCATTGTAATTGCTTAAACTCATTAATTATTTATGAGGTCAACAGCCAATAAATGACGCCCATTTAGTTCACGTGGATTAATCTTGATACCAAGTGAAACACCACATCCAAATTTTCAGGGTTTTGATCTGGTTTTGATCTGAGATCAAACACTTGCATTTTTAGTGATTTTTAGTGATCTTGATATCCAATTTAATGTAATATCAAGATTCTTGCGGCATTTATATGACTTTGACTTTTAAAAACTATAAATCATTATCATTGAATCATTTTTCATTCACAGGAGTCGAACCTGTAATCTTCCGCACAGTAGTCGGACGCTCTACCATTGAGCTACAAGATACTTGAATGACAGTAGGTCATCAAAATAGATTATATTATCTCGAAATGCAAAATAACACATTTTCACTCATTTATATTTGACTTCATGTTTTAACAACGGATTTAGAAACTGTTAACTAAGAACTCAGCAAAACAATATTTCATTCGTACTAGTCAGAGCGTAGTTTGGTAACCGTAAATTAAGAACTGGAAAACAAATGGCCAACTACTACTAATTAGTAAAACTCTACTAGTATACTAATGCAAATGAGACAATCTGATTGGCTGAGCTACTCGTACACTATCAGCCATTAGAGTGCAGTGGCTGCAGGTCGTCTACAAAATTGCGGTTTCTTCTCGTTTCTCCGAAGTTTCGGAAGAAGATTTGGAGTTAATACTAGTCAATTGTTATGATTTTTACTAAAACAATTAGTGCTTTATCTTTAAAGCTTTTGTTCGAAAAGTCATCAGAAACTCGTGCTTCGTGTTTCATGAGAGGTTCCAGACACACCTCATAAGTTTCTCGGTGTTTGAACCCCTCATGAAACACTCGCACTCGTTGTTGATATATTACTTCTAACATTGTAGTGAAGTTTAAAAGAAAAGAAAAGAAGGAATATGTATACATGTTTTGTCATTCAGTTTTGCCTTTGACTAAAGTCAAACTCGACAAAACAATAAAACGGAAAAACACTTTTATACAAGGAAATTAAAACCTCGATTATCTTTTAATCCTGAAGAAGCGTTAATTGGCTTTCTGGCAAGCTGACCCTGAGCATGGTTTCTTTCCGACTAAAAAACTATTGGTATAGACTCGGTGTTAGTCCCCCAATGGCATTTACCAATCAAGTTGTTTATGTTGGGTTCTGGCCTCATATCCCACGGTTAAAATCAGCCAACTTGTGAATTGATAAATTAATACCACGATTATAGTTTACAGCCCATCGAGTGAAATTCCACGCTTCCTCATCAGCGAAGCGCTTACAAAAAAACCCACCGCGTAAATGGCAACAGAATTTCGATTAAGGTACCATTTCGTGTCCCTTGTAAGATACCGTCATCAAGTACACATTTTGTCCGCCAAATGTTTTCATTAAAACAAATGTCCCACTCCTTTTGCTGGAATTCAATTGAACTCGGCGATTACCATGATCACTGTGATGTACGTAGTTGTCGTTTCCCCGCACTAAAACCACTAACCCTCAAGAAATTAGGAAATTTAATACCACGGAAATCTCTTAGGATTATATAACGACACGAATCGTCACATAAGAACAAATACAATGCAAAATCTTTACCTGGGCAACTTTGCGTGTTACAATCCTTTGATTCTGTATCTCGCCCCAGTCCACTGCAGTCTCTTCCTCCATTTACTGGCAGGGGATTGGTGCATGAACGAGAGCGTTGCTGAGTTCCCCCTGCGCATGTGCGGCTACAGGAAGACCAGGAACTCCACTGCGAGTATCCGCCATGAATGGGAAAACCTGAAAACAGATTTGTTAAGTCATTTTATCTTCCAAATTTAACAATAACAATAACAACAACAGCGACAACGACGACGACAATTACGATAATGATAACGATCATGATAAATTGATGCCAGGTCTGGAACCACACAATTGTTATTAATGTAAGCAACAACTATTACACAACAAACTGACAACAGACTTCAGTTCAGTCGAGGGAACAACTACCAGTTGATGACGAAATCCAGCGTCCGAGACGGGACTGAGCCCGCGGTTTTCGTCCCCAAAGTTGCTATGCAACATGACGTATTTCTAGCGCGATTACTTTCGGGGTATTTGTGAGTGTTCGCGCTGTTTCTTGATTGGGTAATTTAATAAACAATCAGAAACACTGATTTGCCAAAACCGACACTTGTTACCCCGACTGAGTTGAACAAACCAAACCTTGACATATGCCGCAAGTCTTGTGACACATTTTCTTGACTGATGGATTAGAGCAGAATCCGTTGTTAAAGTACTGTTGGCACTGGCTGTCAGACGCCATATTCGTGCAAGCTGAAATAAATTATAAATTCTGAAATGAGTTTATTGTACTTTCTGTTAAGAAGAAGTTGATGCCAGGTCTGGAACCACACAATTGTTGTTAATGTAAACAACAAATTACTATAACACAACAAACTGAGAAGACTTCAGTTGAACAAACCTTGACATATGCAAGTCTTGCGACACATTTTCTTGACTGATGGATTGGAACAGAATCCGTTGTCGAAGTACTGTTGGCACTGACTGTCAGCCGCCATATTCGTGCAAGCTGAAATAAATTATAAATTCTGAAATAAATTTATTATACTTACTATTAATAAGACGTTGATGCCAGGTCTGGAACCATTCAATTGTTGTTAATGTAAGCAACAAATTACTATAACACAACAAACTGAGAAGACGTCTGTTAAACAAACCTTGACATATGCAAGTCTTCCGACACATTTTCTGGACTGATGGATTGGAACAGAATCCGTTGTTGAGGTACTGTTGGCACT
The DNA here is from genome assembly GCA_029204205.1 of Desmophyllum pertusum. Lineage (NCBI taxonomy): Eukaryota > Metazoa > Cnidaria > Anthozoa > Scleractinia > Caryophylliidae > Desmophyllum > Desmophyllum pertusum. The sequence goes on from MU827314.1 coordinate 140,044, forward strand.
GGCTGTCAGCCGCCATATCCGTGCAAGCTGAAATAAAGTATAAAGCATTGTTAGCGAAACGTCGACCCGAAAAGGACCAGTTCGTCTTCAGTAGAAACTGATGCAACATTTAAAGCGTGGCTAGGGTATTCCAATACGGGAGGTGCAACATATTGAGGCATTCTGGGAACCCTCTATGTGAATTATCTATGCCATGTGGTCGTTGGACTCGACAGCATAGAAGCGCGGGTTGTTCAAATGTATCTTTGCTTTACCCACACACCCCACCCTTATTCTATCTGCGTACTCTTTTGTCTATTAGATTTTAGCGGATTTTTGACCTCATCTTTGCTGTGTAGGGTCTTTCTTTCATCTATGTGTAAATTGAATTGAAATGGTTATTAAAGCGCCGGCTATGTGGCCAGCCACATAGCTAAAGTTTATCCAAAAGAAAGCTTGTTTAATATTTGTTTAACCCTTTTCCAGCAAACAGAGCAAGCCCAAACACTAGTGTCTCTCATGGTATTCAACTCGCAGGGGGCAGTATAAAGTCGTCATTACACTAAAATTTACTAATTACGGCTAAATTAATAGAATTACATCAAATACAATCAGAACAATCGTCATACAAGGACAAAATCAAATGTAAAGTTCATCAGTTATTTTCCTAATACATTCTCTAAAAACCTACAGAGTTATTTTATCGTGATCGCTTGATCTCAATCTGGGCCCGGTTGCTTGAACGCTGATTAACGCTAATCCGAAGGTTTTAATTTCTCTTGTATAAAAGAGTTTTTCAATGCTGATGTTTTTTGGAGTTTGAGATTACTCAAAGTCAAAACTGAAGGATAAAAAATATAAATACACCTCATTGAAAAGTTACAAAACTGAAATAAAAAACCACGCTAATCTTGGATTAGCTTAATCGTCCTGTGAACATACAACCGGGCCCTGGACCACTTTATTTTCTCTTCTCAAATCCCGACTCAAAGGAGAAGTGTTTGCCACTTGTTCCCGGTTGTTCTAAGTACGATCCAGGATTCGATTATCGTGAATTTTGATTTCAGTTTTCAGTAACTTTTTAGAGAGGTCTCCTGTAAACATGTTTGGTCCTTAAGTTTTGCCTTTCACTAATATCAAACACCACAAAACATTCACATGGAAAAACACTTTTATACAAAGGAAATAAAAAATTCGATTATTTTTTATTCATGAGCATGGTTTCTTTCCGACTAAAAAAAACTCTTGGTAGACTCGGTGTTAGTCCCCCAAGGGCATTTATTACCAATCAAGGTGTTTATTTTAGGTTTTGGCATCCCACGGTTAAAAAAGGAGCTGTGTTTCATAACGACAGTACGCTACATGATTAGCACGGACAAATAAACTCCTCGCGTGAATTGCAAAAACGTTTCGATTATGGTACCATTTCGTGTCCCCTTGTAAGATATAGTCATCAAGTACACATTTTGTCCGCCAAATGTTTCAATAAAACAAATGATACACTCCTTTTGCTGGAATTCAATTAAATTCAGCGATTATCATGATGGCCTTAGTTCTCGTTTCACCACACTGAACTAACTTGAATGTAACCGCTAAGCTCTCAGAAACATTACGGTAAATTTAATATCACGGAAATCGCTTAAGATTATATGACGACATGAATCGTCACATAAGTTGCAATGCAAAATCTTTACCTGGGCACCTTTGTGTGTTACAATCCTTTGATTCTGTATCTCGCCCCAGTCCACTACAGTCTCTTCCTCCGTTTACTGGCAGGGGATTGGTGCATGAACGAGAGCGTTGCTGAGTTCCTCCTGCGCATGTGCGGCTACAAGAAGACCAGGTACTCCACTGCGAGTATCCGCCATGAATGGGAAAACCTGAAAACAGATTTGTTAAGTCATTTTATCATCCAAATTTAACAATAAAAACAACAACAACATCGACAACGACGACAACGACGATTACGAGAATGATAACGGTAATGATAATAATCCCCAGGTGCAGAATGTGCTAGAGCTTTGACAAAACTTAATAAAGAATAAATAAAGAATATTATTATATGGAAAACTTGTCGTCCATGATGAAAAGGAGCATTCTGACAATAAGAACTTTATTGAACAAGCTTGTTTGGGCCGTATTGGGGAATATCTCGTTTTGGACCGAAGCGAAAAAAAGAACTCGACCAATATTTACCCAATACAGAACTGACGCTAGTTAAATAACATCTATATAAAGAACGCGTGATCGCAGATAGTGAAAATTATAAAACACATACCCGGTTGTGGGCACGCAGTACCGGTTATACATGTCCGTATTTGTCGATCAGACCCTGCACATGGCTTCCCACCGTATGCAGGCCGTGGATTTGTGCATGAACGACGACGGTCTTGTGTTCCATTGTTACATATCGCACTGCATAGAGACCAACGACTCCACTCTGAATATCCTCCATCAACTAAGACTGAAGGCAAACAAAAAAATAGTTGACTTCTAATGCACAACATTCTGCCTCCAATTTTTACCGTTGCCATTCGACAAAGTTTTTGATTAAGTTTTGGCAATTTTTTGACATCTTTTTGAAAACTTTCTGATGGCTTAAACTAGCAAATCAAATGGCAAGAATTGTGGGAGGCGGAGATATCATTTTTCATACAGCGAACGTGGAGCTTGACAACTCCGCCTCTCGTAGTTCTTGTATTTTGATTGGCCAGTTAAAATTAATCAAAAACCATGCCGAGTGGCAGCGGTAGGGCGCTCTTCACTGTAAAACGTAAGAAAAAAAATGTGGAAGATCGTCTGAAAGATGGATTGACTAACAGTTCAGAAATTGTAACCGTCTGCTGAGAAAGGAAGACTTCCCGACCTTATTGCAGATAATTTTTTTTAATTTTAGCTGATAACGTGAAATGTGCATCAATGTGTTTGATAGTTGAGAAATATGAATAACTGTCAGTTGCTATCATGAAATGTGGAGACTCTTTTGGCTGACAGTTTAGAAATGACCGCAATAATTGAACTGGCTAGTCCAGTGTCAACCATGTTCTCAGGGCCCCTTGTTCAGGTCCCGGTTGTTCAACTGTAATCAAACTTTTAATTTCTGAGAATGAATATATAAAATATAATATATTTTAACTGCGGGTGAAAATTTGATATATGAAAGACCATCGCAGAGTATCATATATCAAATCTACACCCGCAGTTCAACTATATGATATTTCATATATCCATTCTCATATATTTACTAACTCACAATATGACCAGCTCCCAGTTGGCTTGATAGGTCTGATAGCTCAGTTGGTAGAGCATTGTACTGGTATCGCAGAGGATATGTGTTCGCGGAATCCGTTCAAGAGCCTGAATTTGTTTCAGGCTTAATGCCGGGTTATTTGCGTACATAACTGTGATGGTCTTTCATATATCAAATTTTAATTTCTCATGGATAAAAGTATATTTCACTTGTAATGATTTGTGGAGTTTGAAATTAGTCAAAGTCAAAAGTCCCAGTTCGGCGACATCGACCTATTTCGCATATCTCTGCCATGCAAACCTCTGCCTAAACTAAATCTTGCCACCAATAACTAGCCTTGCCTGGACAGTGAGTGGTGTAACAACAAAACAAAATGAAATTAATGTAAAAAGTATTCTATAGAAAACAAATATTTAAACCAGAATCATATTAAATAACTGAGGACATCGACACGTAAAACAATATTGCTTATACGTGTAAGCAATGTGTCACTCAATATAAGGAAGCAGTTTACCTGGGCACCTATGTGTGTTACAAATTCTTGATTCTGAGTTGGGTCCCAGTCCACTGCAGTCTCTTCCACTGTTTTCCGGTCGGGGATTGGTACAAAAACGATAGCGGTTTTGAATTCCTCCTGCACATCGCCGACTACACGAGCCCCAGTAGCCCCAGTTTGAGTATCCTCCGTGAACGGGTATTTCTGAGAATAACAAAACACCCTTCATAAATAAACTAGGGAAGCCTAAAAAACAATAGAACTAGATGAATGGATTACCCTTTCCACACTCTCTCTCCGTTCTCCTTCAACTCTCTTCTCTCCTTGTCTTTGCCCTCCCTGGAAATACAGTCGAAACTCTCAGAGCCGACACTCTCGTAAGCGGACAGCTCTACGTATACTTACGGTCGTATAGACAAAGCCTCGTTTGAACTCTAGCTCATACAAACTCTGTATAGACTGTATATACGCATTCCGGTAAGCGGCCAGCACCAGCTGCGGACACTTTTTTTGCTTCCCGAGGGTGTCCACTTACGCGAGCGTCGACTGTCCTTTTTTTCGTCTCCTTTGTCTACCTAGTAGACACATTCTATAAAAATATCGCCAACAGTCTCTCCATATGAGCAATACCTGTCTCCTACATGAGTAATAAACCGTTTTTTCTCTTCTCTTTGTTTCAACAATAAAAAGAACGCCCTCATGCACGATCAATTTCTAGTCCCTTCAATTACTGCCTACAAGAGGAATCTTTTATATTAGTGACCTGTTTCGCGACGGGCGACATTGACTGTCTCTGTTCTCTTTGTCTTTGTCTCGTCCTTGACATCCTTGTTATTTGCGAGAGGATCTTCCTTGGTTCCATAGAGGATTAACTTCAAACCAAATACTCGACCTGTTTTATAGGGAAACAATTATGACGATAACATGAATTGCTGATACAATACAATAAAATACAATTTCACTACTTACAATACAATTGTTACATTACAATATTGTATTGTAAGTAGTGTATGTGTCATTTTGTAAGTAGTGTAAGTATTAGTATTGTAAGTAGTGTTTTTTTGTGTTGCAATTAAAAAAAAAATGAATTGCTGATTCAAAACTAAAACTAACAAGAAAACTAGATTGTAAGTACAAACACTGAGATATAGATAATAGAGTATTTGCCCAATAGCCCTGTTTCAAGCACTATTAAGACTGTAAGAACGAAAGCAAAACAGCAAACAGTCTGCCCTGTAGGCGTGTTTGGTGGGCGAGTGCTGGATTAGTTCGTGTGTTCAAGGCACCATTTTGGATTTTGGAAACAGATGAGGATTGTTATGATTCCCACTACTTTAGACGGCATTTCCCCCTCTCCTTTGTTCCACGCCATCCTTTTCCAAATATATACAATGTTCGTATTCTCACGGTTGGAACGGAACTAGCTTGCAATCGAGGCTCATGCGGGGGAATCTTTTCCAATGCAAATATTTTTTTAAAATGATATTCCCCGCGTGAGCCTCGATTGCAAGCTTGCAGTTCCAGTCCAACAGTGAGAATACGAATATTGTCTATTACGTCTCAGGAACCATTTCAAAAATAAAGGTTGTGTACGTTCGCGAAATGCGAGCAATTCTAACTGATGTAAAATGCCATGAATTAAAACGGCACCCAATATATAGGCACCAGAATGTAGGACCGAAACAAAACAAATCATTATTATCATAAAATGTTTTGTGTGTGTGTTTTGTTACCATTTCCAGCGGTGTTCCATGGTCTTGGTCTCGTCCGTATCGTTATATTCCAGTCTCCAATAGGATTTTCTCCCCAGTAATGTAAGCTAGTTACTCGCCAGTTCGTAAAGTTTTTGAAACCGGCGATACTGTCTATTGTCCGTGAGTAAAGAAGTTTGGACTGAGATCCGCTGGGCGATGTTGAAACCATCTCCAGGTCACCTCGACGGGAAAAACGTAGATCGACTTCTACTTGCATGTGCTCCAGATATCGGATACCGCAATTGTCTTGGCTCAGAGATAAGGTGAAGTTTAGGTCGCCTCCCTGGCGGATAGCCAAGCTAGAGGAACTTAAAAAAGACAGAAATGAGACTCAATTTAACATCCCTTGTCTACCTCTGGCACAGGTGCCAATCTAACAACTGAAGGGAATATTGAAAATGATATGTTTCAATAAAAACCGTGGGAGGGGTGTAGTAACTTCTCGGATGCTCAAAACCCTAACGCTATTTCAGACAGGCACAACTGCTCAGCGGCCTTAGCCAAACGTAGACTACGAGCAATCCCTCATTTTTCTCAGGGATCGAGCTAATCTCGTACCCAGATGTTCTCGCTCTACGGGAGAGTACATCTGGTAAAGTCGGTTGCATTCTCCACTCTGATTGGATTGAAAGGAAAATTTCAGAGCTCGCGCGCGCTGTGACAAGATCAGCACGCGCTAACTGTACGCGTAAGCTTTTGAATTTCTTTTCATATGTACCGAGTTAACTTGGCAATATCTCAGGACAATGGTTAATTCTCAGTAAAATATAGGTTTTTTTAATAGATAGTTATTGTTTCTGGTGATTCAGGGAGTTTGAAGAAGTTTTTGAAAAGAAAATCTTTGTAAATCTGACGCATACAAGTGGCGCGTACGCGTGATACAGCGCGCGCACTTACACCGAGTCGACGATTTCAGTTGTCAACAAATCTTGACCGAGGTCTTTTCCGTGATCTTTTGCGCTGAAATGTAGCGCAGTCTGAGGGGATACAACTCAACAACCTGAGTAGATTATCTACGTTTGTAAACACCGTATCTTATCGCAGACGCGAAGCTTTCTTGTTAGCCATGCTGGCAGCGAGCCCGCCAGATTCACAAAATGTTCAAAAAACATGCGCACGCAGTAAGTCACATTTCTGACACATGATTGCGCCATCAAAACGGATTTTACCAGATGTTCTCTCCCGAGGGTTGAGAAGATCTGGGTACGAGATTAGGATCGAGCAAGAGAGGATGAGGTGGGCGCGCGCGCGCGCGCGAGAGAGGTGAGGTGATTTCTCGCGGGAGGTGATTTCGCGCCTGCTCGCCCGCTCGATCCCTGAGAAAAATGAGGGATTGCTCGTAGCCAAACGTGGCATGCGCACAGTCTACCCTTGCTATTTCAGACCTGAACCGCGGAAAAACGTTTCCTTTCTCAAGCAAAAGTTTCAAAAAGCTATACGCTGTTAAAAAAAAATCATGATCTTTGGCGCAGACATACCAATGAATGATATTAGGGAGTACATTACCAACGTACAAAATAATTCCTGGCCACCCGATTTCCCTCATTTCAATGAGTAATATCATCCCTAGAACATCCTTTCTTGTATCATCTTATTCAAATTAAACTGTAAGTATAATTAATAAATATAACGCCAATGTAGCAAGAGTGAACTTGGTTGTTTTTTGTCTCTGAAAAGAAGAGTTATTATATAGTACTGATTAGAAACTAGTCGTAATAAATGATACATCACTCGACTGATGATTAAAGTGTCACTGACTGATTTATTACGCTTCCAGTGATGGGTTCATTGTGGTTTCCTCGTGAAAGGAAAATAAAATTGTCTTTTTCCTAGCTGTTTTCATAACAGCTGTGGAAACAAATTAACTGCAAGTTGTCGCTCCTTTGGAAAAGAAGGTTAGTTTTATTAGAAGTTCGTCAATGGAAGTTTTCATCTCTCGATCTGATGTTGGGTCTTGGGCCATCAGATTCGCAAGTGAGGCCTCTTATATATCATTTTTTCCCCGCGAACCGCTTGCCGATCATCCCGGGGTGGACTCCCATGTGAAAAGGACAGGAATACTCGTCGGGAGGGCATTTTTTTATTTCTTTACGCTATATTTTGATGGCTAAAAATATTGGCGTTCCGTCCTGAACACCCTAAGTGATACCAAAAATCCCTAATTTACACCCCTAAACGAGACGACCAGCATCCCCACCCCTTTCACATGGGAGTTCCCCGACCCGGGCCAATCATGTTGAAGAATTTCGGGTAAAAAATAACTTTTCTCTCGAACTAGACATCAAACGTATTTGTAGCATATGTAGATAATTACTCTGAGACATCGAGCTTGACTTCACAGGACAGCTGTGGAGGAACAGAACGCCAATTCCTCGCGTATTCAACCATATTGATAGCATCCATCAGTCCAAATCCATAGTGACTGCTCACTAAAATGAAACAAGAAAACAAAACCTTTCAAAAAAAAAAGTTAATTTTCTTAGGCAGAAGAGAAACCTTTAAGCCCTTACGCATTTTACGTCAGACTAGCCAATTTCATCACCAAGCCTCGATTTTGAAATATAAACTTGTAAATTTCATCATGAACGAATTCACAAAGCACCAAAGATGAAAAGAATACCCACGTGCAAACACCATGCACGTGCCAGAGGTTGAGAAGAATTTCGTGTAAACGAGGCTTGGTGGTGAATTTTGAGAAACTGACGTAATCATGCGTCAGATGCATAAGGCCAGAACTTCGTGTATTAAGCAGGCCGAGAACGAAGTCAAGAAATATGTTGACAGTAGGTCAGTTTGTGAACAGAACTCTGGATCGTCAGTGACAACAAGCTGACAGGCTTACAGTTGGGACTTACAGATTGGAGCACGAGTACGACACTCTAAAAAACATCCGAACGCCATCTCAACATTATTTAATTTGTATTTTATTTATTCTGCACTTGGTAAAAACCTGAACTTTCGAACTCGATCGTATTTGGTCGTTTTCCGATCCGCGCGTTGAATGCGGTCTTAACTTTGCAACCCGCCCCAAACATTTTCTTTACGGATATGCGAACAACGATTTAGTTTGGTAACTGTAAAGAAGTTCATGCTCATGTCTTCACGAAAATACGTAAGGGCTAAATAAAATTTACCTTTAAGACCAGCCGCGTTGATTATCCAGGTAGGCCTGGGGCGATTAACACTCGGACGATTTTGTGGAGAAGTGATCGGCTTGGAACTTCTTGCAATTAAGTGTTGAACGTCACGCCATGTCAGCTCTGGGCTAAAAACAGAATACATTGTATAACTGATTAAGTGGTTTTCTAATGATGTCAAAATAATCGCATCTCGCCAATCACAACAAACGCAAATACCGTAACCCATTGAGCCTATTGAGAAAATACAATTTTATCCAGCTGAAACCCTTGAAAATAATGTTCCTTTCGGCGTATGTAGCTTATACATACTGATCAAATGTTATCTTACTTTGCCTGAAGTGCCAAAGCAATGATACCAGAAGCCATTGCAGTAGTGCCAGAACTGCCTGGAAATCGCTCTGTGCAATCATTGGCTCCTTTTGCAGTGACCTGTGACGATAAAAGGTGAATAAGCGATCTTTGTATCTTAAATATGTAAAACAAGGTCCGAGTGGTGAGGACTAGGTGACAACGAGTTAGAGAAGCAAACGAACCGAGCGGGACAATAGACCATATTCGTATTCCCACGGTTCGACTGGAACTATATATTTGCAATCGAGGCTCATGCGGGAAATCTTTTCAAATGCAAATAATTTTAATGATATTCCCCCGCATGAGCCTCGATTGCAAGCTAGTTCCAGTCCAGCCGTGAAAATACGAATATCTATTCTAAAGCAAACGCAACCACCACGATAACCATGTGACAACGGCCACACACACAAAAAACCCCAGTCTTCTTTTAATATAATAATACCTACAATAATTGCCAACGAGTCGGGCCTTCAGAGGAAAGAAGGTCGGACGAGGCGGCAGATTATAGAGCCGCGGAAAGTTGTGTAGGCGGAAAAAATCTCATAAACGCTCAGAAATGTGTATTCCAATGTAAAGTATTGTATTTTAATGTAATGTAATGTAGAGAGTGACGTCACAATAATGGTGTGAGTACGATGGGAAAATGGAATATTTATTATTTTGAAAATATTTTGGTAGTTAGCGGGCTTCCCAAATAAGGTAGTAATGGTAAATTGCCTCATATACCTCAAGTTATTTAGGTAACCAATCAGATTGTCAAAAATTGCAATATCCTGTGATGAGTATATTATAATGTGTGAACGTTTTAGCCAATCAGCGCGTTAGTTGTTTGATCGGCCGCCTGGGGCAAGCACGAGTTGTTGCCGTTCGTGGATCGATAAATATACAGTATATAGATTGGAAGCTTCGAAGGGCGATTACAAAAGAACACTTTCCTAACAGTGTAACTTCTAAAAGCAAACATTGAAAACCCTTCTTCCATGCCGTTGAACTCGTTGGCACCGTTACCGGTAGGTATAACTAGTATAACTCACCAAGGGAGGTTTATATTTTCCGTATCTAAACATGTCCTGTCCATATGTGACAGCCATGATGGCTGCACACTGCTCAGTATAGGCTGGCACTGACCCATCCCAATTCACTCCTGAGATAGCGATGGTGTGGATGTTGTTTACATAACCACTAAACGCACAGCTATCGCCTATTACTCCACCATTTCCTGCTGCAAAGACAAAGATGGAGCCCTTGCCGTCGCGGCCCTAAAAGTTTGTGAGAAAGTAATATTACGAGTGCTAATTAAATGGCCACCATCACGGGAATTTTGTTGCTTTGGTCAAAGTTACGATGCTAAAATTATGAGTAAGTACCTTCGCTCATGCACGAAATGCACCAAGAGCATCAAGAGGAATATATCAAGTGAATTGGTGAAGGGATCAAGAGCAAACCGTAATTAGTTTTTAGCCATTTTTCCAAGACAAGGACAAAACTTGAAAGTCTGCCCGACTTTTTCAAGTTAAGATCAAAAGCTCCTGCATGGATAACTCATGATAGCACTCCTTTTATAGCTTCAGTACACTAATATAATTATTTTTAAAGGGCTCCTGATTGCGTACATTAAAGGCGATTTAATTATCAGAATTTATATTATGTGAACCTAAGTGGAAGTTATCAGCACCATCCCGTTCATTCTGCTGCCATAATAAGGATCTGTCAGGAGTTCCATCTTACAATTTCAAATCGCTTAGCCTCCTGTGCTCCGAATGTGGAACCAGTTACCCTTTAGTATCAGTCCCAGTGAACAGTGAACAGATAATATGTAGTAGACCGACTCATTGAAGTTCAACAAATAGCAGAACTAAAGTACATACCAGTTGAGTTCCATTCTCAAGAGCGTCTCTTAACAAAGGCCCAGGCCCCTTCACTTCAAAGCCCATGTCCGGAGGCCCCCAGCTGTTTGAGTATATGTCAATCATATCGCTCTTGAAGCGCAAAGCCTTGGATTCTGTTTGATCAGTTGACCGTGTGTTGGTGCTGTCGTCGAACAGTCGAATACCTAACGAGAGGAATGAACCACACTGCTATTAATTCTACAGCTAGTAACGAAAGTGCAATGGTATAGTGTTAAAGTTGTCGGACTTTTAATCTGTACGTCGGTTGTGAATTAGTTTGAATGAGTTTTTTAAACCCCTAAGCGTCGCCTTTAAAAATACTTTTAAGTTGATCAATTAAGCTATTCAAAAGCGCATAATACCACTCAAAGGATGGGTATTCTTCCCTTGGGGGGGGGGGGGGGGGGGGGTACTCAAAAAAGGTCCAACCCCTTACCCTTTTATATACCATTTTTGACAGAAAAGGTACCCCTTTCATATACCTTCCATGGAAAATGGGTCCCCTTTTATATACCTTCCATAGAAATTATAAAACTGGTACCCTTTTCACATACCTACAGTAGAAACACTGCATCCCTTTTCTATACCCTTGGAATGAACTTAATGAACAATATTATCCTCAGAAGGAAATGGAAGGAAGCTGTCTTACAATGGCTAAGAACTTCAAACCTGCACTCCACCTCCGACCTAAATGAAAGTTTTCCCTATCCTTTTCTATACTCCAACTCGTGAAATCCCTACCCTTTTCTATACTCCAACTCGTGAAATTCCTACCCTTTTCTATACTCGAACTCGTGAAATCCCTACCCTTTTATATACCTCCAGTCTGAAAAGGTACCCCTTTCGGGCGGAGCCTCCCCGTATAGTCCATTATAGGGGATACCCCCCCGGGCTATTCTGCGTTACAAGTCTGTTAATGAGATACTACAGTGTGGTCATTCAAATAAAAAGTTACTAAGCGATTACTTTCCTGTGGTGCAGTTATAACTGATGCCGTCAAGGTAATCGGTTCCAACTTTTAAGTCTGTGGACAAACCCCCACAGTGTGACCGCTTAAATGAAAGCGATTGGACAGTACGTTCCTGTGCTGCTGTGCATTTCGTAGTTTTTTTCGAAGAAGAAATGCTGCAAATTTACTGGCCGGAATTCGTCTCGACCTCCCGCTCTACCAAATTAAATGAGCTAACATGGCGTTTGTTGATACAGACACTCATTATAAAAGTGAACATTGAGTTCTTCCAAATTCGCTTCATTTGTATCATGTATGTATGTAATTCCTTACTTGAAATCTGTGCATCAAAGGCAATTCCTACGCCACACTTCTGATTATTTCCTCCAGCAATGATCCCAGCGCACTTTGTTCCATGACTAACATTTAATATATAAAAGGAAGCAATCAAGCCTGGATTCCACTTGTGCCATCATGAAGCACAAACAGAAACACAAGAATAAGAAACTACTTCATTTCCTTGTGCTCGGTACTTGTGCTTATTTCACTAGTGGGAACCGGCGTGAACGAAGCAGTAGTAAGAGTGGTAGTGGCAGTGGCAGTGGCAGTGGTAGTGGCAGTGGTAGTGGTAGTGGTAGTGGTGGTGGCAGTGGTAGTGGCAGTAGCAGTGGTAGTGGCAGTGGAAGTGGTAGTGGCAGTGAGTGGCAGTAGCAATGGCAGTGGTAGTATACGTGGTAGTGGTAGTGGTAGTGGTAGTGGTAGTGGCGCAGTGGCAGTGGAAGTGGTAGTGGCAGCGGACGTGGCAGTGGCAGTGGCAGTGGCAATGACAATGGCAATGGCAATAGTAGTGGTAGTGGTAGTGGCAATGGTAGTGGTAGTGTTAGTGATAGTGGTAGTGGTAGTGTTAGTGGTAGTGGTAGTGGTAGTGGTAGTGGTTGAGGCAATGGTAGTGGCAGTGGCAGTGGCAGTGGCAGTGGTAGTGGTAGTGGCAGCGGACGTGGCAGTGGCAGTGGCAGTAGCAATGGCAATAGTAGTGGTAGTGGCAATGGTAGTGCTAGTGATAGTGGTAGTGGTAGTATTAGTGGTAGTGGTAGTGGTTGAGGTAGTGACAGTGGTAGTGGCAGTGGCAGTGGCAGTTGGAATGGAAGTGGTAGTGGCAATGGTAGTGGCAGTGGTAGTGGCAGTGGTAGTGGTAGTGGTAGTGGCAGCGGACGTGGTAGTGGTAGTGGTAGTGGTAGTGGCAGTGGCAGTGGCAGTGGCAGTGGTAGTGGTAGTGGCAGCGGACGTGGTAGTGGCAGTGGCAATGGCAATGGCAATAGTAGTGGTAGTGGTAGTGGCAATGGTAGTGCTAGTGATAGTGGTAGTGGTAGTATTAGTGGTAGTGGTAGTGGTTGAGGTAGTGACAGTGGTAGTGGCAGTAGCAGTGGCAGTTGGAATGGTAGTGGTAGTGGCAATGGTAGTGGTAGTGGCAGTGATAGTGGTAGTGGTAGTGGTAGAGGTAGTGGCAGTGGCAGTTGGAATGGTAGTGGTAGTGGTAGTGGCAGTGGCAATGGTAGTGGTAGTAGTAGTGGTAGTGGCAGTGGTAGTGGTAGTGGTAGTGGCAGTGGTAGTGGTAGTGGCAGTTGGAATGGTAGTGGTAGTGGTAGTGGCAGTGGCAATGGTAGTGGTAGTAGTAGTGGTAGTGGCAGTGGCAGTGGTAGTGGTAGTGGTAGTGGCAGTGGTAGTGGTAGTGGCAGTTGGAATGGTAGTGGTAGTGGTAGTGGCAGTGGCAGTGGCAGTGGTAGTGGTAGTGGTAGTGGTAGTGGCAATGGTAGTGGTAGTGGCAGTGATAGTGGTAGTGGTAGAGGTAGTGGCAGTGGCAGTTGGAATGGTAGTGGTAGTGGTAGTGGCAGTGGCAATGGTAGTGGTAGTGGCAGTGATAGTGGCAGTGGCAGTGGTAGTGGTAGTGGTAGTGGTAGTGGTAGTGGCAATGGTAGTGGTAGTGGCAGTGATAGTGGTAGTGGTAGTGGTAGTGGCAGTGGCAGTTGGAATGGTAGTGGTAGTGGTAGTGGCAGTGGCAATGGTAGTGGTAGTGGCAGTGATAGTGGTAGTGGTAGTGGTAGTGGCAGTGGCAGTGGTAGTGGTAGTGGTAGTGGTAGTGGCAATGGTAGTGGTAGTGGCAGTGATAGTGGTAGTGGTAGAGGTAGTGGCAGTGGCAGTTGGAATGGTAGTGGTAGTGGTAGTGGCAGTGGCAGTGGTAGTGGCAGTGGCAGTGGTAGTGGTAGTGGTAGTGGTAGTGGTAGTGGTAGTGGTGGCAATGGTAGTGGCAGTGGTAGTGGCAGTGGCAGTGGCAGTGGTAGTGGTAATGGTAATGGTAGGTAGTGGTAGTGGTACTGAGTGGTATTGGCAGTGGTAGTGGTACTTGAATTTTATTTTTGAATAAATGACTGAGTTGTAATAATAACTGATTGCGCGCTAGATCAACATTGTGCTTACATACCTGTCAGAGTGAGGATTTGGGTCACCCAAAAAGTCATAGCTTGCAGTTGAGTTCTATCCAAAAAAAGTGATAGTAGCCATAATTAAAATGTAACTATACAAATAAATTCGTCCAGCCACGCATTTGTTCATATTTTTTTTGACAAACACAACATTTAAGGCCATGCAGTTACAAATCTCACAAACACAAACACAGCAGATGAGAGGAGAAAAAACAAAACAAATAAACACAGCTAAACAAAAACACTTTAAATTGGGATGCTTCTTTCCTTTAAATAGATCTTGCTTACTACTACTTGCTTGCTATTCATACAATACAATATTTCTTGATTGTGTTTTGATCTTTGAATAATTTGCTCTCAATATTCGTTATTCACTATGGACAAGGCTAGAATCTCTTTCATTCAGCGACCCTGTACTGAGCTTTCATCATTCCCACGCATATTTATCATTCCTTAGCTTTTCTATTTAAAGCCGTTGTTCTTTATTCAGCTTTGTGTCTTTATTTTATCGCAAGGTCATGCATATGGTCATGGGTTCGAGTCCCGTTCAAGCCTGGGTTTTTTAAACTCTCTTTGCAACTGCTGAAGCCGTGATCTGATCAACAGGAATATCCCTCAGTCATGCAAATATCTGTGTATTGTTAAAAAATAAAACTTTTTAATCCAAAGACTTACAAAGTTTGACACCAAGTCAGGATGATTGCTGTTGACGCCATCATCCACCACAGCAACAAGAACTCCTTTGCCCGTATAACCTGCTCGCCAAGCTGCCTTCACATTCATTGAAACGGCTGTGCCACTCTGTAATATAAATTATCAATTTGGATCACTATCTCTGTTCTCATAGGCTGAAAGCATATAGCTAATTCACCCTGGCATCGAATTGTGATGTCATATCTACCGACAATTGGATTTATGCATGCAATTGTGAGTCATATATATACTTTACAGACGATTGCGATTGATACTGTACATGCAGAAGTGATGCCATGGACGCGTGCCCTGCTCGCTTTAATTAGCAGCACCGGGAAATAAATTGATAAGATTCAACAGTCAGCGAGAGAAAAGCTACAAAACACTTCAAAGTTTAGTTCAAAATGATGAATTAGAGTTTTTTAAAAATACAATGTTTCATCGGATTTCCAAACACCTCGAATTTCGTCGTATTTTCAACTCTCTTCTTGGTGTTTGGAAATGTGATGAAACACTGTCTCTCGCGTTTGATGCACATGCAGTACTTACCAGATACCATGATTGCCACTTCCTCCAGTCTTCATCATTATGCTGACCTTGACTGGATTCTATTTCCTGATCAAGGAAAGACAGAGTTCACGATTTTTTCTCTATACTCGGATAATAATTATTTATGTACTAAAGAAAACTAAATACGTCCGACGCTTTGATTGGTTGAAAGCCATTTATCAGAACTCTATGGAAACTTAGAAAAGTCGTGTAACCGTAACTGCGAAGAAACAAGACAAGGATTTTCTATTTGGTATTTAGCGATATATGCACAGATCTGAACATTTTTAATATTCGTATGCTTTGTTTCTAGCTTCACGACTGGAAAACACACTTGTTCATGTTAATAAAATAAAATAAAATAAAATAAAATAAAACATAATACACGTCCTATGACAGTCCATCCTACATTTATGTGAGGGGTTTAGTTTTACTTGTGTGTCTACGGAGACAGTGTGTGGCCGAGTGACAGTGTGGCGCAGGACGAAGCCCGAGTTCAAGTCCCGTTGAGACCGCTAGTTGGCATGGAGGGTCTGTTTTCTTTCCCCGATTTACAGTGTCTCCAATTAGCAATGCCGGGCTAGATACAAAGACCCTAAATAAAATATTTTATTGTATATTTATTTTGGATGTTATTGTGAAGACTATATAGTAAACGCAACAAAGCGTGACGCGAGCGTGTCTCCTTATGTTACTAAGTTTTCCTCAATTTAGGGTACTGATGTTGAAGCCATGAATGGAGTTTATAGCATATATATTTTGATCCATACATGGCATGTGTTTTGCGACGTACAAAGTTGCCTTCAAATTGAAGGAAACCTCAAAATAACCTACTAAGTAGAAGAACAACCAAAAAGGAACAAGGATGGCTAAGGATGGTCAAGTAAACACGGATTACAAAGTTACAAAGTTAAGCCAATATTTTTTTAAGATTCACTGACAAACCGTCACGTAGCTATAGCTCTTGTGCGAGCAGGGATCAATAAACGTAAGTAAAAAAACATGACTAAAGTGACGCTATTAAAATAACTAATGACGACAAAAAGCAATTTCTATGCTCTTCATAGACTCTATTTTTATCATGGAGCCCTTGAGGGAGTTACAAAAAGGGGCGCTCGCTCGGCAATCTGACAAGACAGTGGCAGCGACTTATAGCTTGCATTCAATACTCACTGTTGTTTCTTCGATTTCCTGTCCGCTGACGACATTTGGCACCAATAGTTTAATAGTAACACATAGATAAGAGAAAGCCACCAACTTCATGTTTAGATTTGTAGCCAGAGTCTGAAGCGGAAAAACAAAATAATATTAAATCAACCAGTCGACTCGTATCTGAAAAGAAAAAAGTGCTTTGGAATATACGTCAAGATTTCGGGAGAGTAGCAGGAAATAGATGATCTTTAAAGCGATGACGACATTTCAGACACTTCTTATTTGACAAAACATGTTTCTACATCAGTTGTGTCATGATAAAGCTCAAGCCACCGTACTGCTATGACTTCATATCTCAACAACTTATTAAATTTTCCAACATGACTGCTGAATATTTCTGTTTTTCAACTAGCCTGCGTGGCAGGCGTAGCAGGCGTAGAAAGGGGAGGGAGGAGTTCGAGCGCGAAGCGCGAAGCGCGAGGAGAGAGCGCGAAGCGCGATCGGCGAGAGGGATTACGGGAACGCCTGCAACCACGCTATTGTTTTTTTTCGTTTTTTACGTCCACATTCTGGACTCAAAAATCGTGATTGGCCAGAATTAATGAAATGTCAATAAAGTAGTAATCGGTTGTTCTGTTCTGATTGGTCAGTTATAGTCAGTAAGTATTTGAGTGATCCCAGGTTGTTATCAATTTACATGCAACCGCCAACCGGACGGATAAATCGGATAAATCGAGAGACGATCGCTTTGAGCTACTTGTACGGGAATCAATTTCTTTATTGGAAAAAAGCGGCTTTAACCTTGAATTAAAAGTGGAGCAGAGGAAAGGGTCACGACACACGATCTTCCACAACTAAAGTACAGCTGTATTCGAAAGCAAAACACGTACTTATAACATCACGCTGGGAAAGAAAGCAGTTATTCGGGTTCGCCGGTCAAGACTTTTGTCAGAATGTCTCGCAGTCACGGACAACCTTTCGCCACTTGGTTCTTCGGAGAAAATATTGTGAGAAAATCATTCCACTTTTCTTCAGTTCATAGCGCTATAAAGGAAGTTTTCATTCAGGGAAAGCGAAGACTTGCAATATTCAATGCGTGACGGAAGTCGGAATGTCTGTTGAATTTTAGGACGTGACCGACGTCTTGCCACTAATTATTTGAAACTGGAAACTTTCCCTTTCACGTTGAAATTATAAAACTTTACTCGGCTACTTCCAACCCCGTCTTTCAATACATGTGTTTATTATGTTAAGAAGTATTTATGTCATAGCGAAAGACAGGAATGATTTCAAAGATCTTGCATCAAAGTGCGCGTGAAAACTGTCAAAACTAATTAGGGGCGCCTGGCAAAAATGACAATAGCGTGGTTGCAGGCGTTCCCGCACTCCCTCGCTTGAACTCCCCTCCCTCCCCTTTCTATGCTTGCAGGCTATTTTTCAACTGTAAAGTCTTTCTTGATCACATTTGTAGTAGGACTATAATGTATGTGCGTAAAATGCACTGGAACGAAGTGATCAGTTAATTAAGATTTACCTTGAAGAAAACAATGTTGACGTTCTATCTTCTGTGGAATCACGTACTAGTAGTTTCACTTTCTCCTCTGCTACCAATAGCTTGTAACTAAGGCTTTAAAATTCCAGTGAGGCTATCTGCACTTGAACTTCTTAAAAAAAAAGAACACAGAGAGGGGAATATTAGCAGCCAAATGTGCACTAACCTGGTAGAGCTAATACTTAATTAGACGTGTCGTTTCAAAATATATTATTTTAGAGGCTAAAGGAAGTAGTTACTGATTGGTCGAAGCTGGAGGCTGAAGGAAGGAAATTTGCAAGCTGACGACAACGTGTCGATTCTCTTAAGCTTAAGGAAGTAAGTTTGCTTAAGGAAGGTCAAGTAAAGGTTAAGGAAGTTTGCTGAAACGATCGAGTCGTACGTGTGCTTACATCAGGAAGACATTCGGTCTATTCTTGGCTGATCACCTATAATATCAGGTGACCGTTTCATATCACAGCGGAGAATTCGCAGATTTTCTTAATAGAGATGATGTACTTCTAGCGTTTGCGCTAGTCTAAAGCTCGTGCCTTAAAACGAATAACACAAAAAAAGATACAGCAAAATTTGCGAGCAGTTACGTTCATAATAGTGCGGAGTTTTGCTTGGCCCTAGTCTGCATTTAACCAGTTCGGGTTTTACTAGCCCTTCTTTCATCAAGTCGAAATGTTTCCACGACTACCTTATTACACGAAATGTTCGCGACACTTTAATTTATCAAAATCGCGAAGTTAAAATGTCCCAGCCGAAAGAAGTGTCTAGAAGTAAATGACAGCTACTTCTCGTATGTTTGCCTGGACACGACTAAAGGGGAGATTTTAAACGTCATCTTGTTGCAAGACTTGTTGCAGTCACAGAGACCTAAATAATATGAAACCAGCCTAGTCCCAAGGCCTCCTGGCCTTCTCTTTCTCTCTCGAGCGAGCGTGAAGTACACGTAAGGACCTGGGAATGGAAAATCGAGTACGCGGGAAGGGAACGCCTGGGTACTAGATATAGGCTGATATGAACCCATTCCGTTCGCATCCGATCTCTATGGATTTAACAGTGATATTTTATAGCCCGTTCAAGACTGAATAACTAAAACAACTGCTAAACTCGGCCAAATAAGTGATGCGCCCGAATATTCTCTACAGAAATATCAAGTACAATATGTAATCTTAGAAAGTAGACAAGTGATTTGGATCAACGAATTGCTACTCCTCAGCATGTTCCTCTAACAGTTCTCCGGTATACATTTATACTCCTGGGTGGAGAGAAGGCACTGTGAGAGTTAAATGTCTTGTCCAAGAACAACAAAATGATCCCGGCCAGGGCTTGAACCCGAACGCTTCAGTGATCCGGAGTCCAACGCGCTAACCATTACTAGGTACGTATCGCACTAAACAGAAAAAGACAGCCTGGAAATAACATGTTATTTGAAAGTAGACCCCGTAAATAGCACGTAAATCGAAAAGAAGGGGGAGGGGGGGGGGGGGGGATGGGGCGTGGTGTCTACAGTTCTCGTCGAATGATCTTTGGACACTTCACATACTCAACTAGGTTTTCCTGGTAAAGTATAATATATGCAATTGAAACGTTGATTTGCATTGAACTAGTAATTTTGGGTCTTTCAAAATACAAGGGTGTAATGTTTTGACCCTTTTAAATAAGCTTTCAACGATCGAGAAACGAAGCACAAGCTCGATTTTGGGTTTCTTGTGACACTCCGTCCTAACCATCATTTTAATTATTAGGGATTTTCAGTATCGTAGTTCTTGTTTTATCACATTTCTATTGTTCTGAGAAAGAAACATACTTTTGATTACCGAGTAACAACAGTCGCACATTTACTGATAACTGCACTATTTTGTTAGCGAGTTGAAGATGGCCAATCGGAGCAGTTTCGCGACTAATTTCTATGGTTTCTCGTTAGCACTTTCTTGGGTCATCACAAATCCAGCTTTTGCTTGGTGCGTACTGTTGCTTTGAACATCTTAAGGCTAATTTACACGCTACGATTTGTCGGCCCGATTTCTCTATTAAAGGTATAGCGCGTTTAATAGCGCGTATTAATTTCTTTGTTCTACGCCATTATATAAATTGATAATTTTCTTCTTGTTATTTATTACTAAAACCCTACTGTTAGCTACCCTTATTATAATTTGTTTTTCGTCACCTCCCGCCTCAAATAGCCCTGCTAATTTGCGGGAGGTGAAAATCTATGTATTTCAACCAGAGTTAATAAAGCTTGTTGTTGTTGTTGTTGATGAAAGTCGGCCCGATCATAAAAGTTCTTTGTTATATGTTTTTGTTCGCTATTTTGGGGGTTTGACGGTGCACAAAACCTGACAAAATACAATAGGCGGTTACGTGTGTTCAAGCAACTAACCAATAGAAACGTTGCGATTACGTAATTCATCAGCATAGTGTATGAGCGAAAAACAAAAGATGTGCACGGTCATGGACCTTCCAACATAAATCTTGGCCTCTTTGTTTGCTCCTTTGAAGTTTGCCGGGCTTCATAACCATTTCCCTCTATTAACTATGGCCCGATCAACAGATTTTTATAAATGGGGCCGATTTTCGTCTGCTCAATCATTTTCTTAATCAAATCAGGCCAAATCGGGCCGACAAACCGTAGCGTGTAAACCGGCTTTTAGTATTTCACACGTTGCAATAATGACGCAATATTCATGTAATAGTTATTCTTTATTTTATATGATTTGTACTGTACTAGCTTTTAGTTGATATTTTTCGATTAAAAAACATTCCGTGTAAATGTTGGGTACTGTCTCTATCGGTTTGCTTTGTATATCTGCCCTCAACGGTTCATAAATGGTGTTTTTTTTAGTGTTTCTGAACATACGCCTAATAGTTGAACGTCTGTCCTTACTGCCGTTCTTTGGTAATCTGCTAAGATTGACACATCACACCTAGGTTCTGAGTGCCATTCACATCAAAGGCAAAGCCGATTGAGACTCGCAGAACTTGAGTTCAACAAGGAACTGAAGCTAACTGAGCCAACCTTGTAAAGTTGCAGAATCTACAAATGAAAAACCTGAGCAAGAATCGAAGAGAAGTTTCACTCCTTGTGCTGAGACAGCCGAGCTAATCTCTTTTAAAAGACATCTCTAGCAACTCTGTTAGGTTGGCTTAAGTAATTACGATTGCTCTTTACTGATAAATTAAACTGATTAAAATATAGTAAACGCTAATAACATACAGACGTTCTGCCGCCTAATCTTAGTAACGTATTGTTTGCCTCTTATTCAGTAATTAGTATTGTATTTTTTATCATAGTATTTTTTATAGTTTCTTATTGTAATTAGAATAGTAATTTTTGTTTAATCTTGTTAAATTGTGATATAATGTATTTTTTAGACGCAGGGCCCCTATGGATACCAGCCTAGAGCTGAATGGGCCACCCTGCCTAAATAAAGATTTAATCTACTCTACTCTAAACTACTTTTATACTGATATTAATTAACCTTTTAATAAGCTAATAAAGGGACAAGTAAAATATTATCTCAGCAAAATCAATCATGTGAACACAACTTATATATGTATAAAAATATGTTTAGTATTCATTTATTGCACTACAAAAATTACACTGACAGCTCTGTTGGACAGACAGTCTAACGAGTATAAAAAGCAATATAAATATTATATATATTTTCTTATACAATTTTCTTCTAAATCAAATTCAAAACATAATACTTCTCAAGTATTTACAGTTAAGAGCGCCCTACTGTTGCCACAAATATTTTTATTAATTTTTAATAACTGTTTTACATATTTTTGACAACTTTCTGATGGCTTCCATTTAAACTAGCAAATCGAATTTCAAGAACTGTGGGAGGAGATGTCAATTGTCAGAACGCGAACGTGGAGCTTAACATCTCCGCCTCTCATAGTTCTTGCATTTTGATTGGCCAGTTGAAGCTTAAGCCAACAGCAAGTTGTCAAAAATATGTCAAAAAATTGTCAAAAATTAATCAAAAAACTTTGTCGAGTGGCAACGGTAAGGCGCTATTCACTGTAAGCGATCAAACTGAAGCTGTACACATCTGAAACCCTTTAAACCCCTTCGGGGATAAATTACTAAGTTCTCTTTGCCTTTCGTATAATACATATACCTTACTTTCTGGCCCTTAGTGACGTACCTGTCTCTATATACCGTAAATCCTCGAATTTCAGGTTCCATCATTGAACAAGTTGTATTTTTATAAAAAAATATTTTTGGCAAGAAATCTGTAGTAATTCTGCGTCCTCTTACTTCATACATACGTTTTGACTGCATTTAAGGAGAGGGGTGGTTTTATATTATCAGATTTTATAGGGGGCGCTTATTCGAGGGGAGGCGCTTATTCGAGGATTTACGGTATATAAATGACACCCTAAACCATAAATCCTCTATCGGATCCGGCGACTTGTCGGAAAAACCACCATTAACAGGGTTGGAGAAAACATCTGAGAAATGAGCATTGTTGTAAGCTTTCTCTTTCACTTCTTTCAGCTCTGTCTGGGTCCCGTTTACTACTCTGCGCTTTTTTATCTTAACAAGGAAGAATACAGACAGCCAAGGCCACCTAGTATTATAATAACAACGCCAACGATGATCGCGGGAATCAGGATTTCCTTTAGAACTACGGAAAAACAAAAAGGAATTTAGATTAAAATGAATGACTGAAAAGTAACACGCTCACTGTACAATCGTCATGTCACGTAGTCTGATTTACAGACGGTCTGGGTTCCTCCACCTTGCTACTCTCTCTTCCGCCTCTCCCGTCTGATTTAACTCACGAGAAATCTTGTTCTTCTACTTTTTTGATTCCGAGCGTTAACGTTTTTCGGACAACTGAAGTTTAAGGAATGTGCCTCTCATAAACCAATATTGTGGACGCGAGGAAGCTTGATGTGGCTTACACGAAAGCTTTCCACATGTGTGGTGTGGCAAAGCTATTCCCGGAAGAAGAAAAGGTATTTAAAAAAGTTACCGCTTCCTCTGATTGGTTGAAATTAAAACCATAGCAGAACAAGCTTTCTCGTGAGGCGAATCAGACGGGGGAGGAGAGAGAAAGATCGAGTAGCGAGCGCACGAACTCAAGACCGTCTAATAAATCAGGATTCATGTGAAGTGTTTCTCTACTGCTATTAAGCAGTACTTTTATGCATATGTGGTACTGTTTATTATGCTGTACAAGGTGGTTCTAACTTTTTTAAAGTACGTGGGGTGAAACCCTAGTGTGTGACCATTCAAATGAAAGCTATTGAGCAATATTTCCATGTGGTGCAGACGTAAAAGGTGGTTCTAACTTTTGAGTTTGCAGGAACAATTCGATTGATTATAATAGCTTGGGGTGCAGAGCAAGCTGTTTTGAAGTGGAGTGGAGGTGGGAGGTGGGAGGTGGGAGGTGGGAGGTGGGAGGTGGGAGGTGGGAGGTGGGAGGTGGGAGGTGGGGAGGTGGGAGGTGGGAGGTGGGAGGTGGGAGGTGGGAAGGGGTGAGGTCAGAAAATCTGCCTGAAAACTACTTCTAAACTCCCGTCCTCACATATTTCCTCTGTCGCCAAAAAACAACAAAATGAACAATTAGAACCACCTTGCCAACATTAACATTATAAACAGTACCACAGAAAAGCACTGTTGAATACTGTAGAGCATAATAAACCATTGATTTTTGAAGGGTCACTCTTGGGATTTTCTTGTAATGTTACAAATGACAATCCAGAAATGAGTTTCACCTACCGGTAGTTTTAGAAGCTGGTCGCGAGGTTGTAGTTGAAGCTTTTGTTGAACCTGGAAAGAACGCAAATGCGCAAAGCAGTTATTGTTTTGTTTGCAGGAAGGGACTGAGGGAAGCGGGACGACAGAGGAAATAAAGCCGTGAGGACGAGAGAACACGTCAGTTTTAGAAGTTAATTCCAGGCAGATTTTCTTTTTCAAACTTTGGGTTAGGATTTTGGGTAGAAAATAAGTCAAATTTTCGTTCCTTTTATGGAATTTTTATTGTTTGAGGAAAATTTTCGTTCCTTTTATTGTTTGAGGGAAATGGGTTTGTAATTACCGACGCGTGCCGGATTACCCGAGCGCGAAATTCAAAAATCTTCGGAAGCGATAAGTGTTACAAACCCAGTCTTTGGGGAGTGAGGTGTGGAAATAATTGCTTAAGCTACAAAACGATCTAAAGGGAGAGGGTGGGGAAATTTGTGACAAGAAGAGCGGGGTCTGGACTGTAAACCTGCTAAACCCACGCGCGTTAGGGCCTATGACATAAGTGCGAACGTTGATCAAAGCTAGGGCTCTCATGCCAACTGCAGCCGCATTCCAAGAGAGCCTTATAGAATTGAAACTGGACTTGTCGATTAAAATCGCTCCCGCAACCACCACCACGCACAAAACAACAAAAAAACATTGACCGAGCTATCACGAGCGTATTTTAACGTAACTTAAACAAATTAATCAAAAACTGAGTCATTTTACCGCTTGTTCATCTCAGTAATAATAAATTGGCGCGTTATCATGCTATTCTCCTTTGGGCTTTATCTCATGAATTATCAACCAACAATTAATTCATGCAAGTTTCACGTGCCGCGTGCCGCTAAACGGCACCACGCACAAATCTTTCACAGATCAGTTCCAATATGGCTATCAAGTTTAAATTATAGAATACCTCAAACGAAATCTACTAAATTACAATACAAAACTGAGTCATTTAGCCTTGTTCGCCACAATTATATAAGTCCGTAGCGCGAGATTCCATGCGAACTTTAAAGAATGGAAACATGGCTGTAGAAATAACATTGAGTGATTTAGAGGTTGTAAAATTAACCCTGGAAGATATTCCTGGAGCATTTATAGAAAATAAAAGCAAAGTTTTGGCTGAAATGTACACAGCTGGATTTTCCTGAATTATTGATGAAAAGGCCAATAAAGTCTTCAATAACAACTTCCAGGGTTAATTTTACAACCTCTAAATCACTCGATGTTGTTTCTTCAGCCGATGTTTCCACTCTTTTATAGTTCGCGGGAAATCTTGTGGCCCTTAGGCCTCGCTTTCATGCTTAGGGCGTCATGCAAACATTTCAATTTCGCTAAACTTTCCACGCGACTATACACCGACAAACTTCGACAGATTGATCAGTTCAAAATGTTTTCAAAGTTCAAATTAGCGAAAGATTCAAAGGCGAAATATACAAAGGCGAAAGATTCAGACCCTCCCGCCCCAGACTCTCGCGGCTCTGCCGCTCGGTACGAATTTTTGCCTTCGCGCGCCAACAAGACCGCCAGCTACGCAGGCTATATGTAATGTAAGCAACAACCATAACACAACAAACTGAGAAGACTTCAGTCGAACAAACCTTGACATATGCCGCAAGTCTTCCGACACATTTTCTTGACTGATGGATTGGAACAGAATCCGTTGTTGAGGTACTGTTGGCACTGACTGTCAGCCACCATATTCGTGCAAGCTGAAATAATGTTTAAAGCAATGTCAGTGAAATGTCGACCTAAAAAGGACCTGTTCGTCTTCAGTAGAAACTGATGCAACATCTAAAGCCATGGACTTGTTTTAAGTAAGCGCCAACAATTACTGAAAACGGACTGTGGAACTGTTGACGAAGATTGTTGCACCATCGCTTGACTGTTGCTTTTGAACAGTCTCCGTTGTTCAACCAGCTCCCCTCTACCGACTGTCGGCCAACCGACTGTTGTCAATAACAATAGCATAACAATAAAATCACTGAAACGGAAAAGAGTTGCGAACTGATTCAGGCGTGTTGGCTCAGCTTCTTTGGCAATCACTAAATAAGCAGTTTATTATTATAAACCAAAGTATACGAACTGTATGGTTACATATTTCCAAGAGTTATTACAGTCGAAGTCTCGACGACAATTTTACCTACGGTCAAGTCATTTTGTGCCGAAAAGAATAAAAAAGAATCCGCTTCAGCGAGTCTGTTTAAAACGCTTTCATCATCGCCAAAACGCTTTCTGTTTGCAATGTCATTGAAGCGATTTGCGAGCGCAAGGTGCGATGTAGAATAGAATAGAATGGAATGGAATGGAATGGAATGGAATCGAATGGAATAGAACAGAACGGAATGGAATGGAATGGAATGGAATAGAATATAATCTTTATTTATAACACACGGTATACAGAAACATCAGTAAAGCTAAAAAAAGTTTAAAAAGGTTTGTCATTTGCGCTCGGTCGATAATATCTTTACTGCGCGAGCTGATGACAATGCACCCAGGGACGTCGGTTTCTGTCGTAGTTAAACTTTTCCCCACTAGACCACCGTTGGGTGCAAAAATGTCGTCACCGACAATTTTCCGATTGGACCCGATTAAAGGCCGAACGCCATTTCACGACCCCATTGAAAAAGTCGGGTATTGAAATATAAAACAAACGAAACAAAAGCAGCATTGTCTTTTAAAATCCTAACCATAACAATAGACAAAGTTTGACATAGGTTTGGGTGCGCAAGCTGTTTTGAAGTGGGAGATTCTCACCTCCCACTTAAAAACAGCTTGCTCACCCAAACTATTTA
Source organism: Desmophyllum pertusum (assembly GCA_029204205.1). Classification (NCBI taxonomy): domain Eukaryota; kingdom Metazoa; phylum Cnidaria; class Anthozoa; order Scleractinia; family Caryophylliidae; genus Desmophyllum; species Desmophyllum pertusum. The sequence continues at coordinate 166,813 of MU827314.1, forward strand.
AAGCAATAATTGTTTCCTTGTAATGTTACAAATGAAAAACAGAAATGAGTTTCGCCCACCGGTAGTTTTAGAAGCTGGTCGCGAGGTTGTAGTTGAAGCTTTTGTTGAACCTGGAAAGAACGCAAATGCGCAAAGCAGTTATGGTTTCGTTTGCAGGAAGGGAGGAGGGAAGCGGGACGACAGAGGAAATAAAGACAGTGAGGACGAGAGAACACGTCAGTTTAGAAGTTAATTCCAGACAGATTTTCTGACCCCACCCCTTCCCACCTCCCACTTCAAAACAGCTTGCTCACCCAAACTATTTTAAAGCAAAAATTGTTTCCTTGTAAGGTTATATATGAAGACAAACCAGAAATGAGTTTCGCCTACCGGTATTTTTAGAAGCTGGCTGCGAGGTTGTAGTAGATGCTTTTGTTGCAAATGTAATGTCTGTAGACAACGTAGGGATATGTGTGTTGTTTGATAGGGGATCCACAGTGGTTCCATACAAAATCAACGACCAGCTATAAAGTGTACCTAGAATACAACAAACGCACCGTTAGTTTTTGGTGTTTTTTTCTTGAGGTATTGTGCAATCCAGAAGACCGCTGTCATCTATTTAACAAACCAACCAACCAATATAGATGAATGAAAACTCCACCAGGGAGGGATATGTTGTGCTTTCTGTGACGGGACATAATAGGAGAAGGACCAGAATACTTCCGTTACAGCGCAGCAAACCCAAAATAAAATCACACATGAACTTAACTTCGGAAAGATGACACCAAATAAATGTTTCTATGCCTGTGAAAGTGTCTATATTTACCGTTAGTTTGGTAACTTGGGTCCAAATTTTCAATTCTGAGCTTCCATTGCCCGTCAGGATTCTCTCCCCAATGAAACAAGGTAGCGATAACCCAGTTTGTAAGATTTGTATATGGCGTAAAGTTGTCGTGACGCCGCTGATGAGTCAGTGGGGATTTTGTACCACTAGGAGCCTCAACCTCCAGATACAGGTCTCCGCGGCGGTTGAAGTCAAGATTTACCATCACCTGAACATGTTCCAGGAATTTGATCTCACAACTGCTAAATGTTACCGAAAACTCAGAAGGGATTTCTCTGTAATTGAAAGAAGTATCGTTATTTACATCTCATAAGAAACAGTCCCTGCATTGAGACTACTACATTTTTTTAGGAGAGCAGGGATGGCGCAGTGGTGAGAACACTCGCCTCCCACCAATGCGGCCTGGGTTCGAATCTCGGACAGAATACAATAAAAACTCCGCGTACAAGAACCCCTATATTTCCAAGGCAGGTTGAAATGGTTCTTAAGTATTGGATGTCTAGTGAGAAATCAAATAGGATCTTATTTTAATTTGACAGGGTAAATACTGCTTGCTGCTGACCATAAAAGTAATTTAACATGGGTGGAATCCCCTTAATTCTAACTCTGATACTTTGGAAATACCACAGAAGTTACAGTTGGAGTTTTTATGCATTTTTAAATAAATGCTGATTAAAATCAGTAGATAGGCAATCAGATTTTTACTGTACATTGTGATTATGGACCTCCTATGCACATTTTGGTCTAGGTCCCTGTTTTCTGAGTTTTACTAATGTTTCCAAATAGGAACCTGCTTAATTTGTCAGGCCGGCTGAAGTGGTTCTTATATATTTGGGGTTTAATTTTCCAAATTTCAGCCTGCAGGTTCTATATCCACGGTTTCTTATCCGCGGGGTTTTACTGCGCAGTACACGTCCAATACGTCCAAAGAAAACAAACAACCACCATAACACACTTCTGATAGCCTATTATAAACAAGATGGTCTGATGTAAAGTCCGAGCCCAAGAACCTTCGGAAATAAACCACAAAAGCCAAACCTGTTGTCATCTTGGCCTTTAAGCTGGCATTTTCTTTGCTCGGGAACTCTTTTCCAGTGTTTTGCCAAGTGTACCATCATGCCAGCATCCATAAGCCCAAAGCCATAAGCCTTGCTTACGGCTAAGCCAGCTTTGTTTATCATCCACTCTCCTTTATCTAGTGGGACTCCCCCAGGGGCTGGTCTTGCGCTTCTAGCTATCACGTGTTGCACGTCACGCCATGTTAAGGAGGGGCTGTAAAACAACAACTAGTGGTTTAAAGATGGCAAGAAAATACACATCATCACGCAAAAGACTAAAGATTTTTCTTCAACAATACTTCAAGACATGTCGTGAGTGGTCCATCTTAGCGGTCCGTATTGCACAATTCGGACCGCTCAGGGAACCAATTGGAAATCTCCTTTTCATCATGGACCAGTTTGGCATATACTAATGTGTCTTATTGGGATGTTCACATCTCAAGATGTCTTGAAGTTTGAATCTCTTTGGTACAAATCGTTGATCTCGTTAATAATTTCATCTAAATGCGTTGATGAGCAGTTCAGCTGAGCAAATGTTCAACCAAGCATTTTCAACCGCTAAAAGTTATGGCAAGCATCGCTCCCTCACAATGGTAAGGTGTGTGGAGGGGGGTAATAAAGTGGAGGGGGAAGGAGGACAAGAGGCCGGGAGTAACGGGGATGGGAAATCTATGGGAGGTGGTAAAAAGAGGGCGGGAAATGGGATTCCTAAAGGCGAGATATGGAATATAAATGTAAAAGTCCCCTACCCCATTAATGCCTTGCATAGAGTCAGATAGCATGAAAAAAAGTTGTGACTTGAAGGATTCGCTTTTTAATAGTTACAATGTACTCCTCCTTCAAAAATCTTCCCATAGCAAAACCAACGTTAACTTCCAGTAAAATGATATGGTCGCTCTTGTTGGAGGTCAAACAACACAAAATTTGATCCTTTCTCCCATAATACAGGTCCATCTAATTAATAGGAGGGCAGTACATGTAAGGCTGGTCATCCATATCAAGGCCTTATGTGCAATAGAGCAGGAAGAGTGGAGGTGAGATGGGTACATGTAAGGTGATCGGAAATAGGAAGGAAGGGCCGTACAGGAAGTTTAGACCACCCTGTCGCCTTCTACAATAACAAGCAACAAAACTCTAACGTAAAAACATATCAATAGAATCCTCCATTACTTTGCTTCAAGTGTCAATGCAATGAGACCTGATGCCATCGCTGTGGCTGCGGATGTTCCTCCGAAATTGTCAACGCATCCTGTCTGCTTATCAGCGGTTATCTGCGTGATTGGACAAAATAGACAATCAAGGGAAAGAAAAGTAGTTTTTTCATTCACAATCACGATTTCCTCGAAAAAGATAAACTGGTTACATAGCCAAAACTGCAATAGGTCTTGAATGAAATTTCTTCCAATGTTTTTTTCAAATTCGATTTCAAGCTTAAAACTTACAGCTTACACAGCATTAACCTCGAGCTCTTAAGCTCTAAAGTGTCAACATATAAATTATCTTTACTGGTCTCCATACATTTCTCATAGAACTTGTTCAAGGGAGAACGGGTTTAAAAATCAATGCACTTCATCTTTGGTGATCATTTCCTTAATTCTGATGACCTGTATGCAAGATCATGAATTGATATCACAAGGAGACATTTGATGTTGTACAGAGAAAGTAGGTACATGACTTTTACCCTTCAGAGCCCCAAAACAAAACACAAATTTATTGGCCCTTTCCTCTCGGGAGGAGGAAAAGAAGCCGGGGGGGGGGGGGGGGGGGGGGGGTGAGTGCACAAGGGGAGACGTGAAAAACCAGTCGTAAGCATTATGTTTAACTCACAATTTTTCCAAGTCCTTTCAGTGTATCTCTGCTGTAAGCTGTTGCCATGACTCCGGGGCAGTCTTCGGCATACGTTGGATTGGAATCATCTTCGTTCAAACCATTGATCGCAATAGTGTAAATACTGTTAACATAACCATTATAGGCGCAACTGTCCCGAAATATGCCGCCATTTCCAGCTGCGAAGGTGTAGATAGCACCCAAGCCCCTCGACCCTGAAAAAAAAATGCAGTGTTCCAGAAGAATTAATAAGTATGTTGTTGCCTGATGCCCTTCAGTTGGGATATGGATTATTCTGCAAATAAAGCTATAGCTATATCATAAACGTGATTCCTCTTTGTTCACATCCTTCACTACCACAATTAACCTATAACAACTGCAATCTGCTTCCCCTTTTTCCATGACATGCAAATGGTCTTCAGATCTGAATCTAGAGTTGTCACCCATGTTGCGAGTCAGGCCTCTCTTTGTTTGTGTTAATTATAAGCAGCCAGTTATCAAAGTCCCGAAACTATTGTCAATATAAAACCGTAAATCAAACGCCTATTAAGCAGCTGCGGCTACCTTCTGGCCGTCCCGAGGAGGGTTCTTCGATTGTTTTTACCCGTAATAAGCGGCTACAAATAATTTACATGTAATTCTCGTAGTGTGGCCTTGTTTCGAAAAACCTGATGACAGACAAGAGTCCAAAATAGAAGGTGACGAATGATAAAAACATTCAAACACTTTATTATCGTATTGATGTGACTGCGTTGTCACTAATCTTTTGATTTTTTACCACGCCTTATGCTAATTTGTGACAAACACCTATTAAGCGGCCACTTTCCGTTTCCCCGACGGTAATAATAATAACATAATATTTACCCAGGATAACATTGTCAGTGTAAAAACATTGGTACCAAAGGGGTCCTGCGTTACTAAATACAATAAAAGGTCCCTAAAAATCCCTAAAAGATATAAGACGATGGCCGCTTAATAGGGATTCGACTGTAGTCAATAATATTTCTTTTTTCAAGGTCAACCTTGATAATCAAACATTTCGACACACGTAACTTTTAATACCTTTTCAGTCCCAATCCTTAAAGCTCGACTGGTGAGCACTCCAGGACCTTCAACTTCCCATCCCCCTTCCCCTGGTCCCCAACTGTTTGAGTAAATATCAACCATTTCTATTTTGTGAAGCAATGCAGCAGACTCCGTAGCATCAGTTGACCTGACATTAATATCATCGTCAAAAAGGCGAACTCCTGAGGAAAAGGACAGTTTATAGTTAGCTATATGCATCTTGAGTAGAAGCAGGCAGTGTGGATCTTATGGTTAATGTGATGAACTGATGATGCAGAGTTTGTGGGCTCAATAATCTTGCAATGGACACCTCTAAGACACCCTAATTTGTTCTTGTATTTCAAATATGTTTATTGTCTTATTAAAGTACATTACATTGTAATTTCACATACACATATTTACATAAACAGACACACATGCATGTACACACAAAATTAACAACACATCAATTATAATTAAAGTCATAAAAAAGAGACTAACCAAATTAAAACTGCTAAATAACATGCGTGTTCCGACAAGAAGAAGGTTTATATTCATTGATTGATATGTGTTATATACTTGCCCCATTTAATGACATGCACAGCTAACTTATTTTCTGATTTGGCGATCCTGCTTTCGAGTTGATAAATTGAATTGAGTCTTGATAAAAGGACGTTAAAAGATGGTTTTAAAGCGTTGTTTCTGCAGTAATAAATGTAATTGTTTTGCAATAATTACAATGTGATTTTTAAACAACAAAAAGTCATCCTTTCTTTTCCAAAGACCAAACATTTTATCGATATCAGAAAGTGATGTAATTTCAATATTTCTATTGTTACACCAATCAATAAGATCTGTCCAAAGTGTTTTGACGATGGGCAGGATGTAAACAGATGTTCGAGGGATTCGTCTCAGTACAGTACCACAAAAGGAGCAAGCTGTTCGTTGCTAACATTCTGTATTCTATATTGAAATTCTCTCGATTTTGTATCTAAAGCTACCTTGAACGGCATGTTTATATATTTCTTTCCATTCTAGAGTTTCATTGCTAAAAATGTTTGTGTACCTCGACTGGGCTGTCGGTGGAGTTCTAATTCTAGATCTTAATTCTGCGCAGATGCCTTTAGAGAGAGCAGTTACTAATCAAAACGCTATGCCCCATCAAATCCAATTGAATTTGGTCTTGAAGAACAAAACTTTGTTTATCAATATATCCATTTATCTTCAAAGACTGACGCCACTGTGCAGGAATAGCATCTATTAAAGTCATAAGTTCAAAAGCATCCATTGGGGAGAAATCAAGCTCAGTTAAATTGCATGATGCATAACTATATTTGATATTTTCTCGTGCGACAGTTCAAATTCATTTGTTTGTCCAGCAGCCGAACACTCTGCAATATACTCAAAACACTCCTTGTAATACTTAGGAAGACTGATTGGAAGTTTTTTCACATCATAGTCACAACAAACTGGGTTTCAGGTAGTGCGATAAAAAATATTTCCAACTACTTAAGTCCTCACTCGCGAATTTTTTACAACATAATATTCTTTGCGTTTTAATTATGGACTCTAAGTGAGGAGCCTTGAGTCCACCATTTTCGATATCACTGATGAGCGACGACCGTTTTACCTTGTCTCTGCCCTTCCAAATGAAATCAAATATTATACTGTTGGCCTCAACTATCACCTCTTTATTTAGACTAATCAACTCCAATCACTTTGCATTGAAGATTACTAGTTATTATCATGTAAATGTTCAACTATAAAAAAGAACAATAAACACCCCACAATATCAACTTATCGCCATCATCAGTAATCATACACATCAGATTATTTACTACTTTTTACATGCTATTAATCTGTAAAAGCCGACTTACCTGCAATTTTGGCATTGTATGCCAATCCCACACCACACAAACTGTTATTAGCTGCACCAGCTATAACCCCAGCACAATTATTGCCATGTCTAGGATTATGAATTCAAACAACAACAATTTAATAAAAATTATTACATTGTAACAACTAAATTAATTATTTGCAGAAACGTTTAACAAATTTCCGTAAGGCCAGCAGGCAGGAAATAATTTTCAAGAAGGTCACGACTTTTTTTTAATGTAGTAGACATGTTTCGGATGATCCTTCATCCTTCTTCAGTACAACAGAACACGCTAGTGGGTGTGATATAAATATTAGAAAAATACAATGGCGTGAAAAAGAAACGTTTAAATAATTAACCCAAAGCTAGCACTACATTCCATTATTAAAGATATGTCTTGACCTCTACATTTTCTTAGGAAAATTAATTAAATAAATTAAGGTTTATTTATTTATTATTTATTTACATGTATAATTTATGTATAATGTATAATATTTATTTACAAACAAAAAATAAACGGCAACCATATACCCTGACACTGTTCTCTTCTCACTTGGAACTGGTATTTCATCATCATCCACATAATCATAACTTGCTGTGGCATTCTAGAGAAGACAAAATAAATAAATAATAAAATAAATATATAATATATTTATACAGCTGAGTAGTAAAAAATAATGACAATAAAAATGATAATAAATAATATTATTATTGTCATATGTTTGGCAAAAGAAGACTAAAAATTCAATTAACTGCAGTGTTTAAATACAATAGAAAAAAGAAAAAAGAATGAATTACATAATTGGATGATAGTTCAGGATGATTCCCATCAACTCCATCGTCAACAACTGCCACTAGAATTCCTCTCCCTGTGTATGTCGGCCACACAGAACTGATGTTATATGTTGGATTATTAGCTCTCTCCTAAAATAGCATGTTAAATAAAATAAAATATTCTACTGTTAGTATATATTCTCCTAGTGCGGCCCTGACGCTTGGTTAATAAAATATTAAATACATCAGTTGAGGTTAAGTGTAAGTTGCATAATTTTAGTGCTATAAGTCTGAAGGATGCAACATGGAGCAATATTTAAGTTAAATGGGGGGATTATTACGCATAATATCTCAATATGTAATTTATTAATAATGGTAAAATCAACACCAAACATTGCAATTAGCTCATAATGACAGACGTTTTGATGAAACATATATATAATTATGCATACCTCACAACCTTAATTCGCAAGTCTTCTAAGAGGGAATTGAATTATTGAAGAAACTATAGGAATTGTTGAAATTTGGCAGTGGCTATCAGTAAGCAGTAGGCAGATAAAACATTTTAAATGGGCAACTCACAATATACCACTGTTCCTTATATAGTGGGTCTGTAAATCTTATGGACAACAGTTGATATTTTTTTTCTTTCTGCCGCATAAACCACTCAACCTAAAAAAAAAATAATAACAATGTTTTTGTATTAATTAATACAAAAAACCAATCAATTAGCTGCTAAATTTCTAGAAAAAACTTATTATAATTCAAAAACTAGTTATTATATCAAAAATAATATTATTAAAGGATGTCAGAGGAGCAAAAAAAATTGTAGGAACCTTCAAGATCTTTGCAAGAATCCAGCACAGCTCCCTCAAGATGCACTTTGTACATGCACAGTATATGGGCATAATGATCACAACTCTAGCGTTTTGGCTAAAATGTAGTTTTGGTTTGAGAGGATAATAAAAATCAAACTTTCCATTATGGCAATTATAAATTGAACAAATTATAGAAGGCAGCTCAGTATATTCTATCATCCTTTATACCGGTTCACTTTGTAAACTTAATGTGTGAATGGAATATAATTTTTATACACATATGCATGTAAATTAAAAGTATGTAATTCTAACCTTTGACTCCAAATCCAGCTTTCTGTCAATTTCAGATGACTCAGGATTATTTTCTGATCTATCCTTTAACTCAGACCGTTTGAATGTGTGATAGTCCTCAAAGAGCTGAGAATAAAACCATCTAATTTAGTTCTGTGTTGTTATAAACTAATTGCGATTTTGAGATGGCAATTACCAGATTAGTGATCATTTGGGCATGCATGCGATTGGTAGGTTTTTACATTGTATAATATATATGTAGTAGCATACTATACATGTATCTATTAAATGATATTTTTAGTTTACATAATGTCATTTTTAATATTTAATTGGAGGGCCAAAAAGAATACACTATAGTAATCGTCCCTGAGGTCGAGCCAGGACAAAGCCCAGAATTTGGTCATTTCAAGTCGTTGTTTTGCAGAAGACAGCTGAGAAATGTACCAAGATATCTATAGCGCGTGCAAAGCTATTGTACTAGTAACTAAATATTTTGTTACGCTACAAGACATCTCTGACAACATGTCCCGACAATATTTTTTTGAAAATGTTGGGACATTTCAAAACTTGTCCGCAAGTGCGATCCGGGCCTTAATTATTTGCCGAGCCCGAACTATAGTTTGTGACAAGAACGGGATTAGCTTAGTGTATACTTTACTGAACTGTGCAAGTTTCAAATCGCACCTACAACAGTAGCTAGCAAAGGTTGAAATAAAACAACTTACATGTCTACCATAGGAGAAACCATGTTTGAGTGCTAACTGCTTCACTTCTTGTAAACTACCACGAACCTGCACGGCCCAAATATTAGTGTAAATATCCGCGGCAAAAATTTCAGTCCCACTGAAGATTAGTAGCAGAACAGAGCACAAAATTGCTGCTTTGCCGTCCTCCATCTTGGTATACAATGTTTAACTTCCTGTTTAGCTCTCCTGTTTACATACAGGAAATGTATGTGCTGAGTGACCTGGCACGTTTACGCGGGTAGTCGACGGGATGGGTAGGAAGAATTTTGCCCTGCCGTGAACAAATTTCGTATGTTCCACTTTCTGGCCAAGCTTCTAAAACTTGTTGCGTAGTACAAAACTATCCTTATTTCATTCCGCGTAGTTCATCGAAGCGCTTTATCAAAGTGAATGAATTTCCTATGTACAGCGGACCCTATATCACTGATACAGTAGTACCGTCAGGAAGAGTGCCCCCACCCCCTCCCCCACCGCCTCTAAAATGTTAAAACTTCCTGTTTACAGCTGTTTACAGGAAATGTATGGCTGAGTAACCTGGCACTTTTATGCAGGTAGTGGGGAGGGGTAGGTGGAATTGCATCGCTATTTTTGCCCTGTTTCAGACAAATGGAACAAATTTTCTGGCCAAGCTTCTAAAACTTGCTGCGTAGTACAAAATTATCCTCATTTCCTTCCGCGTAGTTCAACGAAACGCTTTATCAATGTGAATACAGTTCCTGAGCCTATATTACTGATAGTCCCCCCACCCCCTCCCCCACCGCCTCTAAAACATACGGAAGCAGAAGCGAAAAATAATAAAACTTCGGTCCTTAATTTATTCAATGAAGTCAATTAGAAGAAACAGCTTAAGCCTGGTTTCCATATGATCGCAACGATCGCAGCCACAACGATCGCAGCCACAACGATCGCAAGAGTGGTTTCCATATGATCGCAACGATCGCAACGATCGCAGTCACAACGATCGCAACGATCGCAAGATTGAGAGTGGTTTCCGCCGGGGTTTCCGTATGATCGCAACGATCGCAACGACTGTTGTGACTGCGATCGTTGCGATCGTTGCGATCATATGGAAACCAGGCTTTAGCATTTTCTTTCAGTTCAATGTTTTAGGGAAAGTGTTTGTTATAGCTCTTAGACTATTAGCACACAGACGTGCTTTATAGAATGCGGAAACTGAATGAGCCAAAATGTTTTGTATTTTACGAACATTGTTGACAACTAACTTGACAGGCAAATACGGCAGAACGTGACTAGAATACTAATCCTATTACAGCAGCTGCTTTCCTGGGAACTGAAAATATTATTTCCCAATTATATGTAAGCTTTAAAATTTATCTTTTCGACTTTTGAACCGCAATGAACCATGCAGCTAAGTTCGCTTTTTAGCTTTGATTTAATTGTTCAGTTAATTTTCATTAAAATCTAAGACACGGACCGAGATTTTTCAAACGGAAAAAACTCCGCTTTCTGTGTCCGAGTTACATATAGAATACTTCATGTAAGTGTACGGTATTTACTCACGAGTTGCAATTGCATGATGGTGATGTCAGAAATCGTACGAGTGAGCGCAGCACAACTGATATAAGTTTTAAAAGTTTCAATAGACCCCTCGTGTTAATTAAAGTATTTGAAATTAACGCGACTTAAATTAACGCGAATTGGAAGGAAAATTAATTCCGAATAAAGGAAATTAACGCGAAAGAGGAGGTAAAATGTCAAAATGAAGGAAATTAACGCGATTAACACAAAGAAACAAAGATATTTTGGCCAAATACAAGAACTCAGAGGTTGAGAACTACTCTTCTGAAAGCGAGGGTGAACTGGAAAGATTGTTTTATTGCTTTTTTAGGAGTTTTACATTGTAAAAGATTGAAATACGGTGTGCAGAAAAGAGAAAGCTATTGTTTCCTAAGTATCAAATATGTTTGTACAGGATCCAGAATTTGGGGTTATAATAATGGAAATTTAAAAGGTCGCGGAAATTAACGCTCCACTCAATTAATGTCGCGGAAGCATTGTCGATAGATTTTTGCTAACTGGCCAATATTAAAAGTTGAAAAAAAAAAAAACCCGTGGAAGGGTCTATATCTTAGAGATTTCTAGCGCGAAACCAAACAAGAATGCCTGCTCGCAGGCTGGGTACGGTTAATCGCAGCAGAGCAAGTTCTAGCCGACGAGGCCGCAAGATTGAGCAAGATAATTGTTTTATTATTCAAAAATTGTCAACGAGTCGAAAAATAAAACATCATATTAAAAAGCATCGAAATGTCCTAAAAGTTATTTCAAACTCAGAACCGCTTTCCAATTATATATTGGACGAATCTTCTTGAATGTGGCGAACTACATATACCGCAGGATATCTGTCATGTACGGATAACAGATATCACTTATCGGACACTTGGGCTCGCTTGAGACTTGCAAAAGTTTAATTTGGTCGAAGCATTTCTGGCCGTAGACTAAAAGTACATCCTAAAGTAAACTTTCTTAAACATTGACTTTTGTACTGCAGTTATTATATATTTCTATCCACTAAGTCGATTTTACAGTATTTAAGGTTAGATTGTCACGCTAGTGCCTTTAAAAAGGGAGTATTTTAAATGCAATTTCGATATGTTGGCTGATTCATCCTGATGATTACATTTTTTGTCCCCTGACCTTTATTTAATTTGCCCACTTTAACACGAGGCCGGCTCTAAAATTGAATAACCATCCCATGATCCCGAGATAAAGTGACCATCGGTCCCCCTTGATTAATTGTTGAATGTCATTATCTGAACGTAACGTGTTCGTGTTTTAACCCCGGCCCGTTGAAGGTTTGTGTTTCAAACCTAAATATTGGGCACAAAATGATACTATTTTTTTTTTTGGTTCATCTTGTCTCGGTCTTTTCTCTGCCGTAAGGATCAGTCTGCTGTTTTATTGTTCTTTGTTCAAGTTCCTTTACTGATCCAAATCTTGGCCACAAATCCGGCATCTATCATCGGTTTGTTATCGTGGTTTTCCCATTCAGCCGGTTTAAACGGTATTTAGATAAGCCGGCCGAGGCGCGTGACTACTTTCAAGGAAACCTTTGATAACATCCAAAGCTTAACTGAAAGTGTTGTCAGCACGTTATGGCCTTTCATGACCTTGTATCAGCGAAGACAGACTAACTTGTAACATCCAGCGTTCGTGGAAGGGAAGTCATAGCTGCATGTACTGCTTAAGGAAGTTGAAGATCGGGGCATTAATATTTCCTCTGTTGCTGAAACAGTTCATTTCCCACATATAAGCTTACTTGTTTTAGTGTCTTGTTTCACTTCCTTGTAGAACAACATAAAAGCGAGAAAAAGTCCTTTGAAAATAGAAACAAGCTGGTGAAGGTAGAAGAAGCTTGAAGAAAGAACCTTGACTGCATTGCAAAAATGGTAAGCCCTAGATGATGATCTCTCAGTTAAAGTTTTCCTTTCACTATTTATTGCCTAGTAAATGCAGCTACATGGTCTTAACAAAGTTTTATTTTTTTTTTTAAATCCTACAAAATACTTCAATAATAGCTCAAAAGCTGTACAAAAACTTGTCGGCTGTTTTCAGTTTTCGCTGAAAGAGTAACTCATCTTAATTTATTATCTGTAGTTTGTATACGGTGAAACTAATCTAGGGAATGGCGTGGTCTAGTTTATGAATGGCCTCGTTAAATCATAAATCAAGTTGCTTAGTCGTTTGACTCAGTCAAGTAACGCTACCACTCACAGTGTTTTCGTTTACTTTTAGAGTTTTTCATCTGCTGTGATCGTTTCTATTGTGTTTTTCTGCATCTTTCATGCAAGTGCTTCAGTGGTAAGTTGATATTTATTTCTTCATACTGTAGACAATAAAGGTGGGGGGGGGGGGGGGGGGGGGGGGGCGTGGTAGTACATTGAGTTATTTTCGAAGCCATTGTGTACCTATTACATGTCCTTAGTCAAGAACGTTTGCTCCACACTTGTTAATTCTTCTACCTGATTTAAGTAGACTTCAGCAAAATGAGGCTTAGCTTAGAACCGCACAGAGATCGATTGAATGAATGCAGCCCACGTAAAAATGTGCTATCGGGTTTTTAATTAATTATTATTTTTATTTCCATTTTTATAGACCCCAACCGTGAAGCCAGTGGATCATTCGGACGAGTTCAAAGTTCACATCACGGAGAAAGGAACAAAGTACGATGAGAAAATTTTAATTGACGACAAAAACGACCTTGAGTACTTCCATGTTCCGGCTCACAATGGACTCGCTGAATCTGACTACCTTTATGACTTCAAAAGTGTAAGTTGGCTACTTGTTAACCGGACTCGAGGGTTTTTTTGTTTCGTTTTTATTTTCCATGGGTAGTGACTCACCCCGTGCCCCACTCGGCCAACCACTACGAACTTGGGAAAGGGTTACCTTGGCAGACGGTTGTAGTTGAGCCACTATATTTCGTCGCTAACGGAGCATTCTGATCGTTGAATATTTTCAAACAAGCGCTACAATTCAAGACGAGCTGGCCCGCATCGCTTACTTAAAGAGTTGATTTAGCCGTTACCTGACCAAGCAGGAAGTAGAGCTTCCATTTCAAAGACTCGTATGTGAGTTTTAACCACATAAATTTTCAACAAACCTTTCGGATGTCTATATGTTGCAAAACAGAAACTAGATATCACCGCGCTAACTGACAGCTGGGTCTTTTATCCAGATGTTGGCTTTGTCAGTTATTATAAGGATTTAGTACTAAAGATATATAGCCGTGAATCACGCAAACCCTTAAACTTTAACTACCCGGTTGTAAGCTATTTATTAACTACTTGTTGCTAAAACTTCATCGAATCCGTGACGTTGTAAACATAACATAGTATAACCAGCCTATCAGAGGCAAAGGCTATATCGAGGCTGCTACTTTGAATGTCAGTTGAATGTAGAGACTGACATGACAGGAGAGATACACGCTTGACATTGTGTTCAGTTCACTTTTGCCAAATGAAGTCATGCATTTTGTTAGTTATACATAGTCTGACCTGCTTATTAGTGGATTTAGACATCATTAACTTCTCTTAAAGTGCACCTAACCCCAAAATGTTTTATTCGTTTAAATGAATTTACTTATAATTTGAAACTTAAATGCGAAGAAATTTTTCGATTTGGTTGAATCCTCGATTTTCTGTGCCCCGACAAAGTCTCCAAAATTGCACCAAAAACGACGCCATTTTGTTGCACGGCCGCGTTTGAGGGGAATGAGTTCTAGCGGCTGTGTGACGTCTACTCGGGAACGTTCGATCCTTCGCGTCCACTCATTTACTTAAAAAAGATGCGATACACATTCGAGAAGTGTGTAGAAACGCCTTCCAGGTGCGTTATTGGGCGTTGCAGCAGCACGCCAGATTTAGATAAAGGTATACTATACCATTTTAAAGCGATGGTCGATAACATACGAAAAAGACGGTGGATTTTGTAAACTCAAATGAGCAAAGTGGGACTGTGCGGAGAGTCATAAATTTGAGAACTCTGGAGTTTGTCCGCGCACTTCCAGTAGACTTCCTAAGGCTATTTTCAACTAGCAATTCGACCAAATGTCACCGAAATGTTATCTCTACCAATGACATAGCCGGCAAAATTCAGTAGCACGAGCGTGGAATCCGAGCGTTCATCCGTAGTATCGCGCAACTGTATGGCGTCAACATTTCTTCCTCGTGCGAAGCAATTCAGGAAATTTTGAGGTAAGTCAAAGACGAATTTCTTTCGAATGACTAAATAAGAAAAATGACAAAATATTTTGACTCTAAAAGTTATTTTCTGAGGCCGGGAAATAAGCAGTGCGACAGCCGTGTGTACAGATCGTAACATCAATGGGTATCAATGCGGACCACCGAGGGAACATACCCACTTCGCTTATCGAGGAAGAAAAAGTCATTTATTTCACGGTTTTTACTTGAAAATTAACTTGATTCACTATGGTGGTTATTTGGAATAGTAACGACAAACGTTTCTGGATGTCAAAACTGTAGTGATGTGGCTTGTTTCCTTTCAGTTTGTTTTCTGCGGCTGAAATTTTCAGGCCCGCGCGCGAGCAAGCCGATTTTATTGGATGGCATATTGGTAAACTGTAACCTCGCTAAACAGACATCTACGAAAGCATCTAAACAAAAGCCTCGAGCGAGAATTCTTACAACTGCGACGGTTACTTGGCTGTTGCAAACATTGAATGGTGAAAAGCTGGCATTTAACAGAATAACCATTGCTTTACGAAATGCATACTCGCAAAAGCAAACATATAAATGTCTAAAACGCTCGTCGGAGTAGCAAAGTTTAATTATAGGTGACACGAATATTGCTTACCATTGACTGGCTTCTTCAGTGCTATCTAAGCGCGGTCCTTGAGCTTTCTTTTCGGCTCTTCATTCGCTTTGACCTCCTTTTCACATTTATTTGTCCATTCCAGGTCTCGAAGCGGTTCATCTGCGAAGATTTCTTCCTCATTGCCGCTTGAAGTATTGATTGAGGAACGCATATTTAATTATGTATAAATCACGCGTCGATTCCAGCTCGATTTCTACTTCAGAAATGAAGTTTATTTAGGAGTAATTCGAATCGGAACTTAACTTTGACTCCGAAGATGAAGAACGCACAATTTCGAAACAAAATTCTTCAGTTTAAGTCCCAAAAGACATAGAAATGATCCCTTTTATGTTCAATTATCCCAAACAAATACAGAGAAATGACAGAGGCGCTATATTGTGTGGTTCCCGAGTAGACGTCATAACTCGGCACCAGACTCCAGACTCCCTATACGCGGTCGTGCAACACATCGAACGTGACTTCAGCAGAGCATAGAAAATCGAGGATTCAACCGAATCCAAATTTTTTTTCGCAGAAATGCTTCGAATTACATGTAGATTTATTTAAGGGAAGAAAATGTTTTGGGGTTAGGTGCACTTTAAACCACGGCCTAACTTAGACTTAATTTAAATATAGACAGAGTCTGAACAGAGTTGACTGTACACCATTCTAACTGCTCTCGCTTTGTTCTTTCTAGAATATTTCAGTGAATCGCGTGAAAAGTAAGGCGATTTGCTATTTGGGGCCACTGCCGGAAGACTTGCCAAAGCCCGCTGACCTGAGGACTGGATTAGAAAGGGTATGAATATGAGTAAAAGTAGCTAAATAAATTATATCACTTTGCCGTCCAACACGAAATTGCAATCAATATTATATGGAGGTCCGTTACTATATAGATCCAAATTTCTAAGTTAAGGTTTCCTTGCACCGTATAAAGAAGGGCAGATTATGTTGTAAGTTCTCATATTTTATATAATATTCACATGTTTGTGATGTTTCAATGGTAATGGTATGCATTTATATAGCGGATTTTCTATATAGTATATCCAAATGCGCTTTACAATGCCTTTAACAAATCTGCCGTACTAAACACTCTGTTATAATGTCGTAATTTTATTTCCGATGCGAATGTACACTGAGGCCTTGCAAGGGGTGATTGTTTATCACAATCGAGTTTTTCTTTTCTACTTCTTGTGCATAACACCCCTTTTAAAAAATGCTTAGCCTTTTCCACTTTTCCAAAGAAGGCCATCCTAGCTTTGCACTCTGCGCTTTTAATTTCAAGAGGACAGTTCGTTTTCTGTAACAAATTAATTTCATTGTAATCTTACCACCCTACCATGGACTGAACGATGTAGCAGTTTTTACGCGATCAGGTCAGCGAGAAAAATTGACGACCTAGATTGATATTATACTACTTTTTACTACCATCGCGTATAAAGAAACCATGAAAATGTACTTAGAGACCGTGATCTTTGGAAGAGCTTGGTTCATTCTGTAGTTAAGTTTTGCAATAAAAATAAAATATTTAAAGTTAGTATACTCGGGCTCCTATTTCTGCTATAGGACAGTCAGTGTTGGAAAACTTTATCAACTCATCCTGATCTTTCTCTTGTTTTACTTTATTCACAGGTATCTGCAGCTCCTTCAGACACGAAGGTCGTTGTCCGAAAGTACTGGGCTGTTTCAGAACGAGTTGACAAAACTGTCCTTCGCCAAGAAGTGCAGGACTTCTGTGGCCAGTTCCCAGTCTTTCGCTTGCAAGAAGTTGACTTGAGTGCTATGGCAGCTAGTTTCAGGAACGGCGGAAACGTGGGACGAACTCGTTCAGGTAAATACTAGAGATAAGAAAAAGAAAAATTAAGAAACATACTTGTTAGTTGACGAAATCCGGCTGTATCACGTGTTCAAGCTAACTATTTGACGCGTCAGGTCTGCATTTTTTTGTAAGCAAAATGTTTTCCCATCTTATTGAACAGAAAAGATATCGGTTCTCAAACAAAGCATTATAATTTCGTTACTTGGAGAAACTCAATAATTCGGTACAAGAAAGTGTTTCCATATAAGTGTCAAGATAAGCTTAAAAAGGTCACGTAAGTTTGCGCGTGCAAACTTTTTTAACAATCACTTGATCGATCAATCAATCAATCGTTTATTTATCCACGTAGCACCCAGAAACTTGAAAATCTCGATAAAATAAGTTCTAACTAACAACTAACACACCGCAGGGGGTTTCATATTACAAAATTGTGCCCCCCTCCCCTTCCCAAAAATATTGATCCCATAATTCCACTCTTGCCCCTGGTCGTCATATATACGCACACCCTTACTGTTAAACTTTACTTTTTATCTCAGTAAGAAGATTGGTGTCTTCAGTTTATTCATTTTTAGATTTATGAATATTTTGGACCTCGGAAAATGTTATGATAGTTACAATTAATTGGTAACAGGACTGACTACAGTGCGATTCTGTTCGTAATCATACTCGTGATTAACTTATTGGACTCTCACTCGCGGTCGCCGAATTTTGTGATTCAGATGCGGAAACAAAGGTTTTAAATCCTCTGGATTTAAGATGGCCGCCGCGTGATCCATTGGTAACAGGACTGACTACAGTGCAATTATGTCCGTAATCACACTCATGGTTAACTTATTGGACTCCTACTCGCGGTCACCGAATTTTGTGATTCATGCATTACTCGTGTGATTACAGAGAGAATTGGACTCTACTCAGTTCTGTTACCATTAGTTATTAGTGCTCTGAAATTTGTTCTCTGTCTCAATTACTGTTTTTATTTCTTTTCTGTCCACAGCAAGAGATATTGACCTGAGCAAACTTCCTTTCTGTGATAAAAATTCGTTTCCACAAAAACGATGCAATCCACAAACGTGGCTTTATAGTTTTGAGATCCGCGAGTCGCACTGCACTTGGTGGGTCACTTGCAGGTTTAGTACGCAAAGCAAAAAAGTATGTGAGCAATGGGCGCACAAGTTCAATAGCATGGTTTGCTACAAAATTCGGTGTCCTTAAATGAACTTAAAAGTCCTTAAGTGGACATTTCTTGGCTGTAAAGATACCGTGTGTATGAGAAATAAAATACATTCTTAAACACTGAACTTGTTATGCAATTCAGTCATTTGTGTCACAAACTTTAGGGTGAAATTTTGCTCTGAGTTTGAATCCACGTGCACGTTATAAGGGAGTGTCCACAAGAGATACAGGGGATACATTTTTTTTGTATATTTATGAACTATATATGACAGAATCCCATGACGCCTTCACGTCATAGATAACCACATTTACTCTTGAGTGGTATTTAGTTAACCCATGTTCTCCTGCATGCCGGTCAGGATCCTCCCTTGCAACTATGTATCACTGGTGTTCCTTATATGGGTTGCAAACGGCAGACTTGTAGGCTTTCCCTACCCAATCAACCAGAAAGAAAATGTCCCGGGATGCCCATGTATGAACCACACTAATCACCTCTTCTATCGCGTGACTCACCTGATGGTGAAGTGTTTATCACCGTCAGTCTAATACACTTTGCTCACGTGGCTTTGTTGCATTTAATTTCCACAACGTTGCTGAATTACCCGCTCGATTTTTCTACATTATTGTACTTCGAGCCCGTCCTTTTTTTTTTAGCATAAGTTATACAACGTCCAGTCCTCCACGGTCGGTACGCCTGACACTTACTACACTTATTACACTTGGAACAATGCTAGCGAATTCTCTACTGAACAGCTTTTCAGTTGCATCAGACCATTAATAAGTAGCTTTAAGTTATCAGTATTCCTCAATTGACCACCTCGCGTTAATTCCCTAATATAAAAACGTATTTGCCATTTACGAAGAAAATAAAAGTTTTTACTAATTTTTCGAAAAGGAGCACTATTTACACTTTCTCCTAAATTAATCAAGTTCGTTTACACGCCTCGATTATCGCCTGCAGCAGCGTGATTATGTGATAACGGGTTTTGAGGTAGGGGGAAATTCCTTTCTACATTTTAGACTGTGAATTCTAAACCTGGGAAACACTCGCTGGCTGCAGAAAGATACTGGAATATGTTACAGTACATAACATCTCGGCCGAGACGCAGGCAACAGACAGATCTTGGTTCCAACCGTAAACTTTAATCTGGAGAATCCCGTTAAATTTATGATGGTAAGACTATCGTTTTCGCCAAAATAACAAGATAATTTTGCTTGGAAATAGGGCATGTCATCCAAGGTGTGAGGACGTGCCATTCATGCTCCGCTCCTAAAACTCTGGCGATTATGAAAAAAAGCCCTACGTTCTGCAAAAAAAAACACAGCCATGCAAGAAGCCATGTCAACTGATACAAGTTTCGACGACTTGAATCGCCTGGTTAAAACTTTGGCCGGAAAAATTGACAAACTTGACGCCGACAACAAGAGCCGACATGACGTCTTGTTTGCCAAACTCACACAACTTGAGACTACAACGGCTAACCTGTCCGGAGAGCTAACACTGTGCCAAAAGCCAAATATTCGGGCCCGAATTCTCCAGAATACGGATCGGCACACGCCGCGTATACCGAAATATTCTGACGTATTCGATGCCGCCTGACGCGAAGTACACCTAGAATATCCTGTTAGAATCCGGCCTGTTTTTTCCGTTTTCAAATCGAATATTCTTGAATGACTCGAAGTATTCGGCAAACCACACGGGCTACTTTTTGGAGCATTAGGCTTCCCTCGAAATTTAACGATGGTTTTGGACTCGTACATTTTCGAATACTCCCGATATTTCTAGAGTATACGACTGGAACACGAGACACACTTCGCAACTTCTGACGTGTTCGTCTCCGAATATCAGCGGATAGGTCAAGTATTCTCTAATATTCGGAATCGCACACCAAGAACCAAAACTGATCGTCTCACAATTTCGACAGCAAGCCTGTTTTGTATCGTCAAGAACATGGCTTACAGGTAATATAAAATCCGTTGCGTATTATAGCTGGGATATCCTTGAACACTTCACGTGTTCAGCAATATGCGCGTGGAACACGAGACTAATGCGAAGCACGATACGTGTTCGTCACCGAATATTAACGCGCACGCGATGTATTGAGGGTATTATTAACGCATTCTCTTAAACACTTCACATGTTCAGCAATGTTCAACATTTGCTAATAAATATAACAACTTTATTTGACATCAAAGTGTTCACATTATTTATTAAATTTTTTATTAAATTTATTAAATAATTATTTATTATATTGATCACATGTCTCCAGCATTATAAATCATTGTTGGCACTGCAGTTCCTAAATAATTATTGTGCTCTTTCTTTCGCGTCAGCATGTCTATAAAAGAAAAAGACAAAAAACAATTTTTAGCAAAAAACAATTGAAGTAAAAAGCACTAAATTAGTGCTACAAGGCAATACATGTATGTCAAAAGAAATACAGTACAGCAATGGTAAATTGTTTTGAATCCAGGGCTCTCAGTAGTTTGCCTTGTGTGATTATCTACAGATGTACATGTAGGTGAGGGTAGTGTTGAAAATGACAACTGGTGACTGACAGTTCAACAACCAAAGCGGGAGTCATCTTCTGGGAACTAGATGGTGACGAGAAGGGAGGTTTGAACCAACGGAAGGTGAATTGACCAGGTTTGGCAGGTTGAGAATAACAGTTTTGATTTTCTTGTGTAGAAACAAAACCTCTTATTCCCTGTTTCACTAATACTGGGATAACTACATGATTGTATACCACATTTTGATGCTGGTCATGCCCAGATCCATATATTTTTCAGTCATAATGCCCCATGGACTCCAAATTTATTCCTGAAAGCAACCCAGATCCACACATGTGTATGTACTGTAGGATCCAACCGTGGACAGTTTTGTTTATTTGTTTAGATATTTGTACAAATGTAGCAGTGCATGTAGTACGTTTAGCTTTTATATACAGTATATTATTTGTAATTAGCAAAATTTCATCGGTGGGCCACACATTTTTAGTGCACATGTGTTGTGTATTTACAAGTTTCACCCAGGAGGGGGAGGGGGGGGGGGGGGAGTTACTTCCCATACCATTCTCTTAAGTCATTAACGGTCAGAGTCGCTGCGGGCAGATTCCCCCCCACCCCCCGGTCTGAATAGGGTTAAGATTGAGTTAAGTTTGAGTTATCGTTTTCTGTACATTTTTTTTTATCAAAAAAGGGTTAAATTACAGCAAGGAACCCAAAAGTGTGACCACTTTTAAGTAATTCACATTCTTTAATGCAGATTGTCCAATCAGAAGCCGAGGATAGCTTCCACAAAACAACTTTTTATTACACATTCACACTCTTTCGCGATGATCTTGCTGTGAACTCTGCGCGATGCGAACCCGCTCACTTAGAGTCTACTTAAAAAAGAAGGGAATTTCTGCGTAGTCTAAAACGGATTCTCTCGATAAGATATGTACAGATAAACTATACGCATCTTTACTCTTCTTTACGGATACACATTACGCGAAAACGTAAACAAGCGGAAATATGCGTATAGAATACCTTTACGCGACACGTAAACAAGCGTAAAGATGCGTATAGATACCTTTACGCGATACGTAAACAAGCGTAAAGATGCGTATATATAGAATACCTTTACGCAACACGTAAACAAGCGTAAAGCTGCGTATAGAATACCTTTACGCGATACGTAAACAAGCGTAATATACCAATTTTCCAGGCCTAACGTCAGCTGTGTACGCCCTGAATACTCTAGAATTCCATGGCGTTTGGCGTCACACTTATACGCACGCGGGTCGTTCGTAGTTTGAATTTATGGCGCAAACTTTATTTTGGGAGAAAGGCTACGCACCCGAACAGTTGTTTTCTTCATATAATTCTTCTTCCAAAGTATTCACCCTCATACTCTAGGAGCACGACAGATGTGTGGTATACTTTCAAGAAAATCTACGGAAGATCATGAACGTGGCGTATTCGACCATATTCGATACGAATACTCCAGGTGTACGTCACGTATTGTGCGCGCGCTGAATACTCTAGGATACTATGGAGTCATGATCACGTATTCCAGACTAGAATACGCCGAAGATTACGCCAGGATATTTTTGATTTTGCGCAGTGTAAATGAATTAAAGCAAGGCCTCGAATTCACCAACCAAGAAGTGGAGACAGTGAAGGATACCTTGAGCAACAAAGTAGACAGCGCCCGTGTTGATATTTTAGAAGAAAAGCTAGACGACCTAGAGAACCGGTCGAAGAGAAACAATATTGTAATTTGGAACATTCCCGAAGGCGCTGAGAAGGATTCCTCCTGCCAAGACGTCGTAAGTAATATATTGAGTGATCACATGCAATTAGAAGGTAACCTGGAAATAATGCGTGCCCACCGAACCACAGGCAGCGGCAGGCTTAACCTGCGATCAGGCCAATTTTTCGCGCTCCTTACTTTCTCTTTACGGGTCTCACGCTAAAAATGGGCCTGATACAAATCTTCTACAGATTGTCTGCCAATTACAAATCACGTCCAGATTTTGGACGTGATTCTAATGAATCTGATTGGCTGATTCAACAATAGACCTTCGCCGGAAGTAAAAGCAACTGCGCGTTTCGTGGAGAGTCAAGAGAAATCCGCCATGTTGGAAAGAGGCATTTCTTGTGTTCTTGTTCAACTTTTTTCATCAAAGGTCGATGAAATCAACCTTTCAGGATTTTTTTTCGGTTTTTGAGTATTTTGGGAAGTTAACAAGGCTTACAGTTACGAGGTTACGCCGTTGGATTTTCAGTCCACGAACGACTGGAAGACTTTGAATTTCCGAAGAATACAGCTAAGCTTGTACGTCAGCTATTTACCTACACATGTAGCTGTCTGTTATTTGGTTTTGGGTGCTTTACATGTACATGACAGCCTCTGTATTTGACCCTTGTTTCGTGGATGGAAGCCGCTACTTAGGACAAAGGACAGTAAGCAGTACGAGAATATTGTATATTTTAATGAAGTGAACTAAGCTTATTTGTTTCTGCGTGTTTAATATATAAGCTTACTTAGTAGTATTCAATGTAAAATTTTTAATTGAATGTATATAAGCTTATTAAGCTTTTGAAACGTACAGTGTAGAACGACTTATATAGCAAAATTGGATAGAAAAAAAATCGATATTTCTACAATAATAAAGTAAAGGATATATCAAGTTGCACAAAGTTATGGCTATACTGCCTTGAAAAATCCTTATTTGTTGACAGTGGTGTTGTATAAATTGTATAAACCGAATTATTAAAAACTGAACCATTGGATAATGCATTTCTAGAGTTTTGATTGGCTTAGAGGCCATGGGATATGAGCCATTATACCATGAACGCATCGGCGAGAAAGAGAGCTGAATTTTTTTCGCTCTCCAAGGAACAATGGCCGCCGGAGAAAATTGTTTCACGGCAGAATTGACTGAAGACGAAGTAACAAAACTGCTAGAAAATGCAGCAAAGTTTGGAACGAAATATTTAATGGAAAATGATTGTAATTCTACAACAAATGCAACTGAACGAGCACTATATATTTTAAAAGGAAGCCTGAAACAATTTACGGGAAAGTCCGGAAACCAATACAAATCTGCACAAATTCGTTCAAAATGAATGAATTGCACTACAAATTTAAGCTTAACCTATTCAGTATTGTTACCTTGTATTTCGAAGAGGCTTGTTAATTCCAGCTGGACTAAGCTTTTAAAATCAGCACAATAAATATCTATCAGAGACGAAGCATTGAAAACAATATCACAGTTCGTCAAGCGTTGGTGATGGTACAATCGAAGCCGGATCACTTCACAGTGAAATTATCTTCGAATATCACTCTTTTTCTCTCCATCCATGTAGATATTGACTCTTTCCTTTGCTCTTTACTTCAGTGAACTTGATTTCAACTGGCTCAGTTTCGCTCGTCTGAATTAAGCTTATACAATTCTGCAGACGTGCACGATTTGCTCGCCGTATAAACAACCCGTTCAGCTGTCCATCAGTTCAACTTGTAAAATGAAAAATGTTCAGCTCCACATTTGCACAATTTTCCAGAATATACGAAACTTTAGAAGAAACAGCGAATATTAATCCGAAGAAAATTCAGTCTTGCAGCTCTATTTTCATTCAGCTTGTTTACCGAACAGACCGAAGACAGCGCCGGTCGCCAGACGTTTCCCGCTGTTTTCATACAAATCATGCTTCATTTAATCGAACTGAAAAATCACTCAATCGATTTATAGTCTTGTTTAAAAAGTAATACCGAAGTTTTCACCTAAAGTTACTAAAGTTTTTAATAAAACAATTATTCCATTCGCCCTTGTTGGATACGAGATGATTATAGCCAACTCGCGCTACGCGCTCGTTGGCTATCTATCATCTCGTATCCAACGCGGGCTCATGGAATAATTGTTAATTATTAAACGACCTGAAATTTATCAAAAGGTGGTTGCTGGACTTTTCACTGACTATATTAATAAGACCACTGATCAGATGAAAATTAACCAACGTAATAAATTTCAATATGGAATTATAAATTCATCGGCTAGGCACTGGGGTCAACCCCCGGGACAACCAGGGGGATATGTTGTAGCCTGTTCCAGGCATTCAGATAATGAGAGGCGGTACGAGTAGGCGCAAGAGCGTGAAGAGTGGGCCCAATCCCCTCGCCACTCCCAATTATCCGAATGTCTGTAACAAGCTATATTTGTTGGGGAATAGAAGGAGATGGATTTGATTGATTGCCCCTGGGTTGGGGAAAATACTATACTTATTGTAATATAATTATTGGGTGCATGCCATTTGACCAAAAATTCCAGTTTGAAATTGCTGAACGTTCGGACAAGCTTAAGAGGTATACCCAAATTTCTGCAACTTTTTTCTGGAATTTTGGGTTGAATGGAAAGTGTCCATGATGTTTTAAGTTCAATGAATAGGGTGGGGGAATTCACAAGTTTGTAAAATCATGGACAACAACGAGTCTGTGATCCGGGACATATTACCGGTATATATCAGATGAAAACCTTACTATGACTTTCACTGAAATACATATCAATGTAAATAAGCTGTCTCAAGATGTTATTCTGTTTGATTTCCAAATAAAATTTTAAAATGATCCCAGACTATCGCCCGGTCATGAATCACTGAGACAAATCCCTCTCTATTAGGGACTGTGCAATAATTATCAGGAGGGGGGTGTGGTTGGAAAATGGGCTTCATGTAGGACAATATTAGGTAATACCCCCCCTCCTAAAGGAGTGAATTTAGTTATTGCCCCCCCTCTAATCAGTCAGAAATTATGTAAGACCCCCCCTCCCTCACCTTTATACAAATACCCTGCATTTCTCTACACGCACCTGTAGATTAAAATTTTATAACAGAAAGAAGAGCTGCTACTACATGTTTAATTGTTGGACATCGCGTCTGGAACAAACACCACCTCCGTAGCAATGTACAACAGAGCCATAGCAGAAGGAAAAGAGCATGTGTGTTATTTTCAGGTCTGATGAAGGCCCGAAGTGCCGGAAAATTATTCGGTCTCCACCTTATAAATAGGTATGGATTCGCCAATGTAATATGTACTTGAAATAAAATGTTAAGCCCCCCCCCCTCTCTTGAGTGAATTATTTTACCCTTGAGCCCCCCCCCCCATCCTTGCTTTGATTTTACTTTATGCCCCCCCCCTCTGGTTTTCCAACCCTCCCCCCCCCCCCCCCCTCCTGGTAATTATTGCACAGTCCCTTACCCCTTATATATAGGTGGATATCAGGGGGAATGTTTGTTGAGAAACATCCCCTACCACTGGGTCAAGATTAACGAAGTTTACAATTCCCCTGGATGTCCCGGGGGTCTACCCCAGGGGCAAGCTGATGACATGTGCAATTTGCTTTCATTTCTTTTCCACAAAACATTTTTTGACCATAATAAGACAGTCTTCTGCATCAACAATACTCATCATCAAAACATGTAGCAACCTACTGTCTACCTAGCTGAGAAATTAAGAATTCTCTGACCAGATATTAAATTCTCCGAATTTTCCCTGATACCATGAAAAAACAATTGCTGGCTTTTTCCCGACCTGAAGCAACCATGCAAGAGTAGCTCTACAACTGCATATTAAGTTATTTTTGTTTTAAATCATTAGCAGTGTCCGATCCTGTCAACCCTCATCCATAAAGTTCATGCCTCTGGGTTTAAAAATTATGTCAGACAAGAAATTTGACAAGAAATTTGTGTGCAATAATATTATTACACACAAATTTCTGATACTTGGCTAAAATTCCCTAAAATCCACTGTGTGACCAAGAAAGGAATATGTTTCAAATAAAATAATGGGATTAGGAAAAGGATATTCCAAGAAATCACATTCCTTGATCCAAAGTGGCATATAAACATTTAATAATTATTTTAAAATATGTTTAAAATGCTTTCCATGATTGCTTTACAAATTATCTATCGCAAAATCCGGGCGCAAAATAGTTTGTCCATTCAGTACAAGTCAATGATCTAACAATAAAATCACATCAATCTATTTATTAGTTGCTAAAGAAAATGAAGCACATGCCATCGCGTTGTAGTCGATGGCAACAGCCACAGAGTAGGTTCAATCGATCGATCGAAGATAAGCTTACTATTCCTTCACTTGCCGTGCTGTTTACTCACATAATATCTAAAAGTCCTTCCTTCTTTCAATGGCAAAATCTCCCATGTAGATATAAATACCGGGAAAATTGAAAGATTTGATTTC
Source organism: Desmophyllum pertusum (assembly GCA_029204205.1). Lineage (NCBI taxonomy): Eukaryota > Metazoa > Cnidaria > Anthozoa > Scleractinia > Caryophylliidae > Desmophyllum > Desmophyllum pertusum. The sequence continues at coordinate 194,138 of MU827314.1, forward strand.
AAACGTTTCCTCTCGAAACATTCACAACAAAAATGGCGTCCAAAGCTGTTTCGTTCCACGCGTGGAAATCCGGCATTCTCGCGAGTGTCGCGTATCGGAAGTAATTTTGATTGGCTATTTAGAAGTCATGTCAATCAATGTCAATCCATCACGAAAAGGGGCGGAAGGCATCTCGTTGAAGAATTGTGTCAGGCTTAATTTTTCAGCGCGACCACGTAAAGACGAAGAGTAAAAGAGAGCGCTGAAAAATTCGCCTGATACTCAGGTTACGGCAGGCTCTGTATGCGAATATTAAATATCAGAGGTCTATAACTAGAGGTTTCCATCTCTGGTATTGGGTCTTGGCCCATCAGATTCGCAGTTAGGCTATTTTTAGACATTTTTCGCGCGAAACCAGCAGCCAATCACGTTGAACCATTTTTAATATGCGAGCGCTACGCAAAGGCAGAAACTTTGCCGGCCAAGGAAAAGCGAAAAGCGTCACAGCAGAATGTAATAATTGTTTAAATACTTCACTAAATTTAGGTCAAACTTCGGTATACTTTTTGTAAAACTATAAATCGACTGAGTGATTTTTCAGTTCAATCTAAATGAAGCATGATTTGTATGAATTCGGCGGCAAAACTTGGCGCGGTGTCCAGTTGGCAAGTTGAATGAAAAGAAGGCAAGACAAAGGTTTCTCCGCGGATTAATCTTCGCTCAATCTCTCCAAAGTTTCGTATATTCTGGAAAATTGTGCAGATGGTTTTGCTTAACATGGGAAGATTCGAAATAATTGTGGAGCTGAACATTATATTCATTTTACAAGTTGAACGGACAGCTATACGCAGCCGTAGGTTTCACTTGTTTATACGGCGGGCAAAACTTGCGCGACTACAGAATTAACGAACTGAGCTTGAAATCAAGTTCATTGAAGTAAAAGAACAAAGGAAACCCTCAATATCTACATGGATGGAAAGAAAGAGAATTTCACTGTGAAGTGATCTTTGAATGATTGACTGTCACGAACGCTTGACGAACTGCCGTAAGCTTAAGTTATAAGCTTAACTGATCCATGGATATTTATTGTGCTGATTTTAAAACAAGCCTCGTCGAAATACAAGGTAACAATACTGAATAGACTAAGCTTAAACTTGTGTTGTAAACAGGTTTTCATTATTTGGATGAATTAATTGTGTCCGCGGTCTTCCCGTAAATTAATTTCAGGCTGCCTTTAGTACTCTTTCAGTCGCATTAGTTGTACATTTTACAGGCATTTCCCATTAAATATTTCGTTCCAAACTTCGTGCATTATTTAGTAGAATTAACTTTTGTTTGATTTAGAAGGGCCAAGGCTTTTTACTTAGTGATTTTAGCCATCTTTTCAATCGACGAACAAACCGTCTTGAACAAAAATTGTCGAGCTAGTGCGTTCACTGACCATATTTGTCAGGCATGGTGCGTGATTGGCTGCTGGTTTCGCGCGAAAAATGTCTAAAAATAGCCTAACTGCGAATCTGATGGGCCGCGCGCAATGCTTGATGGAAACCTCTAGTTATAGACCTCTGTAAATATTCAATGTTGATGTTCATGGCGGCGATTTGAATATTTATAGCAAATGTATGAGAAACTCACGAAATACATTCTAAATGCTATCTTTTCGAAGGAAACTAATTAAAACTGACTTACATTGTGCAAGTGTTTTGTTATTTTGATGTTTGGGTGTTCCTGGTGCCAGATTAAAGCCATTTAGACGAGTTTTGCTTTTTCAGTTGACCGTCCATTGTGAATAATTACGGCGACAATTATGTGAGAACAGATCCAATGGTCCGCACTCGAAGCTCAATAAATTCCACAAAAATGCTCCAGTCTCCTCAAAATTACCTTCATTGCAGACGTCCATGTTCTTAGCTTCTGTTCGCTACCTCTAGGGTTCCAAGGTTGACTTAAATTGCTCGAGAAACGCTCGTGTTCGAGCTCTTGTCTTTAATATTTTTTTTCGCGTTGTGCGTGTCCCCACCGTCTGAGACACCTCATTTGAAATTCAGCGACATTGTGACCAAATTTACCTCGACCGTGGAGAGGCATGGTGCAATTGTTTCCTTGCAAAAAAACACACCATGGGATGGTCCCTTCGGTCGATTTGACCGGAAACGGAAGGAAAACAATCGGATACAACGCCGATTAAAAATGCTTTTTTTTTACTTTAGAATCTCGCGCTGACTCTCTAGTTTCATTCATATTTTTTTCGGTGTCAGAACTATCCTCAGTCAGGTGCTCCTGCCTCAGTTGAACAATTTAAAGGCAGCGTTCAAATACAAAGTGAAACTTCAAAAATTCCTCGTTGCGGTTAGATTGTGCCCACTTTTAGCAAAACTAAAGATTGATTTCGGCTTGTTTTGGAGTAAGCAGGTTTATGCTCGTGATTATAAACCCTACATGATCCATAAAATCTATTTCAACACGTTTTTACAACGTAAGTTGTAAATTAAACCGCCATAAACATAGACAACGCTTCAAGCGGTCGATTTTAAACGGCATAAAAAAAGCACGCCGTTTAATAGCTCCGCACGTGCAGTTTTATGCAAAAACAACTGACGCGAAACATCCCGACCAAACTCTGGGTTTTTCGGAGAATGTGAGCCGCAACGAGGAATTTTTGAAGTTTCACTGTGTATTTGAACGCTGCCTCTTTAAATTGTTCAACTGCATGAGGATAGTTCTTGTAAGACGTAGTCTTGGGATTTACTTGTAGTTTAATTAAGATCAACAAGCCATAACAACTAAGGTTTCTCGTACGAGTTCTAGCTCCCAGTTCGAGATGTTTTTACTCGCATGCGTAGACCGTCAACCGTGGAATAATCTCATTGGCTATTGGTACAATAGTATGATCACATGGTATGTAACGCAGGTCACGCAACTTGTTACATCTTCCTTTTTCTAACAGAACAAAACATAATGAAAATAAAGTCCACTGTTCCTAAAACAAAACATAATGAAAATAAAGTCCACTGTCACTATAAAACTGATTACACAGTCATGGAATGTGATAGTCCTTATGCCACTCTGGGGCTTTGCCCTTCCGAGCTGATCGTCGCAGGACAGTTGGATCACTGCTCGCGCTAGGCAGTTCCTCCGGTGGTGAAGGTTCTTCTGTCGGTTCAGCTGGGCTATCCAGTGGGCAGTCATCAGCTAATGTGCCCTCCTGATGTTGCTCACCCGTACTGACAAGCTGTCTCCGGTTACGTCTGTAGATTCCGTGACCGACCTTGACCTCGTAACTCCTTGGTCCCACTTGTCCTGTGCAGGTGCCCGCATCCCATCTGTTACGCCCCGGGAGTTTCATGCGGACTGTTTCTCCAATGCTGATTGGATCCAGGGGTTTGCTATGCTTGTCATAATAGTGTTGTTGGCGCTGCTTGACTCCAATCAGAGCACGGGTATCTTCTTCAGTTGCATATTGCGGCTGTAACAGAGAACCGGCAACTGGAAGAAGCGTCTTGCACTGCCGGCCCATGAGGCGCTGGGCTGGGCTGGTACCAATTCCTGCAGAGGGCGTGTTGCGCCAATCTAGTAGTGCCTGGAACTCTGACCTTCCGGCTTCTTTGCACTTGGAGAACAGTCTCTTCACTGTCTTGACAGCATTCTCGGCCTTTGCATTTGACTGGGGGTAGAGTGGCGAAGAGGTCTTGTGCTCAAACATCCACGTTTTTGCGAACACTGCAAACCCCGCTGATGAGAACTGGGGCCCATTATCTGTGATCAGGGTGTCCGGAACTCCGAACCTAGCAAAAACGGCCTTCATTTCTTTGATCACACTGCGGGAAGTTGTTGTAGTTAGGCGTGCTACTTCGATGTAGTTACTGTAATAGTCGCTGATGACTAACAGGGTACGGTTGTCAAAGTCGCAAAGATCCGCACAGACTTTAGCCCATGGGCGAGCAACAAGCTCGTGTTGCATGAGAGGCTCTTTCCCTTGACCGCTGCGATGCGCGAGGCATACATCGCACTTGGCGATGTACTCTTTGAGCTCTGTTGCCATGCGCGGCCAGTATAGGATGTCTCTCGCCCTTCGTACACATGCTTCGATGCCTATGTGTGTAGAATGAATTTCTTCGATCAGTTGCTTGCGCATGACTGTTGGGACCACCAACAGTTGTCCCTTAAAAATCAGCTCGTCCTGGATAGTTAGTGAGTCGCGCACGTCAAAATAAGCCTGTACGCACTGTGGTACATCAGCTCTGCTGTCTGGCCAGCCATGCATTATCACCGCACGGAGCCTTTGCTGCACCGGATCATCAGCCGCAGCATTCTTTAGCTCCTGCCATCGGTCCTCAGTCACTGGAAGCCAAGTACGGTGATCTATATCCTCCAACTCTCTGGTGAAGGCGCATGCGTTGACTTCCGGGAGATACGCACGACTCAGCGTGTCTGCAAGGTGCATGTCTTTCCCTTTCTTGTATCTGACGTGCAGATTGTACTTCTGTAGTCGCAAAAGCATTCGCTGCAACCGCGTTGGAACAGAAGCCAACGGCTTTAGGAAAATCGGCTCCAGCGGCTTGTGATCGCTTTCAATGTTGACCAGTCCGCGCCCGTACACATAGGCTTCAAAACGATCACAAGCGAAGACTATCGCGAGCAGCACTTTTTCGATCTAGGCATACCGTGTTTCCGCGGGCGTCAACGCTCGTGATGCATACGCAACCGGCTGACCGTTCTGCATCAAAGCAGCACCTAACCCCGACTGTGATGCGTCACACTGCAGGGTCACTTCTTCATCTATGTTGTAATAGCGCAGTACCGGGGTGCTGGTTACGCATCCTTGAGTCTGTCAAGTGCAGTTTGTTGCGCATCACCCCAGAACCACAGGACATCATTCTGTGTCAGCTCCCTTAGTGGTTTTGTGATGTCGGACAGGTGAGGGAGGAACTTGGCGAGGTACTGAGCCACACCCAGGAGTCGCTGCACACCCGCTTTGTTGGTTGGAGTTGGCATCTCGATGACGGCTCGAACTTTAGCAGGGTCCACGCGGAGTCCCTTATCCGTCGCTACGTGCCCAATGAACAGCACTTCCGACTGCCTCAACTTCAATTTCTCCTCATTCAGTCGGACGTTTCGTTCTTCGCATCTCTTCAGGAATGCTGACAGGTGTTTGTCGTGGTCCCGGGTTGCCTCTTCAAATGTATCGCCATAACCAACTGCAATAAAATCATCCGCTACCACCTCGATGCCTCGAGGCCTTCAATGAACTCGTGCATTCTCCTCTGGAAAACCTCTGGCGCTGAGGAAATTCCAAAGGGCATGCGTTTCCAACGATAGCGGCCAAATGGTGTCTGGAAGGTCGTCAGGTAAGTCGATTCTTCCTCTAAGCTTACGTGCCAGAAACCATTTCGGACGTCCATCATTGTGAATACCTTTGCACCATGTAGCCGGGTCGCAATGTCCTCAATCGTTGGGAGCTGATAATTCTCCCTTTGAATGGCGCGGTTTAGGTCCTTCGGGTCTAAACAGATGCGAAGTTTTCCGTTCTTTTTAGGAACGGCCACAATGGAGCTGATCCACTCTGTGGGCGTTGTCACCGGCGCTATGACGTCTTGGGCCACCAGATCGTCCAGCGCCTCCCTAAGCTTGGGCCTGAGCGCAACAGCAATGCGCCGGGGTGCATGCTGGACTGGAGGAAACTGTCTCATCGAGTCTTATCTTATATGCGCCGTCCAACTGCCCAATTCCTTCGCCAAAAACCTTCGGGAACTTCGCCAGCAGCTCTTGTTTGGTCAACGCGGTGTGTGGGTCCTCTACGGCGTGTACTGGGGCGTTGTCAGTCTGCGGTTTATTCAATACATCATTGTCGTTGTATTGAATAATGTTCATGCCTAAACATGCATTCCGGCCTAAGATCGGGCGGATCTCGTTGCTGTCCACCAGTCGGCAGTCCAGAAAACATGTGGTCTCACCCCTCCACACGCGAATACGTACTTGACCGATTACCCTTATCTTCGCGCCCCCATAAGCGACGAGGACGGTTTTGAGGGGTTTCACCTTCTCCAGCTGCCTGTCTTTGGATGCATTTTTGTAGATGTGCAGTGGTATGACATTGCATTGGGCGCCCGTGTCTGGTTGGAATCGAATGAAACTGCCGGACTCAAGCTTCAATGTTACTAGCTGTGAGTCATCCAATTTAATTGCCGAAATCTCGTCCGTCTGGTAGATTTCGTCCGATTCCTCATCTTCTGCTTCTTCGGTCGCTTTGACTTGTTTCTGTAGACACACTGCAGCGAAGTGATTTTTCATTCCACAGTTCATGCAGTCCTTTCCCTTTGCGGGACACGATTCCCGATTTGCCGGATGTTGATAACCGCAGTTGCTACATTCTTTGCCGCCTTGTCCGTGACCTTTCGGTGTCGGTCTGCTACGGGAATTTTTATTTCTTCTTGGAACGGACGTCGAGCGCTCTTGGTCTGTCATTCTATTTACTTCAGATCCAGTAGTGTCTCCTACGATCTTCATTTGTCCAGCATGCTCTCGGAAGCACGACAAATTTTTTGGCAAGGCTAAGATTTGCTTCTCGAAGCAGTCTCTCTCGCACTTTGGTATCGCTTATACCAAATATTACACGATCCCTGAGGATTTCTTCTGGTGTAATTGTACGAAAATCGCACCCTTCTGCTAGCTTACGTAGGGCGGTCTTGTACTGATCGTACGACTCTCCAGGTTCCTGCATACGTCGATTGAACTTGTATCGTTCAAACGGTACATTCTTCCGCGCATACAATAAACTGCAAACTTCTCCAGTACAGGCGTAATCTTCGCTTCGTCTCCCTCTGTTGTCCAGTCAGTGGACGTTGAGTAGACATCACGAGCTTCCTCTCCGATGACTGTGAGAAGTGTTGCAACTTGAACTGCCTCTGGCTTCTTGTTTAATTCGGTAGCGAGAAGATAGTTGCTCCATGCTAGTCTAAATTTCTTCCATTTCTCCGAAGCGTTCGAGCTGTGTATTTCTAAAGGCGCCGGAGGCGGTAACGCAAATCTTGAGGCCATGTGAGTACTCTGTGGTTAGTAGTTTACCGCTGCCACTGCGTGAAATGAGTAATTTCGTGGAATTTACGTGGCCCTGATATTTCATGACACTCGACGAATCCCAGATCCGAACGCGACGTGTCAGGATACGTGGCGTGTCGTAGAGTGTCATGTTAACGACACGTCAGTCGCGGCGTGTCAGGACAAATCATGGCCCGGGTACGCGGATTGCGGCGTGTCAAGGGATTTCAGATCTCTGGTACTTAACGGCACGGCCAGTATAATTATACATGAATCAGTTAAACTACTAAAAGTTTCAATGAGCGAAAGCTGAATTGAAGGACTTATTATTAGCAACACCATTTTTAAAATCATAGAGTGAACATGGCGCATGAGCGAATATTTCCTTCACATTCAATATTTGCGTATCAGTTGTCAGAATGCACTGTATTTGTACCTTCTTTATATCGCGTAAAAGTAACCATGATAACTATTTTTACATGTAAAGGTATTCTATACGCATCTTTACGCTCGTTTACGTATCGCGTTAAGGTTGTCTATACGCATCTTTACGCTCGTTTACGTATTGCGTAAAGGTAGTCTATGCGCATCTTTACGTTCGTTTTACGCATTGCGTAAAGGTATTCTATATGCATCTTTACGCTTGTTTACGTATCGCATGTGTGTCCGTAAAGAAGAGTAAAGATGCGTATTGTGTTGAATCTGTATAAGTAATGTCCGGCGGGGAGCTATATTGACGTATCAGGATTAGTATAAGGACAGTATAAGGAACATATCATTCATTTCATTATACTATGTTGAGAATCGACGTTGTGATGTTCACAACTAATAACTTTCGATATACATTACCACGATGTTGAAAATAACTTGTTTTTTAGTTGTTTTAGAAGTGTACGTTGCAGTGAATCAGTAAATAAAACGGAATTGGCATCACAACGCACCTACAGTATGTGCTTTTTTCACATCGCTTATCAGATATGTCCAGGATTGAACGCAAATGAGACCCAAAGTATCAGAACCCAAAATATGACGAGAAATACAGGTGGAATTTCTTTAAAATATATATATAAATTATCACTACCCATCATCAGAGCTCAATACCATCACTATAATACAGTTGTTCAAAGTCACATCATTTATTTGGTAACTGTATTACTATTAAAGAGTTACAGAAAAAAATCATCACAGCCAAATACAGGTAGTGATAAACTTACTTTGTACAGTTTACTTAATAAAAAACCTCCATAAAGCTAGACCCTAACTGAGTTTGGCAATGGAATAATTACATACACTTTTTGCTGCTGATGGCGCATAAGTGGAACTTGAAATCTAACAGACACACAGTTTGATTGGAATCGTCCCACTGGTACATAATAGGCATGTTCTGGAATAACTGACTCAAAATGATTTGCCCACACCTCCACAGGCTTTGAATACCTGTTACATTGAGGATGCCTAGCATACCATTCAACTAATGCTAGAATGTGGGTGATCCTTTGGGACTTCCCATTTTCCATTTTAACAACAACATCATGTTGCAGGAATTCCCTGATAATAGCAGGTCTACTGCCGGAGTCATCAAACCACTGTGCAATAACTGTTGAAGCCTGCTGGTTGTTAGCAGAGTCTGCTGTATAACGATATCCCTTGTATAAAAGGTGCTTGAACTTATCACAGAAACTAGAGACATGGAGGATTCTGCCAGCAGCATACATGGTCTCATACATGTTTTGCAATCTCCTCACATCAGTATCATCAAGAGCATCTCTCTTGATTGGTGGAAGCGCAACTTGTGTCTTTGTTTTACTCAGATTGACCTCAGCGGGGCTGCCAGTTTCGGATTCAATCATGGTGGAGAACAGCTGAAGTTGGACACTTGTTTCCAGTAAGGTTCCCTTTTGTCTGCCATCACAATCCAAAAGCTGCTGGAACTCCTCCATACCTTCTGGAAAGACTGTTCTCATCAACTGTTTCTCTCTTAGGAATTTTCTCATCATTTGAACTCCTGGGTGTAATGAAATAAAATCCAATTAATGATTCAAACTGTACAAGTATTTTAACCTATATGTACGATAGAGAATAAGGAGTGCGAAAAATTGGCCTGATCACAGGTTACAAGTATTTTGGTAAAGACAGTGTTTTTCCACCACGCCCTTCAATTACATTAAACTGAGATAAGTTGGATAATAATAAACAGTGAGTACAGTCAAACCTCCATTACCGACAACTCAAAATTGACAAGCCTACAGTGTACATGTACAATGTAGGTGCTCGCTTACAGAAGGAGTTATTTGGTTATGAGAGGTCATGTTCCCAGCTACACATACAAACACTACATTTTTAACCTCCCATAAGCGGAACTTTTTCTGGTCCCGAGGGGGTCCACTTACAGGAGGTTCGACTATAAACAACATTTTCTAATAATAAATTATTAAATATCATAATTTTATCGTCATATGGATTAGTGTATCAGGCAAGAGGTTAATAAAGTGGTTGTACATGTAGTTGATTATGAGAGGTGATAACGAAAGGCTCTGACTATACAATGTAAAAGTGGTCGCTTACGACATACAGTACTTGTCCCCAGTCGTCTCTTTTGTTGGGAGTCACAAGACATGGGGACCACTCATACTGCCACTCACACAACCCCTAACACATGCATGTGATTCCTTACAAGAGAGACAACTGGCGACGAGTCAGGTGCACAGAGAATTTTGACTTTTTTTCAGGAACCAATAATTTATTATTGCGCTACATTGTACATTGTCAAAACTTCAAAAAGGAAGAATAATTTTAAAGCCGTACTTTAAAACTTACCAATATTAACATTGTTTGTATGGTAGTCTCCCATAATTCTATTGTATCTTTCAAATGAAAAGCACCAAAAAGAGAAAAACAGGTCCATAATCCAGTATACAATCTTGTAAATGGCCATGAAGATGCATGTTTGGTGTGCACTTCTCCTTCCCACACAGGGTTTCAAACATGATGCAAAATCGCATGAGCTTTTGGTCTGCTTCCTGACACTCCTCTTTGGTGATCACTTTACTGCAGAGCAGTTGGCAGGCATGTACAAATGCAGTCCACATTGCATAATGCTGGTTAGGTATAACTCCCTTTAATGCAAAAAGTGAGTAGATGCATACCCAGTTCTTCCATTGGTCAGCAGTAAATCCTTTAAATCCTTCAGAAATTTTGCTTGGAATGCGCCCAATTTCAGATGGTGGCTTAACAAGATTTACACGTGTCTGTAGTCTCTGCAGGTCAGATTCACTCAAAAAGCCCATCTCGATACAAGTCTTCAGAACGTGTTTAGCAGACCCAAGAAGCAAGTTATGCATAGGATCAATCAATGCAAATCTGATAGCATCATAGTATGGGAGCTGGAACAGCGCAGAGTAACGTGCTCCACTTTGAGAGGCAAATTTCTGGGCATCGGTTGGTGTTTTGGCTTGGCGTACTTTGTCTGCAGCTGCTCTGTGGTCCTCATTCGATCTCGGTTCCTAGTTTTCTCTATCAAAACCTGAGAAATCAGGTTTATCTCCAAAAGAAGCTCTTAGAAATTCTTTGAAACACTTGCTGCATCCTGAAAATAATACATGTGTAAATGAGTGTGTTACATTAATTTTATATTTGGCTCTTTTACAACTTTTCTGATGTAAATAATTATTATTTATTACATTGTAGTAAGACACTGAAATGGACACATGTACATGTAATTAAATTGTAATTTTGTTTTCAAATGCAAGGCTTGGGGTACTGCTAGTGAAACATCAATAGAGACCTTAAGCAACCACGATGGCGACGCCATGGAAAACATCACTTAAAAAGTGAATTCACATTTAATTTGTCCAATGTGGCCAAACTGTTCAGGAGCTGAATCGTAGCGACAGAGTTCAAGTCCAGATAGAGAAAAGACAATTCACCGTTGTGTGTTCACGTTCTCCACGATACTTTGAATTTGGTCATCAAATAATTATTGCCCCCTTTTGGAGCGAAAAAATTAATAATTGCCCCTGGCTATTACATGTATTCATGGAAATATGGTATATCCAGTGACCCCAGACAGCACTTAAACCCGGAATACTCTAACCATTAGACCACCAAATAAGCCCAGGGATTGTTGTTAAAATTTAATGGTACATTCCTACTGAGTAGTTACAGTACATGTACATGTACTGTATATCTTAGTTTGCATTCACCTTTCTTCGCAGTATGGCCAATAAAACCTCCGCATTTCCTAGTTGCTGGTATATCACTTGATAGTGCTAAGAGGGCAGCTCGAAACATCTCCCGAGTTCCATAGATGTTTGTATCTAAGATAACTCCATCCCATAGATCAATAAGGTCATCTACCAATGGCTGCAGAAAGGAATTGATGTGATGCTTAGGCTCCTTAGGTCCAGGAATTATTCCAACAACAATGAGGTTTTCAGGCTTGAAACGTTCCTCTCTTGGAAGGTTCATTACCACCATGTAGATGACACCTATGGTGTCTGAGCCATGCTTAGTGGGTTGAAACCAGTCAACGTTTAGCATGAGACCAAAATTATTTGGTGCAGCAAGAAAGGGCTCTCCATCCACATGCTGAAACTCTTTCCAAACTCTTCCCTCAAAACAGTCTCCTAGAACATTATCTGGTAGTTGAGTGGAACGATTTCTCCACTTTTCACAGTTTTCCATGAAATTTGGCTTGTTAATGAGGTCTTGCAATGAATCAGTTAGCTTTTTAAAGCAGTAGACCTGTTTAGGATATAGAAATGTTTTCCTGTACTAGACCTCATAGTTTTCATAAGAATTGTGCCACAAGGCCTTCTTCGTGCTTGGTGTGGGTGGCGAGGATAACTAACATGACTGCATTTTGCTGATACAGCTTCACCATTTGGCCTTCGGCGAATACAGTCGTCAAAGTTATAGAGAGTCGTACATTTAGGGCAAACTGCATATTTGACAAAACTGTCCTTCTGAAGGCACATATTCTTTCCGATCATGTACAACGTTTCTGGGATGATCTTGGCAAAGTTGAGAAGAACTTCTGATTGCAACATTTTTCCTATACCAGTTAAGAACAGCTTGAAAAACTTGATGAGTACAACAATGGCCCCTGTCAGCGACTTTGAACATTGACTGCCACAAAAGTAGGAATAAGAGCAATGCCCTAAGTTCTGTGCAATCACTTCTGATTCATTCTGTTTACCACACGTGTCTTCATCTTCTTCAATTTCATCAGAATACTCAAAAACAATGTGTTTCCTCTTCTACATTATCCCCCTGAAAAGAAAAATATAGAGAAAGCACATTAGAAACAATGACAATACCGTACTACATGTACTGTAGTTACAGAATAAATTATTATGTAATATTACCGTAAAGTTCCAAAAGTAAAGAGCCCCCGAAAGTAGCGAGCTCTGAAAGTAACGTCAAAAATTTGTGGCTGCTAATAAATCCCCGAAAGTAGCGATACCAAGGGAAGCCATATTCGTGTTTCATCAGTTTGTGTTACACTTTGTAAAAACAAAACCTGTATAATTTCCATCAATTAACAGGAACGTACACTGTACATGTACATGTATTAACAATAAGGTTTCTTCAAGTGGTGCAAGGACCATGTTTCCATAAGCTTGGTTTGGCCGGTTTAGGAGTCAATGGGTTATACTGTACATGTAGGTTCTTGTTTTAAAAATTTTAAAATGCCCAATATTTACTGTATGTCTCAGAACTCACCAGGATTTGTGTGGAACTTTCCATTGTATCCACTGAGGATTCCTCTGGTACCATGTCATTATCATCACCACTGCTAGTATCGGAAAAGAACTGCCTGTCTTCATCATCCCAGCAAGGAGCACTTGGTTCATTTTCTGAATCAGAGTCCAGGTCTAATGCAAGCTCCTCATTTTCACTGGGGCATTCACACGTGTTACATGTATCAACAACACTAGGGCTAGAGCAGCAGCCCTAGCGTTGTTGTTGTTGTGGTTGTTGTTGTTGTTGGGCTGTGGCTGAAGACAAGTCATTATTGTTCTCTGAATCGCTGGGGCCATATCTTGAGCCACATTTGCCGACGGAAGCATATTTAGGAACAATAATATTACAATATTAACGTGCAGTGAACAATGAAACGAGCAGGCGATGAGAAGATGTGTCGAAATCCACGAGTGTTTGGTTTGCACCAAGGAACTCGAGAACGAGGCTGGATTAAGGACGTGATTTTGATTCACTGTGCATATAATTGCGCATAAAATATATATTATATGAAATAATGAATTATATGAATTAATGAATTATATGAAATAGTGCGTTTTTATTATTTAATATCATGAATCTATTTTATAATTCATGGTTTAAATAAGTTTGCAAGCATTGCTGAATTATTTCAAATAATTTTGCCAGGGGTTGTTGATTGTTTGAAATAATAGCTGGTAGAAGAGGACAATTATTTGATATAATGTAAAATAAATTTTGCTTTATATGAAAAAAATCATCAAGATGCAACTATTGTTTCAAACAATGAATAGGAAAGATTGAGGAATTATATGAAATAATCTACATTGTTTATATAATATTCAAATAATTTCGATATAATTTTGTCAAACAATTTTTGTACATTTGGCGCCCCATAGACTCGGGGACTTCACCTCTCGCCAAATATCAGCCCATAGAAACCTTGAACTTGCCATCTGATTATTGCTAAATATTATTGTGTATGTAGGAGCTGTGTCAAGATACTATGAGACCAAGAGGCAAACAGTTACTTGGACAGTTTGCCAACCAGAAGAGATGCAGCGGAGAAACGTCAATCTGGGAAAAAGCTGACGTCAAGAAGGAGAAGGGTAAGCTTATAGCTCATCCAATTTAGTTCATTATATATTAATATACATGTACATGTATTTACACCTCTCAGACCACCCAAAAGTGCCAAGCAAAGGTGATCAATAGTGGATCAGAATCACTGACTTTAAACCCCTTAACCAGTTTTACACAGACACCAACTTATGGTCTGTAACAAAACTGTTTTTCAGCCGAGATTCCCTTTAAGCATGGTGGAATAAGCATGTAAGAAACTTCATGCAGTCCACATTGTACAATCGACCCCAAGCTTTTCAAATTTCTTGCTCCCAATGAATGGCACTCATTTGTAATAAAAATCTGTTTTTGCAGCTCTTTGTCAAGCGCCTGAAAGTTTCCTCCGGATCAGCAAAGCAGGCCTTACAGCAACTCGATGCGAATTTTATGAGTGACGAGGAAGATGGAGAGGGCAGTCAAGAAGGGTCATGGGTTGTAAGGTCCCCACAATGGCGCAGTCCACGACTTACCACCATGCTAAGGGAACTACAGAGTAGAGTGGATTCTCAAGCCATTTACCTCCAAGCATCCAAGGAATATAAGAGTACAAGGAACACCATCCACTCGCCATCCACCTTCTTCCCCAGCATGGGCATTGACAAGCGAGACTCATCGTAGGTCTCCGGTACCTAGGTCTCCTTCCCCACAGCCAACCCCCCCCCTCACCCCAGTCCTCTCAATCATCTCCAATAAGTGGTAGTGATGATGACGAAGATGAAGATGAAGATGAAGTTTGGCATGGGTTAGACAAAAATCCAGTGGCAGCCCAAAACCAAGGCGTGTTCGACAAATAACTGACTAGGTCTCACTGTTTTGGGTGATCTTTTACATTAATTTTGTAGATTCATCATTATGAGTTCTTATTTATAATATTTTAACTTGAAATATACAATTTAGGGAAATAATTAGATTTCTGAGTATTATGAACCAAGTTCTTATGACGATTGGTCTACAGGTGAATCTTCTTTGCGATATTGTATGAACAACTGGGGATTTGTTTAGAAACATCAGTTTTAAGTCAGTATGTATGAAAAAGAATCACCAAAACTGAACAGTGTGACATAGCCTCTGAGTTACACGTACTCGGTTTGCAAAGTTTTTGAAAAACTGTAGTTTCTTTATATCAATTTTTTTGAAAAAGAATTATATAGAATATTACATGTATGATTTAAAAAGTATTTGAAAATTTTGTTCCTGTTTTTGACTTACATGCTGTACATGTATGAGAATTATTTATTAGTCAATCCACAGGGTGGAAAGGTTTCTGTAAATATGTTGCTGTTATGGTCGGGACAACAGCAGACCAACAATAGTTTTTTAAAAGAGCACAATGTTTTTCAGTTTGTAATACCGTAAATCCTTGAATAAGCGCCCGGGGCACTTATTTCCAATTTCATGTTTTCTCTTGTCTAATCCATAATTGAACCAGTTGTATTTTTGTAAATTTTATTTTTGGCAAGCAATCTGGAGTAATTCTGCCTTCATTCATTTTGACTGCTTTTTAAGGAGAGGGGTGGGTTTTATTTTAAATTTCATCATTCTATGGGGCGCTTATTTGAAAGGGGCGCTTATTTGAAAGGGGCCCTTATTCGAGGATTTACGGTACATATTTTGACATAAGCCTGTCATCTTCAGTGACAAAGTGTAAGTTACAGTTTTGAATATCCTATTGATATACCTACATGTACATCTGTAGGTGTTCCTGTTATCCATTTTAAAGGACTGAAACGTTTTATCCCACTAGAATTTATAATATTGGTGACAAAGCTGCTTCTGAAATTATTGAAATTGTTGCTGTTATAAGTGATAAAGCACTTTTAACTTATTAGAACTATTTATAGATTTTGTGGTAAATTTCCTGAGAATGTTGTTCTTGTTATCCATCATTTCTTAGAAACTTGTTATAATAATTTATTATTTATTAATGGTAAAAATTTGAAGATTTTAACTATTGTAAATAGAATAATTTATTTGGAATTGTTTTTGGAAATTATAATATATATTGTCCATAAGGATTGTGCATTTTGCTGTACAAAATATTGTCCAATAAAAGGTGTTACATTAATAGCAAATGATGTTCTAATTATGTTTAGACGCGTTAATAAATTGGGGAAGGGAATCAGGATACAAGGGATTTCTTAAAAAAAGGTGCATTCTTACAGGAGACGCGAGGTGCGTGACGTACTATGGAATTTCAGCTCACTGAAATTCTTTAGTGCGTGACGTGCCGTGGAATTTCAGTTCACTGAAATTCTTTGGTACGTCACGTACCGTGGAATATATGGGACAGGAATCCTTAGTGACACGTCTAGCACCGTGGAATTACGTCGATGACGAACATAAAAAGAAAAGGAAACAATAGTTTTTCAAGAATGAGAAGCAAAATGCGCAACTTGATTGACTGTGCTCGTATACGGTACGCCCTCATTCTCGGCAAATCCGGAAGAATAAGAAAATTTCCGGGCCTTGACACACCGAGTTTCAATGACGTACCCGGACATCGGATTTTCCATGCCACGGAAAAAGTCCGATTGGGGGAAAATACGGGTCCTGACACGCGGTGGACACGTCGCGTGTCTGGAGCACGATATCACCGGATTTGTCCGTATTCTCGAAGAATACGGGTCCGTTTCGTGTAATTTCAGGACCACGACACGCGTTATTTTACACAGTGTGCCACCATGCAAGACGTAGTCTTGGGATTTACTTGTAGTTTAATTAAGATCAACAAGCCATAACAACTAAGGTTTCTCGTACGAGTTCTAGCTTCCAGTTCGAGATGTTTTTACTCACATGCGTAGACCGTCAACCGTGGAATAATCTCATTGGCTATTGGTACAATAGTATGATCACATGGTATGTAACGCAGGTCACGCAACTTGTTACAGTTCTGACACCGAAAAAAAAAAAAAGAATGAAACTAGAGAGTCGCGAGATTCTAAGGTAAAAAAAAATGACCGAATGGACCATCCCATGGTGTGTTTTTTGCAAGGAAACAATTGCACCATGCCTCTCCACGGTCGATGTAAATTTGGTCACGATGTCGCTGAATTTCAAATGAGGTGTCTCAGACGTTGGGGACACGCACAACGCGAAAGAAAAATATTAAAGACAAGAGCTCGAACACGAGCGTTTCTCGAGCAATTAAAGTCAACCTTGGAACCCTAGAGGTAGCGAACAGAAGCTAAGAGCATGGACGTCTGCAATGAAGGTAATTTTGAGGAGAGACTGGAGCATTTTTGTGGAATTTATTGAGCTTCGAGTGCGGACCATTGGATCTGTTCTCACATAATTGTCGCCGGCCTTTAAATTATTCATAATGGACGGTCACCTGAAAAAGCAAAACTCGTCTAAATGGCTCTAATCTGGCACCAGGAACACCCAAACATCAAAATAACAAAACACTTGCACAATGTAAGTCAGTTTTAGTTAGTTTCCTTCGAAAAGATAGCATTTGGAATGTATTTCGTGAGTTTCTCATACATTTGCTATAAATATTCAAATCGCCGCCATGAACATCAACATTGAATATTTAATATTCGCATACAGAGCCTGGGCCGCCTGTGACCGAACAAATATAAGGAGGCACATTGACGAAATTCGCGCTCGAGAAGACGTAGACTTTGCCTACATCCCTTGGAATGTTCCAGCGCGTATCCTCTATAAAGTAAACGGTGCACCTAAATTGAAATATTTCTTCCTACCAGATGACTGAACACGTATCTTTATTTCTCCCCGTCTATTTATAATTGTATTATTAGGGGTTTATCTATTTGCAACATTTATTTATTTAATTTGAACTTATTTGTTACCGATATTCAGTGAGCAGGAATTTCAATTGGAAAATATGAATCATAAATGTTTAGTGTGTTTAGGAGCGGGCATGGCTGAGGGAGAAACTCCTTCAGTACAAGCTATATTAATTTAAAACATAGACTGGAAAATGCGCGCGCTCTGATTGGTTAAAAACCATGTTTTATCAGAGTATAAATCATAGAAAAGCCGTGTTTTATCGTTTTGCGCGCGTTAAATCTATATTTTAAAGCACATAAAGAAGCCAAAACCATGTATTATACTGTCATAAAATACGACGGGAATTTGAGAACACTTGAGAAATTTAGAAAACACTCGCCTGCGGCTCGTGTTTTCTAAATTTCTCTCGTGTTCTCAAATTCCCGTCGTATTTTATGACAGTATAATACATGGTTTTGGCTTCTTTATTTGTTAAATAATCTCGAAAATTATTTTTCACCAAAATTATATCATATTGTTTGTGTTTTTATGTATGTGTCTTCTTGTTATATGTACGATGCAGATCTTTCTTATATTTATGTTATATTATTAGCGGTCCTCCACAATTTTTCCCCCACTCAAATTGATACTAAATATGACGTCGATGGGTTCTTGTGACTTTAAAATGTTATCTTTAAATGTGAGAGGTTTGAGTAATTTTAAAAAACGTCGTTCAATATTTGCATGGTGTAGAAAACAAAATGCAATATAATCTTTCTTCAAGAAACGCACTCCACGAGCGATAAGGAAAAACAATGGAAAGCTGAATGGGGCGCGCCTTTAGAGCTTGCCCATGGGAGCAGTAATGCAAGAGGTGTTGCCATATTATTACGAAACGGCTTTGATTGTAAAATAAAACAAAAATTTATTGACCCCGCCGGGAGATATATTGAAATCTTTTTTCTGACACTAATTATTCCCACTATGTAATTTGGAATAATAAAAACATAAGAATTGCTAATAAACCTGTTTTCTATAAATCGTATTTTGATTGTGGCATAATTTATTTATGCGATTTACGTTTTAGTCTAGATAATATAAGTTCTTATGAATACTCAAAATCTGTAGGTCTTAACACTAATTTTCTGACATGGGCAACCTTAAGAGTGTCTATCTCTAAAGACAAGCTAGCTTCCTTACCACCAGTCGAATTTGATCCTATACATTTTAAATATAACGGCACTGACTTCGACTCACATTCAGCAAGGTGTTAGGCAGTTCTATTCATTGTTGATATCCAATAAAGCTAAATATCCTAACAGCTTCAAAACTTTGACGGCAGATTTGAATCTTTTAAATTCGCTGCAGGAAATATTCTCGATTCCATATACTGTTGCAAGTGAAACTTATGTCTGGTCTTTTCAATATAGAATACTAAGTAAAATTATGTTTACAAATACCAAACTATCTAAAATTGGTTTAATCGAGTCAGACAAATGTTCTTTTTGTAGGATTCACAGGGAAGATATGTATCACCTCTTTTATAACTGCTCCTATGCGCGGGCTTTTTGGAATAGGTTTAGCACTTGGTGGTCTGATCTCCGTGGTGAAAATTTGAGTTTATCCATAAAAGACATTAAAATTGGGTATTCTTCATAAAAACGACCTTTTAAATTATTTGATCATTCTTGGTAAGCTATGTATATGGGAGTGTAGAAGAAACAAATCCTCTCCAAAATTTAATTTATTTCTACACAAGGTAGAAGCTAAACTAGAAACGGAAAAAACTTATTGCTATAATAAAAAAGAAGCTTCAAGCTTTTAGGGAAAAATGGGAACCACTTCTATAATTTTTTTCCCGTTATTGTTTGGAGGAAAAATGTGGATGGATGGTTCTCAAATTCATTAATAATTCATGAGGTTATCAGCCAATGACAGGAAAGTATTTCGTCACATGCATGAATCTAGATACCCAATGAAAACCCATCTCCAAATCACTAGTGATCTGGATATGCGTTTTTATTGGATATCTAGATTCTTGTGGCATTTATATGACTTAGACTTAAACTAAATAATTATCATAGAAGCATTTTTCAAAGAAAAAATAATTCAATGTTTTACCAGCTGGAGTCGAACCCGTGACCTTCTGCACAGCAGTCGGACGCTCTACCATTGAGCTACAAGATACTTGAATGACTTAGAGCATTAAAGTAGATTATCATCATGCTTGAAATGCAAAATAACAAATTTTCACTAATTTACATTTGACTTCATGATCATGTTTCTCCCAACGGATTTAGAAACTGTTAATTAGAAGTGCAAAACAATATTTCGTTACTACTATTCAGAGCTTACGTTTGGTAACCGTAAATTAAGAACTGGAAAACAATGCGGGTCAACTACTACTAATTAGAGCTTTCTTTTTAAAGCTTTTGTTTGAGAAGCAATCTAAAAAACTCGTGCTTCGGGTTTCATCGTGGTATCCAAAGATCTTGAAACAAATAAAAGCACTCGGCCGAAGCGGCCTCGTGCTTTCATTTGTTTCTCGATCTTTGGATACCACGATGAAAACCCTTGCACTCGTT
Source organism: Desmophyllum pertusum (assembly GCA_029204205.1). NCBI lineage: Eukaryota > Metazoa > Cnidaria > Anthozoa > Scleractinia > Caryophylliidae > Desmophyllum > Desmophyllum pertusum. The sequence continues at coordinate 214,315 of MU827314.1, forward strand.
TTTTATATACTACTTAAACTCCTAGTTTTGTATTTTCGCTTTATTAAAAATAACGTTAGTGTATAATGTATCTGCATTGTGTCCGTGGTGTGTTGTCTTTGTCTTGTGTTGTTGTTGTTGTTAGTTGGAGTGCTTGTGGATAGATCCATATATCTGTAATTTTATATAGTCTACCTCTGTAATTGAACATTAGCCTGTATAGCCTATGTTATTTTGTTATTAGTAATAGCCTATGATTGTAACTAAGTAATAGTCATTGTTAATTAAGTTAATTAAGTAATAGTTAATTGTAAATGGTTGTTGTTGTTAATAAAGCATTCCAATTAAAAAAAATAAAAAAAAGATCATTTTGCTTACATCAACGAACTCATGATCAGAGAATGTAGAGTAGGTGTAGAATGTCAGCAGCCATTCACCGTAAAGTTTCGCAGGAAAGGCTCGTCTTTTTGTCAGTAGCCAGTGGCTTTCTAGCAGTGATGTTACAGCAGACAACTTAACTTAACAGTTTCTATACTAAATACTTCAGCGCTGCGGAAGTGAGACACAAACTCGAGAGCCTGAGTGGGGAAAACGGCGTCTACGAGTGTTATAATTCACGCTGTAATGAAAAAGAGCAGGGTGGGGGGGGGGGGGGGGGGGGGGGGGAGCTGCTTCCCACTGATACATTCTATTAAATCGAATCCAAACCTAGTCCAGTCCCTGACCTCTCTCTTTACCCCTGGATCTGAACCCAGCGGGAGAAGAGAGAGTCCAGAATCACTTGCATGCGCATGCTCAGAATGAACCAATCAAAATTAACTAGACTCGTACGCTCGATCGCGCGTACGCAGCAAACTTGAGTTGCAAAATGTGAACACTGAAAGAAAACAAACATGGAAACTGGAAACTCCAACCAAAATAGTGTACGAAAATTGCTGTAGAATTTGCTCTTCGAGAAAAGTCACCTCAAAGCTGTCAGCAGTCCAGCGCATTTCTTCTTTTGGAAATGCGCTAAACAATAGCGTGACGTCACAACATGGCGGCCTTGAAATCTTCCCGTGTGGACTCCACTTGAGTTTGAAATTTTCATTTTATCGAGTCTTCCCAGCTTGCTTTGCCTGCCGATTTGTAACACAACAACAAAGAAAGCATTGAAGATGCGTTGTGCTTGAGATTGTGGACAAAGGCAGCGAAATGTGCGCGAAGGTGAGTTTTTACTTTCGATATTTTGCTTGTTTACTGGACCGATTGATCGTCTTCAGTTCACTAAATCTCTCGTGAAAATATTTTATGGGTCTTCAAAACATTTAGGGACATTCTATAGGTATTCTAGATGTTTTGTACGAAATCTGAGCGATGGGCCGCAATTTGCGTGGACGGGCCGCGATTTTTGCGGGACAAAATGATACTGCTTGTAACTAATCGTTTGGGGCGTCTTTTCCTTTCGTTTCAGGTCGGTGATGTGATGGATACATATCGGAGTTATATGTACGATCGCTGCTGATTATGTGCTGGACGGATATGTACAAAAGTGACACAAGAGGATGTGAGGTTTCTTTGTTTGAGGCAGAGTGCAAGGACGTTATGGACGTTGAAATCGGGGAAGGATCGGCCGAAATCCACTCAGTCTGGATTTGCCACAAATGAAAGAAAACACTTCTCGATTTCGAGCTTCACAAAATCAGGAAAAAGAAAGTAAGAAACCCTTTGAATGGCTGCCACCTTTGAATTGTATTTGTGCTGATTGCCTGTGTGATTTTGTGACATTTGTGAGCGGCTGACCTGATCTGACCTTTGAAAGCTTCTGCGGTTAGTGACACAGCTGAACTGCAACATAACATGACAATGAAGACCATATCTCTCGTATTTTTGAAAGAGATCGATCAGACGTTTCTACATCCGCCAAGTGAGCGCTACAACTGGCAACAGAACTAGGATATCGACATCGTTTCCCTTGTTGTTGTATTAAAAGGTGACAGGACATTTGCTGCTCTATATTAAATTATGTCTTCTGACCTACTCAGTTGCTTCAGGTGTGTTTTATTTTTATTTTAATGCAGTAAACGAGCATGTTGTATTATGTGGAAGATTTTCACGTAGAATAGAGCCTTCGAGTGTTCACTCTTGCAAATTAAGAGGTCACAGACCAGGCCTAGGATATGCGTGTATTGTTGCAGCGTTCGATTTTGATACAACAGCCGATTATAACCTAACCAATAGTTCTGTTTTGAACATAGCGCGCGACCAGAAGACTGAGAAATACAAGAGCTAGTCGCCACTCATTCCTGGGCTAAAGGATATCGAAGCCATGTTTCGCTTTCTGCAGTAAATAGATTATTTCTGAACCAAGACGGCTCGATCTGTTTTGAACATAGAGCGCGACGAGAAAGGCAAGTGCTCCTCCCAATATTCCTGGCCAAAATATATCACAGCCCTGTTTCTTTTTCTACAAATTTTAGGAGGTCATGTTAGGCTTGGGATGCAAAATAACTCGATCGATGCGTGATTGTTGCGACTGTTGCAGCACGCCAGTTGTTCGCTGTTACTGTAACCTAAACCAATACTGTTTTAGCTTGTTTTGAACATAGCGCGCGACCAGAATACAAATACAAGAACTAGTCGCAACTCATTGCTGGCTAAGGATATCGAAGCCATGTTTCTCTTTGTGCAAGCAGTTGATCCCGAACAGTAATACATGAAAGCGTATAGCTGCGGATTGTCGAAGGACGAAGCGCGATCTCCGATCTGAGCGCGACAAGAGCTTGATCTAGAGCGCGACAAGAAAGGCAAGCGCTCGTCACAACTTATTCCAGGCTAAAATATATCAAAGCCATGTTTCTCGTCCAGCAAGCAGCTAATCCCGGCCAGAAATAAACGTAATAGATTGTTGGATTGTTTCATTCAAAGCATCGCGTTAGATCGACTCAGAGCTTTCAACTCGCGCGCGATCGCAATCTTTTTTCTTTTTTTTTTTAATTGCAACACAGAACATTACTTACAATACACTACTTAGTTACATTACTTACATTACAATACATTACTTACAATACTTACAATACACTACTTACAATACTTACAATACACTACTACTTACATTACTACTACTACTTGCACTACTTACAATACACTACTTACACTACTTACAAGACGAGTCTATTTACATTACTTACTTACAGTATGATACTTACACTACTTACAATATGTTGCTTACATTACTTACAAAACAATACTAACATTACTTATAATTCATTACTTACACTGCCTTGCAACACAATTACAACACAGTTCTTGCTTAGAATATACTTGCATATTTACTCTACTTTCGATAACAATAACATTCTAATTAACAAGCTAGCAGATTAAAGTAGTAAAATAAATAACTAAATATTATTACACACGATTTTTTCTATCGTTAAACAAGTAATAACTTAAAATATGTCAATAAACACTTATTCTTTTACAGTAATTAGTTAATTAATAAGTATGTAAAAAGGGTTTCCATTTTGCCTGAAATTGTTTTAAGGTTAAATTATTTTGAGCAGCTATGTGCTTTTCAGTGTTATATTTACTCTTAACTAATACTTCAAAAAGTGAAAAGATAGGGGTTCGATTATTTTTTCGACAGTTCCACAGATAAAGTTTTCCCAAGATAATAAGATAATTTAGTAGGTCGGTTTTTTTATCCAGTATCCCTAATATAACCTCCTTATATCGTAATTTCTTTTTTTCTTTTGTAACTGTTAACCAATATTTTTCGAAATTATTCCAAAACATTAAAGAATAAGTACACTGAAAGAATAAATGTTCAATTGTTTCCTGAGAGGCATTACAGAAGGTACAGCGATCACTCGTAATTAATCCTATTTTAGCTAGACGTCTGGAATTCAAAAACAAAATATCGTTCAATATCTTAAACTGAAAACATTGTACAAATGTTTCTACAGCAACTGATTTTATCAATATAAATGCTTTGCGAACCTCATCATCATTTAAATTGAAGATAGACAACAAATTAGTAAAACCTCTGGATTGCTTTGTTTTTACCTTGATTAATAATGCATAGAAGTCTTTGCTCTTGCTCAAAGTAGGGTCGAAGCTTTTGTTAGCATATTTAAACTCTAATGATTCTAGAGAGTTTCTATTAGTATCTTGGTCGCTTAATTCTTTTGGCACAGAGCAGCGAACTCCAGTCCAAATTAAGTAGTTAGTACCTGTTAATCCAACCGCTTTTGCTAAATTGAAAGATTCTATATTGTTCAGATGAAACATTAAATCGCGGACAAAAATCACGCCAGCTGTTACATAATTTTTATAATATATAGGATTTCCTTCTAACCTTATACTACAATTGTTCCAAATTATTGAGTTGAAAGGTGTAGTTTCTGTGGCAAATTTTGAACGGAATTCAGACAACCACTGTAACATTTCCGAATAGAAAACAGAGTTAAAGTTGTAATCGTTAATGTTATAGTTACAGTGGAGGAAGAATGTTCCACCGAAAGGCCTAAGCAGGTACTCAAGGTAACTTTTCCATGGGGAAGCTGATGCAGTATTAAAAATTCTCGAAATCCAAGCTAATCTAAGAGACTTCATTGAAGTTTCTAGATCAGTGAGATTTAATCCACCGTAATCAAGGTAATTTATTGCCGCTCCTCTTGTTATCTTGTCTGGTCCTTTCCACAAAAATTTATATATAATTGTTTGAGTCAGTTTAATAAATTCTAACGGAGGTGGGAAGACAGAAAATATGTATGTCAGCTTAGGAAGAAGCAGACTTTTTATAATGGAAACTTTACCAAATAGAGAAAGACCTCTCCAACTCCACAAATGTATTTGTTTTTTGATGTCTGAGACTTTATCATAAAATTTTTTTTGTAGTAATTCTTCTTTGTTATAACTGAAATGTATATCTAAAGCTTTTACAGTTTTGCACCATTTTAATGACAGAGGTGATTCAGTGTTATCACGAGACGACCCAATCCACATTGCCTCTGTTTTAGTGTAGTTAACTTTTAATCCTGATAATCGCAATCGTGAAATTTCGCACCACGTGACTCCAAATTCGCGCTCTGATTTGATAATTGTTTGTTTTGGTCGGCGGATGAAAACATTTCCAAAAGTGACAATGCGCTTGACTGGTCAGTTATTATCCTTAAAAGCGGAGAAAGAACAGAAATTGGGAAGAAAACTACTGCCGAATAACAAGTGACTCGCACTACTAGGACAATCAGCTGAGGGTCTAAATGCACGCGCAAATGGCGAATTACGCGCAATGCCTGACGAGTTTTATACGCGACCATTTTTTGTGGCGAAGAAAAATGAATCTCTTCGAGTTAAATACGGTTTTATTCTCTAGTTAAAAAATAGCACTCCGGTTAGGCAGAGAATATATAGAGTGTTCATCTACAAATTTTATGATAAAGCAAGGTCTGGGTTGTCATATGTATATAAGTACCATTCAGGTTGCGCGCACGTCAATTAGTAAAAAAAAATTGTCATTTGCGCGTGCATTCAGGCGGCCGTTTTTTAGCAGTCGGAAAAGAAACTGTCAACACGTCGCTGAAAAATGATCTTATCCAGCAAGAAAATGTTTTCCAAGAACAAAGTAGCAAGGTTTTCGCACAAGAAAGAGATCTAGGAAGTCGTTTTCTTCATTTGAAACGCCCGCCATTACTACATCGAGCTGTAAACAAGCCGCGAAATCCGACTAATGCCAAATATGGTTTTTCCCCCGATTTGGGGGGGAAATGGCGCATGCGCATGCAAGTGATATTTTTATTTTTTTTTTTTTAAATTGCAACACAAAGGTACTACTTACAATACGAATACGTACTTACAATACAATTCTTACATTACTTGCAATACGATACTTACACTAATTACAATGCGCTACTTACCCTACTTACAATACGATATTTAGAATACTGATGCTGGACTCTCTCTTTTCCCGCTAGGTTCCAGTCCCCATGGGCGGGGGTAAGAGAGAGTTCAGGGGCTGACTAATCCAAACCATGCTCTCACAACTTGCAAAGCAGTCATCACAACTTTAACCAGCGGATTCATAATCAGCGCGTGCGTAGAAGTTAACCCAAAAGAAAAACTAGAAAACATGGCGGCCGGTGAGGCAAAGGAACTGCGTATATGAATAATTATTGTATTTTTTACTTCGTGAGCCTTTAAACCGGATAAACTTCTTCCTGAAGTTTTTGGTTTTCAAGATGTAACCACGAATTAGGCGACGGCAACGAAAACGTCACAAAAGAATAGGTTTAATTAGTAGTACAACATCTCTGCCGTCCTATGCAAAACAAAACGCACGTGCGTTTTGAACCGTCATTAACGGTATTATGGAGACGGTTAATTTTCCTTTCTATATCTGGACTCGAACTCCGTCCCTATGAATTCAGCTCCTCGCGGTGAGTTCAGCCACATTGGAGGAATTGAGCAGTTTATTGTTAATTTATTGTTAATAATTTCTTACGAAAGCACTGCTGACCAAACAAAATCGATCGCTTTGCAAGTTGTGAGAGCACGGTTTCTCGGAACCAGGCCCTGCCTGTTAAGCTCTGTCATACTGTAGTAAGTAACTGTATTCAGTTTGCTACGGAGTTTGCTACGTAGCCGGACGCATGTGGCGAGCGGTCAGATACTAGCATATGACCGTTTACCACATGCGTGTCTCCGTAACTCAGTGAGTGGTTAGAGCATCCGACCGGTGTGTTACAAGGCAGATGTTTAGGTCTCCATGTTAGGGGATTAGCCAAGTACAAGAGAGCAAAATACTCCTTCTTTTGTATCAGCTGTTTATTTCCGAGCTGCTCTCTCTGCGGCAATTACTTCTCCCTCCGAATTCTTATCTCTGCCGTGGACGGCAACCACTTCTACAACTTTCAGCAAAATTGACGATTAAATTCGCTCGTATCACGTCCGCGCACTGAACTCTGATTGGCCAATTCGTACATTCTTTCAAAAATAAACGGAAGGGCTTACAAAAAGCGGCGTCTCGTGCTTCGAACTTAGAGTAGAAACTTAGTAGATAACGTTTGAAACCGAAAGTCTACTATTCGTTCAACTAATAGTACTTTTAAAGCTGCATATTTTGGTATCAATCATCGACCAAGTGGAGGACCGCGAAGCGAGACCGTGGAACATTGAAGAGAGTCTTCACAGCACAGCAGAGAATACGTCTAACCACTTAAACGAACGTGATCCCAATTTTATCAGAAAAACAGCTAAAACAATGCTATATCTTTTGCGTAGCTAAGCGAGCTTTATAGAGTGTTCCATTGTTCGATAGTAACGGAAACCACAGTTTCTGTGAGAAACATACGCGCGAGAATATCAGCTATTTTATAGTTGACAATAAAAATTCGCCAAAAAGCGCGCGAGAATTTTGGCAGTTATTATAAAACACTAAATTGACCATACGGACTACTAAGTGCTGTGAAGACTCTCTTCACTGTTCCACGGTCTCGCTTCGCGGTCTCCACTTGGTCACTTGGGCTCGCTTGAGGTTTGAAAAAGTTTGGTCCAAGCATTTATGGCTGCATGCTAAAAGTACATCCAAATGTAAACTGTCTCAATTATAGCAAACGGAATCATTAATTATTTAAGCTTCCACACAAAAGCTAAGCCACGAAACAGCGGCCTTGAAGATTTTCACTTTTGTACTGGAAATGTTCCCGTAGGTAACATTGTCACGCCAGTGCCTTGAAAAAAGGAGCATTTTTACTGTAGACTGCAATACAGTCGTATTTTTTGCGTTGGTCGCGCGGTGTTTGAATGAAAGGTCTGGAGCGAGTGTGAAAACGGAAAGTGGAACTGGGGAGAGACGCTGAAAAATACGAAACGAAAGAGTGGACCCTCGCGTGGGAAGCACCCGAGCCTCACACGCCCGTACTCCGGGCTTCTCTTCCCAGTTCCACACTCTTCGTTTTCACACTAGCTCCAGACCTTCCGTTCAAAGACCGCGCGCATTTGTTTGACAGACCAACGCAAAAAATACGACTGTTTTGCAATCTATTTTTATTGCAATTTCGATATATAGGCTTATTCATCCTGAATTAATTACATTTTTTGTCCCCTAACCTTTGACTTACAACTTGAACAAACCTGGACATTCTAACTACTGTTGTATTTACTTTTCCCACTTTAACATGGCCGGCTTTAAAATTGAATAACCTGGCATCCATCCCGAGCGGACAGTGACCATCGATACCCTTTGATTAATTGTTCAATGTTGCTGAACGTGATCGTGTTTTAACTGCGTTGAATTTTCTTCATTTACATCAAACTATAGTGTTTGTTGAATATGATGACAATTTGCCTTACTATAGCTCAAAAACACGCGAGGAAGGTGGAACTATAACTTTATAGGCATATTTAGATAAGAGGCGCGTGACTACTTTCACGGAAACCTTTGGGGTGGTTGAGTCATTAGTTTCTCCGCCCAGAAGGTCAGTACATTAAGTTGTCGATGCTATTGCGTAACTATTACATGTCCTTAGTCAAGAAAGTTTGTTCTATACTTTTTACATGTAATTATTCTACGCGATTAAAGTATTCAACAAAATCTTAAATTCTCAGCACAAGCCAGGCTTATATTAGCTGAAACAGCACAGAGATTGAATCAATGCACCCCGCAAAATGTGCTATCGGGTTTTATATTACAAAAGCATCGTTATTTTTATTTCCATTTTGATAGATTCCAAACGATAAAACAGTGGGTTCTGTGGCAGCTAGTTTCAGGAACGGCGGAAACGTGGGGCGAACTCGTTCAGGTAAATACTAGAGATAAGAAAAATAACAATTAAGAAACACACTTGTTAGTTGACGAAATCTTCCTGCATCACGTGTGCAATCTAACTGCACGCGTCAGGTCTGCATTTTTATTTATATATTTGTTTGAAGCAAAATATTTTCCAATATTTTCGTAGCTTGGAGAAACTCGATAATTCGGTACAAGAAAGTGTCAAGATAAAACTTACGTAAGATTGCGCGTGCGACAAACTTTGTTATCAATCAATCAATCAATCAATCAATCAATCAATCAATCAATCAATCAATCAATCAATCAATCAATCAATCAATCAATAAATCTATCAATCGATCAGTCAATCAATCAATCAATCCATCAATCGATCGATCAATCAATCGTTTCCACTCTCGCCGTCATATATACGCACAAAATTGTGCCCCCCTCCCCTCCCCCCCAAAAAAACACAAACAAAAATACAGTCGAACCTGTATATAACGGTCACTCTCGGGCTTAAGAAAGTGGTCGCTTAATACAGGTGGCCGCTTAATACAGGTTTAATACAAGTAGCAAATACAACTCGGGACTTTGAAAGCTGGCCGCTTATACAGGGCCGTTATATACAGGTTCGACTGTAAATGACCCCATAATTCCACTCTCGCCCCTGGCCGTCATATATATGCACACCTTACTGTAAAACTTGACTTTTTATCTCAGTAAGAAGATTGGCGTCTTTTTATTCACCAAAACGTACAATTTATTAATATTTTGGAACTCGGAACATTTTATGATAGATAACAGGACTGACTACAATGCAACTTATTGAACTTCCACTCGCAGTCACCGAATTTTGTGATTCATGCATTACTCGTGTGATTACAGAGAGAATTGGACTCTACTCAGTTCTGTTACCATTAGTTAAGTGCTCTGAAATTTGTTCTCTGTCTTAATTACTGTTTTTTAATTATTTTCTGTCCACAGCAAGACAGGTTGACGGGCGCGGGCCTCCTTTATGTGATCAAAATTCGATTCCACAAAGAATTTGCGATCCAATCACGTGGCTTTATAGTTTTAAGATCCGCGATGTGCACGGAACTTGGTGGATGGATTGCAAGCTTAATACGCAAAACAAACCATTATGCCATGTATGGGAACACCATTTCAATAACATTGTTTGCTACAAATTTCGATGTCCTTAAATGAACTGAAAAGTCCTTATATGGACATTTCTTGGCTGTAAAGATACCGTGTGTATGAGAAATAAAATACAGTCTTAAACCGCTGAACTTGTTATTCACTTGTAATTCATTTGGGTGAAAATCGACTTATGTCCAGGATTGAACGCAGGTATTGTTTTTTAAATACTTCACATATGACTGGGTTATTTGTCATTTTCATATTACTTCATATTTGACAAAATTATGTGTGTTTTGGTGAACGTTTATCAATGAGGACACTTTGTGATGCCTATCATGAGGAGCGTGCAGCTCATTTGCGGTCAATCCTGGTCATACGTGAACATGATTTACTATCTTTACATTTATTACTACAGATCAGCCTTTAAATTAAAGTCACAAAGTATAGGGTTAAATTTGAAGACTATTTGCTCTGAGTTTGAATCCACGTGCACGTTACAAGAGAGGATCCACAAGGAATACAGGGGATACATGTTTTTGTATATTTATGAACTATATACGACAGAATCCCATGACGCCTTCACACCATAGATAACCACATTTAAAAGAAACTGATTTGTCGTGCTAAGTTGACTTGGCCTCGTGTATCACTGGTGAACTTAGATGGGTTGCAACCAGACTTTAAGGCTTTCCCTACCCTATCAACCAGAAAGAAAACTACCCGAGCTGCCCATGTAAGAACCACACTAATCACCTCTTCTATCAAGTGACTCAGTCGACCTGATGGTGAAGTGGTTTATCACCGTCAGTCTAATACACTTTGCTCACGTTACTACTTTGTTACAATTAGCCTATGAATAGGCTCCGCGGTGGGGAAGGGGTGAAAAGAAAACTGCGAGCGAAAGCGAGCCGCGCGAAGCCTAGGAGAAAGAGAAAGAAGCGACGGAGCCTACAGACATTCCTTTGAAGCCGCCATTCCGCCCCCTTGTAATTAACCTGTCAACGAGCTGTCAACAAGATGTGATTATCTTGGTTGGATACATTGCGCGCACGTACGTTAAGTCGGAATCGCTAATTATAAACAGCCTGTGATGAAAAAAGCGATTTCCTCCAGCTCTCAGACACTATGACCTCCGGACACTTCTGTTTCTAGACTATTAACTCATCCGGTTTGTAAAACTAGTAGGATATCAACTCTAGCAGTCATGAGAGGATTTTCCGACTTGTATCATAGTCCTTGTATGATTTGCAAATATGAGGCAGTTTCGTTGTATAAACAAGCCGCTGCAATAAGCCCGCTTTGAATGAATTACAATGACAGGCGTTTCTAAGATCTGTAGCGCTTCACTGGCCGCGGCTGGAATAACACATTCGGCGAAGCGAAACACAAAATATGCAAAGACTCCCGTAGAAAACGGCTCGCTCGGCTCAATCGGTGAGTCAAAAATTGAAGTGAAGGTTGTTATCTTGCGATTTCTGCAACGGATTTCACGCCACGCGAGGGCTAATTTCTTTCTCTGTTTCTTCTTCACCTAAAACGATGTCAAATGCTTCCAGTACTGTCAATGTCGATCTCTTCCACTTCCTTCATGATTGAAATCAACGGCGTTCCGATTTTGAGATGCCATCAGCCTGAGTAGTTTGCCGTTTCGTTGCAAATACGATTTCATGACCCGCCGCGTGAGGTCGCGTCGGCGAAATCGGGATATCAATCAAACTTGTCAACAATCAGTGATCTGACCAATCGGAGCTTCCACCACAATCTGGTGCATGGAATGGCGGCTTCAAAGGAATGTCTGTAGGCTCCGTCGCCCCTTTATCTCGCGGCTCGCTTCGCTCGCATCCAGGCTTCGCGCGGCTCGCTTCCCCAACGCGGAGCCTATTCATAGGCTATGTTACAATGAATTTCCACGTTGCTGAATTACCCGCTCGATACTACATTCTTCAGTGTAATTCGAGCCCGTTCTTTTTCTTTTGGCATAAAAAGATAGTCATACACGTCCAGTCCTCCATGGTCGGTACCCCTGACACTTCTACAGTTCCCAAAACAGGACCAATGTTTGCGACTGATTTCTCTACTTGAAGGTTGCACCAGACCATTAGGTAATCAGTATACCTCAATTATCCACCTCGCATTAATTGCGTTGTGCGCGCTGAGGCTTTACCCTAATAAAGTATATATTTCGCTAATCAAGTTTGTTTACACCATTCTATAGTCCCAATGCGTTCTCTTTCTCTCTCGAGCGAGCGCGAAGTACACGTAGAGACTTGGGAATGGATTTGCGTGCCGTGAGGTCATGAGATTTCGCGCCAAATCGGGTGAAACGGGAAGGGGACGCCTGGGTACTAGGCTACGTTTACAGGCCTTGATTATCGTAGCAACGTGATTATGTGATAACAGGTTTTGATTCTGGGGAAAACTCCTTATAAACTGCTGGGAAACTGACTCGCTGGCTGCAGAAAGATACTGGGATCTGTTACAGTAAATAAGATCTCAGAGACGCAGACAACAGACAGATCTTGGTTCCAACCGTAGACTTTAATCTGGAGGCTCCCGTTAACTTTATGATGTTAAGACTATAGATCGTTTTCACCAAGATAACCAGATCATACGGAAACCACTGTAAAAACCGTATACGATCACTGACCTGGTCAACCGTTGGATCAAAACAGATCGTGATCAGTAAAAATAACATAAACAAGTGTCAGAAGGCTACTGCATGGACAGATCAAACAACGTGTAGGGGCGTAGTTGCAATATTTCGGCTGGGAGATATCAGTCTTCGTTAGGTTCATTCGAAGTAATCGCTATTTTACATCGCATATAAAAATATCCATAAGCAATAGTCCTTATGCATGTTTACGTCAGACTAGCCAATTTCACCACCAAGCCTCGCTTTCGAGCTCAAAGAAAGTCTGCGTAGGAGGCTACCCTGCCATGAGTCCGACAGCTAATTTTTGCAAACCCCAACGAATGTGGTATCAAAACGCGCCAAATTTAACGAAGATTTCGAAAACGGCAGGGGTTTTTGCGTTACATCCTTACGTAACGAGAAATGGAGCTTAGTCTTCCACATAATCGGAAAATAGCTCGGATTTTTAACAATTTATTGGATGAGGTTTTTGTGATATCCAGAATAATCAAGGTCTCGGTAAGAGTTATCTTAGCTGATAACTTAGTCTGGGGTTAGAGCGAGGAGACGGCTGACACTTCAGACTACTGATAACTCTTATTACCGAGACCTTGATTATTCTGGATATCACAAAAATCGAATCTAATAATTGTTTTATTATACATTCAACGAAAAAAATAATGCTTCTGCCACCGATGACATGATTACCCGTGATCCTCTCGCGAACTTGACATGATTATTGTATAATCTGCAGGTTATTACCCGTGATCCTCTCGCGAACTTGACGTGATTATTGTATAATCTGTAAGTAGATGACGTAGATGCTTTCAAAGGCGCTGATTTCGAAAATTCACTGTACGCTTTCGGCCAATCAGAAAAGAGATAGTGAGTTGAATGTATAATAATATTTGTAAACAAATCCGAATGCTCGAATCCGAAAGTCCGACCCTAATTTTTTCCCGATTGACCCGCACAGGATTTCACTGGTGCTCTGTACGTTAAAGTTTCCTTTTCCGTTGTCGATTTTTTGACTTTCTGCGTTGTTTCTACGAACGAAACCAAAATATTCGAAATTGAATGACTTTAAAAGGGGTCTGGAATGTCCGCCGTGACGCGGATCAAATTTCGTAACCTGATGTTAAACGTGACTTCATATTTGGAAGAACCAATTGATTCAGACTTTACTTTACTTTGAACCGTGGGGGGGGGGGGGGGGGGGGGGGGGGAGGGTTGCGGACGCACCCATCGCACACCCCCTCCCTACGGGCCTGACTTTAACATGGCCGGCATTGAATAACCTGGCATCCATCCCGAGATACATGTACAGTGACCATCGCTCCCCTTTGATTAATATTTGAATGTTGCTGAACGAACGTGATCGTATTTTGACTGTGTTGAATTTTCTTCATTTACATCAATCACACTATCGTGTTTGTTGAATGTGATTGACATTTGTCCATGTACTATAACTCAAAAACACGCGAGGAAGGTGAGACTAGGTAAAAGGCGCGTGACTACTTCTACGGAAATCTTTGATATTAACATCCAAAGCTTAATGAAAGTGTTGTTAGTCTTACAACTGAAGCACGTTCGTTCGGACAGACAGAAATGTGTTAACATCCCAAAGCTTAACTAAAGTGTTGTTACAACTGACGCACGTTATGGCCTTTCATGACATTGTATCAGCGAAGACAGACAGAAACTTGTTAACACTGATCGAAAGCTTAACTAAAGTGTTGTTACAACTGAAGCACGTTTATGGCCTTTCATGACCTTGTATCAGCGAAGACAGACAGAAGCTTGTTAACATCCAAAGCTTAACTGAAGTGTTTGTTACAACTGAAGCACGTTATCGCCTTTCATGACCTTGTATCAGCGAATACAGCGTTCGTGGAAGTCATAGCTGCATGTACTGCTTAAGGAAGTTGAAGGTCGGGTCATTAATATTTCCTCTGTTGCTAAAACAGTTTATTTTCCCACATATAAGCTTACTTGTTTTAGTTTCTTGTTTCACTTCCTTGTAGAACAAGATAAAAGCAAGAAAACGTCCTTTGAAAATAGAAACAAGTTGGTGAAGGTGGAAGAAGCTGAGAAAGAGCCTTGACTGCACTGCAAAAATGGTAAGCCCTAGATGATGATCTCTCAGTTAAATTTTTTCCTTTCGCTATTTATTGCCTAGCCTGCAGCTGGTCTTAATCTTAGAAAAATAACGCAATCAACCTGTACAAGAGACTGGCGGTCGTGAAGAAGTATTTAAACCCGTTTCGTTATCATGAGTGCATGGATAACCTCCGCTGTCATTTTTTGCTGAAAGAGTAACTCATCTTTATTTTATTCTTTGTAGTTTGTATACGGTGAAAACTAGGGAGGAATCGTAGAGATATCGGGGTCTACTTTATGGATGGTCCCGTTAAATCATATCAAGTTGCTAAGTCGTTCGCCTCATTATAACGCTATATTCACTCACTAGTATTTTAGTTTACTTTTAGAGTTTTTTCACCTGCTGTGATCGTTTCTATTCTGTTTTTCT
This sequence comes from Desmophyllum pertusum, assembly GCA_029204205.1. NCBI lineage: Eukaryota > Metazoa > Cnidaria > Anthozoa > Scleractinia > Caryophylliidae > Desmophyllum > Desmophyllum pertusum. The sequence goes on from MU827314.1 coordinate 229,348, forward strand.
GCATCTTTCATGCAAGTGCTTCAGTGGTAAGTTGCTATTTATTAAGCGGCCGACGCCCAGCGGCCCTTCTAGAAATGGACGGGTTTTTTCATGTCGCTAGCCCTAGTCCTCTACACGGTTGACATGATGTTATCGCATCTCGATCTAAAATTAGCCAGTAGAGAATTTCTCTTCCACAGGCTTTCTGTAGTGTCGTGTAAGTGCGTACATGTATTTAGTTTATTACAGGAATCGCATTGAAAAAAGCAAAGACAAATGTCCCACAGCAGTGAACAGCAGTGTTGTTGCAAAATGTGCTAAATTTGGCGGTGTGACCTTTGCGTTGTGAGGGGTTTTCCCGTTACATTGTAAACGTAGCCAGGAGACATGCAAATAAATAGCCACACGAGAATTTCTGTTCTGTTTAATACATGCACCTCAACCAGTAAACGAACGATAAAACCCGGTCCCCAAAAACATAACAGTTTTTCTTAACACAATTCCATAGCATATATGTCATTCACAATTTATTTTCACGTTGAGCGAAAACATATCTTTGCCCACGTTGAATATGATGCAATCTACATTAGCTAAAATTAACCACAAGAGAATTTCTCCGGCTTCCGGAGCATGATGCAATATATTACATCAGGCAGTCACGTTTTTTCGTCACGCAGGTTCGTGTGTTGACTCTTAGGATTTGGAGGGTGCACCTCAGAGTCCAGTGACCGCGGATAGTTTTCGTGTCGTGTAAGAGCTCTTTTCATGTAAAGAAACAAGCGAAATATTTAATTAGACAAGGGAAAATAACCTCAACTACTCGAGAAGAGCCACTACAGAGCAGGAAATGGAGGGGTCCGTGTCACGAAGTAACGAAAGTTAATTTTATATTTCTTATATTTATATTTCTCGTCACGCATGTTCGTTATGCTGACTCTCGCTCATTTTAGGGGTGCACCTCAGAGTACAGTGACCGAGGGGGAGTCGGGGGAGGAGAGATCGATTGTTGTTTCCCCCATTATTAAGGTAATCGGCCGCTTGTAAACTACTCTAGGAGTTCTTGTTTCTTCATACTGTAGACAGTAAAGGGGGAAGGGGGGGGGGGGGGGGTGATGGTGTCGTTAGTGGCTTGTGGCGTCCGCCCAAAAGGTCAGTACATTGAGTTATGTTGTCGATACTCGGTATTGTGTAACTCATGCAATGTCCTTAGTCCTTTATTTCCATTTTGATAGATTCCAAACGATAAAACAGTTGACTTGAGTGCTGTGGCAGCTGGTTTCAGGGACGACGAAACGTGGCACGAACTCGTTCAGGTAAATACTAGAGATAAGAAAAAGAAAAAGTAAAGACTTTATTAAGCATTATGATTACTTATACAACTTTATAAAATTTGATGCCCTACTTACAATACCTTATATTACGTACAATACGATACTTACACTACTTACAATACGATACTTACACTACTTATAATACGATACTTGCACTGCTTATAATACGGTACTTACGCTACTTATCATACGATACTTGCACTGCTCACAATACAGTACTTACACTGCTTTCAAATGCTAATTTATACTTACATAACAATACTTGCACTACTTGCAAAAGCGATTTCGCTGCTAATATTGCGATTACTTACACTACATTGTTATTACTAACTCTATGTTTAACTCAAACCAGTAGATATATTATTAATGAAAATAGATAAATTTAAATTCAATATAGCGAAAATAAATATATACTGAACATATTATTTTACAATTATTATTTCTATATTATGTAATTAGTCACGTTTACGTGTCATATAGCACTTATTATTTTACAATATATAATCAGTTATTATTTAATAAATGGTTTCCATTTTGCCTGAAATTTGTTCAAGCTCAAGTTGTTTTGAGCAGCTATGAGCTTTTCAGTGTTATATTTATTCTTAACTATAACTTCGAACGGTAAAAATAGGGGATTCGTTTATTCTTGCGACAGTTCCACAGATAAAGTTTACCTAAAATAATGAAGTAATTAAACAGGTCGGATTTCTTATCAAATATTCCTAATATAATATCCCTATATTCAAGTTTCTTTTGCTCTTTAGTTATTGTTAACCAATAGTTTTCAAACTCATTCCAAAATTTTGTAGAAAAAGTGCACTGAAAACATAAATGTTGAACTGTTTCTTGAGAGGCTTCACAAAAAGTACAAAGATCACTTTGAATCATTCCTATTTTCGCTAATCGGGAATTCAAAACAGAATGTCATTTAATATCTTAAACTGAAAGCATTGTACAAATGTTTCAAGGGCAACCGATTTTGTCAACATGAAACACTTTTCGAACTTCATCTTCATCGAGGCTAAATGTGGCCATTAATTTGGAGAATCCTCTGGACTGACTTGCTTTTTTCTGAATTAATAGCTTGTAAAAGTCTTTACTTTTGCTCAATATAGGGTCAAAGCTTTTTTCAGCATAGTTAAACTTCAGTGTTTTTAAAACGTTTCTATCAGCATTAACATCTCTTAATTGTTTTGGCACTGAACATCGAACTCCAGACCAAATTAGGTAATTTGTACCTATTAACCCATTCTCTTTCGCTATGTTGAAGGATTCTATATTGCTCAAATGAAACATTAAATCACTGACAAAGACCACACCAGCTTTCACATAATTTTGATAATAAATAGGGTTGCCGTCTATCCTTATATTACAATTGTTCCAAATTATCGAGTCGAAAGATATAGTTTCCGTAGCAAATTGTGAGCGAAATTCAGAACACCACTGTAACATTTCTGAATAAAATATGAGAATAAATGTCATGATCATTGATGTCATAGTTACAGTGAAGAAAGAAAAATTCACCGAAAGGTCTGAGCAGGTACCTAAGATAGTGTTTCCATGGAGATGATTCAGTGTTCAAAATTTTCGGAATCCATGCTAATCTCAGAGACACACTTGTTAGTTGAAGAAATCTGGCTGTATCACGTGTGCAAACTAACTGTACGCGTCAGGTCTGCATTTTTATTTATTGATTTGTTTTAACCAAAATATTTTCCCATCTTATTCAAAAGAAAACATATCGGTTTTTAAACAATAATTTCGTAGCTCGGAGAAACTCCTCGATAATCCGATACAAGACGTAAGCTTGCGCGTGCGAACTTTGTTACTGCAATCAATCAATCGATCAATCAATCAATCAATCAATCAATCAATCAATCAATCAATCAATCAATCAGTCAATCAATCGATCGATCGATCGATCGATCGTTTAATAAATAATAAATTAAATTTATATTGCGCGTGTTACATGTGGATATGTGCACACGTGCATTTATTTATCCATGTAGCGCCCAGGAGCTTGAAAAGTTCGTTTAAAATACGTATTAGTGCTAACACTTATCAGGGGCTTTTCATACCACAAAATTCGCCCCCACCCCACCCCCTCCTCAAAAGCAAAAATCCCATAATTCCACTCTTGCCCCTGGCTGTCATCATATATACGCACACCCTTACTGTAAAAGTTTACTTTTTATCTCATTAAGAAGATTGGCGTCTTTTTATTCACCAAAACTTATAATTTATCGTAATATTTTGGAGCGCGAAAAAGTTTATTATGATACAATTAATTGGTAACAGGACTGACTACAGTGCAATTCTGTTCGTAATCATACTCGTGATTAACTTATTGGACTCTACTCGCGGTCACCGAATTTTGCGATTCATGCATTACTCGTGTGATTACAGAGAGAATTGGACTCTACTCAGTTCTGTTACCATTAGTTAAGTGCTCTGAAATTTGTTCTCTGTCTTAATTATTGTTTTTTTTTTCTTTTTTGTCCACAGCAAGAAATATTCCTACGGGTATTCCTTTGTGTGTGTTTCCAAATATAAGAGGATGCCATCCAAATGACTGGATTTATAGTTTTAAGATCCGCGATTGTCACGGCACTTGGTGGATCACAGGTTGCAAGTTTGATTCCAGACGCAGAGCATTATGCCCGCAATGGGCGCACCTGTTCAGTAGCATGGTTTGCTTCAACATTCGGTGTCCTTGAATGATTTAAAAAGTCCTTTTAAAAATGGACATTTCTTGGTTGTAAAGATACCGTGTGTATGAGAAATAAAATACCGTCTTAACAACTGAACTTGTTATGCAATTCATTGTGTGAAAATACAGATCAGCCCTTAACAACAGAGTCACAAACTTTAGGGTTAAATTAGAAAAAAGTTTGAATCCACGTGCAAGGGAGGGTCCACAAGAGATACAGGGGATACATTTTGTATATTTATGAACTGTACTGATATGACAGAATCCCATGACGCCTACACAGCATAGATAACCACATTTAGGGGGTGATTACATGGCGAATTTCAGCCCGGGCTGAAATTTCAGCCCGGTTAGGGGGCTGGAATTTTGTTGCGATTACTTGACGAGTTTCAGCCCGGGCTGAAATTTCCAGCCCGGGCGCCAAATTTGAAATTGCGCGGGAAGAGTCATCAGAGAATGAGGGGCGATTTGAATAACCGGCAACTTATTTACATATCGGCTGAACGTTTGAAGGACGAAGCTGTTGTTATATTCCATTTTCGATTTGAAATTCGCGACACATCGAATAAGATTTTCGATTTTATCCCCCTTGTTCCACTGGAACCTTTTTTCCATCTTGTTTAAAAACACAGGAGCGATTTTACAATACCCGGCAACTTATTTACATACCGGCTGCACGTGTATATAAAAACAAAACGACCATTCTTATTCAATGACATGCAAATACGTTGGCGGGCATTCTACAATTTAACCAAAACACAATCACTGCGCATGCCCAAGTTCACTTTTCTGCCCGGGCTGAAAATTCCATTCCGATTACATGGTTTTTCAGCCCGTTTGGCCGGGCTGAAAATTCCAGCCCGGTTTCTCAAACCGGGCTGGAATTATCAGCCCGGGATGAATTTCAGCCCGGGCTGAAACCATGTCCATGTAATCGCTAACTTCATTTCAAGAGGATTTGTTTCGGAAGTCGGGCTGAAATCTCAGCCCCCCTAACCGGGCTGGAATTTCAGCCCGGGCTGAAATTCGCCATGTAATCGCCCCCTTACTCTTGAGTGGTATTTAGTTAACCCATGTTCCCCTGCATGCCGGTCATGATCCTCCCTTGCAACTCATGCACTAAGTTGACTTGGCCTCGTGTATCACTGGTGTTCCTTAGATGGGTTGCAAACAGACTTGTAGGCTTTCCCTACCCTATCAACCAGAAATAAAATTATCCGGGATGCCCATGTATGAATGAACCACACTAATCACAGAATATTAGTTGACTTCCAACATGGATTTCGGAAGGGCTACTCCTGCGAGACACAACTAATAACTATCATCGAGAAAGTAGCTAGAAACCTTGACCGAAATCTGCAAACTGACATGTTACTGCTTGACTTCTCGAAAGCATTTGACACTGTCCCACACCATCGGTTGCTACACAAAATATATCACTATGGTATCCGTGGAAATTTAAATCTCTGGATCGAGTCCTGGCTAACTGAAAGATCCCAGACAGTAGTTACAAATGGCGCATGTTCTACCCCGACAAAAGTTAAATCAGGAGTTCCCCAGGGTACTGCCCTGGGGCCGCTAATGTTCCTCCTCTATATAAATGACATTGGAGACCAAATAGACGGACATATGGGCCTTTTCGCAGATGACAGTGCCCTATATGGAGTTGTTGGAAGCATCCAAGATGCCCAGTCCCTGCAACGCGATCTGATAACCTAAATGACTGGGCACACAAGTGGCAAATGTCATTTAATACAGATAAATGTAGCATCCTCAGAATATATCGATGCCATAACCCTATAGATTACCAGTACAAGATCGGGGGACAAGAACTCACAACAGTACAACACCATCCATATCTAGGGGTTGAACTCACAAAGGACCTGAATTGGAACAAACACATATCTAACATTGTGGGGAAAGCAAATCGGACACTTGGATTCGTGAGAAGAAATCTGAGTAACTGCCCTGAGGAAATCAAGAAACAGGCCTACCATGCTCTAGTAAGGCCGCATTTAGAATACGCAAGCAGCGTCTGGGACCCGCACGTGCAAAAACAGATAGATGACATCGAGGCTGTACAGAGGAGAGCTGCACGTTTCGTTAAACGGTGTTACGATCGAACACCAGGAACAGTAACAACTATACTGAACGAACTGGAATGGCCCACTTTACAGCAAAGACGGAAGGAAGCAAGACTCACGATGATGTACAAAACTATGAATGGACAGATATTCTTAGACCTCCCGCCCTATTTAAATCCAAAAGAACGGCAGACAAGGCAATACCATCCTAAGAAATTCATTTCGCTTAGTAGTAATAATAACACATACAAGAACAGTTTCTTAGCAAGAACAATAGCTGAGTGGAACCAAATACCGGCCTCCGTGATTGACCAGGCCTCTATAGGGACCTTCAAAGCAGCTCTTAAAGCGCATTTTATTAATCTAGAGTAATTATATGATTTTTAATGTTGAGCACTTGCACCAGAGCACGCTTAAGTTATATGATCATCTTACCATATTTTATTCAGCATCTGTATTAGCACGATTAATTTAACATGTATATTGCACTCGCACTAGCACCGCACATCTGCAGTGATGGGCTAGCCCCTTTGTAGATTAACAATTTAGATTTAGAAATCACCTCTTCTATCACGTGACTCGACCTTATGGTGAAGTGTTTATCACCGTCAGTCTAATACACCTTGCTCACGTGGCATTGTTACATTAAATTTCCACAACGTTGCTGAATTACCCGCTCGATTCTTGTACTCCGACACCGTTCTTTTTTTTCTTTCTAGCATAAGTCATACAACGTCCAGTCCTCCACGGTCGGTAAGCCTGACAATTACTACACTTAATTAAGTCACTTATTACAATTCAGTTGCAAACCAAAACAGGAACAATGGAAGCGAATTCTCTACTAAACAGCTTTTCAGTTGCATCAGGCCATTAAGTTAATCAGTATACCTCAATTATCCACCTCGCGTTAATTGCGTTTTGCGCGGCGGCCAAGCTTACCCTAATAAAGTATATATTTTCTGAAAAGTTTTAAGAATTGAGGAATTCGTATTTGCCATATACGAAGAAAATAAAAGTTTTACTAATTTTGCGAAAAGAAGCAGTATTTACCCTTTCGCTAATCAAGTTTGTTTTCACCAGCCTATAGTCCCAAGGCGTTGTCTTTCTCTCTCGAGCGAGCGCAAAGTACACGTAAGGACCTGGGAACGGGCTTTGTGTGCCGTGACGTCATGAGATTTCGCGCCAAATCGGGTAACGGGAAGGGAACGCCTGGGTACTAGGCTGCGTTTACACGCCTTGATTATCGTAGCAACGTGATTATTAGGCTCGATTACCAGCCGCTGTTAGGGAATATGGAAGACCGGACTCGAGAGGAGCGGCGGAAATCGACCCTACGTGATTATGGAATTTTCGGTCATAATTTTTCAACAAATGGTACTGGACTTTTCTTACTGAAGGAAACGGAACAGGAATGAGCTGTACCATTTGATATTTTACCGAATGCCGGGAGGGCCCGGGTAAAAAAAAAAACAAGGGCAACAAACTGCGTGTTTCGCTAAGAAGCAAATGGTACAGAGACATTTCGATGATCATTTCGGTAAAAACGAGAAAAAGAGGTATTCCTTTTTTTCCGAAAAAGTTCCACTGGAAATGACCGTTCCATTTGATTTCCCACCGGAACAACCGGTTTTTCCATACAAATGGTAAGCGCTCACAGTCAAACCCCGTTAATATTCTCACTGTGGCCCTCACGCAGAAACGCCCCTTACTCGCTGGAATTCTAGTTCATTATTATTCCCGTGCATCCGTTAGCCATTGGGAGTGTTTCTTATGCAAATCAATTACTGGTTTTCTATAAAAGGATGTTTTATCCAGTTTATTCATCTCTTCGTTCATTCAGCCACCAGATCCGCTTGGCGCTTTTTTTCTTTTTCTAGGCATCGCTGCGCCTCGTCTTCTTCTTATTCCTTTATAGCGGACAAGTTCTACACGGGGTTCTACAGAAGCCTGCACAAGTTTCTGTCATAGCGGCTATTGCTGTACCATTGCTGCACAAGTTCGGTTGAAGCTCTAGACGTCAGACGTTACAGTGGAAGACAACGTGGACAAGAACGGCGAATACTGTTCGTGCGGCTGCCGGCATGGTTCAGGTTTTTCGCTTCCCATTCTCGTTTTATCTCTTCAGGTTCTCGTTTTAGGTTGTGTTTATTCATTTTTATACCTTTTTCGGCAATTTTAGTTTTCTGCGTCGTGTTACTCAGTCTGTGTACCAATTTTAGTTTATTGCGTCTGTGTGACGAAGTTTGTGTTACAAATTTTAGTTTTCTGCGTCCGTGTGACGAAGTCTATGTGACAACTTTTGTTTTATCGCGTCTGTGTCTCTAAGTCTGTGTGTCAAATTTATTTTTTCCGCGTCGGGGAGAAGTTCGGTTTTAGCTCTAGACGTTACTGTGGAAAACAACGTGGACAAGAACGGCGAATACTGTTCGTGCGGCTGCCGGCATGGTTCAGGTTTTCCGCTTTCCATTCTCGTCTTATCTCGTCATGTGTATTTATATAAGCTTATATATTTTAGGTTCTCGTTTTGGGTGGCGTTTATTCAGTTTTATACAGTTTTCGGCAATTTTGGTTTTCTGCGTCTGTGTTATTAAGTCTGTGTGACAAAATTTTAGCTTATCGCGTCTGTGTTACTTAGTCTGTGTGACAAATTTTAGTTTATCGCGTCTGTGTTACTAATTAAGTCTGTGTTACAAATTTTAGTTTTCTGCGTTTTTTTTTTTTTTTTTTCCTTCTTTTTTTTCCCCTTCGCTTCCCATTCTCGTTTTATCTCGTCATGTGTATATTTCAGGTTCTCGTTTTAGGTGGCGTTTATTTAGTTTTATTCGGTTCCCGGAATTTTATTTTATTTTTTTGTTTATTATTATTATTATTTTATTTATTTATTTTTTAACTTTCAGTTTTTAGTCTGTGTGACAACTTCCAGTTTCAGCCTGCGTGTCTATTTCAGTCTGTGTGACTATAACTTTCAGTTTTCAGTCTGTGTGACAAGTCTGTGTGACTATAACTTTCAGTTTTGAGTCTGTGTGGCAAGTCTGTGTGACTATAACTTTCAGTTTTCAGTCTGTGTGGCAAGTCTGTGTGACTATAACTTTCAGTTTCCAGTCTGTGTGGCAAGTCTGTGTGACTATAACTTTCAGTTTTCAGTCTGTGTGACAAGTCTGTGTGACTATAACTTTCAGTTTTCAGTCTGTGTGAGCATTTTTCAGCTTTCAGTCTGCGTGGCAAGTCTGTGTGAAAAACTTTCAGTTTTCAGTCTGCGTGACAAGTCTCTGTGACAAATGTTCAGTTTTCAGTCTGTGTGACAATTTTTCAGCTTTCAGTCTGCGTGGCAAGTCTGTGTGAAAAACTTTCAGTTTTCAGTCTGCGTGACAAGTCTCTGTGACAAATGTTCAGTTTTCAGTCTGTGTGACAATTTCAGTTTTTGCCACGTGTTTGTGTGGCGACTATGTGCAAATTTTTGTGTTATGAGTTTTAGTTTTTCACGTCTGTGTTACGAGTTTTAATTTTTCACATCTGTGTGACCAATATTTGTATTATCTACGTCTTAAAGATCAGCAATTACTAAATTCGCCCAAGCTGACCGCTGGTATGCCTTCGATGGGGTTGTCTAATACCCTTAATTGCTCTGTCCCTGGACGGGGTATTTCGGGGCTGCCTCGCGGTTGGCTTTTTCCCCGTTCCTGCATTTTGTTTATGGATCTTTGTTGGCCTTCTTTCTTTGTTTGGTCTCTGTTGTAGATGAGTATTAGTTTTATGGTACAAATAAGTTATCTCTCTACCTTCAGATTGTGCGTTGGAAGGGGAAGAGCCCCGCGTGTGGCAGACCCGATCACTTTTACACGTGTTTTACATTTTGCCTATTTTAATTTGTTTGTTTCAGTCTGTGTGACAATTTCAGTCTGTTTTCACTTTCAGTTTGCGTTACAATTTTAGTCTGCGTGACAAACTTTCAGTTTTCAGTCTGTGTGACAATTTCAGTCTTTGTTAAAACATAATAATAATTTTTTCAGTCTTTGTATAGGGTCAGTTTTCACGTATCTGTGTCTGATTTAGTTTTCACGTCCGTGTACGAAAGTGTACGAATTTTGTTCTTGACGTCTGTATGACGAAGTCTATGTCGCGAGTTTTCAGAGTTTTCGTGTGTGACGAATTTTAGTTTTTGCCACGTGTTTGTGTCTAACAAAAGATTAAACGACTATGTGACACCATTTCGGTGTTACGAGTTTTAATTTTTCACGTCTGTGTGTCCAATACTTGTTTTTTTATTTTACATCCACCAGATTACGCTAAAAACTAAAATTCGTCACAAGCTGACCGCTGGTATGCCTTCGATGGGGTTGTCTAATACCCTTAATTGCTCTGTCCCTGGACGGGGTATTTCGGGGCTGCTTCGCGGTTGGCTTTTCCCCCGTTCCTGCATTTTGTTTATGGATCTTTCTTGACCTTTTTTGCTTTTGCTAGGTCTCTGTTGTAGCCTATTATTTTTTATAGTACAAATTAGCTACCTCTCAAGACCTTCACGGTTGTGCGGTTGGAAGGGGAAAAGCCCCCGCGTGTCGCAGACCCGAATTTCAGTCTGTGTGACAACTTTCAGTTTTTTCAATCTGTGTGACAACTCTGTGTGACAATTCTCAGTTTTCTATGTTGTGACAACTTTCGGTTTTCAGTCTGCGTGACAACTTTCAGTTTCAGTCTGTGTGACAAAACTTTCAGTTTTCAGTCTGCGTGACAATTCCAGTCTGTGTAACAACTTTCAGTTTTCAATCTGTGACAATTTTTTCAGTTTTCTGTCTGTGTGACAACTTTCAGTTTTCAGTCTCCGTGACAACTTTCAGTTTTCTGTCAGTGGGACTACTTTCAGTTTTCAGTCTGTGTGACAGGCTTTCAGTTTTCTGTATGTGTGAACAACTTTCAATTTTCAGTCTGTGTGACAAATTTTCGTTCTTTCAAAAAAAAAAAAAACTTTCAGTTTTCAGTCTGTGACAACTTTCAGTTTTCAATCTGTGTGACATCTTTCAGTTTTCAGCTTGTGTGACAACTCTGTGTGACAATTTTCAGTTTTCAATGTGTGTGACAAACTTTCAGCTTTTCAGTTTGTGACCAACTTCACTCTCAACTTCAGTCTGTGAAACTTTCAGTTTCAGTTTTCACTTTCAGAGTTGTGTGACAGTTTTAGTCTGTGTTACAAATTTCAGTTTTTCAGTCTGTTTCTGTTTATATAATAAAAAATAAAAAATAAAAATACTTATTTCAGTCTGTGTACAAGGTTTCAGTTTTCACGTCTGCGTGTCTGTTATAGTTGTTACGTCCGTGTACAAAATCGGACAAATTTTGTTGTTGACGTCTGTATGACGAAGTCTGTGTCGCGAGTTTTCATAGTTTTTTGTGCGTGACAAATTTTAGTTTTACAATGTGTTTGTGTGTTCGAAATAAATATATCACCGCTATGTGACAGAATTTTAGTGTTACGAGTTTTTATTTTTTCACGTCTCTGTGACGAATATTTGTTTTTTATTTACGTGTATTTTATTACGTGCAGATTATATTACTCGTAGACTTTTTGAGTTTTGGGGAGAATTACGTATTTTCCTTATATTTTCTCTTATTAGTGTGGTTGTATCTATTAATTAAGCTATATCCGTAAGTGACCGCCGTAGGGCTCGCTTCTTCCCATATCTTATTCCAGCCTGGGGCGTTCGGGAGTGAGGGTCTCAGTGGGAATTTATTACTATTCTCACTATGGCCCTCACGCAGAAACGCCCCTTACTCGCTGGAATTTCTAGTTCATTATTATTCCCGTGCATCCGTTAGCCATTGGGAGTGTTTCTTATGCAAATCACTTACTGGTTTTCTATAAAAGGATGTTTTTATCCAGTTTATTCATCTCTTCGTTCATTCAGCCACCAGATCCGCTTGGCGCCCCTCCCTCCTCCCCGCAGCGATGACTTCAGTTTTTTCTGAGCTCCCGCTCCTTTCCGCCTCCAGGCTCGCTTCTTCCCATATCTTATTCCAGCCTGGGGCGTTCGGGAGTGAGGGTCTCAGTGGGAATTTATTACTACGGACACCGTTTGGACCATGAAAGTGTCCGTAAGTTAACGGGGTGTCCATATTAACAGTGAATGACGTCCTTATGTGTTTTTATGCCTTGGCAACACCGGAAGTTAGTGGAATTGGAAAGACACTCATCTTAGCTCCAAGTTGTATCTAAATCTTGTTCTTCACTGATAATGTAGTCACATGAACACTAAATCGTCACAAAAGATGACGTACAGCGTACAACTGATGAAATAGTGTCCGTATTGGCGAGGTTAAATAACTTTTTAAGGGAATGGGAAAAAAATTGTCCGTTGTCCGTAATGGTATTATGCACCAGTCAATGTAACCCCCCCCCCCCCCCCCCCCCCAACCTCGGGCATTAGGCGGGGATTAGGCATTTGCTGCTCTAATGTGAACTAATGCCCCGCTGTACGGGGCATTTCAGACTGTCCCGCCCTTTTTGGATCATACTTACAAATTAAATCTACTTGGATACATCTTTTCCTTTTCATCTTTTCTTTTTCCGCGATGTAGATGCTGTAGGTTAAAAGGTTTTGACGGGCCTACGTGACTCCTGCAGTTCGTAAAAATATTCTTATTAAAGCCTTCATAGCTTAGCTCGTACTATTTGGTCTTAAGGGATATCCCTTTTCGATATGATATGGGGGGGGGGGGGGGGGGGGGCTCCTTAACTGTATAAGGTGTCATTTCCTCGTCTGTATGTATATTAGGCTGGACAATGCTGGTTGATATTGTGTTACAGAGGGCAGTATTTTCTTACGTGGAGTTTGTTTAAATAATTCTGTTCTAGCGCTGTTTTTTGTATTTGAGAATTTTACTCTCAACAACACTAGATGGGTACCCTCTACATTTCAGGCGTGATAAATGTTTTCCTTAAAGGTCAAATGCAATGAAATTTAATAAGATTAGTTTTAAGTCGAAATCATAGGGAATATTATGAATAATCATATTCTGAAGTTTGAAACGATTTAGACAAAACGTCGCCGAGATATTCGACTTTGAAAACGCCTTTTTTTTCGCTTCCACAAACGGAAGCGTTCGGGCAAACTTCGGAAAATTGTCGGAAATGGGAGGCTCACCACATATGACGTCACATACACGCGCGAGTCCGCGAGAAGAGCGGGAATTGAAATTCTGCAGTTTCAAAACATCAACAAGTGTGGTGTTTTATGCTGCTTTTAACTGTAGCAACTGTTCAAATATGTCACTTAAAGTGAATTCACATTCCTATAAACTTGTCGCGATTATTCCAACACGTCCAGGAGCTGAATTCGCAGGGACAGAGTTCAAGTCCAGATAGAGAAAAGAAAATTCACCGTCGTGTGTTCACGTTCTCCATAATTTGGTCATTTGACGTTGTTGTTTGCAGAGGACGGCAAAGAAATGTAATAAAATGCAAAACGCTCGTGCGGAGCAATTGTACTACTAATTAAATATATTGTTTTGTGACGTTCTCGTTTCCTTAATCAGGCGTAAGCTTTTTATATTCCCTAACGACGAGAAGAGATGCAAGGAATGGATGAGATTAATTAATTTGTTGTATTTGAGCATTTTCAAAGGAGATGTCAAGGTCTTCATCCATTTTCGTCAATACCGGCTATGGAATAATCTCCGAACAAACCCAGAACACTTGACTCAAGCAAATTACAAGCTTCAAACACGCGCGAAAACACGAGCGAAAACACGCGTGAAAACAAGCTCACCACATATGACGTCACAAAAACAGTAAATTCGTTTCCATTCCAAGCGCGGTCATTTCTGGTTCGTTTTCGTTCAGCCGTCGGAAATTCTCGGAAATTGTCCAATTCTGTGCCTTTTAAGCGCCACAAACCAGCTTTTGAGGGTTGAGTATGATTGATGCCAGTATAAAGAACAGTTTTCGCGACAAAAGAAAAAAAATACCAAATTTCGTTGCATTTGACCTTTAAATGTTGTCTTCGACAATTTTTTTTAAGAAACCTCGACGAGCCTCTCGTATGGAAAAGTAAAGCCTTTCGTGACGCCTGGTGCGTGACACGAACGAATAAAATAGAAATTTGTGTATTGGAAGGTCTCCATAGGTGTGTATATAATGTGTTTGCACGTCCAGGATAGATTCCTTGTGAAATCTGTCACCTTTGTACACTTTTGTGTCCAAGAATGTAATCTCTGTTTGAGTCTGAGATTTCAGCTGTAAATTTAATAGTTGGATGAAAATTAACAAGAAATGTGTCTATGCTGGTGTTCCACAATGAGAACACGTCGTCAATATATTTTTTCCACACTAGCGGTTTTTTACAGCTCTATTAAAGTATTTCTCACTCTATTGTGGCCATAAAAATATCAGCAAAGGCTGCGGCCATTTTCGTTCCCATGGTAACCTGCGATCAGGCCCTCCTCTAACCTTGAGGAGTTGCGATCGTTGCGATCATATGTAAACCAGGCTCAAGATAACAAGATTATTTTGCATAAAATACGCAAACCACTGAAAAAACCATGTACGATCACTGACTGGCAACCGTTGGATCAAAACAGTTCGTGATCAGTAAAACTAACATAAACAAGTGTCAGAAGGCTACTGCATGGACAGATCAACTGCGCTGGAGTAAATGAAAGCGTGAGTTGGAGGGCGCGCGCGAGAGCAAGAAAACGCGCGAGGCGAGAAGAGAGAGGGAGCTCTTTCTCGCCTTCCTCGCGCATCTTCTCTCTCGCGCGGGCCACTCTCTTCCCGATTTTTCTGAGGGGAGGAGGCGGATGTAGACAGGCTACTAAGTCTACTAAAAACTCGCGCTCATCTCCACTCAGCGCCTGCTAGGCAGGCTACGTTTAGAGGCGAAGTTACAATATTTTGACTGGCAAATAGCAGTCTTCATTAGCTTTATTTGAAGGAATCGCGATTTTACATGGTATATAAAAATATTCATAAGCAATTTTATAGAACGAATTATGGATATTTTTCACTACAATGTAAAGTAACTAATCTGTGGAATTCAATCCCTGAAGATTTAGAGAATACGAAATCATTCCGGGAATCATTTCATTATAATAGATTCTAAAAAAGAAAACAAAAATATATCTTCTTTCACACTAGACTTACATGAAACAAGTGTAATTGTCAACTATACGTTTAGCTACCACACCTGATTATAAAAAAATAATAATTATAATACGGTAATTAACTAACGGGTAAACTTGTAAAAGCCCGCAAGCGTTTCTTTATCCCCCACATCTATAAAATTGATTGTATTATTGGCAAGGCAATAAACTAACTGATTGATTGATATATACTGTAAAACAAAGACCGGAAGTTACACAGAGTTTTATACGTAATATGCAAGTACTCAAGAATTTTATACGTAATATGCAAGTACTCAAGAATTTTATACGTAATATGCAAGTACTCAAGAGTTTTATACGTAATATACAAGTACTCAAGAATTTTATACGTAATATGCAAGTACTTAAGAGTTTTATACGTAATATACAAGTACTCAAGAATTTTATACGTAATATGCAAGTACTCAAGAGTTTTATACGTAATATACAAGTACTCAAGAGTTTTATACGTAATATGCAAGTACTCAAGAGTTTTATACGTAATATACAAGTACTCAAGAGTTTTATACGTAATATGCAAGTACTCAAGAGTTTTATACGTAATATGATTTCGCAATATCATTATGAAATAAAGAGAAAATCCTAGAAATGCGGGCAAGAAGATAATTACTGATAAGATTAATCTACACTCCAGCTGCAGCAGGACCTGGTTTTTCGAAAGCCGATTAACGCTAATCCAGGATTAAAAGTTAATCCACCTTTTAATTTCTCTTGTATAAAAAGTGTTTTTCTCTGCTAATGTTTTGTAAAGTGTGAGCTTAGTCAAAGTCAACACAAAAGGACAAAAAATATCAACAGAAAACTTAACTGAAAAGTTACCAAACTGAAATCAACATACGCGCTAATCCTGGATTAAGGCCATGTTACACGAGGCAATTTTCCTTGCAACTTACAACGCAACGATGACGACTGAAAAACATTGCAAGTTGCAGTTAGTTTAATCGTCGAACAACCCGGCCCATTATTCTTTAGCTCACATAACGTTTTTAAAAGTTGTCTACTAATCAGTGCAAGGAATAATTGAACTGATTTGCAAACTTGTCCTTACAACGTTTTGTAGCAATGGCATTCATTTGATCTGCAGCACGTTTCATTGCTTTTTTTATTTAATACAATCTTCTCTAACCGATTTCTTGCTGTTTTCTGTCCCTTTTAAGATCTGTCAGACCAGAGCTTTTTGATTCTTTTTTACCGCTTGTTTTAGAGTGGCTTCTCCGTTTTTCTTTTATTTTTCCCTCCCAAGTCCAAGCCGGTGGCTGCCTCAACCTCAAGCTGAATCTCCTTCCAGTCTGTCGCTGAGGAATCTTTATTTTGTTCATCATTTGTACTTGTACTGCTTCCATCTGGAGCACTCACAGGTCAGACACAAGCCCAGCAGTGCTTACAGGGCTGCCTGTTTCATCCCGTGGTACAATCTTCCCATGAAATGGACATTTTACTCTATCCCGTCTGGGGCAAAGCTTACCGCTTGGCAAGGGTGCACGACATGACCATTTGACCGGCTCAAAACTACCAGTGAAAGTGACCATTCTTGAGGATCTGGCATCTTTCTGATCCCCTATAAGATATTCGCCTTCATGCTCTTTAGACGCCCAATTGTTATCCAAATATGTCTTCACTACCTTGTGTGTTTCAGCACTGGGGTCTCCCCAGAAGTACAGGTCCATATCAAATGGTACGACAGGTGCTTGTGCAAGTAGCTTCTGTCTCTTTTCATCTGTTATTGCCTTTGTATTTTCATTGGGAACTGAAGAACTGTCAGTATTCAACAGCTGGTCCTTCACTTGAAAGAGGGCAGTTGCGCGGGACGTGGGGTCGCCCAGCTCTTGAGGGTCAGCACCAAACTGTTCAAGGAAGCTACTTTCTGTTGTAATAACTTGGGAACTTGACTCTGTTTAAAGAAATAAAGACAGGTTGAAACTTATTAGCTATGCGAGAGAGATATTATTCTGTCAGTGACACAAGCTACTCGGAAAAAAATTCCGAGTTCCCCCAACAGGAGTCGAACCTATGACCTTCCGCACACCGGTCGGACGCTCTACCACTGAGCTACAGGAGATTCGTAGGAGCTAAGGCCATATTAGCTATGCTACGCAGACTTTCTTTGGGCTCAAAGAAAGTCTGCATAGGAGGCTACTATGCGTGCTACCTAAAACTGCAGTGTAATTTAAACCTTTATCATTTATCAGAAGAACAATACCAGATTTGAAAAATATTTACAAGGTGCAGGCACAGATCCAGGAAAACAATGTGACCATTTTATAGCTGTATTAACCAAAGGCATGAGCCTCTAAGGGGGCATTTCCCTGGTGGAATTTTTTTTCTGAGATAATTGGAATTCTGGAATCGTCATTTCCTTAATTTTTTGGAGTCATTGTAAGAGGATATTGTCAAGTTTTATTTACTGTGGATGAAGTCTTGCAACAACTTGTGATAATCTCATTGACATTAGTTTAATTTAATGCCAAATCATAATGGATGTCAATGAAGACAAACTTAAAACATAGGCACGCAAGGCCTGCACCTGCATTGCAGCCTTTTATATTAAAACAATAAGGGAATTAAATTTCCCCGCTTTGTTTTAATACCAGTCTTTATTGTGTGTTTATATTGAAACACATATAGTGTGTTTCAATATATAAATTTTCGGCATATGTTTCCCATGATGGGAGATACAAGACAGCATAATATCTTATCGAAAGGTTGAAGATTATGAGATTCTGTTTCAAGTGAAATATCTTGTACCTCATTGTTGTTTGATCATATAAGCCGTGTCAATTTAGTTTTTCGGAAAATAAATTGGTTTTAACTTGAAAAATCAGTTTATAGAATAGTAACATGGCTGCAATATCTGGAATTTTTAATTGATAGTGGTACGGGAGGGGGGGGGGGGGGGGATGATGAGATGGTATTAGCTACTGGTCAACTATAGTTTCTTGATCGTTTTCTCGGAGATTCGGTTTTTCAAATGACCGTTCTCTTTAGAAGCGGACAAAGTTCATGTTCTTCCGTAATAAAAAGTGTCTGCATCTGGGGCGTCCTATTAATCCGTTTCCACTGGTTAATTGTGGTTTTCTTTCTCGTTCTACTTTCTTGGAGACTTGGTTCTTCAGATACTTCGTTCTTCAAATAACCGTGTTTGTTAGAAGCGGACAAAGTTTGTGTATTTTCGCAAAAGTGCCACTATTTTCTACGCAGACGCTACAGTGCGTAGAAAAAATTAATATAAAGCCGTTTATAACTGTTAAACTAATTATATCCACCAAAATACATAATACATGATGTTTAAACAACTAACTGATCAATCATATATACATGATGATTAAACAACTAAATATGAGTACATGGTACGTAGTTTATTACAGATGTAGATAATAATTTAGTGAGCTCACTAAGACATTAACAAATCAGCATAGATTGATAGCAAGGAAAAATAGAGTCTGCTCAGAAGGTCTGCCATTATCGTCAGGGGCACAGTAACAGACCTGGTAGAGAGTTCAAATAGGCGCGCGCGAGTGAGAGGTAAGCGCGCGCGGGAAAACGATACATACACATTAGTATCCGTAATGTATCACACCGTTAGCTAAACAACGAAACTCAGGGTGAATCTCTCTAGCCGCACGTTTCAAACTGTGGTACCGCAGCTGTTGCCCTACGTGCCTGAGCCGACTATTATCAATCTATACAGATCACTCGTGTTCTAAAATACCTGCTGGTAATAAAATGTCCAGTGTTCAATGTTTTTTATAAAAGTTCGTTGCTTGCGCTCTATCTTGATGATAAAATTATACTAGCGAAACATGCCTGTAAGGCAAAACATACACATTAGTATCCGTAATGTGTCCCAAGGACTTTTGACCATGATTGTAGTTCCAGTTCAATAATGAGAATACGAATATAAAGAGGTTACCTATTATAGGAAATTAACGCTCCATGAAATTAATGCAAATTTTAAAAATTCGCGTTAATTTAAGTTGCGTTAATTTTTGTGAGCGTTAATTTCCGAGACATTAGTTAAGTGGAGTGTTAATTTCCAGTATTGTGTTTCGCTAGTGTAATTTTATCATCAAGATAGAGCGCAAGCAACGAACTTTTATAAAAAACATTGAACACTGGACATTTATTACCAGCAGGTATTTTAAAACACGAGTAATCTGTATAGATTGATAATAGTCGGCTCAGGCACGTAGGGCAACAGCTGCGGTACCACAGTTTGAAACGTGCGGCTAGAGAGATTCACCCTGAGTTCGTTGTTTAGCTAACGGTGAGATACATTACGGATACTAATGTGTATGTATCGTTTTCCCGCGCGCGCTTACCTCTCACTCGCGCGCGCCTATTTGAACTCTCTACCAGGTCTGTTACTGTGCCCCTGACGATAATGGCAGACCTTCTGAGCAGACTCTATTTTTCCTTGCTATCAATCTATGCTGATTTGTTAATGTCTTAGTGAGCTCACTAAATTATTATCTACATCTGTAATAAGCTACGTACAATGTACTCATATTTAGTTGTTTAATCATCATGTATATATGATTGATTTTAGTTGTTTAAACATTATGTATTTTGGTGGATATAATTAGTTTAACAGTTATAAACGGCTTTATATTAATTTTTTCTACGCACTGTAGCGTCTGCGTAGAAAATAGTGGCACTTTTGCGAAAATACACGAACTTTGTCCGCTTCTAACAAACACGGTTATTTGAAGAACGAAGTATCTGAAGAACCAAGTCTCCAAGAAAGTAAAACGAGAAAGAAAAACCACAATTAACCAGTGGAAACGGGATTAATAGGACGCCCCAGATGCAGACACTTTTTATTACGGAAGAACATGAACTTTGTCCGCTTCTAAAGAGAACGGTCATTTGAAAAACCGAATCTCCGAGAAAACGATCAAGAAACTATAGTTGACCAGTAGCTAATACCATCTCATTCCCCCCCCCCCCCCCTCCCGTACCACTATCAATTAAAAATTCCAGATATTACAGCCATATTACTATTCTATAAACTGATTTTTCAAGTTAAAACCAATTTATTTTCCGAAAAAACTAAATTGACACGGCTTATATGATCAAACAACAATGAGGTACAATATATTTCACTTGAAACAGAATCTCATAATCTTCACCCTTTCGATAAGATATTATGCTGTCTTACATCTCCCATCAGGGAAACATATGCCGAAAATTTATATTGAAACACACTATATGTGTTTCAATATAAAAACACACAATAAAGACTGGTATTAAAACAAAGCGGGGAAATTTAATTCCCTTATTGTTTTAATATAAAAGGCTGTCAATGCAGGTTGTAAAGGCTTAACCTTTGCGAGGAAATCTACGAAACATAGCCACATGTAGCTGTTTTTAATTATATTCCCCCGCATTAGCCTCCATTTCAAGCGACAATCATGGACAAAAGTCTTGGGACAGTTTGTTTTTAAAAGGTATTTCCTACCTGTTTTAACAAACTACCCATATTTTTCACCCAAGTACCCTCCCCCCCCCCCCCCCCCCCCCCCCCCCCCCCCCCCCCCCCCAAACAGTGTTGAATCCGTGTGGCCAGAGTGAGCGCTTACATGTACATTTCAACACTGTCTGTGGACTGGGGAGGGGGACTAAGCGTTAAAAACTTCGTTTCATGGTGGGCAACCGCAATATTGCCATGGCGAGTGTCCCAAGGACTTTTGACCATGATTGTAGTTCCAGTTCAATAATGAGAATACGAATATAAAGAGGTTACCTTATTATAGGAAATTAACGCTCCATGAAATTAATGCAAATTTTAAAAATTCGCGTTAATTTAAGTTGCGTTAATTTTGTGAGCGTTAATTTCCGAGACATTAGTTAAGTGGAGTGTTAATTTCCATTATTGTAAGGTCCCCAAATTATGGATCCTGTATAGACATGCACACAGACAATACATGTAAACGCCTAATTAATTTTCCCTCCAATTCGCGTTAATTTAAGTTGCGTTAATTTTAAATACCTTAATTAACACGAACATTAATTTCCTATAATAAGGTATCCAGCGGAAAGTTGTGTAATACGGCTGGGTACAGTATATTTTAATTTATGAGTCAGTTTTTTTATTTTTATGAGCCTTTAGGCGAGAAAAAATAAATATCGACAAGTACATGTAAAATGCCTAGCTGTATTACACAAGTTTCTGCTGAATAAATATATTATTGTTTATTATATGACATTATTATTATTAAAATATAGACTGTCAACAATGTTTTCCGTTGCACGCGGTCAGGGGGACTACGACGAGTGTAATGCGGTCTCATATTTGCACTCATTTGGTGCGTATTCACACTCTAAAATGCTGTGTCCTATAATAAGGCCTATTATTATTGAAGGGCTCAGTGGAAAAAGGACGGTTTGAACTGAGCCCTTCAATTACAAATCTGACCGATTTACGGAAAACGGTGGAGACTGGTCTGGATCCACGCCTTAGGTGATTAAACCTCACGTTTTTTACCTGCGGGTGACTGATGTGATGTTCACAATGGTTCAAGACCATATTCTGCTCTCTCGCTTGGATGAATGACTAACTGCATGCCTTCTTTCTCAGGAACATCTTCAAACTCTTCAGAGTCATCATCCTCATCATCACTGCCACTGTCTGCTTTCCCTTGTGTGGAAACAGTTCTGGCATCGTCAACTAGTGGTCTTATTTTTAGCTCAAGGAATTTAGTTTTCGCTGCCTCTAAAGTCCTCTCAGATCAATGAGTTGTTCAATTTTACGCTGCATTCCTTCTCCCTTACTCAACACAGACAGCCATTGTTGATCATAGGTAAATGCTTATGGGTCAGTTCTTTGTGACATTCCTGAACTGTGTTCAACACAATGCTATTGTCAACAGTTTCTTTAATTCTGGTCCGGTCCTGTCAAACCTGATAGTCAACTGGTATGACCTTGTTGCGAGGCCATGATCCGATAGTAGCTTCTCATTATCATCAACTTTACCAATGTTTTCTTGATTAGTGTCAGTTATTTTACTGTCCATTTCACTCTCAATTGCTTGGTTTTCACAGGGAATTTCTGCGACCTCTGCTACATCTTGACTTTTGGTCACATCCTTATTGGTCACCTGTTTAAACTTGGAAGAAGTACAGGCATGTTCGTCTCCACAGTGCACCTCATAATCATCAGGATGAGGTAACAAGAGCTTGAAGCAATTCTCTATTTCAGTTACACATAACTTCATTTCACTTATCATTTCAGCCATCTCATTCTCAAAACGAATGATCTGTCCATTAACAATATTCCTCTTTCTTCTTTCTCTCTCCTGGGATTGTTGAGTTTGAGCTGAACGAGCATTGAATTCAACATTTTTCACTCTTTTCAAATAACTGTAACCTAAATCTAGCTTCTTGTAGTGAGGCCCAAATTTTCGATTCCAAATGTCAATCGCCTCCAGGACTTTGTCTTTGAGAATTGTCGCGGCAGATTTCGGTGGTGGTAGAGGCTGTTTGCAATCTGTTTCCACTGTAAGCTCCAAAAATATCTGAAAATCGATTAGCAACATTTCTCTGAAAGTGTGGGAACGAAGGAAGAGTGAATTGATGATCTGGAACGAAGAAAGCCTAATTTCTGCGTGATTCTTCTTCAACTGTGTCAGAACCAAGTGGTATGCGTGCTTCACATACACATCTGATTTCTTACAGATGGCCTTTAGTTTCTTCATAAGATCATTATTTAGCGATGGATCACCAGAGGTGGTCAGATTACCAACAATATCGCCCAGTTCTTCAACAAGCGATAGTTCCGCAGCAGACTCCATCTTGATTTTCAGAAAGCGCATTTTTTTTCTCACTACCATTAAAAAGTATATATGAAGATGAATTACTGACCGTAGTTTGAAGACCCTCGTAACCTCGCGAATATTGCCTTCAAAGTGTCAAAAAATTCGACTTGACCGCCGCCATTTTGAAGACTACTCAGCAACCTGGCCGCATAATCGTGACGTCAAATAGTCCAACCTAAATTGGCGGGAAGCGCTGTGTGAAGTTGCTGTTTTTGTGTGCCTTTGTTCGATGTTTCGAGTCCATAATGCGGCCTCTTGTGCAGTTCCAAACTGTTGTAAACAGATCGCAAAATGATAGAAGAGGAATTATATTTCATCGTTTGCCGTTAATTGAAAAGATCTTACTTTAGGCCCGGAATACTACTCCGATTTGCAAAGCTAGCGCTTGTATAGTCATGCCGGCGTTTTGTTTGATTGTTGGCTGTGGAAAAATTAATAGCGACAACTATCTCAATAATATGACATATAAAGCATATGGCTCGGCTGCAATACATTTATAAAGCAGGGATGACCGAAACGAGGGTATCTTGGAAAACTACAGCGTGTACGGTAAGAGAATAATCAGTTGAGTTTATAATATATCGACAGAGCCACTTCGGGCGGCTCTCGGGTCCCTCCTCCACTATCCGAACGCCTGGAACAGGCTGTCCTTCTCCTGTGGAATGTTTGTATATAGCTACGTCCATTGAGACAAGGACTGTATTTTCTACGACCTTCGTTTTTTCTAAAAAGTTAATGAAATCTGTTGTATCTTTAAGATACGATTTCTGTACTTTAGCGATAGGCTGAAGAAGATTATCTACAAATGCTGAAATTCGTTCTGTAGGGCCATCGCAGCCCAATATTATCGGTCTCCCAACAGGCTTTGGTTTGTGAATCTTTGGAAGAGTGTAGAAAACTGGAATACGCGGCGGGTTTGGCGTTAGGGATAGCCATTTCTCTGTCATTGCATCAATATGGTTGCCATGGTAGAGCGCTTTGATGAGTTGCGTGACTCTTTGAGAAGTTTCGGCTACCATGGGTGTTGCAAGGGGTTTGTAGTTTTCTTTCACATCCAGTTGTATTTGCCCCTCGTGTATTTTATCCTCTTTATTCACAATGACAGTAGATGTACCTTTATCTGCCTTCTTTATATTAATGTTAGGGTTTGTTAAGCTCTTTAATGGCTAAACGTTCTTTGTTGGCAGGTTGTTTCTTGGCTTAGATATTTCTATCTCCGCTAGTTGAATTTTGACCTCTTCTAAATATGTTTCTAAGTACGACAGATGGTTGAACTGGCGGCCACCCAGTCTAGCCTGAGATCAGGCTCCTGAAGAAAATTGCGACCGAAGCGAGCCGAGGCGCTGCCTGGGGAGAGAACTAAAGCGACGGAGCCTGAAGACATTCCTTTGATGCCGCCGATCCGCCCTCCAGTAATTAGTCCTGTTATAAAATGTCAACAAAGTCACTGGAGTGTTTGGCGTGTTTCCCAAATTAACTTCTTGTTTACTAGAATGGTTAAATAAATTATTTCCCACGGCAAAAATGATCGTTTCATTTCAAGTATTTACCCATAAAACAAGCTTGAAAGTAAAAATTGCTAAAAGTAAGCGTATAAAGCGGTGAAGACGGCTTCGTCCACGAGATTTACTGTAATATGCGTATGCAAATATGTAATTTTAGCCAACGCTACGTCTGTTGAATGTTCAATTTCAGCCGTATTTCCTCTTCGCAAATGAAAGGACTCGATGCAAAAGATCGCCGCTAACCGGCTCCATGTCCATTTTTTTGGCAGTTTTTAATCCTTCCATTTCGAACTTCAGCTTTCAGGCCTAAACGGGACAACTCTTCGACTTGGTCTTTCATTATCGAAACTGCAACGACGACACAATTAGAGCAGTAGATCGTTCTAAACTCTTTCCAAAACCAGTCACGATAGTCCCAAATACATCGCGCTCTTTTGCACAGATTCTGGATATCTCTGAAAGATCTGATTGCAAATAATAAATTCCGTAACGCTTGCTCAATTCTCCTGTATTCAACTTCAACAAACAACGCGTGATATTGTGTTGTCAACATCTGTCATCATTCACCGCGAATCTGTCAATATTAAGCAAAATGACTAATCAGATCATGATACCAGAATCTGGTATCATGGATCGGCGACGTCAAAGGAATGTCTTCAGGCTCCGTCGCTTTCGTTCTCTCCCCAGGCAGCGACTCGGCTCGCTTCGCTAGCAAATTTTCTTCAGGAGCCTGATCTCAGGCTACACCCAGTCCGATTTGACATGGAAGCCGGATGTGGCTCTTTATCTTGGCCGTGAAGGATGTACTGTAGGCGCATTCCGGTATTTAGGTGTGCTTGGAGGTTTGCAAAGCGACTGTACGCTTTCACGCATCCTTCTTCTGGGCAGGAAAAAGTATGTTGTCCGGCTCCTCTTCACAAACGCTACCTAGATCTTGGTTTTCGGGTTCAGTGCAATAATTTTCTTCGACAGAGCTTTTCTTAATATGTCGGTGTCTCACAGTTCTGAAAGATGCTGAGTCACTTGCATTCTGCGATGGATGGTCGAGCATTTCCAATTCTTCAGGCTGCTTCACGGCTCCTTCGAAGTTGTCCCATGGCATTACTCTTCCGGGACCCCACATTGAATGCTATCCACACTCTTACTCCAGTTTCTTCGTACTCAAAATTGTTGAGCAAGCTTATGCCATCCCACTTGATATACGAGGTGGTAGAAGGTTTGGCAGCAACATAGCTTGCTTTCACTCCAGTAGTTCCTTGGCCAGATTCAATGGCTGTTTTGAGCTGTGAAGCGTTGGTGACGTCATTACCTTCATTAACGTACCTTCCAACATCTCCCTTGATTGTTGCCGCCTGGCGATCACACACTCCCTTTCTCCTTGAGGGTCCGAAAAGTCGTTTCTTACAACAGTCACTCCAGCAATATCACCGGCCAGCTTAGCTGAGATGATGAGTTTCCGCTGTGGTAACAGCCAGCGTTGTCTTGCTTATAATATGCTATTTCCAGCTCAGGAATTCCCTTTTTCAGAGAAAGGAGACAGTCGACCATTATGGAGGCCACAGTTGCACTGTCTTGGGCGCAGCTTTGGAATACGTGTACAAGTGTCTGAGATTCGTAGTGCCTAGTATCCTCTGACCGTCTAATGGCAACGGTTATATGCCATGGCAAACCGCGCTTAGCAAACCAGTCTGATTGTGCTTCTCGGTATTTGCGAGGCATATACTTCATTGCCCAGTCCTGGACTAACAAAACCGATCGACTATCGAGTTTTGGCTAAAACAGAATGCTTTGCCTCGGCTTGCTGAACTGAGCGCAGCTGATGGGCTTTCCAGGTCATGATATTATCTCTTGCCTGTTTGATGGTATGCAGCATGTCAGCTTGATCTTCCCCTGACGAAAGAACAC
This sequence comes from Desmophyllum pertusum, assembly GCA_029204205.1. Lineage (NCBI taxonomy): Eukaryota > Metazoa > Cnidaria > Anthozoa > Scleractinia > Caryophylliidae > Desmophyllum > Desmophyllum pertusum. The sequence continues at coordinate 255,829 of MU827314.1, forward strand.
TTGAACACTCACTCTGAATGGTGCGTATAACGTCTTCCAGCTCAGAACATTGCGTACATGATTTCATTGTGGAGATGGTCGCAGGTGTCCTGAAATTCAACATTGGCTGGGTCACTTAAAGCATAAATTCTACAATGATCAGGAACCCCTGAGGCATCAACAGCATGTACCTGAAATGAAATTAAAATAAAATTAGCTGCGAATGATGCAGTGTATGTTTGAAAAGCTGCCGCCTCGACTTGTTACAAACTTAGGGCCTAAATTTATTCGACAGGTTTCTTTCTAGCAGTTTCCAGGCGTTCGGGATAGTGGGGAGCTCGCGCGAACTGAAGCGCGTAGCGCGATGAGCGGTTGTGGGGGGGGTGGGGGGGGGGGGGGGGGGGGGGGGGGGGGGGGGGGGGGGGGAGGGGGGGGATCCCACCACCGCTCTTCGCGCTACGCACTTCAATTCGCGCGCGCTCGCTCGCCAGTATTACGAACGCCTGGAACAGGCTAGTTTCTTTCCTCTCCCTTCCCCCAATGTCGGCTGTGTTCACCTCGCTTATATCCTTTCCGAGTGATAGTTTTATCACTCAAGACAGACATTTTTGGGGGAACTTAGTACAACTTTCAGCACTGGGATTATCTGGGTATCTACATGATGAGGACTTCGGAAACGATTGACTAATGATAGTTCATATATATGCATGCTACCCATAGTTCCGACAGCTCGTCAGTCTCGCAGTTCAGTTCCGCAATAAACTGCGAAAACATTATGCCTGATTTTAGTTGAACATGTACCCACCTTATAGTCACCCTTTAGATACTGCTTCGATAAACGAAGCTGTTGCTTAATTTCACTTGCCCACTGCTGTGTCTTGCCACAATCAACGAGCTTGTCTACGAGTTTTTCCAAATCATCGAATGCTTCGGCCCCTTGTGCTGAAAAGTTGTCAAGTCCTTGGAGAGACTTGCGGACAGATGCAGAGCACACGGTCAAAAATTCTCTGTAGTGTTCTCTTACTCATGGACTCAAAGTTAGTCTCACGGCAGTATTGTTGATACTGTTGTACAATGCGCTCTGGTATCATTGTTCTGATCACATTGGGTGTTTTTATGATCTCACCGGTTGATAATTTCAGGAGTTTTTCCACGAATGGAACATCTTGAATTACGTGTGGACTTGTTATGAATGAAACAAAATGTTCCAACTTTACAGGCTCAATTTTCATTCTCCTGTTCTCATGGGTAGGAACGGGAGCAGCTCTTCCATGTAATAGCCTGTGGCGTCGAGCAATGTTGTAGCGATAGCTGGTTACTGCTGGAATAAATTCCCTCAACTCCTTAAGTGATAACTTGTCTGCCATCAAAGACAGTATTTGTCGTCGTGTACTCCAATGTTGCGCGTTCAAGTAGCTTTCTGCAAATGCACTGAGAAGCTCCGTCTCTTTTTCACTTCTGCCGTCGACACCTTCCTGTCTCCTCTGCCCACAGTATGGCGATCACATAGTTCCTTCCACAGTTCTTGCGAATTCTCTGGTGCAAGGACATCTAGCATTGCAGAAATACATTGCTCAGCTTTTCCTACGTACCGGCGTTTAGTACGTTCGTGTGCTGTATTCCAAGGCACTGATAACACATGGCGGACTGGACTGACGTCTCGAAGTTGTAAGAAGTGATTTAGCTGTTTCCGGGACTCATCGTAATCAGCTGGTGTAGAGCTTTCATCGCTGTCTTCTGAATCTTCTTGTGGCACAAAAAGGCTCTGGCGTCTGGATGTATTATTTACAAGCAGTGATTCTTTAGTAAGAATGACAGGACAAATGGCTGGAATAGAAACTGGTCCATCGGAGTCGGCTGCATTGTTATCGCCCTATGTAAAAAGTGAAGAGATAAGGATGCTCTAAAATGATTTCAACCGTGTGCGCGCTACCTGCTTGATGCGCGAGCCCGCGAGATGTCGCGTATGAACAAAATCTATCAAAATTTAAGGCTGACAATATTTCAGGGCTGCCCGTCTTTGGTATTCTATCCCAGCTATCCCAGTATTGTTGACAAATAACGCTTAGTATAAGCCTGTATGTGCTTGTGCTTATCTCGACTGATGCAAGCACGAGAGACAGTTTGGGAAAATCGAAAGTTTCTCCAAACTTTATCGAGTTTTTGGATAAAGTAATGTAAACAAGAAGCGGCCTTTTTCAATTTCTTTTATAAATAAAGTCAGCAAAAATGCGATGATACGTCATAACAGTGTTTACATAGACTGATGCAAAACGACTACTCAACCAATCAGAATGCGCGTTGTATGACCAAAAATGACATCTCTATGACGTCAAAATTAGTTGTTATGTAAACACTGATGTAACCTTGCGTGCGCATGTTCTACGTAGGCCAATCAGAAACAATTAACTAAATATTACGCATTCTCGTAGCATTCTCTCTGTTCCCCCAAACGCCAGGGGGACAGGGAGAATGCGCATACAAGTATGGTTCTATTGTTCTCTACAAAACAATGTGAAGATAGTAATAGTAAACGAATTTATGAAATGTTTAAATAATGGACAGTGCGCATAAAAGTTTCCCTCGACGCTCTTCTCCGCGCCTGACAGGAAGTAAAAAAGCGAGAAGAAGGGACTGAACTATGACCCGGCCATAAGGCACAGTTTGACAACCGCCTCGCCGGATATCCATGATATCCGCACATGATGAAAACTAAATTCGTTATTTCATGCATAAGGGAGGTGGGACGAGACGTCTAAGGGAAGCGGGAGTGAGAGGAATATTTCACAATAAGCACAAAGAGGAGGACACTATTAAGGAAGGGGCAGGAACCGGGAGTAAAATGTAAGGGAAGCCGGACGTTGTATTCCCATTGTCCCACCTCCCCCCTCCCCCCCCCCCCCCCCCCCCCCCCCCCCCCCCCCCCCCCCCCCCCCCCCACACACACACACACACACACACACACGCATAAAATAAACTGTTGAAACCCTTTCGAGCTTCTAAGCTAGTGATGGACAAACATACATAATTTATAAATGCCAGTACACTCACCAAACTTAGACCACTTAGTCCTTCTGTGATATTTTCCACACCCCTGTGGCACCCAAATCCTGCGATTGTACATGTTCTTTAAATTTTGCCAGTGACTGTCGACATCGCACACAAATCCCTTCAATATTGGAAAGAAAGAATAACGCTATTATGTTTTGCTTTGGGCACCGTACATATACGAATATAACTGATTGAACAAATCGGTAAACATAATTGGATGTTCTACTATCCTGTACAGACTCATGAGTCAATTATGTGGCAAAAGTATAACCAATTTTTGCAACATATGGATATATGGAAAATTAGCTTTGAAATCATAGAGTTTTCATTTGCAGTTCCGACATAAAATTTGTGATTCCCGTCACTTTACCTCTGATAGGTTAAATTTTGAACCTCGCATCAAAATGATTCAGTTAAGATAAACTAGATGAACGTAAAAAATTATCATACTACCCTTTATTCTACATTTTAAAACTATCTTTATACTAAAGGAGTTGAAACGAGTTCAAGAAAAACACGATGTTTTGCAGCTTGTGCCCGAAATTGCCTCGCTTCTATGTTCAAGTGTATTGTTATGCAAATATCGCAAGTTAACCGTGAAAAAGGCTATTACGCGCGAAATGATGCGCTGAAAGGATGCGCAGTGCAATACTAAGGAATGACCTTAAATGGGCAACTCACAATATACCACTGTTCCTTATATAGTGGGTCTGTAAATCTTATGGACAACAGTTGATATTTTTTTCTTTCTGCCGCATAAACCACTCAACCTGAAAAAAAAAAAAATGTTTTTTTATCATGAATTAATACAAAAACCAATCAATTAGCTGCTAAATTTCTAGAAAAACTTATTAGAAGTTATAAGAACTTGTTAGAACTTATCAGAAGAGCAAAAAACAAATATTGCAAGAACCTTCAAGATCTTTGCAACAATCCAGCACAGCTCCCTCAAGATGCACTTTGTACATGCACAGTATATGAGCATAATGATCACAACTCTAGCTACATACAACGTTTTGGCTAAAATTTAGTTTTGGTTTGAGAGGATAATAAAAATAAAACTTTCCATTGTGGCAATTATAAAATGAACAAATTATAGAAGGCAGCTCAGTATATTCTACCATCCTTTATACTGTTAGTAAACTAAATAATTTGTGAATGGAATATAATTTTTATACACATGCATGTAAATTAAAAGTATGTAATTCTAACCTTTGACTCCAAATCCAGTTTTATGTCAATTTCAGATGACTCAGGATTATTTTCTGATCTATCCTTTAACTCAGACCTTTTGAAAGTGTGATAGTCCTCAAAGAGCTGAGAATAAAACCATCTAATTTAGTTTTTGTGTTGTACTCATTTTTATAAACTAATTGCGATTTTGAGATGGCAATTACCAGATTAGTGATCATTTAGGCATGTATGCGATTGGTTGGTTTTTACATTGTATATATATGTAGTAGCATACTATACAAGTATCTATTAAATGATATTTTTAGTTTACATAATGTCATTTTTAATATTTAATTGGAGGGCCAAAAAAGAATTACACTATAGTGTGTGTGCAGACATGTGATCACAGATTACAGTCCACCATGTTCATGTGGAGGACCACTTTGTTGGGTTTTCTCAGTTCCTTCTTGACAGCAGGCAGCAAAAATGGTTTTTCAGTAATATCTCGCGTTTTTCTTGACGTTATGATTTAAAATCAGAAAGATAGCTTATTTGATGTGTTCTCTTCTCGGTCTTGTCCAAGTATAATTGGGGAAAAGCCATAAAACATCTGTTTTACTTTAGGCCCGGAATACTACTCCGATTTGCAAAGCTAGCGCTTGTATAGTAATGCCGGCGTTTTGTTTGATTGTTGGCTGTGGAAAAAATTAATAGCGACAACTATCTCAATAATATGACATATAAAGCATATGGCTCGGCTGCAATACATTTATAAAGCAGGGATGACCGAAACGAGGGTATCTTGGAAAACTACAGCGTGTACGGTAAGAGAATAATCAGTTGAGTTTATAATATATCGACAGGGCGGCTTTCGGGTCCCTCCTCCACTATCCGAACGCCTGAAACAGGCTGTCCTTCCTCCTGTGGAATGTTTGTATATAGCTACGTCCATTGAGACAAGGACTGTATTTTCTACGACCTTCGTTTTTTCTAAAAAGTTAATGAAATCTGTTGTATCTTTAAGATACGATTTCTGTACTTTAGCGATAGGCTGAAGAAGATTATCTACAAATGCTGAAATTCGTTCTGTAGGGCCATCGCAGCCCAATATTATCGTTCTCCCAACAGGCTTTGGTTTGTGAATCTCTGAAAGAGTGTAGAAAAACTGGAATACGCGGCGGGTTTGGCGTTAGGGATAGCCATTTCTCTGTCATTGCATCAATATGGTTGCCATGGTAGAGCGCTTTGATGAGTTGCGTGACTCTTTGAGAAGTTTCGGCTACCATGGGTGTTGCAAGGGGTTTGTAGATTTCTTTCACATCCAGTTGTATTTGCCCCTCGTGTATTTTATCCTCTTTATTCATAATGACAGTAGATGTACCTTTATCTGCCTTCTTTATATTAATGTTAGGGTTTTGTTTAAGCTCTTTAATGGCTAAACGTTCTTTGTTTGGCAGGTTGTTTCTTGGCTTAGATATTTCTATCTCCACTAGTTGAATTTTGACCTCTTCTAAATATGTTTCTAGTACGACAGATGGTTGAACTGGCGGCACCCAGTCCGATTTGACATGGAAGCCGGATGTGGCTCTTTATCTTGGCCGTGAAGGATGTACTGTAGGCGCAAGTTTTGAAATCGCTCAAGAGTTTATGTGACCTTCGTTTGTCACGGATGAGCCCCCTTGACAGTATGCTAATTTGGTCGCGTGCCAGCTTGTAATCTGAGAGGATTTTGATGTGTTGTTTCTTTGATTCCGTTGTTTCTGAGTAATATCGCGTTGCATCATTGGATTATGATCATTTTTACTATGCGAATTTGCTAGCTATGTTATAAATCCAGTTTTGGTGGTGTAATTAATCCTTGTTGTAGTTGTACTTAGTGCTACAGGAGACCGCTGTAAATTTGAATCAAATAAAAGGGAACTGGTGCTTCAAAATATCTCAGAGAAAACCAACAATTGCAATGGTTTATCAGAAAAGCATCACTGAATTGACCTGAGTTATCAGGAGTCGTGCAGTTTAAACCCGACCACCTCTCCCCATTCCCCACGCCTATTATTCACTCGCCACTCTTCGCGCTTCGCTCGTCTTTTCGCGTCGCCCCCACTATCCGAACGCCTGGAACAGGCTAGAGGAAGGCTACTGTATGCAAAACATACGAAGCATTCCACCAAAACAATCCTCCAATACCTTCCCACTACCTTAAAGAAATGCTTCGGCTCATCTTAAAGGAGAACTCTTTTCACGGCTTCAATGAGAAAAATTATCTCCAGACACACGGAACTGCAATGGGAACGAAAATGGCAGTCGCTTTTGCCAAAATTTTCATGGCCGCGGTTGAGACAGATATCGATTAGCCGAAGCTCTAAAAAACACTAATTTGGAAGAGATTTATCGATGATATATTTAGCCTATGGAATATGTAAGCAATTAGGAAGAAATAGCCGGCACGTTCATAGAACTAGCAAATAACTACCATCCGACTATAAAATTCACGGCTGAGATTTCAGATGAAGAAATAACTTTTCTGGTCAAACTTCAAACTTCAAACCGACAGAAACTTTGCAATACACAGAAATTTCCTCCTGTCACCTTCCAGGCGCCAGGAAAGGCTTTATCAACTTTAGGCGACGCTTTAAGACTTCTGAGAACTAATTCTTCACGATCAAAAACAACATTTGAAGAAAACATTGAGCAATTCAAACGAAGATTGCGAGCTAGAGGTTACCCAGATAACCTTTCAGAAGAAACCCTTTCAGAAGTTAACTAGTAATACGTGACTCGCATGGGTCCTCGCGAATCTGTGATGGGGATTAATTATTGTTGGGGTGTGAGGGTAATAACCAGGCTTTAGAGAACGACTGGAGCTCGCTGGTCTCCCGACATCTCCCCTTTTATACTGTTGACGGTCTTGTTTTCTCGACGAACGACTGCCCAGTGGACGAGTAACTTGCGTGACACCGCTTAGAATATGTCCTGAATTTCCGACAACAGATTTGCATCAATTATTATTATTTCATGCAAAGAACATTTCCTTTTCTTGTTAAGGAAACATTTGAAAACATATTTCCTTTTTTCAACGCCGTGAATAAGCCGCGAATATATTTTTTACTGTGAAGTCTGTGAAGCATATCGAATCGAATTGAAGCCGTGTTCTCAGATGTCAAACCGGTAAATGTACAATGTTGATCGTACTTTGAGAAATTCTTGAGTCGTCGTTCATGTTCCTGTTGTTGATACCGGATTTAATAAAGCCGGGTTTTTTTTTGTTCCAAATTCTCCGCACTATTAACGTCCAACAAAGTCACTTTCCATATAAATTCGGTCGATAATTCGATCGATAAACAAACTTGGAGTAATTCTTGCGGCTCCTGTTTCTACAGTTACGTCTACACAGATTACGTCGAAGTCAGTATTAAACAAAGAAAAGGAAAAAAAAAAAAAAAAGAAGGAGAACGACCCGGATTCGAACCTAAATTAAAAAAAAATTAAAAAAAAAGAACCCTTTAGGATTAGAACTTTCGCCCTCAATCCCGAAGATCAGGTTTAAAAGTTAGCGCCTTAAGCCTTTAGGCCACACGAGCGCGCCGTGTGACGTCATTACTGTCAAACCACTGTCAACCACAATTTCCACAAACAAACAAATATGATCGTAAAGGCCACACGAGAATTGCTCTCCCGTGAGCTCTTGGGGGACATAATTATAAACCCCGCTACGCGAGGCCTTCGGAAATATAGCGAAAGAATGTCGGCCCTGCAAAATAAACAAAAAACGCGCAAGAAAATTTTGCCGTTCGTGACAGTGTCGCCCATCTGTGCCTAATCTTAAAATAATTCAGAAAAGGGAGGTCTTTGAAGGATATACTGTACTCGTTAAAGCAAAACTTTGAAGGTCAAAGATTACAAATATTGACCAATGGGAGTCGTGTTTGGCCTGTCTATTTTATTTACAAACTTGACCTGTCACTAGCTTTGACAGAGTATCGCGCCGGTGATTGGCACTGAGTTGGGTTCCTCAATTTTGCGTGACCAGCCCAAAGAAAGTCACGTACGCATCAAACTTGTATGAATCGTCGGCAATCTTTCAACTCTTGTCGTTTGCTCAATTAATGGCTATAATGGAATGCTTTATTCGCCGATACAACTTGCTCAATGTAAAGTTAGAGTAATGTGAGTACATTAAAATCATTTTTTGTCGTAAAGAGTCTGTTTACCGTTTATTCTGAGCCTAATTTGTACAATCACGTAATATGTTTTACTTAAATGTCGCTTCAAAATTTGATTATTTCCCCATGTTATTGCTGTTTTGTACTTTAGAAAACTTAATTGAGACATAATTGTGAATTTCGTTTCCTTTCATAAGCAATTGACCGGCGAAAAAGTCTGACATTAATACTTCGAAACCAAAAATTATGTTGCGGCGTTCAATGTGTACAACACTCATGTATGATCTCAATTTTCAATTTAATTTGTCCAAAAAATGTTTGAATCGCAATAACATGTTATAAAACAATTGGCTCATGCTTTTAGCTGTGCGTATGTGTTATAATGTAATCGATTGTTTTTATGAATTTTCTGTGGTAATCGTCCCTGAGGTCGAGCCAAGACAAAGCCCAGAATTTGGTCATTTCAAGTCGTTGTTTTGCAGAAGATAGCTGAGAAATGTACCAAGATATCTATCACTTCTTGTAAACTACCACGAACCTGCACGGCCCAAATATTAGTGTAAATATCCGCGGCAAAATTTCAGTCCCATTGAAGATTAGTAGCAGAACATAGCACAAAATTGCTGCTTTGCCGTCCTCCATCTTGGTATACAATGTTTAACTTCCTGTTTAGGTCTCCTGTTTACATACAGGAAATGTATGTGCTGAGTGACCTGGCACTTTTACGCGGGTAGTCGACGGGATGGGTAGGTAGAATTTTGCCCTGCCATGAACAAATTTCGTATGTTCCACTTTCTGGCCAAGCTTCTAAAACTTGTTGCGTAGTACAAAACTATCCTTATTTCATTCCGCGTAGTTCATCGAAGCGCTTTATCAAAGTGAATGAATTTCCTATGTACAGCGGACCCTATATCACTGATACAGTACCGTCAGGAAGAGTCCCCCACCCCCTCCCCCACCGCCTCTAAAACATACGGAAGCAGAAGCGAAAAATAATAAAACTTTGGTGCTAAATTTATTCAATGAAGTCAATTAGAAGAAACAGCTTAAGCTTGGATTCCATATGATCGCAACGATCGCAACGATCGTAGTCACAATGATCGCAAGAGTGGTTTCCATATGATCGCAACGATCGCAATGTTGAGAGTGGTTTCCATACGATCGCAACGATCGCGTGACTGCGATCATATAGAAACCAAGCTTTAGCATTTTCTTTCAGTTCAATGTTTTAGGGAAAGTGTTTGTTAGCACACAGACGTACAAATGATATTTCTTTATAGAATGCGGAAACTGAATGAGCCAAAACGTTTTGTCTTTTACGAATATTGCTGACAACTAACTTGACAGGCAAATACGGCAGAACGTGACTAGAATACGTAATCCTATTACAGCAGCTGGCTCCTGGGAACTGAAAATATTATTTCCTGAAAAAGTGAATTTAACGCTGCATTTTACCAATTATAAGTAAGCTTTAAAATTTATCTTTTCGACTTTTGAACCGCAATGAACCATGCAGCTAAGTTCGCTTTTTAGTTTTAATTTAATTTAATTGTTCAGTTAATTTTCATTAAAAGTTATTATTATTTCTCTCAGACAGTACGCCCCCTATGTTGGTCAATATCTAATAAGACACGGACCGATATTTTTTTCAAGCGGAAAAAACTCCGCTTCTGTGTCCTAGTTTATAGACTTTATACATATAGAATATTTCATGGAAAGTGGGCGCGTACGGTATTTTAATGCGCACGAGTTGCATGATGGCCAAGTTTGAGAGTGATATTTTGTAAAATAGCGAAAACATGGCTCTACAAAGACGAGGAATTTTACAGACGTATGCTGGGGTTAAGTTTGTGCCCAGCATACAAATTGCGATTTTGCGGAACTATATATTTGCGATTTACAAGATATGAATCTAAAATTTGGCCAATTTACTAATTTCAAGGTGCTCTTTCCAGTACTGTCGATAGAGTTTTGCTCTTGAACTGGCCAATATTAATAATTGCAAAAAACCGTGGAAGGGTCTATTATTTAGATCAGATCTAGCGCGAAACCAAACAAGCGACCTGCTCGCTGGCTGGGTGCAGTTAATCGCAGCAGAGCAAGTTAAATATTCCACAAGATTGAGCAGAAAAATTGTTTTATTATTAAAAAATTGAAAATTGTCAACGAGTCGAAAATTCAAAGCATCGAAATGTCCTAAATGTTCTCTCAAACTCAGAACCGCTTTCCAATTATATATTGGACGAATCTTCTTGAATGTGGCAAACTACATATTACCGCAGCATATCTGTCATGTAACCGGATATCACTTATATATCGGACACTTGGGCTCGCTTGAGACTTACACAAGTTTAATTTGATCGAAGCATTTCTGGTCGCAGGCTAAATATACATCGGCCTTGAAGCGGATTTTGACTTTTGTACTACAGCTATCAGTATATTTCTATCCACCAAGTCGATCAGTAGATTACCATAAAGTAGAGAGTGAGTGTCACGCCAGTGCCTTTACAAAGAGTATTTTTACTGCAATTTCGATATGTAGGCTGATTCATCCTGATGATTACATCAATTAAACTATCGTGATTGTTGAATGTGATTAACACATTTAACTTTTTGGATTTTACACTATTTGGCTTAGCTCGAAAACACGCGAGGAAGGTGGGGATAACTGAATTTAATAGGCATATTTAGATAACTTCGAGGAGGCTCGTGACTACTTTCACCGAAAACTTTGATAACATCCAAAGCTTAACTAAAACAATTTAACAACTGAAGCACGTTATGGCCTTTCATGACCTTGTATCAGCGAAGACAGACAGATACTTGTTAACATCCAAAGCTTAAGTAAAGTGTTGTTACAACTGAAGCACGTTATGGCCTTTCATGACCTTGTATCAGCGAAGACAGACAGAAGCTTGTAACATCCAGCGTTCGTGGAAGGGAAGTCATAGCTGCATGTACTTAAGGAAGTTGAAGATCGGGTCATTAATATTTCCTCTGTTGCTGAAACAGTTTATTTACCCATATAAGCTTACTTGTTTTAGTGTCTTGTTTCACTTCCTTGTAGAACAACATAAAAGTGAGAAAACGTCCTTTGAAAATAGAAACAAGTGGTGAAGGTAGAAGAAGCTTGAAGAAAGAACCTTGACTGCATTGCAAGAATGGTAAGCCTAGATGATGATCTCTTTAAATTTCTCCTTTCGCTATTTATTGCCCGGCAAGTAAATATGCAGCTGCAAGGTCTTAACAAAGTTTTATTTCTTTTTTTTAAATCCTACAAAATACTTCAATAATAGCTCAAAAGCTGTACAAAAACTCGTCAGCTCCTTTATATCATAATTGGAAATCCTCGGCTGTTTTCAGTTTTCGCTGAAAGAGTAACTCATCTTAATTTATTATCTGTAGTTTGTATACGGTGAAACTAATCTAGGGAATGGCGTGGTCTAGTTTATGAATGGCCTCGTTAAATCATAAATCAAGTTGCTTAGTCGTTTGACTCAGTCAAGTAACGCTATCACTCACAGTGTTTTCGTTTGCTTTTAGAGTTTTTCATCTGCTGTGATCGTTTCTATTCTGTTTTTCTGCATCTTTCATGCAAGTGCGTCAGTGGTAAGTTGCTATTTATTTCTTCATACTGTAGATAGTAAAGAAGGGGGGTGGTACATTGAGTTCTTGTCGATGCCATTTTGTACCTATTACATGTCCTTATTCAAGAAAATTTGCTCTACACTTGTTAATTCTTCTACCCGATTCAACAAAATCTTCAATAAATTCTATAAGCCAGGCTTAGCTTAGAACCGCACAGAGATCGATTGAATGAATGCACCCGCGTAAAATGTGCTATCGGGTTTTAATTAATTTATTAATAATTACTTAATCATACAAAAGCATTGTTGTTTTTATTTCCATTTTTATAGATTCCAACCGGGAACACAGTGGATCATGAGAATTCAGACGAGTTCAAAGTTCACATCACAGAGAAAGGAACAAAGTACGATGAGACAATTTCAATTGACGATAAAAACGACCTTGAGTACTTCCATGTTCCGGCTCACAATGGACTCGCTGAAGCTGACTACCTGTATGACTTCAAAAGTGTAAGTTGAGCTACTTGTTAACCGAACTCGGGGTTTTTAAATTTTTAATTTTCCACGGGTAGTGACTCACCCTTGCCCCACTCGACCAACCCAACGAACTTGGGCAAGGGTTACCTTGGCAGATTGTTGTAGTTGAGCCAATATTTCGTCGCTAACGGGGCATTCTGATCGTTGAATACTTTTGTAAACAAGCGCTACAAATCAAGACGAGCTGGCCATCGCTTACTTGAAAATTTGATTTAGCCGTTATGCCGCTAAGAGACCTGAACAAGGAAGTAGAGTTTCCATTTCAAAGACTCGTATGTGAGTTTTAACCACATAAATTTTCAACAAACTTTTCGGATATCTATATGTTGCAAAAGAGATACTAGATATCACAGCGCTAACTCACTGATAGCTGGGTCTTTTATCCAGATGTTGTTGGCTTTGTCAGTTATATAACTTTTATAACTGAGGATTTGCTAAAGATATATAGCCGTGAATCACGCAAATCCTTAAACTTTAACTACCCGGTTGTAAGTTATATCATGATTAACTACTTGTTGCTAAAACTTCATCGAATCTGTGACGTTGTAAACATAACATAGTATAACCAGCCTATCAGAGGCAAAGACTATATCGAGGCTGCAACTTTGAATGTCAGTTGTAGAGACTGACATGACAGGAGGGATACACGCTTGACATTGTGTTCAGTTCTCTTTGCCAAATGAAATCATGCATTTTGTTAGCTATACATAGTCTGACCTGCTTTATATTAGTGGATTTAGACATCATTAACTTCTCTTAAACCACGGCCTAACTTAGACTTAATTTAAGGTGGCCCGCGGTTATTTATTGGAGCGGAGGCTCCCTTTTTAAAGTAATTTTCGGCATGAAAAGGTTAACCGATTGCTGTAATGTTTGGTAATCTAAACAAGGAATCTTCAAAATTATAGAAGGCTTTTAATTTTAGGGCAATCGGAATAAACGTTTAAGAGATACAAGCGTTATTAAAAGACCTTGTTTTAAAAAAAACGCGAATATTTTCATAAAACGAAGATAGATTTTTTTCTAATAACGTTCAATAAGTTCCAAGACTTCAAGGTTTACTGTGAGCAAGTTTCCACAAAAAACGGCTGCACAGAAATTGCTACACAGTTCACTGCCTAATTTCGCTTCAAAATGATATGCTTGTGTATTTTCTTCAGCTGTTGCAAGAACGCTAAAATAATTATTATATCGCACCTATCATTGGAAAGTTTAATGTTATTTAAAACTTTGCTGAATAATCGGAAAAGATCGGAAACTCGAAGGAAAAGCTATAAGCGAATGAAGAACAAGATGTTTATGTGCGTAATTTGTGAATTTCAAGATATTCAAGTTTGTTCGACTTTTGAAAAAACTACCGATTTGTTTTCGCTTATTTCTAAGTATGATAAAATACAGCATATATACAAACGGCCTAACCTTGTTTCAGGCGTGTAGCGTCGATGAAGCTTGGAGAATTTGGCTCGTCAATTTAGCTACTTCATGTCTTCCATTTTACAAATGCTAGGAAAACCCCTCGTGTTCCATAAATTATTCAAACTTGCCGCGTTCTGGAATTTATTTGTCACTTGGGAATTTTACGGATCATCGAAAATTAAATGATAATGAACGATCAATGACATTCCAAGGAAATTTTCGATGATCCGTAAAATTCCCAAGTGAAAATCCCACAACGCGGCATATTTGAATAATTTACGGAAGACGAGGGGTTTTCAAAAGCATTGGTAAAATGGAGGACATGAAGTAGCCAACTTGACGACTTAATTCGCCGAGCTTCGTCGAGGCTACACGCCCAAAACTAGGCGAGGCTGTTTTTATATATGCTGGATTTTATCATACTTAAAAATTACGGAAAAAAAATCGGTAGTTTTTTCACAAGTCAAACAAACGTGAATATTTTGAAATTCACAAATTACGCACTATAAACATCTTGTTCTTCATTTGCTTATAACTTTTACTGGAATTTCCGATCTTTCCGATTATTCAGCAAAGGTTTAGGTGGTATCAAGCTTTCTAATAATAGGTGCGATCTTAGCATCATTGAAGCGTTCTTGCAACAGATGAAGCAAATACACGAGCATATTATTTTGAAGCTAAAATTCAGCAGTGAACTGTGCAGCAATTTCTATGCAGCCGTTTTGTGGAAACTTGCTCATAGTAAACATTGAAGTCTTGGAACTTATTGAACGTAATTAGAAAAAAATCTATCTTCGTTTTATGAAAATATTCGCGATTTCGTAAAAAAAACAAGGTTTTCTAATAGCGCTTGTATCTCTAAATCGTAAATTTTGTTTGCCCTAAAATTAAAAGCCTTCTAAAATTTAAAGATTCCTTATTTTGAATACCAAAAATTACAGAAATCGGTTGACGCTTTCCTGCCGAAAAGTAGTTTTAAAAAAGGGAACCTCCGCTCCAATAAATAACCGCGGGCCACCTTAAATATAGACAGAGTCTGAACAGAGTTGACTATACACCATTCTAACTGCTCTCACTTTGTTCTTTCTAGAATATTTCAGTGAATCGCGTGAAAAGTAAGGCAATTTGCTATTTGGGGCCACTGCCGGAAGACTTGCCAAAGCCGCTGACCTGAGGACTGGATTAGAAAGGGTATGAATATGAGTAAAAGTAGCTAAATAAATTATATCACTTTGCCGTCCAACACGAAATTGCAATCAATATATATGGAGGTCCGTTACTATAGATCCAAATTTCTAAGTTAAGGTTTCCTTGCACCGTAAAGAAAGGCAGATTATGTTGTAAGTTCTCATATTTTATATAATATTCACATGTTTGTGATGTTTCAATGGTAATGGCAGCATTTATATAGCGCATTTTGTATATAGTATATCCAAATGCGCTTTACAATGCCTTTAACAAATCTGCTGTACTAAACACTCTGTTATAATGTCGTAATTTTATTTCCGATGCGAATGTACACTGATGACCTTGCAAGGGGTGATTGTTTGTCACAATCGAGCGTTCTTTTTTACTTCTTGTGCATAACACCCTTTAAAAAAATGCTTAGCCTTTTCCACTTTTCCAAAGAAGGCCATCCTAGCTTTGCACTCTGCGGTTTTAATTTCAAGCCGGGGCAGTGCGTTTTCTGTAACAAATTAATTTCATTGTAATCTTACCACCCTACCATGGACTAAACGATGTAGCAGTTTTTACGCTATCAGGAGCGAGAAAAATTGACGACCTAGATTGATATTATACTAATTTTTACTACCATCGCGTATAAAGCAACCATGATGATCTTTGGAAGAGCTTGGTTCATTCTGTAGTTAAGTTTTGCAATAAAAATAAAATATTTTAAATTAGTATACTCGGGCTCCTATTTCTGCTAGAGGACAGTCAGTGTTGGAAAACTTTATCAACTCATCCTGTTCACAGGTATCTGCAACTCCTTCAAACACGAAGGTCATTGTCCGAAAGTACTGGGCTGTTTCAGAACGAGTTGACAAAGCTCTCCTTCGCCAAGAAGTGCAGGCCTTCTGTGGCCAGTTCCCAGTCTTTCGCTTGCAAGAAGTTGACTTGAGTGCTGTGGCAGCTAGTTTCCGGAACGGCGGAAACGTGGGACGAACTCGTTCAGGTAAATACTAGAGATAAGAAAAAGAACAATTAAGAAACACACTTGTTTGTTGACGAAATCCGGCTGTATCACGTCCAAGCTAACTATTTGACGCGTCAGGTCTGCATTTTTTGTAAGCAAAATGTTTTCCCATCTTATTGAACAGAAAAGATATCGGTTCTCAAACAAAACATTATAATTTCGTTACTTGGAGAAACTCAATAATTCGGTACAAGAAAGTGTTTCCATAGAAGTGTCAAGATAAGCTTAAAAAGGTCACGTAAGTTTGCGTTTTAACAATCACTTGATCGATCAATCAATCGTTTATTTATCCACGTAGCACCCAGGAACTTTAAAATCTCGATAAAATAAGTTCTAACTAACAACTAACACACCACAGGGGTTTCATGTTACAATATTTTGGACCTCGGAAAATGTTATGATAGCTACAATTGATTGGTAACAGGACTGACTCTGACTACAGTGCGATTCTGTTCGTAATCATACTCGTGATTAATTTATTGGACTCTCACCCGCGGTCGCCGAATTTTGTGATTCAGATGCGGAAACAAAGGTTTTAAATCCACTTGGATTTAAGATGGCCGCCGCGTGATTAAGGTCCATTGGTAACAGGACTGACTACAGTGCAATACTGTCCGTAATCATACTCGTGATTAACTTATTGGACTCCTACTCGCGGTCACCGAATTTTGTGATTCATGCATTACTCGTGTGATTACAGAGAGAATAGGACTCTACTCAGTTCTGTTACCATTAGTTAAGTGCTCTGAAATTTATTCTCTGTCTTAATTACTGTTTTTTTATTTCGTTTCTGTTCACAGCAAGAGAAATTGACATGAACAAACTGCCTTTCTGTAAAAAAGATCCACTTCCACAAAAACAATGCAAGCCACACAAGTTTATTTTTTCTTTTGAGATCCGCGAATCGCACTGCACTTGGTGGGTCACTTGCAAGTTTAGTACGCAAGGCAAAAAAGTATGTGAGCAATGGGCGCACAAGTTCAATAGCATGTTTTGCTACACAATTCGGTGTCCTTAAATGAACATAAAAGTCCTTATGTGGACATTTCTTGGCTGTAAAGATACCGTGTGTATGAGAAATAAAATACAGTCTTAAACACTGAACTTGTTATGCAATTCAATTGTGTGAAAATCGAGATCAGCCCTTAACAACAAAGTCACAAACTTTAGGGTGAAATTTGAAGAAAATTTGCTCTGAGTTTGAATCCACGTGCACGTTATAAGGGAGTGTCCACAAGAGATACAGGGGATACATTTTTTTGTATATTTATGAACTGTATATGACAGAATCCCATGACGCCTACACAGCATAGATAACCACATTTACTCTTGAGTGGTATTTAGTTAAGCCATGTTCTCCTGCATGCCGGTCAGGATTCTCCCTTGCAACTATGTATCACTGGTGTTCCTTATATGGGATGCAAACGGCAGACTTGTAGGCTTTCCCTACCCAATCGACCAGAAAGAAAATGTCCCGGGATGCCCATGTATGAACCACACTAATCACATCTTCTATCCTTCTATCGCGTGACTCACCTGATGGTGATGTTTATCACCGTCAGTCTAATACACTTTGCTCACGTGGCTTTGTTACATTTAATTTCCACAACGTTGCTGAATTACCCGCTCGATTTTTCTACATTATTGTACTTCGAGCCCGTTCTTTTTTTTTTTAGCATAAGTTATACAACGTCCAGTCCTCCACGGTCGGTATACGCCTGACACTTACTACACTTATTGCACTTGGAACAGGCCAACTCTGGGACCTTAAGTCGCCTTTAGACGCCCAAAGTCGCCTAAAGTCGCCTTAAGTTGCCTAAAGTCGCCTTAAGTCGCCTTAAGTCGCCTTAAGTTGCCTTTAGTCGCTTTACGTCGTGCAGTGCTATAAAGGCTCATGCACTTTTAGTGGCCCTAGAAGGATAAATGTCACTATTTCTAGCAATATTTATTTGCCAAAAATATCCTTCTTAGTTGCCTACCCTAAGAAAATAGATCTCACACTGCACGTTCAATTTCATTCCCTGTGAGAGAGGCAGATGCCTTAGATTCAAACCAAATAATCCCATAAGGGTTTAGTGGCAAGATCTGGGTAGCCTTTGATTGGTTAAATTCATAAAAGTAATATACGATCACTGCCCAGATCTGTATATAATATGCATTATCACAATGGAATTTTCAACTTGAATCTCAGAAATCTCTTGTGGATCTGGGTGGAAACCATCACTCATTATGCAAATTAATAACTGTCCAAAATTATCCAAATCCAGTCTACACAGTAGAAATAACATAAATATATATCTTAATAACCAAGCGCGAGGCCCGTACTGGGAGAATATCGGCCCTAGGTCTTGACAGTACGGATCGAGGGCAGCGAAGTCCGTACAGAAAAGACTGAGGGCCGATATTCTCCCAGTACGGTCCGAGCAAGCTTGGTTAATAAGAGATTTCAGCATTACATGACTTTGTGCTTAAAGGGAGTGTTTCACGGTTCGGCGCATGTGTGGGCTTATCAACTTTATCCGTTTAAAAAACCTCACTCACATGTTCTTCTCGATACTACAGTAACCACATGCTATAAAATAATAAGTCCAAGCAAAACGACGAAAGACCAAATAATTTCAACGGATTACACCGAGAATGTTGCCATTTGAATTATACCAGAATAAATTACCAGAATAAATCCTTTGGACCAACACTTTATTCGGCTGGTAATATATTCTGGTTTCAATGAGTGTTTACCATTTACCAAAAAAATCCGGAAATTTCGGTTGGAATGTAAATGGTAAGGTTATTTTGGTTTGCCCGACGTCTTCAGAGGTAGTCCAAAATTCCCAACCAGAATTTCCGAACGGAAATTTGTGTACCATTTGCTCTTAGCTACCAGTTCCAGGCCCTGAGCCAGTTTTGATCCGTAAGCTTGGCCACTCAGCTCGCGTTTCTGAATGTCAACAACATGGCTTCTGGCGTGGCTGCATTTATACTGCATTATATGTACTTCCATGTTCGACATGTACTTCAAAGAAATGCCAAAATCTGCTTCTGTAGTGGAATCGGTTTCCCCAAATCGATTTCCTGTAGGAATTGCACCTTAAGCAACCAACTCTTGCGTAAGTACTTCGACAGTATAATTATATTTTGGTCATTCGAAAGTGGAATCTGAACTCATCAACTAAAGACGGCACCACAACCTCATGAAAACCGACAATTCTATTAAGATCTCTCTTCGTGAAAGCTGCAGTTGTTGTGGATCTCTCTGTCGTACTCATAATCGAAAAGTAATTTCCCATCACTCAACCACCATTTTATAAGTTTTGTATTATTTGTGGGGTCCATACCACAAGCGACCACAAGCTATACTTCCTTTGGACTCCAGTCATTTTACACCTAATATGATTTTGTTTATTGTTACTTGTAATTTATGGTGAAAGTGAAATAAAGATTGATTGTAGATTGATTTACCTCTGCCACCATCTTGAATCTAGTTACCAGACTCTCTCTCTCTGTCAATTGGAATGAATTGCGCAAATGGTACACGCCAATCTCGAACGGAATTTCCCATTTGGGAGTTTTGCTTATCATTTGCACAAACCGTGAACTAACGGGTTTTTCCATGTAAATGGTAAACACTCAATGTCAACATTCTCAGTGTAATCCGTTGAAAGTTTTTGTGAGTTTTGACCATTCGTCGTTTTTCTTGGACTAAGTATAGCATGTGATTACTAAAGTATCGAGAAGTACATGTGAGTGGGATTTTTTAAATGGATAGAGTTGATAAGCCAGCACATGCGCCGAACCGTGAAACATTCCCTTTAAAAATAGCTGTGGAAATTAAACCATAACAATGTAAGAAGCTTTACCCGGCCCTATACTTAGAAACTATCAGACCGGCAATAAAGCATTCTGATTGGCTGATTTTAGTTATCGGCCCTCTCAACTGTCTTAGTCGTGTAATAAAAAACCACAATTTTTACTGTATTCTGTGGTCATCATTCATAAACTTCATATGCAACATGGTCCAAAATCTAGATTGTTGATATTAAAAACGTTAGTTTACAGTGAAAACGTTGATAATTTACGTTGATAATTTACTGAGAAGAAAAGTTAAGCTTAAGCTTAAATATAAAATCAAAGTGTCATGTTGTAATTATAAAGTTGACATTTTCACCACAACGTAACATTTAAAATAAACTGAAATCGGTATTACTATTCGATTAGGTGTATTAGTACTTATTATATAGACACGAGTGTTTTACTGGAAAATAGACCACTCGTAAAATTCATATGAAACTACATCCGGGACACGAGTGGCGTATTTTCCATATCCTCACTAGTGAGGATATCGATGACGTAATTTCCCGCTTTTGCATGGCTTTTTGTGCAAAGCTGCCAAACTCCGGTTGAAAATGGCGAGCGATAGATTCGTGAAATTCACTGAAGCCGACATGAAATCGTTCACAGAGGAGTAGGAAAATGTTAACACGAAGAAGAAAACTTCATATGACTTATAAAATTATTCAAGGATCTCCTTGCAAGTGAAGACGAAAGGAAAGAAATTCGGAAAGTCCAACCACCGAGCTGCAAGAGTTCGCGGTAAAATTTGTGCTTTTGTCGTTTGTCTATATAATAAAAGAAACATTACACGGTGGCTTGAAGATATGAATTTTATTTTCTCGTGTTTAAAACAATATTTTACTCACTCGCTGCGCTCGTTCGTAAAATATTGTTTTTACCACTCGAAAATAAAATTCATATCTTCGCGCCGCCGTGTAATATCCTCTATTTACTACACTTCATTTCTGATACTTTTCCTAATATTTTCTTGTTGGTAGTTACTTGAAATAGTTGTGTGTTGTGTACATGTTCTATCGCAAAGGCCGCCGTGTTTTAAATTTGAACTCGGGATCTGGGCACCAGTTCCCACGAGCATTTTGCACAGCGGATATCCAATATGGCGGACAAACACAGGTCGACGAAAGTTTAAAACTTCACATTGTCTTGCCTTTGGATTTTTTACTGAACAAAACTCCACGTTAGTCTTTCTTTATTACTGAATAGTGTCGATTTTTATACGAAACTTTGGAACAGATCAAGAAATCCTCACAATATGCCCTGATGTTCCTACGAAAGTTGAAAGTAATTCCAAATTTGAAGATATTTTTTGAACATTTTTAATATCTGATTCATCATCACATCTACAGATGTGCTTACAGAATTTATGCGAAATGCTGAAATGTGAATCATTAACGCCTTTCATATATTCACTCTTTAACTTGAAATCTTGTTTTAAGAGGCAAATCATAGGATAAGAAATTTAAATTAAAGTTTAAATTTCTTAAAACAATTTAAGCTTATATCTCTTTCAATTCACAGTTTTTGTTTGAAATAATTCTTTTTCAGATACATGTATCTTCTGTAAATATTGTGATTATTCATAATTATGTTTGTTTTGAGTGTTAATTGTCGCAAGGATCATAATAATTGAGTTTACATGTAACAAGATTAATCAATTAATATGCTATTTGACAGATTTCATTACTCCATTTAGACACTGCTCAGCAGAATTGTGACTGATTTAAGGTTATTTATCGATATCAATAAATAGGGCAATTTAACTTTAATCCTTGGTATATGTTTATTGTTGTTTGTCTGCTGGGCCGGTTGTTCAAAAGCCAATTAATGCCAATCCTAGATGTCGTAGATTAAAAGTCAATCGTTTGTTGACTTTTAATTCAGGATTAGTGTTAATCGGCTTCGAACAACCCAGCCCTGAACTAAAAATCCAGTGTACTGTAAATGGGCTGATGTGAAATTATACACAGTAATCCCAGTAAGTCCAGGAGATCATCAGGCCATAATAATAAGGGTGGTCATGGTGATGTAAAATCATGAGATTTCTTATTGTCAGTGGTGACGTCGTATTCATGACCTCTATAATATAGACGCCTCTATAATACAGATACTTTGCTCTGTCCCTTCGGTGTCCGTATTTAGAGAGGTTCAACCATAGTTAATAGAGGGAAATGGTTATGAAGCCTGGCAAAGTTCTTTGTTAAATGTTTTTGTTCGCTATTTTGGGGGTTGACCGTGCACAAAACCTGACAAAATACAATAGGTGGTTACGTGTGTTCAAGCAACTAACCAATAGAAACGTTGCGATTACGTAATTCATGCATAGTGTATGAACGCAAAACAAAAGATGTGCACGGTCATGGACCTTCCAACATAAATCTTGGCCTCTTTGTTTGCTCCTTTGAAGTTTGCCGGGCTTCATAACCATTTCCCTCTATTAACTATGGTTCAACTGTACATGTACCCTGCAGAGCCTGAATGAATTATTTAGGATGAGTTATTCTTAATCAGAAGAAAGACCTAAACAATATGAGGTAGAATAAGTAAAATGGGAAAAGTGAAATGCAAAAACAATACAGGGAGAAATCAATTCATCCTAATATGATTGGCAAAAGCGATGTATATTTTACCCGAGCTTGTTAATCACTTAAAAATGGATTTGTTTCTCATCGCCCTCTCTCTCTCTCTCTCGTGAAAGTGGGTCAGTCGGTCGGTAAAATTAAAAAAAAAAAAGCCAAGAAACGAAATTCAGACAAATTATACATAAATAGTTCCAAGCGAGCCTTGATTATATCTTCCCGGTGACCACCATTTTGCAATGAGCCGATATCACTCTGAACGTCTGAGACGTCATTACTGGGCTGATTAAGGCCCTGGTTACATGAGACCGGTACGAACTCTGACCGGTACGACTCAGACCGGTACGATTAAGTTTACATGAAAGCGGTCTGAAAGTATGAAGTGATTACATGAGACCGGTACGAACTCAGACGGGTAATAATAATACTGACTAATAATAAAACTGACTAATAGGTACTGACTTCAGATCGGTCTCCATACAAATGCTTGTTTCTGTTTACATGAAGCTGGTCTGAAAACCCATCTCAGACCGGTCTGAAAACTCATCTCAGACCGGTCTGACTCATTCTGCTCTTGTTTACATGGTTCCGCGGTCCGACTTCAGACCGGTCCAAGTCATTCGTTTCGGTTCAGCAACCGGAATTAGTGAAACCGGCATGAGATGATTTTTCAGACTGGCTTCGTGTAAACAGAAACAAGCATTTGTATGGAGTCCGATCTGAAGTCGTACCGGTCTGAGTTCGTACCCAGGCCCGTAGGGAGGGGGGTGCAATGGGTGCGTCCGCACCCCCCCCCCCCCCCCCCCACGGGCTGTGGAGGTCCACCTCAGTAGTGGACCGACGGTTCAAATAAAATTGTAATAGTAGTGCTTTTGCCCTAATTTGATAACTCGACAGGTGTAGTTTGAAAATGAAGTCTGAATCAAAACAATCGCAGCTTTGAACGTGTTTACATATCGTCTTCATGGACAAAGACAACATCAAGCGAGTCATTTTCTTCATCTAAATATTCACTCTTTTGGCCTAAAAAGTGTCTTTAATCGAAGGTCTGCAATATGTATTTTTAGCATTCTAGCATCGGTATTTTCTTTAACTGAACAGTTCCCGAAATATTCATGTTTTTACGTCCGCTTTTGGCTGCCTGGTTTCATATCAAACTGCCTTCAAAACGCACGAAATGCAGTCTCAGACAACCTAATCTTTCAAAATTTCCAGGGGGGGCATGCCCCCGGACCCCCCTAGTAGTTCGCGCCTTCGGCGCTCGTACGATCCAAACTTTTCCTCTCTAACGCACCCTCCCATTCAAAATCCTGTCTACGGGCCTGCCTGTAGTGTGACATTGGGTGAAGGAATTTCAAATGTCTTAAACGATAAGAAAGAACGATCTGAATTCAAAGAAACGTTGCATGACTTTGGTTCGTGTACTAATCTAACAGTAACAAGCATTTAAAAGGAGATTTAAATTCACATACCTTCAAACTACATGGTTTTCCACGTCGATGTTCTAAAAATCAGCAGAACTTGATTGAAATTTACGCCGCTGTGATTGGCCAATTTTTATCACGTGGTCAGTGATCAATATCTAACAGTACACTTTAGTTCAGTTTAGCTTTGCCCGTATTAAACCAGTCGGCATTAAAGCGAAAACATCTCTCCCTTCAATAATACAATTGACTGCTCTTGAGCTGTATAAACGCAGGTTCAGAATTGATCAAAAGCTTGCGATACACTCTTGAACATAGCCTGCGTGGCAGGCGTATAAAGGGGAGGGAGGGAGGGGAGTTCGACGCGCGCGAAGCGCGAGGAGTCAGAGCGCGAAGAAGCGCGAGGGGTCGGAGCGCGAAGCGCGAAATACTAAGAAAACAATAGCGTGGTTGCAGGCGTTCCCGTAAGCCCGTTCGCGCTTCGCGCTCTTTCCTCGCGCTCTCGCGCTTCGCGCGCGTCGAACTCCCCTCCCTCCCCTTTATACACCTGCCGCGCAGGCTATCTTGAACAAAACAATAATTGAACCGATTATTTTCTCCGTTGCACTTGGTTGCCCTGGTTTTTCTCACAATAATTGAATCTGTCATTTTGGACCAATCAGAATGCTGCGTTCGTGGACGAACGCAGGACATTCGAGAAACCGGGCCTCACGTGCAGGCTCTCATTTCTCGTCCCACTCCCTCGCGCTCCGCGCTCAACGTCACGCAATACTAAGGATCACGATCGCGCTCCGCGCTCATCGCGCGAATGAGCAATGAGAGCCTGGGAGACTAGGATTAGCGTGAGTATTGATTTAAATTGTGTAACTTTTTGTTCTTTAGTTTTGAATTTTGAGCAATCTCAATTGGATAACGCTATACATACATTTTATTGGACACTCCCCATAGGGCTTTTCAGGCCAATTTACAAATAATGATAGTTAAGAATATATACATGTTTACAAAGGTTTGAAAAGTACTAATTAAAACTAATAATGCTAAACTAAACTAATGCTAGACTAAACTAATAATGCTAAATTAATATAAGAAACTATTTGATCTCATCTTTCTGCCAACGTTCCAGTAATGATCTCTTGAGAGAGTTTTTGAAAGCTTTGACGGACTTTTTGTCTTTGGACTCGGCTGGAAGAGCGTTCCATAACTTTGTACCTCTGTATGAAAAAACACTGTTGTGCAGTAGCAGTTCTGCAATTAGGGATCTGAAGATCGTTACAATTACGTGTATTTCTTCCATGGACGTCAGAACGATTTATAAACATAGATGACAAATAGTTAGGTGCTAATGAATTCATGCACTTAAACATCAGTGTGGCGTCCCGTAAATACAAAGTATCCGAAATAGGTAATAGTTCAAGTTGTTTTAATGTAGGTGTTATATGATCGTACTTCTTTTTCGGGACAAAATACGGGCTGCAAAGTTCTGCACTAGTTGTTATTTGGAAATGTTGCTCTTGCTGGTGCCAGACCATATACTGGAACCGTAAAACAGTTTGCTGAAGACAAGTGAGTTTATGACGATGGACAGGGTGGAGTGGTCTAACAGGTGGCGAATCCTGTTGATCATACATAGTTTACTCATTAAAGATGATACTAAGGAGTTTATGTGATCATTAAATGAGAGGTTGCTATCCAATATGATTCCGAGGTCTTTAATGGAGTCAACAACACTCAGGTCTTTTCCAAGGAAATTAATTGATGGAATAGTAGATCTTGTTAGTAATTGCCGCGAACCGAACACACAGAATTGAGTTTTGTCCGGATTTATCCACCGGATAAATCGCTATCAAGTGTGGACTGAGTTAACAAAACCAGCTACGCTATCCGCTGGATAGCGATTTATCGAAAATTTCCCAATTCAAGATGTCCATGTAAGAACCACTCTAATCACCTCTTCTATCACGGGACTTGACCTGATGGTGAAGTGTTTATCACCGTCAGTCTAATACACTTTGCTCTCGTGGCTTTGTTACATTTCATTTCCACATCGTTGGTGAAGTTCCCGCTCGTTTTTTCTACATCCTGGCTCCGACCCCCGTTTGTTATTATTTTTTGCACACATAATACAACGTCCAGTCCTCCACGGTCGGTACGCCTGACTCTTACTACACTTATTACACTTGTTGCAAACCGAAAGAGGAACGATTCTAGCGACTGATTTATCTACTGAACAGCCACTTTTATATATTATTTTCGACAGAAAAGGTACCCCTTTCATATACCTTCCATAGAAAATGGTACCCCTTTCATATACCTTCCACAGAAATTATGAAAATGGTACCCCTTTCATATACCCACAACTCGTGCTTGTTCACTTTCTTTTGTTACCCTTGGAATGAACTTAATGAACAATATATATCCCCAGAAGGAAGTGGAAGAAAGCTGTCTTACGATGGCTAAGAACTTCAAACCTGCAGTCCACCTCATACCTAAATGAGTGATGGGCTCCTGCTAAATGACAGTTTTCCCTACCCTTTTCTATACTCCGACGACTCGTGAAATTCCTACCCGTTTCTATACTCCAACTTGTGAAATACCTACCCTTTTATATACCTCCAGTTGGGCGAAGCCTCCTATTGTCCATTATAGGGAGTACCCCCCCCCCCCCCTCCCCCGGGATATGATTACGTGATAACAGCTGGGAAACACTCTGCAGAAAGATACTGGGATCTGTTACAGTAAATAAGATATCGCTTAGACGCAGACAACAGACAGATCTTCGTTTCAACCGTAGACTTTAATCTGGAGGCTCCCGTTAACTTTATGAACAAGATCATACGGAAACCACTGTAAAAACCGTGTACGATCACTGACCTGGTCAACCGTTGGATCAAAACAGATCGTGATCAGTAAAACTAACATAAACAAGTGTCAGAAGGCTACTGCATGGACTGGATCAAGCAATGTGTAGGGGCGGAGTTAGGATATTTCGACTGGGAGATATCAGTCTTCGTTAGGTTCATTCGAAGGAATCGCTATTTTACATGGTATATAAAAATATCCATAAGCAATAGTCACTTATGCATGTTTACGTCAGACTAGCTAATTTCACCACCAAGCCTCGCCTTCGAGCCCAAAGAGAGTATGCGTAGGAGGCTACCCTGCCCGATGAGTCCGACAGCTAATTTTTGCAAACCCCAACGAATTTGGTATCAAAACGCGCCAAATTTAACGAAGATTTCGAAAACGGCGGGGAGTTTTGCGTTACATCCTTACGTAACGAGAAATGGAGCTTAGTCTTCCACATAGTCGGAAAATCGCTCGGATTTTTAAAAATTATTGGATGAGGTTTTTGTAATATCCAGAATAATCAAGGTCGAGGTAAGAGTTATCAGCCGAAGCCGAAGGCTGAGGCTGATAACTCTTACCGAGACCTTGATTATTCTGGATATCACAAAAACCGAATCTAATAATTGTTTTATTATACATTCAACGAAAAAATAATGCTTCTGCCACCGATGTTGTTTACGCAAAGCGCGCGAACTTGACATGATTATCCGTGATCCTCTCGCGAACTTAACATGATTATTGTATAATCTGCAGGTTATTAACCGTGATCCTCTCGCGAACTTGACGTGATTATTGAATAATCTGTAGGTCGATGACGTAGATGCTTTCAAAGGCCCTGATTTCGAAAATTTACTGTACGCTTTCGGCCAATCAGAAAAGAGATAGTGAGTTGAATGTGTTGAATGCGTAATGTTCGAACCCGAAAGTCTGACCCTAATTTTTTCCCGATTGACCCGAAACAGGATTTCACTGGTGCTCTGTATGTTAAAGTTTCCTTTTCCGTTGTGGATTTTTTGACTTTCTGCGTTGTTTCTACGAACGAAACTGGGGTCTGGAATGTCCGCCGTGACGCGGATGAAATTTCGTGACCTGATGTTGAACGTGACTTCATATTTGGAAGAACCAATTGATTCAGACTTCATTTTCAAACTACACCAGTTCCAATTAGAGCACAAGCACTACTATTTCTCTACTATTTCACTTATTTTGAACCGTCGGTCCACAATAGGACACAATAGGACCTCCACAGCCCGTGGGGGGGGGGGGGGTGGGGTGGGGGTGCGGATGCACCCATCGCACACCCCCTTCCTACGAACCTGACTTTAACATGGCCGTCATTGAATAACATGGCGTCCATCCCGAGATACATGTACATTGACCATCGCTCCCCTTTGATTAATTGTTGACTGTTGCTGAACGAACGTGATCGTGTTTTAACTGCGTTGAATTTTCTTCATTTACATCAATCACACTATCGTGTTTGTTGAATGTGATTGACATTAGTCTTACTATAACTCAAAAACACGCGAGGAAGGTGAGACTAGGTAAGAGGCGCGTGACTACATGTACTTTCACGGAAACCTTTGATATTTTAAAACATGCAAGGCTTAGTGAAAATGTTGTTAGTCTTAAAACTGAAGCACGTTCGTTCGGACAGACAGAAATTTGTTAACATCCAAAGCTGGTTGAGTCGTTAGTAACTTCCGCCCAGAAGGTCAGTACATTGAGTTCTTGTCGATGCTATTGTGTTACTATATTACATGTCGTTAGTTTGTTCTACATTTTTTTTAATTCTTCTACCCGATTGAAGTACACTTATACAAAATCGTAAATTCTACAATCCAGGCTTAGCTTATTAGAACAGCACAGAGATTGAATGAATGCACTCCGCGTAAAAATGTGCTATTGGGTTTTGTATTACAAAGCCATCGATATTTCTATTTCCATTTTGATAGATTCCAAACGATAAAACAGTTGACTTTAGTGCTGTGGCAGCTAGTTTCAGGGACGACGGAAACATGGGACGAACTCGTTCAGGTAACTGATACTAGAGATAAGAAAAAGAAAATTGAAGAAACACACTTGTTAGTTGACGAAATCTGGCTGCATCACGTGTGCAAGCTAACTGTACGCGTCAGGTCTGTATTTTTATTTTTTGACGCAAAATCATTTCCCATCTTATTCAACATAAAACATATCGATTCTTAAAAAAATATTTAATTCGTAGCTTGGAGTAATTCAGTAATTCGGTACAAGAAAGCGTTTTCTTATAAGTTTCAAGATAAAGCTTACATAAGCTTGGACAAAGTGATTAGTTTCTAATGATTGAAACTGTGGTGCTGCGTCGGCGGGAAAGTGAAACACTATGTTGATTATCAACTCGGAGTTGATAAAGGTAAATTAACCTCCGTAGCGAATTTCTAAAAGCTGACGTTTCGAGCGCTAGCCCTTCGTCGGAGCATAAGCTTGCATAAGCTTGCATAAGCTTGCCCGTGCAAACTTTGTTAACAATAAATTAATCAATCAATCAATCGATCAATCGTTTATTTATCCATGTAGCGCCCATGGGTTTGAAAAGTTCGTTAAAATACGTATTAGATGCATTACTATCTGATTAAAAAAACGAACACACATCAGGAGCTTTTCTAGGCTCGATTACCAGCCCCTGTTCGGAAAAATGAGCTCACGCTCAGACCGGACCCGAGAGAGTGGCAATCTCGAAACCCAGAGTCAACGGTCTCCTCGGTCGGTCGTCGCCAGGTTAGACTCGGGGGAATGGAATAAATATCGAATATTTTGATTATTATTATTGGCTGTTCGAGTAACAAGAATGGCAGCGTAATTGAAAAATTCCATTACCCCAGAGTTCCACCTGGCGACGACCAACCGCTGACGGAGGAGACCGTGGATTCTGGGTACCGAAATTGAGAGAGCGGCGGAAATCCAACCTAGGGCGGCATACTACAAATTTCGTCCCCATCCACCTCTCAAGAATCAAAAAATCCCATAATTCCACTCTCGCCCCTGGTCGTCATACTATACGCACACCCTTACTGTAAAACTTGACTTTTTATCTCAGCCAGTCTTTTTATTCACCAAAACTTAGAATTTATTAATATTTTGGACCTCAGAAAATTTTATGATAGATAACAGGAGTGACTACACTGCATTGAACTTCCACTCGCAGTCGCCGAATTTTGTGATTCATGCATTACTCGTGTAACTATAAAGAGAATTAGACTGTACTCAGTTATATTACCATTAGTTAAGTGCTCTGATATTTAAGGTTATTCCTTAGTATTGCAATGCGCATCCTTAGATATGGCCGACGTTTTCTCTCTTCCTCGCGTTGTTATGACGAGTATGTTTTTCGCAGCGGCTTGGGACATTAAACTAAATATTGTCTTTCAAAATTGCTGATTTGTCCGAACTTGCCGATCGATCTACGGGATATTTCGGTCAGTTTCTGAAGCATTGTCCTTAGACGAAGCTGTCTAGAATGGGGGAAGATGAATTCATACAAGATTTGAGCTCCAAAATAGTGCTTTCGGTGAGTAATATTTGAAGAAAGAAGGATTGAGCTCGATTACCGGACGTTCTTCTATTTAAATGCGTGCCTGTAAATTTGTCATTTCGGCCTTGTCTTTCGTTTATGATTTAGAAGTGCAGTCGAAGCAGTGAAAGTGGAGCTGGCCGTTTACGGGAATGATTCTCGTAAGCGAGAGTTCAAACGGGGTTTTGTTAAGGCCGCTTACGAGTTTCACTCAGAGAGCTTTGACTATAGTCTCTTTTACAAAATACAGGGTTTTCTTTATATGCAGTATGTTTTATAACAGGCAATATAAAATGCTAGCCTGAGATCAGGCTCCGAGAGAAATCAGCGCGGAGTCCGCGCTCGGCGATTTCTCTCGGAGGCTGATCTCAGGCTAATAAAATGCTTACTTCGAGTTTATGAAGCATTGTCTGCTTTCCACCTCAATTTCAATGCTAATTGCGGCGGCGTGCGCACTAGTGTTTGCGGAGGCGGAGTTTAGAATATATTAATGTTCCCGCGGGAAGTTTAAACTAGGTCACTGGTGTTCTCCTGGGAGTCTCCATACAACAAATTTGGAGAGAAAGCTAAGATGCAGAGTAGACGTTTTTGAAATTCGCGTTTTGCGGGCACTTCCAAATTTTGCAATCCCTTGAAAATTTCTATGACACTTCTTGTGATGCCACATAAAAATAACCATATGGGAAAATAGAAATCCAGCAGTTACGAAATGATAAATTACACCTCAAAGTGCGCCAAAAGCGACTTCTCGTACAAGCAGGATGCTGGAGTATGCAATTTTTGTGGCAAATTTGCGACTTCTTATAGAAGCGCAGAAAGAAAACAACAATGGTGCACTGTTTAATTGATATCTCTTCTATAAAAGCCATATGGGAAAAGTCGTTTCAAAAAAGTAGTTTGTCAGTAAACAAGTAAAACGTAAGCCCTTCTGGACATTTCTAGGCCATTTTCTCTACTGTTTGACGCACGTTTCCTTAATTAGCTTTCAAATTTAGCGCCAGCGTCTCAATAAGTGTCCCGGATGTGTCGCTGCATTCTGGGCGATGCTGCGCATGATTTCACACGTAATTAGCGCGCGCACATTAGAAAATGGTGGCTTTTCCTTTACGGCTAAGCTCACCAGAGAGATAAATCGTCGTTTTCTCGTAAACGAATACCGCGTGTGACCTATCAATTTTTTATCTTATTTTGAGTCTAGCAATCACCTTCTTTCTATAAAATGACTAATTTCTATTGCAGAAGAATAAATAATCCCCTTGAAACGTGAACTTAGCCAGTACTCGTGAAAATATAATTGTGGCCTCGAGAACACTGCATGCTAGGAAGAAGTTGAATCGGTGTCGATTAAAAATGCGTGCCTTTATCATAAAACATACATTAAATTGTTCCTTGAGGTCGATGCAGTATATTTATTGTTATTTTTTCTGCTCCCACGAAACGTAAAGTGAACGGTTAAAATTAAAACGTTTCTGGAAGCTGATATTGTAAGGAGTTATGGGGTATATACAAGGTCCTCCTGCTCCTAAACGGTCACCGGGAGCCCCCCTTTTTATTTCAAAATTTAAGTTCCCTTAATAAACAACCAATAGGAAAAGTTTGAATGAAAATCTATTGTGAGTTCTATTTCGATGGAATCTGTCTTAATTACTGTTTTTTTTAATTTCTTTTCTGTCCACAGCAAGAAGTATTGTCCTGAGCAGTCTTCCTTTGTGTGATCAAAATTCGCTTTCACAAAGAAATTGCAATCCAAGCACGTGGCTTTTTAGTTTTAAGATCCGTGATGTGCACGGCACCTGGTGGATCACAGATTGCAAGTTTGATCCCTGGCGCAAAGCATTCTGCCCGCAGTGGCGCACCTGTTCAGTAGCGTGGTTTGCTACAAAATTCGATGTCCTTAAATGAATTAAAAAGTCCCTAAATGGACATTTCTTGGCTGTAAAGAAACCATGTGTATGAGAAATAAAATACAGTCTTAAACATTGAACTTGTTATGCAATTCATTTGTGTGAAAATACAGATCAGCCCTTAACAAAGAGTCATAAACTTTAGGGTTAAATTTGAAGAAAATCCCCTGCATGCCGGTCAGGATCCTCCCTTGCAACTCATGCACTAAGTTGACTTGGCCTCGTGTATCACTGGTGTTCCTTAGATGGTTTGCAAACAGACTTGTAGGCTTTGCCTACCCTATCAACCAGAAATAACATTTTCCAAGATGCCCATGTATGAACTCCACTAATCACCTCTTCTATCGCGTGACTCGACCTGATGGTGAAGTGTTTATCACCGTCAGTCTAATACACTTTGCTCGCGTGGCTTTGTTACATTTAATTTCCACAACGTTGCTGAATTACCCGCTCGATTCTTGTACTCCGACACCGTTTTTTTTTCTTTCTAGCATAAGTCATACAACGCCCAGTCCTCCACGGTCGGTACGCCTGACACTTACTACACTTAATTAAGTCACTTATTACAATTGTTGCAAACCAAAACATCAACAATGCAAGCGAATTCTCTACTGAACAGCGTTTCAGTTGCATCAGGCCATTAAGGTAATCAGTAAACCCAGGAGCCCATCACTAGGAGCAAACAACTGGACTGGATTCGTTTCACAGCGTTTTTACAGACCAGGTTATTTTTAGATTCGCTTTTCCCGCGAATTCGTATTCCCGCCAGACAATCAAACGTTTTTCCTTTGTAATCATTAATTGGCGTTACCGCGTAAGAAAGGCCGCAATTAGGTCGCCATCTTTTTATTTTATTTTATTTCATTTCATATTACACATGGGACCAGAAACACATTTTCCCGGGAAAAAGGAATCTAAAAATAAACCGGTCTGTAAAAACGCTGTGACATAGGCGTAGTGTCGGAGTTGCTCGCTCCGGCTAATGGGCTCCTGGCCGGTAGAACTCAATTATCCACCTCGCGTTAATTGCGTTTTGCGCGGCGGCCAAGCTTACCCTAATAAAGTATATATTTTCTGAAAGGTTTTAAGAATTGAGGAATTCGTATTTTCCATATACGAAGAAAATAAAAGTTTTACTAAGTTTACGAAAAGAAGCAGTATTTACCGCTTTCGCTAATCAAGTTTGTTTTCACCAGCCTATAACCCAAAGCGTTGTCTTTCTCTCTTGAGCGGGCGCAAAGTACACGAAAGGACCTGGGAACGGGTTTGCGTGCCGTGACGTCATGAGATTTCGCGCCAAATCGGGTAAACGGGAAGGGAACGCCTGGGTACTAGGCTGCGTTTACAAACCTCGATTATCGTAGCAACGTGATTATTAGGCTCGATTACCAGCCGCTGTTCGGGAATATGTTAGACCGGACTCGAGAGAGTGGCGGAAATCGACCCTGCGTGATTATGTGATACAGAGCGCTTACCTGTTTGTATGGAATTTTCGGTCAGAATACAAATGGTACTGGACTTTTCTTACTGAAGGAAACGGAACGGGAATGAGCTGTACCGTTTGATATTTGACCGAATGCCGGGAGGGCCTGGGTAAAACAAACATGGGCACTGAACAAACTGCGTGTTTCGTTAAGAAGCAAATGGTACAGAGACATTTCGATGATCATTTCGGTAAAAAACGAGAAAAAAAGGTATTCCTTTCCGTTCCGAAAAAGTTCCACTGGAAAGGACCGTTCCATTTGATTTCCCACCAGAACAACCGGTTTTTCCATACAAATGGCAGCGCTCACAGTCAAACCCCGTTAATACGGACACCGAGGGGACCATGGAAAGTGTTCGTATTAACGGGGTGTCCATATTAAGCGGGTCAGCATGTGAATGACGCCAGGTTTACGTGTTTTATGCCTTGGCAACACCGGAAGTTAGTAGAATTGGAAAAGACACCCATCTTATCTCCAAGCTTATGAACGATACGTCAGTTGTATCTAAATCTTGTTCTTCACTGATAATGTAGTCACACGAACGCTAAATCGTGACAAAAGATGATGTGCAGCGTACAACTGATGAAATAGTGTCCGAGGTTAAATAACTTTGTATGGGAATGGGGAAAAATTGTCCGTTGTCCGTTGTCCGTATTATGCACCACCCAATGTATACGGGGCATTTCAGACTGTCCCGCCCCTTGTTGGATCATACTTAAAAATTAAATCTACTTGGATACATATTTTCCTTGTTCATCTTTTTCTTTTTTCCCTGATGTAGATGCTGTAGGTTAAAAGGTTTTGACGGCCTACGTGACTCCTGCAGTTCGTAAAAATATTCTTATTAAAGCCTTCATAGCTTAGCTCGTACTATTTGGTCTTATGGGATTTCCCGTTTCGATATGATATGAGGGGGGGGCTCCTTAACTGTATAAGGTGCCATTTCCTCGTCTGTATGTTCTTTAGTCTAGGCAATGCTGGGTGATATTGTGTTACAGAGGGTAGTATTTTCTTATGTGGAGCTTTGTTTAAACAATTCTGTTTTTGTGCTGTTTTTTCTATTTGAGAATTTTACTTCTTAGAGGTAATTTTCAACAACACTAGATGGGTACCCTCTACATTTCAGGCGTATTTTAAATGTTGTCTTCGAGAATTTTTTAAGAAGCCTCGACGAGCCTCTCCTTTGGAAAAGTAAAGCCTTTCGTGACGCCTGGTGGGTGAAACGAACGAATAAAATATAAATTTGTGTATTGGAAGGTCTCCATAGGTGTGTAATGTGTTTTTTCACGTCCAGGATAGATTCCTTGTGAAATCTGTCACCTTTGTACACTTTTGTGTCCAAGAATGTAATCTCTGTTTGAGTCTGAGATTTCAGCTGTAAATTTAATAGTTGGATGAAAATTAACAAGAAATTTGTCTATGCTGGTGTTCCACAATGAGAACACGTCGTCAATATATTTTTTCCACACTAGCGGTTTTTTACAGCTCTAAGTATTTCTTACTCTATTGTGGCCATAAAAATATCAGCAAAGGCTGCGGCTATTTTCGTTCCCATGGTAACCTGCGATCAGGCCCTCCTCTAACCTTGAGGAGTTGCGATCGTTGCGATTATATGTAAACCAGGCTCAAGATAACAAGATTATTTTGCATAAAATACGGAAACCACTGCAAAAACCGTGTACGATCACTGACTTGGTCAACCGTTGGATCAAAACAGATCGTGATCAGTAAAAATAACATAAACAAGTGTCAGAAGGCTACTGCATGGACAGATCAACTGCGCTGGAGTAAATGAAAGCGTGAGTTGGAGGGCGCGCGTGAGAGCAAGAAAACGCGCGAGGCGAGAAGAGAGAGGGAGCTCTTTCTCGCCTTCCTCGCGCGTATCTTCTCTCTCGCGCGGGCCCACTCTCTTCCCGATTTTAATGAGGGGAGGAGGCGGATGTACACAGGCTACTAACTCTACTAAAAACTCGCGCTCATCTCCACTCAGCGCCTGCTAGGCAGGCTACGTTTAGAGGCGAAGTTACAATATTTTGACTGGCAAATAGCAGTCTGCATTAGGTTTATTTGAAGGAATCGCGATTTTACATGGTATATAAAAATATTCATAAGCAGTTTTATAGAACGAATTATGGATATTTTTCACTACAATGTAAAGTAACTAATCTGTGGAATTCAATCCCTGAAGATTTAAAGAATACGAAATCATTTCATTATAATAGATTCTAAAAAAGCTACTTCAATATTTGTTAGATGA
This sequence comes from Desmophyllum pertusum, assembly GCA_029204205.1. Taxonomy (NCBI): domain Eukaryota; kingdom Metazoa; phylum Cnidaria; class Anthozoa; order Scleractinia; family Caryophylliidae; genus Desmophyllum; species Desmophyllum pertusum. The sequence goes on from MU827314.1 coordinate 291,829, forward strand.
AATCTTGTAAAATTAAGAATGATGTACTTGAATTTAGATAAGATAATATACGTTTAGCTACCACACCTGATTGTAAAAAAATAATTATTATAATATGGTAATTAACTAACGGGTAAACTTGTTAGTTAGTTTTTTTTTTTAGTTTTTTATTATTATACACTGTTTATCAAAAAGAGAAAATACAGAAATACAGTACAATCAAAATACATAAAGAAAGGAAGATAAAATCAAAATTGTTACAGAATATGTGCACAGTGACCAAAGTAGCTTTCGCTTTCGAGTTGGCCACTGTCATGTAGAGGTTAAAGGGTCCCTCTCAACCAGTGTGCTTTGCGCGCCAATACTCTTACGGCGGCCATTTTCGGGTGTCGCGAAAATAGCGGCTTGAAGTTAAAAACTACTTTTTGCAGGATTCTGGCCTTGTTCTGGCCACAAAAAGCAATTAGACGACCCAAGTTAGTACAATTTTGAAAGTATGGCACACATTAGCCCCACGAGAGATCGAGTTCCCCGGATGAAAACAATAACACGCGACCGCAAAGCATACTGGTTGAGAGGGACCCTTTAATTGGCGACAGGTTGTATAATTATTATATATATATATACTGATAGAAATATTTGAAGCGATAATAGTACATAATAAAAAAAAAATAATAGAAGCGATAATAGTACATAATACCGGTAATAGTAATAATATTCTATTTTTAGCAAAATGACTAATATTACAATAAAGAAAATAGTAAAATATAGGCAAAAGTAGAAAAGAGAGAAGAAGAAAAAAAGGAAAAGGAAGAAGGGAGTAAATGGAATATAGGTATTGGATATCTATAAACAATATATGAAATTATATTACAGTGATTATTTTTGTAATCTATTGAAAAGTTATGGTCAGTTTTGAGTATTTAATAAGAACTGTTTATATTGCTTTTTGAAGGCTGTGTATGGGAGGCTCTTAAGTTCAGGAGGAATAGATTCCCAAACTTTTGGTGCAGAGGATTTAAATGTCGATATACCATAATTGGTACGTACAATTGGCTTGAAGACATTTTGGTTGGCAGCGTACCTAGTGTTATGGAAATGAACTTCTGATGCTGGTGTAAGGATATCAGATATTACAGCTGGAATGTTACTTTTGTTGTTCTTAATTTTGAGTATAAAAAGTGACATTTTTAGCCTGTAAACATTTTCAAGTTTCAAAATTTCAAGAAGATTATAATAGGGGCCAGCACTTTCTCTACCATGAGCAAAGAATATACTTCGTATGCATTTGTTTTGTTTAGTGCAAACTTTAGTTAACCTAGTTTTATAGGTAGAACCCCAGCTCATAAGACCATAGTTCAAATAAGGATAAATAAGGGTATAGTATAACTGTTTAAGCATGTGGAGATCAAGGTAATATCTTAACTTATTGATTATTCCTATGTTTTTTGCTAGCTTATTATTGATATGTTGGATCTGGGTTCCCATGTTAGATGTTCATCAATATATATACCAAGATACTTAATATAGCTTTTACGTTCAATATTGTGGATGTTAATTTGTGCTTTTTTCCTCGATGATGATATTAGCATATAATTGGTCTTCTTAAAATTAACAGATAGCTTGTTAATAACACAGTATTTTAAGACAAGTTTAAGTTCATCATTCATTATAGATTCAAGTTCCTTTAGATTGTCACAGGCAAAGAAAATGTTAGTGACATCTGCAAATATTCTAAAAGAAAGCTTATTAGAAGAGTTTGGCAAGTCATTAATATAAAGTAAAAATAACAGTGGTCCTAAGGTTGAGCCTTGAGGCACTCCACATTTGATGGTTTCCATACCAGATTCAACATCATCAATTTTTACATACTGGGTGCGATTATGCAGATAGTTTTCAAACCATTTAAATGGGGTCCCACGGATTCCATAGACATATAGTTTAGAAAGTAGGATCTTGTGAGTAACTGTATCAAATGCCTCTGAAAAATCGAGAAAAAGTCCACAGGTAATTGGCTTATTATCAATTGCTATATTCAAGGGTTTCTTTATCCCCCACATCTATGAAATTGATTGTATTATTGGCAAGGCAATAAACTAACTGATTGATTGATATATACTGTGAAAACAAAGACCGGAAGTTACACAGAGGTTTATACGTAATATGCAAGTACTCAAGAGTTTTATACGTAATATGATTTTGCAATATCATTATGAAATAAAGAGAAAATCCTAGAATTGGCAAGAAGATAATAACTGATAAGATTAATCTACACACTAGCCTGCGAGCAAGCTCTCTGGGGGTGGGGGGTGGGGAGGCGGGAAAAAACGCCAAGAGAGCTTGCTCGCAGGCTATCTACACACCAGCTGCTGGGACGGATCGTTCGAAAGCTGATTAACGCTAATCCAGGATTAAAAGTTAATCAAGCTTTTAATTTCTCTTGTATAAAAGTATTTTTCTCTGCTAATGTTTTGTAAAGTTTGAGATTAGTCAAAGTCAACACAAAAGGACAAACAATATAAACAGAAAACCTAACTGAAAAGTTACCAAACTGAAATCAAAATACGCGCTAATCCTGGATTAAGGCCATGTTACACGAGGCAATTTTCCTTGCAACTTGCAACGCAACGATGACGACTGAAAAACATTGCAAGTTGCAGTTAGTTTAATCGTCCTTTGAACAACCCGGCCCATTATTCTTTAGCTCACATAACTTTTTTAAAAGTTGTCTACTCAGTGCAAGGAATAATTGAACTGATTTGCAAACTTGTCCTTACAACGTTTTGTAGCAATGGCATCCATTTGATCTGCAACACGTTTCATTGCTTTTTTATTTAATACAATCTTCTCTAACCGATTTCTTGCTGTTTTCTGTCCCTTTTTAAGATCTGTCAGACCAGAGCTTTTTGATTCTTTTTTACTGCTTGTTTTAGAGTGGCTTCTCCGTTTTCTTTTATTTTTCCCTCCCAAGTCCAAGCCGGTGGCTGCCTCAACCTCAAGCTGAATCTCCTTCCAGTCTGTCGCTGAGGAATCGCTATTTTGTTCATCATTTGTACTTGTGCTGCTTCCATCTGGAGCACTCACTGGGTCAGGCACAACCCCAGCAGTGCTTACAGGGCTGCCTGTTTCATCCCGTGGTACAATCTTCCCATGAAATGGACATTTTACTCTATCCCGTCTGGGGCAAAGCTTACCGCTTGGCAAGGGTGCACGACATGACCATTTGACCGGCTCAAAACTACCAGCAAAAGTGACCATTCTTGAGGATCTGGCATCTTTCTGATCCCCTATAAGATATTCGCCTTCATGCTCTTTAGACGCCCAATTGTTATCCAAATATGTCTTCACTACCTTGTGTGTTTCAGCACTGGGGTCTCCCCAGAAGTACAGGTCCATATCAAATGGTACGACAGGTGCTTGTGCAAGTAGCTTCTGTCTCTTTTCATCTGTTATTGTCTTTGTCTTTTCATTGGGAACTGAAGAACTGCCAGTATTCAACAGCTGGTCCTTCACTTGAAAGAGGGCAGTTGCACGGGAAGTGGGGTCGCCCAGCTCTAATCGAAAAAAATCGAACGCTCGATTAAACTAACTCAATCGAGCCTAATCGAATCTAATCGCGTGATTAGGTTCGAATAAGTTCGGTAATCGAACAGAATCGAACTCTCACAAAAACATTTGGAGCAATCGAACGCAATCGAACGTTTGATTAGGTTCGATTGAGTTCGATTAGGTTCGATGGCACGGTGATTGCAAAACATGGTCGACGTTGGATTACATTCGATTGAAAATGGAGGTGGCATGGGAAAACAAGTGTCATCTACCCACGTGCAACTATGACACAGGAGATCGCAGAACAGGGACTTCAAGCAAAGCAAATGTACATGTCCCTGGAAACGAGCAAGCAAACGAGCCATTAGATGAAGATCAATCATTGCTCAGCATTGATCTTGAAACAGAATATCGATATCGTTATGAAGTTATCTATTTTGCCGACTCTAGACGGCATCACCACTAAAGATATTTCGTTATTACAGCGGAACTTCGATTTCTCGAATGTCCACGGGAAACGAAAATTGGCTTGAAAAATCGGTAACTTCGAAATATCGGGGGTAAAATTACAGTCAAAACAAGTCCAAGGGAAACAACTTTTGGTTCGAGAAATCGGGGTTTTTGTTCCCTTCCCTTACTGGATTTGGCGCGAAATTTCAAGACGTAACCGAAAAGACGTCACCAGCCGTCACCAAATGGTTCCCAGGTAGGCTCGAGTCGATTGTGCTAGTAAAACTGGCATATTATGCTAGTAGCACTGCTCGTTTTTTATCCAAATTATGCTCAAATTATGATCGTTTTTCAAAATTATGCTACTTTTTTTCAATATTATGCTCGACAAAAAATGGGCAAAACAGTAAGAAAGGTGAGTTTTATTAACCTCTTATGTTAATAAATCTCTTAGATGAGATAAGTAATACTGTGCGGGCTGAAACCCGGTGCTATTACAGCAACGCAATGAACTATAATATGCGATAACGACTTATACAAAGCTCTGTGTTTTAACGCTTGTTATATTGAAGCATTACACTTGCTTGTATGTAATCAGCAAGTGCATGGTATTGCTGATCATTAAAGGACGCTGCGAGGATACTGAAAACCCTCTCTGCAGCACAGAAGAAGGCTGTACTAGGAGCACTTTCTTCACGGCTGAGGACCAATTAGGAAGTTGATCGGCATGCGTCTTCCACCACTCCAATTTCCTTTCCTCGCGATCAGCAACAACATCTTGTGCAGCAGCGACATACTGTGGTAGCTCCCTGATGAGACCATTAATGATCACATCAGTGTTGAGAAATGGAAAGAGCCTGAGGGCTTCCACTGATGCAGGTGTAGGCCTCAACCATTGAACAGCAACTGGACATATGATTCTTGCAGCTTTGAAGGCAGAGACTGTGTCATAGAGCTCCACATTAAACTTCATCAAGAACCACTGTATCGCTGGCTGTACACAAGCCTTGGCTCTCTGTTCCAGAACCGCAACGACCTGAGTTGGATCTACACTTGCAATATCGGCAGCAACGGCGCGCACATTCGGAAAATGTGGAACCTGACAGGCCTCGGCAACAGCCTTTAACTTCTCGTAGCAAGAAAATACAAGGGGGCCATCTCCTTCCAAGTAGTAAGTGGCTTTGACAAAATTCTCCCCGACATCAACGGTCACAGCCAACTCGAGCTTGAGGTTAATAAGGCGTTGCGGATCCGAGAGAATGGCTTGAAGCTGCGACACGATGTTTGGACCAATCTTGTCAACTTCGGCTTGTTGCAGAAATCTGGAAACGTCCCCAAACTGTTCCAACAGCTGCTTGTAGACTTCCCACTTCGACCACCAGCGCCGTTTCGCTGTACGTTTTGGGGGCCCGTCCAGTTAGGTCTTTCCATGCTAACTTTGCTTTATGGCTGTGGCTGAACAGGCGAATCCATAAGTTTCCGAACTCCAGCAGAGTAGGAATAACTATATCGGTTGCCCACATTATCGAGCGTGTGGGAAAAGCAAACCACATTAAAGAGCTCTGGGAACATGAATCTTATCCGATTCAATGCAGCTTGATTAACACTTGCTCCATCCCTCATCGCTGCAAGCAAAGCGCTTCCCCTAGTTTCTTCCTGCTAGTTCTTCGGAATTGACTGATTTCGAGCAGATATCAATTCTTATCAAACGCTGCGTTATTACCCAGTCGTCATCAACGAAGCGAACGATTATTGCAATAGCCTCGCCTTGTCTGGTACTCCCATCAAATATTACTGACACGTCCCTTGTAGTTTCTCCCTCTTGTGAAGATAGTTCTTTCTTAATGTTTTCAATTTCTTGCTTGAAAACAATTTCAATGTACTGCCGTAGATTGGAGCTGTGACTGAGACGATGACCGTTTTTCTCTAATAGAGGACGTAGCTTGTCTATTTTCTGGATTAGGATCCCGGCCTTCAAAAACTCTTCCACTACCTCCTGGCGGTATGCCTGTTGATCTAAGGGAAGCGTGTTGTCTTGACGGCTTTCTCTCGACTTAGGGCCTGGACGATAGTTTGCTCTCTTAACTTGGATTTCTTTAACTTTCCTTTCCAATGGCGTGTTTCTGCGAGGCACAGTGAGATTTCAAAATGCTCTTTTTGGACGACACAACCTCTTTGCAAACATGGCAAAAAATCGAACTTCCTTTGACAATTATGTATCAGTCAATTCCAAGCGCGATCATCTCCCCCCCCCCCCCCCCCGGGCAACCCCCGGGCATTTGACCCCTATTCTGGCCCGCATGGTGGGGAATTTGACTCGAACAGAAGCCCGGACGGTGGGGCATTTGACCGTCGACAAAATATTGGTCAGCGGTCAAGGTTAAAAGCGATCTTGTACTCCATATAACACGTCATAACTCCACATGGTCTTCGCTCGCTCAGCTCGCTCATGTTCGGAGGGACGTCAGGAAAGCCGTTATCGCGATAACTTTCGATGATTTACAAAAGAACCGTGAATATCGCCACGTTTATTAAATAGGGCCCATGTTGCCAGTTAGTTTCTTTTGGTGTGTGACTGTGTGTGTATAAAAAGCTGCGTTAAAGTAGGTTCAACGTATGTAAAACGCTTTATAAGACTTACTGTATTGCAACGAGAAGAGACGATTCGGTTATTCTACTTGTTAAAAGTCACTATTTTGCGAAAAATGGTCAACAGTTAGTAAAGTTAATAACACCATTAAAGGAGAAACGTGAGTATGGGTGCTGATAAGTCTTTACTTGATTCCTGTTGATTCACAGTTTTAATAGGTTATTGTGAGTAAATGCGTTTATCTTTTCCTATTAAAATTTGTTTACAGTGTTCGTTTATTTTTATATAGAGCTAGTGAAAACAAGAAAACCCCAACTCACGATGACTTTTCAGGCCCGACCGGTGGGGCATTTGACCGTGTAACTGGCCCGCATAGTGGGGCATTTGATCAGAAATTTTGAAAAAAGTCAAATGCCCGGGGGTTTGCCCGGGGGCGGGGGGGGGATGATCGCGCTTGGAATTGACTGATACATTAAATTCTCGTCAGGAAATTGGTTTACTCGATCGTGTAGGGGAACATTCCTTGGATTACTTGCTCCCCTGACTTTGTATGCTGCTTTAGTGGTTTTAAGTATCCGATCTCTAGCAATGTCAGCTCTTTTGGGTCCTTGCAAGACCTGAAAGTTCTCGGGATCTGCTTCGGGGGTGGTGGACGCCATTTTGTCACGTTGTCACACCTATGAGAGTGGGACTGGGAACAAAGTTTTCTAGACTTCCGGTTCCGGTTCTTCCCCCAAAAAACTAAAAAACTATCCCAACTAGGCCCTAGACATCGCCGACCGTTTATTTGGAGAGCTTACTTTATGTCTGAAGTCAATTTATCATTACGATAAGGGATATTTGAGCCTGGTTTTAGCACTTCCGGTCTTCAAAATACAAATTATGCTAGCATTGCTTTTTGACAAAAAATCTAAAAATTATGCTCCTTTTGTCACATTATGTCAAAAATTATGCTAGCACAATCGACTCGAGCCTATTCCCAGGTCCTTACGTGTACTTCGCACTCGTTCGAGAGCCGAAAGAGAACGTCTAGGGGCTAGGCTGATCTCACGGATGTATTTCAGCATTTTATATGTGGTCAATTTATTGTGCTGGCAGTCAAACTGACCTACATGTAAACCTTCAATCCAAAAAATCTCGTCAAGCTTAAAAAGCATACATTCCACAACTTTTCTTGCTCTAAAAATCACGGTTGTCAGTTTCTGAACTGTCACACGATTATTAATATCATTAATAATTCATCAAGTAAGGTATCAGTATACCCCAAATTTGACCATTTTGCGAGATTTTACTTTTTGTTATCTTCAGATAGATCACATCAAGACCTTTCATTTCCGAAAAGTTTCATGAAAAAAGATTGCTTCTAAAGAAAGTTATGAAGAAAAAACGATTCTCGCCATTAATTATTTCCAATCGAGAGCTGTCAACAGTTTGTCAACATGTACGTATAAAAAGTCACGTAACATGAGGGCCGACGTGTTTGTAGAATCACCCGAAATTCGAAAGCCGCATCTTGCAATGCAATGTCCGTAGAAACATAACAGACTGTGTCCGCGTTTTCAAGTAAGAATATATCAAAATGGGAAATTGTTCGGTACTGAATTGAGCGGAAGCGCTCGTCTCAACCAGGTCTCAAGTGACACCGGATCGCATCACTGATTAGGACAACTTGAAAATCGCTCGCGGTTGCATATCCATGTGGGCGAATATCCCACAGAGAGGCTAAATGGAGGGAAAACTGAAGCCATGAACTCTTGTTTTACTTGTAGCACGATCGGTGAGAGGAGAACTTTCTTCTCCTGGCCATAAGAAGCGCGCATTTGAGGTCATTTGTATTCGATACGAACTCTGTTATTAATTAAAGTAAGACGAGCCTTCTCTTTATCAATCAACGCATAATTATTTTCACGCGTCTTGTGTATTTCAAAACATATTTTCCCCTGTTTCTCGAAACTAAAATTTCAGCGAATGAAGCGCACGTTTCAAGTTCGTTTGCAACGAATTTTCAACCTTTTTCGCTGCCATTTGGAGAGAATGTTCTCCAATAGTCTGATAAAAAAACTGTGTCGGGGAATTTTATTTTTTTTACTCGTTCGAAAGTTATGAGTATTTTCGTACAGAGAATACGTGTTTTGTCAACCCTCGAAGTTTAACTGTGTGTTAAAAGCTAACCAGACAAGTAATCAAAATTCCCCGACACAGTTTTTTAGAGAAAGGTGTCAAGAACACGTAGCGATGTTTTTCGCTTTCTCACGTTCAATTCCGGTCGGAAACGAACTCGATTTGTGGACCGATATACTTTTTGAAATTGAGCGCTTTATCCGAAACACATTAATTGTTTTACTTCAAATGAATACATATTCGTAATCTACAATTCTTAAGCTTTCAGGAAATATATACTTTATTGGGATTTTTGTTAAACGCCCGACCGTAAAACAGTGCCAACGCATGATGGTCATTTGGGGTATACTGATACCTTAAAACCGTGGGAAGGAAATCATAATTAGCATAGATCTTTACGATTTTATTTCTGCGTTTTCTTATTAGTTTTGTTTCAATTGAGAAGATATATTAAACACTCGAGACAGTGTTTCATCGGATATCAAAGCACGTCGAATTTCGTCAAAAATGCTCCGCTGCGCGCCGTATTTTCAATTCTCTTCTCGAGGTTTGGAAATGTGATCAAACCCTGCCTCTCGGATTTGATATATTACATGCATGAAACTCTGTCTCTCCTAGTCTCGTGTTTGATATATTACTTGAAAAATACATGTTTTGCAGCTTGTCTGGATCAAGATTTAAATTTCCCTCGTAAACAAAACGCTGAGATCAAAGATACTGAGACACCAAGGGCCGAATATTTAAACAAGGTTTCGACAGGGTTTAACAAAACCGTGGCCTAACCCGACTTTAACCCTTTCACTCCCAAAAGCGCATATAAGCGCACTATTGGCGTCTTACACATCAAAGCCATTGTGACGTCATTAGTTTGACACTCATCTGATGCAGAAAGGATGGATCTTTGTAACCGTGCATCAATTTTGGAAATCTAACAAATTCTAGCAGAGTTCTGCTGGAAAAATCCGTTCAATTTTTGTTGAAAAATCACTGGCAAATTTGGCTCGCACCCGACATACTTCCAGGTTCATTTTTCAGCTACCTTAAAAGGTTAGGTAAAAACCTTTCCAGCTGATAGGAAGGGTATCAAGCGCCGAAGATAGCAAAAAAAGAAAGGTGAAGTAAAAAGAAAGGAAAAGAGAGAAGGAAAAAATCAGAAGGGAAGTCTTTTTTTCGGCTATGCACTTTGGCCAACGATAAAATTGAACAGTTTTGCCCAAAAACCTTTTTAACATCTTTCCCTAGTTCTCAAAATGGCATTTTTAGCAAAGATTGGCCAAATTTGGGGTGACAGAACCAAGAAAACGGGTTCCGTGACCCAGGCAGAATTCCGGGAGTGAAAGGGTTAAACTGGCCAACCTAAATGTGTTAACGTCATTTACAGTAAATCCTGTTTAGAAGGTGTATAACACTGATTAAAACAAAACAATTAGCTACTTAGACTGACCTGCTTATAAATAGATGTAGACCTCATTAAATTATCTTAAACCGCGGCCTAATTTATACTCCGTTTAAATATTTCTCAGTTTTACAAGACAGATACACGATTTACTTATTTTTTTGCGCAGTTTATCAACATTTGTTTAACAAAGTTTTCCCCATAACCTTTCTCCATTTCACAAAACGTATTTTGTGACGTTACAGACAAAGGAATGTCACATGACACCAAAAACCCACGACCACCACCAGACCACCAGCAGAAGCAACAAACTCTCTGCCTACCAAAGGGTGAGAAGAGTGCGAATGAACTGAACGCTTCCTAACTGTACACTAACGAGAAAGCAGATGACACATCCCCTAGAAATTGGAGATCAATTTGCTATAATCTGTTTCCTTTTTTCTGTCAATATTGACTTCTATCAAGCAAGTTGATTTCGCAGTATTTAATTATAAGTTCAGTGGGTTGCAAAAAGTTGAGAGTCCGTGTCACGCAATTTCGATGTGCAGGCTGATTCATCCTGAATTACATTTTTTGTCACCTGACCTTTTACAACTTGAACAAACCTACATGACATTCCAACTACTGTACTTTACTTTGCCCACTTTAACATGGCCGGCTTTAAAATTGAAAACGAGACAGTGACCATCGGTCACCTTTGATGAATTATTGAATGTTGCCGCCAAACGTGATCTTGTTGAATTTTCTTCATTTACATCAATCACACTATCGTGTTTGTTGAATGTGATTAACATTTGCCTTACAATAACTCAAAAACACCCAAGGAAAGTAGGACCATGCACTAACTGAATTTAATAGGCATATTTAGATTAGAGGCGTGCGACTACTTCACGGAAACCTTCGGTAACATCCAAAGCTTAAGTGAAAGTGTTGTTAGTCTTACAACTGAAGCACGTTCGGACCTTTCATGACGTTGTATCAGCGAAGACAGACAAAAACTGGTTAACATCTAGCGTTTGTGGAAGTCATAGCTGCATCAGCTGCTAAAGGAAGTTGAAGATCGGAGCATTAATATTTCTAAGGAAGTTGATTGAAGATCGGGGCATTAATATTTCCTCTGTTGCTAAAACAGTTTATTTCAGTCCCCACATGGGTAAGCTTACTTGTTTTAGTTTCTTGTTTCACTTCCTTGTAGAACAAGTTAAAAGCAAGAAAACGTCCTTTGAAAATAGAAACAAGTTGGTGAAGGTGGAAGAAGCTGAGAAAGAGCCCTACGTGACTACACTGCGAAAATGGTAAGCCCTAGATGATGATCTCTCAGTTAAATTTTTCCTTTTATTTTTAATCCTACCTACGAAAATACGCAACAATAGCTCAAAGGCCTGTACACGAGGCTGGCGATTGAAAGAAGTAAAAACTCGTTTATTTTATATATAATTGGATATCCTCCACTGTGTTTTTTCGCTGAAAGAGTAACTCATTTTATTCTTTGTAGTCTGTATACAGTGAAACTAGGGAGGAATCACAGAGATAGCGGGATCTAGTTTATGAATCACAGCAAATCAAGTAGCCTATGCCGCGCTCGCCGATTTTCTTGCCGCGCTTTTCCCCAGTAAGGAGCTACAAATGAAGTTGCTTAGTCGTTTGACTCAGTCAAGTAATGCTATCACTCACAGTGTTTTCGTTTACTTTTAGAGTTTTTCATCTGCTGTGATCGTTTCTATTCTGTTTTTCTGCATCGTTCATGCAAGTGCTTCAGTGGTAAGTTGATATTTATTTCTTCATACTGAGACTTAGTGGCTTCCGCCCAAAAGGTCAGTACCGCATTGAGTTCAGTTGTCGATGCTATTGTGTAACTATTCCATGCAATGTCCTTAGTCCTTTATTTCCATTTTGATAGATTCCAAATGATAAAACAGTGGATTTGAGTTCTGTGGCAGCTGGTTTCAGGGACGACGGAAACGTGGGACGAACTCGACGTTCAGGTAAATACTAGAGATAAGAAAAAGAACTAGGGGCCCCTTAGGCCATGTTGTGTTACGATAATCGATTTGATTTGATTCAAATTTCAATTTGATAACATCATAGGTAAAAAATAGTCGAGTTATAACGCACGTATTGCGTTACACATCATAAAACCGGCAGACCTTGGTGCATGGTATGGTGAAAAGTTAAAGTGATCGAATAACGGGCTAAAGGTCACAGTCATATTTATACAGACCAGTACATGTATTCAGGGGCACCCAACGACAACATTTTCTTGTAGGTGTCGGAACGTTGTTTTTACGTTGTAATTGTGCTTTTTGCGCAGTTATTTTTAATCGCTAAGAAAAATGTTTCTTTTCGGATACGTTAGCTGAACTTTCAAACATCAGAAAATTTTAGGGATTGAACTCTTATTGCCCGAATTTACGAGCTGAATTTGCCTTTCCGAAAATCCTAGCTGACATTTTTTTTTGTACCCAAAACGACATTTTTATCTCTCCGAAAACAAAAGGCATTAATTTTCCCATATTACGAAAGTTTGAGATGACATTTCCCTAACCGAATATATGAGGCGATTATAGGCCTTCCGAACAGATATTCCACCGAAACGATCCGTTGGGTGCCCCTGTGTATTTAGCCTGCGCGAATTTTGCCTTCGCGCGCCAACAACAGACCGCCAGCTACGCAGGCTAACATGTATTTTGCAACAGTGACTTCGTCTTTTCTTTCGGAATATTTAATTTTCGATGCGATTCCTGTAATAACTCAATACGCTGATAAACTTCAGGAAATATTTCAGCTCATACAACCTAGGGAAATGGTCTCTGACAGATTTTGAAGCTTGAAAGGCACGGCTAATGCTTCTCTGAGTAGAAAACAAGCACTCGTGACTGTGGTTTTGTTGCATAAATTGGGCGCTACACGCATGCGTCTTTGTAGTGTACCATAAGGGAAACCACGACACAAAAGAAAAATATATATACCTTGCGCTGTTGCAGTAGTATTTGAAGCGTTGTTTGAAGCAAAATCTCGTAATTCAATTTTCCAACGCATGACAAAAGCTCCACATAAACTATGACGTCATAAATATGAAGAAACACACTGCTTGTACGTTTTATCACAGGGTCCCCTGGGACCCACCCTTCGTGTCACACTGTTGCGCACTGGAGGGTGAATGTGATGCAAGCGAATACGGTTTACCTGTTTTTAAGGACCAGTTCAGATGCCGTACTTCACATGAGCCGAATCGAATTAGATAAACGGGAGACTTGCCCATAGTATGATTAGAACTGCGCCACTGTCGGAGAGTTCAGATTCAAAATATTGTAATTTGTGCGCGCTTAGAATATGTTCTTTATGCCAAGGAGACAGGTTACTTTAGCTGACATACCACCTTAAATGTAGCCAAATCGAGATAGTTTTCTTCTTCTTTATGTGTCTATTTGTCTTAAAGTATGACTACAATATCTGGGCAAATATTATATTGCAGAGTAGTATAATGAATAAACAAACACGAACATTCAATTGTACTGTTGTTCTTGTTATTATCATTTAATCTCTTATGGGTATTTTTAGGGCTCGAAAATTCAGCATGGGAGTTTTTGGGGTTTAATTTTGGTTCAGGGGATTTTTGGGGGTTTCACTTCAAGCCCTAATTTGTTTGGGTTTTAATTGTTGTCTCCATTCGCACTTTAAGTCCGGAGTATACCTCATGGGAACTGGCCATCTTAAAGACTACAGTGTTGTCATGATTTGTATTTATAGCAAAGCCGATATGAACTCTACAAAGGACTGCCAAGCGTGTTAGTTACATAACATATAAACTATGGCTTATCAGTAACAGTGAATCTTTAATTCCTTGCATGGAAAGGGTATTATTTACCGTAATTATACATTTTATATTTCATATTTTCTTTCACTGAGTTCGTCAAACAGATCGCCCACAATGATGTCAATAGCTTTATTGCTTAACACTACTGTCCGATTAATAAACACTGTTAAATACAGATTTCACTCTATTCGATGCAAAACCCATGCAAACAAGTGTAACGCCAGCGTCACGAAACAAGAAAATAGAATCATACTTCTGGAATTGCAAGAATGCAATTCACAGGACTGTTCGAATTCTCGACTCGATCTATTGATATATTTCATTATTTTCATGATTTATTTATACCTGTCCCGTTATTCTCAGAAATACACATTGTATATGAGTTTTCAATATGTTCATTGTCATTGTTAAACTTTTCTGTTGTGCAAGTTATTTTTTTCCATTGAATTTACCGTATTTGAACAAAGTCAACAGTCGCACAGGCACAAAAAATATTTGTTTTAAAGATAACATTTTAAAGATTACGTTGTATGGGTTGAAAAGCCTAAAATCACAACTCACACACGCGTGTTTTTTAGCCTTTCCTATATAGTTTTGCCTTTTCGCGTATATCTTTAAGAGATTTCCGGAGCTTGTATGATATAGGAGGTTCTCTGCAGATTACTTTAAAGCGACGTTGTTTCTCTCCATAAGAACTTTTTCAAGACAAGCAACATCGTGCGACAAAGAGCAACATCTGTTCTTCTTCTGTCTTCTTTCAGGGCTATTTTCGGAGTGCCTGTTGTGGTCTGTTGTCTTTTTAGCTCAGCAATGCGCATGCGCGATTGATGAGCTTTTGAGGTTGTGGGGAAAATTTGTTAGTTCGGCGTAACTTTTCTTGGTAATTCCGCTGACCAGTGCATAAGGCCTGGGAATTCACAACACTAACAAGAACCCCTGAAGGGATTACAAGCGGCCGATTTCCCGGGGGGGGGGGGGGGGGCACTCCCTTATTTTCGCTATATAGGAACGTGCAGCTGGACAGGGTATGGTTTTTGAGCATTTTGGTCTGGAACAGGGTATACCAAAAGGCATTTTTGGGTATCAGGGTATCAGTTTCCCAGGAGTTGGCATGAAGATCGGTAATTGATACTCTGGCATAGGGTAGATGAAGTAGTCAGACGAAAAGAAACGCGTAGGAGTGTTAAAAAAGCTTTACAACTACAACTCGCAGTGCTGCTTAGTAGTTTAGCCTTTCGGGTTAGAAAGAAAATCGTTAAGAATCGTCCGGAATAGGGTATCTTTTTTCAACATTTAGGGCCTGTTTACATGGAGGGAGGGTGACCCGGGAACCCGGGTCACCCTCCCTCCATGTAATAAACAGGCCCTTAGTCTGGAACAGGTTCGCAAAATTAGGGTTGTTATAGCCCAGCGGCACACCCCACCCAAATATTTTGGGAGAACCCCCCCCCCCACCCCCCCCCGGGCCAATTTCACCTTGAGGGGAGAAAGAACAATGCACCCCTCCACCCCCTCGGTCAGTTTTACTCTGAGGTTCTCCCGCCAAATCTAAGAGTCAACTTCGAACCTGCGTGACGAAAAACGTGACTGGGTGTGCAATATTTGGCTAGCGTAAGTTTGAGCTTAGGTCAAGTTTACTGTGTAGAAAACTTTAGCTAATGTCAATTGCATCATAATCAACAAGGGCACAGATGTGTTTTCGCTCAACGTGAAAATAAATTGTGAATGACATATATGCTGTGGAATTGTGTAAGAAAAACTGTTATGTTTTTGGGACCGAGTTTTATCGTTCGTTTAATGAGGTAGGGCTAGCGACATGAAAAAAAACCCGTCCATTTCTTGAAGCGGCTCGATGCCCATATAGGGCATCGGCCGCTTAATAAATTGAACAAAAAATGATTGATTAGTTAAAATACAACTCAAATACGTGGCAGTTGATAAAAACAGTTGTTTTTATCAATGATTATTTTGATAGCTCACTTCCGATTCAAAACAACAAAAGGGAACTTTGTGACAAGCTCAAGAAAGATCACAGACAGATAATCCATTTTCAAGATGACTTGGTCCACTACTACTGATTAAAGAGTAATCTTGATTTCTATGATTCAACAAAGTTTATGTCGTGTGTGGTGCTTTTTGAATTCGTTTCCATCCATATGTAAAGACTGAGATCAGGAAGCTACCGTATGTAAACATTTTCAATATTTTCCCACAGGCAGTAGAGGATCAAAATTGGACTTTTTCGAGTTTCGATTTATATGCTTTATACGATGACCTTTGTGAGTCGATCTATCGGCTTTATACGCGGTGTATTGCGTTACTACATTATTCGATCATTAAGTACCCGCTGGGACGACAAAGAGAAAACAATAACAAGATCGAATAACGCAGTAACGCAATTCGACTCCTCTGCTCCCTGTGTCATTTCAAGTCATCAAGTTTCATTTCTGCTGAAGTAAGAAAGACGACTTTTTGTTTGTTATCCAACTACATTCTGAAAACTCTGCATCAGCACATACATGATCAGCTTCACAGATTAGTATTAAAAAGAATCACTGTTCATATGCACATATTTTTGATTTCTCCACCGCAAGTATTTGAATTATTCATCTCTTGTAGGAAAAGACGATTAATAAGCTTATCCTGACTTCATAGGTTAACTTTAAGATGCTCAGCTTCACAGATTAGTATTAAAAATAATCACTTTTCTTATGCACACATTTTTGATTTCTAGACAGAAAGTATTAATTTGAATTATTCATCTCTTGTAGGAAGATTGTGAATGTTAAAACCTTTCACGACAAACGATTAATAAGCTTATCCAGACTCATAGGTTAAATTTAAGATTACTGTGTAGAAACTGAAATATATATCTAAATGCCATCAACTAATGACAAATAGTCATTTGAAAACATACCTTAATTTATCTTAATACCACTAATCCAAGGACACTAATCACGTTTACAAAAACATATACCACGGGGTATCGTAACTTCGATCAGGAAGAGAAATCCAATGCGGATTGCTCATGCCTCATAGCCACAATAACTCTATTGCATCATCTTTACATGACCAGAGATTGCGTCATGTCAACCGTGGGATCGAATAACGAGAAAAGGTCACACAAACAAAATTTAGCACATTTAGCAACAACACCGCTGTTCGCTGCTGTGGGACATTTGTCTTTGCTTTTTCCAGTGCGATTACTGTAATAAACTAAATACATCTACGCACTTACACGACACTACAGAAAGAATGTGGAAGAGAAATTCTCTACTGGCTAATTTCAGACCGAGATGCGATAAGATCATGTCAACCGTGAAGAGGACTAAGGCTAGCGACACGAAAAAAAAGTGCATTTCTTGAAGCGGCCGCTGCGCATGGGCCGCTTAAAAAGTATTGTGGGCGCAATATTTGGTAGGCATTAGGGAGGAGGAGGCTGCCGTTTCATTTATTTCCGAAATTTCTTCATCCGACACAAGTGGGAAACGAGATGGTCTACTTGCATTGTTGCTGTTGTGTTTTGTCGAACAATGGCAGATTTTCACCGGAAGTCGGCTGCATGTTTGCCTCCGTTTGCAGTTTTAAAACGATGCAGGTGGAGGGCTGAAATTCATCTGAACTTGTCAAGATATCCATAAAAGAACTCGTCTGGTTTCTTGGCAAAAAACATTTGTGCCATGGGATAAACAAAATCATCATTGCCTTCTCCAATACTGTTATCATTGTTCAAGGGACAAGGGGAAGGGGAAAAAAATTATCCATTTTGCAGAGAGAGTATTCATACTCTTGCTATGGTTATTTTAACCAAGGCTGTGATTGGTTGATTTAAATTAGAACTTTAAATGTGATTGGCTTATTAAACTGTCCGATAACAAACTGTCCGATAACAACTTGACAGGCAAATTAGTGGAAAATAGGAGTTTTTTCAACCAATCACAACCAAGGAAATTGTAATTTTTATAATTAGTTTGGTAATTCCTGGCTATCTTCTTCAAGTATGATTTGCAGATTAAACATTTGCACAGGCCCAGAATTAAAGTAGCAGCTCAATGCAATCTGTTTTAATCCTCTTTTATAGCTTCTTAATATTTATATTACTTTTTTTAGGTTAAAGCATGTTTAAAATAATAGGCTGTATTTAGAATTTTCATTCAATTTGAAGACTTTGAATGTTCTAACAGAATTTCCCACAATGGACCCACTCCTTCTATATTGTATTTCGTTACACACCAGGCCCGTGCAAGTACGTGACATGCTCTTGGAATTCGTGGGGAAGCTGGTCTGCAACATGTGGTCAGATTACTCGACAGCGCACAACCAAAGTCACGCAACACGTCGTCATCCCAGAAGACATCAAATTCGCCAGCACCATCCAAGCATTTAAGTCCAAATTAAAGACATTTCTTTTTAGGGAGAGTTTTTCTTCGATACAGTTTATTAAGTCAACCAGTTTTATTTTTTCATATAATGTTACTACTGTAAGGCGCATTGAAAGGTTTCGCACTTGGACTCGTTTGAAACAGAGGTAAAGTGAACTCGGAAATGACCTATGACATGTGCATGTATGATTTCTTGACACTTTATCATTTCTGAATTTCAGGTTGTAAAGTTGAACTAGGAGTCATGATGGATGAGTCTGGCAGTGTAAGTTCCGTCGACTTTACACGAGAAAAAGATTTCGTAGCTGCTCTGGCTGATAGCTTTTCTAACTTTGGCCCGAATGGCGTGCAAATGGGAGTAATAACATTCTCAACCGATGCCTATCTTGATATTAAACTGAATGAGCATTCCACCAAGGATTCTTTCATGGCCGCTGTCCGAAATATCAGGCAAAATAGTGAGTTTAAAAATTACGACTTTACAACGGGGAGCATATATTAGATAGATATATGGGGATCTCGAACTCGTCTCGGGGACGACGAGTTGTCTCACCTCGGCATAGGGGTGGCGAATGGTAAATCCGAGACTTGCCGAGACGCCGAGACCCTGGTTTAAAGTCCGAGCCCGAGACTTAGCGCTCCAAAAATCCGAGCCCGAGACGCAGTGATCCAAAACGCCGAGAAAATAGAGTATACAAGAAGCTGCATTTGCGAGATTCAAAATTCGAGACTCCAAGATCGTCCTATTTCTGGCGAGCCCGAGATTTCGAGACGCTTTTTTTAAGCGCCGAGATTCCGAGACACGGCTTAAATTTGCTGAGATTCGTAATTTTTGATAGACCATTCGCCACCCCTCGGCATGTAGGGTCGGTGGACAACTTTTTCTCATATAAACACTTTAACTCGGCTACACAGGACAAGACGTGACAATTTTGTCGAATGTGTAACCTGGCCTAGCTGTTCCCGAGAGAGACTAGGAGCCTGATAACAGTTATTTCTGGAGTCATCCAACTCCATGTAAACGCTCGGTAAAGTTGTCCCAGGGAAAGGGTTGCCTCGGGTACCCGGCACAACTTTTCTCTATATAATAATTAATAATAATAATAATAATAATAATAATTTATTGATTTATATAGCGCAAATATCAATTTGAGAATTTTCAAATGCGCTCTTAAAATAAAGTAATATAAGTAAGATAGGAAATGAAAATATAAGTAAACAATAATGTGTTCACATACACACCAATACATAACAATGAAAAACTATCATGCATTGGTGTGTATGTAAACACAATATAACGAACCTATAAATATATATAAAAAAAATTCTTATATAATTCGAATTATATAAATATAACATGTAATATAAAATATATCATTGAATCACAATATGGAAAATCACAATATGGAAAATTCAGCTAAAAAATACTTGCTTAAATAGAAATGACTTCAATGCCCCTTTAAAACGATCAATATTAATTATGTTTCTAATATCATATGGCAAATTATTCCATAACTTAGGGCGGCTGCTTTAAATGATCTATCCCCTAGAGGGGCCCCAGTAAAAGGTTTGAACCTACCGGGTGGGGGAAGTTCTTAATAAGACTGTTGTTGTTGACTGATGTTTCGACAACCTGAGCAGTCATTTTCAGAGACAAGTAAAATGTGTTTGTCAGTAGATGGTGTTTTAGCACCATCTGGTCCTAGAAAATGATTGGCCAGTTTCGCCGTTCAAACGCTTAGCCATTTTTTTCTTGGAATGAAAGCCACGTCATAGTCTAAAATTTCACTGTTATTATTTTGTGTAAAGGTGGATCGACGTACACTGATAAAGCACTAAAGCTCGCTAAGACAGGACTGTTCCAGACATCCAATGGAGCAAGACCAGGAGTTACTAAGGTGAGTTGAACCCCGGGGGGAAGGGGGGAGTCTCTTGTAAAAGTGACGGGAGTGATCGTCGTACGTTCTAGGGGTTGAAATTCATGGCTTAGTACTGCTTAGGGTGTTTAAATCTATAGTGACCATCGTTAGATGTTAGAGTTAGCCCGATACATGTTAGGGTGTTAAGCAGGTATTTTTCAAAATTTTGACAATCGTATCCGTCCGGAGTCCCCCACGGAACAAATCTACGGGAGGCGGAAAAGTGACTGCGGGATGTGGGAGAAATAATAAAAAATATATTACATTGCAATAGAAATTGCATAAAGAGACAGCACCCACTAAGGAAGGTACGGGAAACGGGACGGGAAACGGGACGGGAAGCGGGAAGTTCAGACATCCCTGTCCGTCCCCGCCCCCCGCCCCCCCCGCCCCCACACACACTGCGTTAATACTCGATAACCTCTTCTTGACTATGATCATTTACAGATGTTACTGATCATAACAGATGGAGCAAGCTCTGGTAACTACCGTCTCTGCAAACTCCAGTTGAGGATCTCAGAAAAATGAGAGTGAATATATTTTCGGTTGGAGTTGGAAATAATCTCAATCATGCGGAGCTGAAATTCATGGCTTCGGACCTAAAGATTCTCATCAATTCTCTGTCCACAATATGGCACAGCTACCAAACCTGTTGCATACTCTGACAGAGTCTTCTTGTCAAGGTAGGGGTTGATGTTCTTAGTATTGCACTGCGCATCCTTACTGCGCACAATTTCGCTCGTAATTAGCGAGCTCACATTGCCCGTTTTTTATACTAAAGACGTATTATCCGTCCAGACGGATAATGCGTCTGTCATGTTATACGTCTAGTGTAAAGACGGTACGAACTACTAGAGACTTATTATCCGTCTGGACGAACTTGGGCAAACATGTGCAGTTCGTCTGGTTATGCGTCTCTAGTATAAAGACGGGCACAACGTTTAGACAACTACAAAACAGCCTTGAGAGAAAACAGCACAAACCAGAAACTCTTATGCCAACAGAACGGCATTTGTACAAATGTCATGAACCGTAGCAGTCGTGTTTTCCTGTCAAATAACCAAAATATTTTCCCATCTTATTCAAAAGAAAACATATCGGTTTTTGAATAATATTTCGTAGCTTGGGAAAACTCCTCGATAATCCGATACAAGACGTAAGCTTGCGCGTGCGAACTTTGTTACTGCAATCAATCAATCAATCGATCAATCAATCAATCAGTCAATCGATCGATCGATCGATCGATCATTTATTTATCCATGTAGCGCCCAGGAGCTTGAAAAGTTCGTAAAACACGTCTTAGTGCTAACACTTATCAGGGGCTTTTCATACCACAAAATTCGCCCCCACCCCCTCCAAAAAGCAAATTTCAGGCCTCAAGAAGGGGGGGCTTATTAGAGAGGGGGGCTTAATAGAGAGGGGGGGGGGGCTTATTTCAAATCATACATTTCAAGAAAATTCACATTATTTTTTCAAACTTTACTATTACACCACTGACTAACTAAAACAGAACAAGAAATGGGTTATGTATGACCGTCTTACAAAGGAAACGTCATTTATACCCTAACTCGACGATAGTTCTGGAAATTAAAGACCACGTTTCAATATAAAGTGACTGAAACGCCAGAAAATATTGCTGAAAAGTAATTTACATCAGCCTGACGGAAGGAGGGGGGCTTAATAGAGAGGGGGGTGGGGCTAAATAGAGCTTTTACGGTATACGTCATCATATATACGCACACCCTTACTGTAAAAGTTTACTTTTTATCTCATTAACAAGATTGGCGTCTTTTTATTCACCAAAACTTAGAATTTATCGTAATATTTTGGATCGCGAAAAAGTTTATTATGATACAATTAATTGGTACGGCAGGACTGACTACAGTGCAATTCTGTTCGTAATCACACTCGTGATTAACTTATTGGACTCCTACTCGCGGTCATCGAATTTTGTGATTCGTGCATTACTCGTGTGATTACAGAGAGAATTGGACTCTACTCAGTTCTGTTACCATTAGTTAAGTGCTCTGAAATTTGTTCTCTGTCTTAATTATTGTTTTTTATTTCTTTTCTGTCCACAGCAGTGGACAGTATTGACTTAAGAGCACTTCTATGCTTCCTTTATGTGATACAAATTCGTATCTGGGAATCAAAAATTGCCATCCAAACGAGTGGCTTTTTAGTTTTAAGATCCGTAATGGGGACTACACCTGGTGGACCACATATTGCAAGTTTAATCCCCAAACCAGAGCATTCTGCCCACAGTGGGCGCACCTGTTCAGTAGCGTGGTTTGCTACAAAATTCGATGTCCTTAAATGAATTAAAAAGTCCTTAAATGGACATTTCTTGGCTGTAAAGAAACCATGTGTATGAGAAATAAAATACAGTCCTAAACATTGAACTTGTTATGCAATTCATTTGTGTGAAAATACAGATCAGCCCTTAACAAACTGAGTCATAAACTTTAGGGTTAAATTTGAAGAAAATCCCCTGCATGCCGGTCAGGATCCTCCCATGCAACTCACTAAGTTGGCTTGGCCTCGTGTATCACTGGTGTTCCTTATATGGGTTGCAAACAGACTTGTAGGCTTTCCCTACCCTATAAACCATAAATAAAATTTCCCGGGATGCCCATGTAAGAACCACTCTAATCACCTCTTCTATCACGTGACTCGACCTGATGGTGAAGTGTTTATCACCGTCAGTCTAATACACTTTGCTCACGTTACTACTTTGTTACATTTAATTTCCACAACGTTGCTGAATTACCCGCTCGATTCTTGTACTCCGACACCGTTTTTTTTTCTTTCTAACATAAGTCATACAACGTCCAGTCCTCCACGGTCGGTACGCCTGACACTTACTACACTTATTACAATTGTTGCAAACCAAAACAGGAACAATGCAAGCGAATTCTCTACTGAACAGCTTTTCAGTTGCATCAGGCCATTAAGGTAATCAGTAAACCCAGGAGCCCATCACTAGGAGCGAGCAACTGGACTGGATTCGTGTCACAGCGTTTTTACAGACCAGGTTATTTTTAGATTCGCTTTTCCCGCGAATTCGTATTCCCGCCAGACAATCAAACGTTTTTCCTTTGTAATCATTAATTGGCGTTACCGCGTAACAAAGGCCGCAATTAGGTCGCCATCTTTTTATTTTATTTTATTTCATTTCATATTACACATGGGACCAGAAACACATTTTCCCGGGAAAAAGGAATCTAAAAATAAACCGGTCTGTAAAAACGCTGTGACATAGGCGTAGTGTCGGAGTTGCTCGCTCCGGCTAATGGGCTCCTGGCCGGCATAACTCAATTATCCACCTCGCGTTAATTGCGTTTTTGCGCGGCGGCCTACCCTAATCAAGTATATATTTTCTGAAAAGTTTTAAGAATTGAGGAATTCGTATTTTCCATATACGAAGAAAATAAAAGTTTGATTAATTTTGCGAAAAGAAGCAGTATTTACCCTTTCGCTAATCAAGTTTGTTTTCACCAGCCTATAGTCCCAAAGCGTTGTCTTTCTCTCTTGAGCGAGCGCAAAGTACACGAAAGGACCTGGGAACGGGTTTGCTTTGCGTGCCGTGACGTCATGAGATTTCGCGCCAAATCGGGTAAACGGGAAGGGAAGGCCTGGGTACTAGGCTGCGTTTACAAACCTCGATTATCGCAGCAACGTGATTATTAGGCTCGATTACCAGCCGCTGTTCGGGAATATGTTAGACCGGACTCGAGAGAGTGGCGGAAATCGACCCTGCGTAATTATGTGATACAGAGCGCTTACCTGTTTGTATGGAATTTTCGGTCAGAATACAAATGGTACTGGACTTTTCTTACTGAAGGAAACGGAACGGGAATGAGCTGTACCGTTTGATATTTGACCGAATGCCGGGAGGGCCTGGGTAAAACAAACATGGGCACTGAACAAACTGCGTGTTTCGTTAAGAAGCAAATGGTACAGAGACATTTCGATGATCATTTCGGTAAAAAACGAGAAAAAAGGTATTCCGTTCCGTTCCGAAAAAGTTCCACTGGAAAGGACCGTTCCATTTGATTTCCCACCAGAACAACCGGTTTTTCCATACAAATGGTAAGCGCTCACAGCCAAACCCCGTTAATACGGACACCGAGGGGACCATGGAAAGTGTTCGAATGACGCCAGGTTTACGTGTTTTTATGCCTTGGCAACACCGGAAGTTAGTAGAATTGGAAAAGACACCCATCTTATCTCCAAGCTTATGAATGATACGTCAGTTGTATCTAAATCTTGTTCTTCACTGATAATGTAGTCACATGAACACTAAATCGTGACAAAAGATGATGTACAGCGTAACTGATGAAATAGTGTCCGTATTGGTGAGGTTAAATAACTTTTGTATGGGAATGGGAAAAAATTGTCCGTTGTCCGTAATGGTATTTATGCACCAGTCAATGTAAACCCCCACCCCCCAACCCCGGGAATTAGGCGGGGATTAGGCATTTGCTGTTCTAATGAGAACTAATGCCCCGCGCTATACGAAGTATTTCAGACTGTCCCGCCCTTTGTTGGACCATACTTAATCAAAGGCACTATGTGCCAACTCGTGAATGGAAAAGTAAAGAAATTAATTAACATAGAAATATGCAGTAGTACCGGGTAAATGTAAGTTGACAGTCTCGTCCTCGATGTTTTTGAGTTTTGAGTCTCGATTTATTCCTCGAAACAGAACAATAAGATTCCGCGCGGCATTCACGCAAGCCGGTGTATTTCGTATTCACGTCCAAATCAGTGTTGGTCGGGAGGGAAACTCAAACGAAAAGTCTTTAATCGTACTCATCGGATATTCGATAATCCCCGGGCGATAATCGCCAACTTTATGGGCCGAATATTTTTAAAAACAAGGTTTACACAGGGTTTAACAAAACCATGGCCTAATACGATTTTAAACTGACTGGCCAACCTAAATGTATATATTTAAGCTCATAACCGTACAGTAAACGTTAACCCTGTTTTAGAAGGTGTATATAAACACAGACTAAAAAAACATTTAGCGACTTAGACTGACCTGCTTATAAGTTGATTTAGACCTCATTAACTAACTTTTTAGACGTCGTTTAAATATTCGGCCAATTTGTTCGAACTGGTTTGAGTTTTATTTTAAAGCATGTTGCTGTTCGTGAAATAAAATATTTCAATCATTTCAAAACATTCTGATCTTGTTTGTGTAGTCTGTGCTTCGCACGCACAATATAAAATTAATTGTATATGTAAACATTCATTCGTCTTCAGTTCTGTCATACACGAAACTCTTGGAAAGAAAAATACTTCAGTTATCTATGAAGTTGTAATTCTTGGACTAAAATTAGCTACAGTTAAATTATCAAAAATGGGTTTTGCTCTCCTATTAAAAAAACATATGAAAATGACAGGTAAATCTTAGTTTTTTGTCCCCCGTCACGCAACGCTTCCTCACACAGTCGTTCCGATAATAATATTTTACAATTATTTCAACCATTCATGCAACTAAAATAACATAAGTTACATGCATATGATAATATGATATTTAAGACTTAAGCTTAAATAAAAAAAATAACTCAACAAACGATGCGAGTCCATTCGCCAGCGCCAAGGAAATATGGGGGTGAGCCAAAAAACACTGTCGAGCGTCTAAATAGATCCATGAATAGAAAAGATGAACATAGCCACTGAAACCAGTCCTTTGGTGAGTAAATCAAGCCACTTCCAGCTCAAAACAACAGCAACTCGGTGTCCTCGGTGAATCTCATTTGAGCCGCGATAGTCGTTCATTCGTTCAGTGGAGCAAAAGTACAGGGCCTCTGTCGCTCCCGTGGGTGTCCCCCGTGAGTCAAAAAAGGAATCTTGCGTATCGAAGGTCGCGAGATCGAATCCGGTGGAGGCACGTTTTTTTTTTCTTCTTTTTTTTTTTTTTCCCGCAAGTGTGAGAAACACAGGTACTAATATCAGTTCGCTTTAAATATATACGCTGGAAAAAGCATTGAAGGGTTTTTATAGTTCAGACGCAAGCAAAAGAAAATATCATAGAATTCCATAGTGGTACAAAATAAAATATAGAATGATTCAGATAAATTAGATTTTATTCATACACTTGGTATAAAGAAGATACAACATTTAACATACTTAAGTGTTTTCCTAAGTCTTGAAGTCCGCAGCTTGGTTTTTAAAAGTTTCGACAGCTTGAATCTTCATCAGAGCTTGAATCGATCGAAGAACTTCAAACGTGACTCACTTTTAATATTCTAAATGTCTCCTCTTTGGACGGTCGAGTATTATTTAGGGTTATTTCTTTCAATTTCGAACTCCAACAAGGTGTCTAATTGTAATTGTAGGAGTGAAAATACCGTGTTGAAAAATAGAAGAGATCCGCGCCAGACGCCATTTTGTTTACTGATAATGCATAAATTACCGCACTACGCATACATTATTGTTTACAACTTGTGGCCATCGACCGAGGGATCGAGCGAGGGAGCGAGTGAAATTTGTCCGCTATACGCTATAACTTCGTTCATGCTAAGCATTCACTCGTTAAAATTAAATCTACTTGGATATGTCTTTTCCTTTTTCGTCGTTTTCTTTTTTCCCCGATGTAGATGCTGTGGGTTAAAAGATTTTGACGGGCCTACGTGACTCCTGCAGTTCGTAAAAATATTCTTATTAAAGCCTTCATAGCTTAGCTCGTACTATTTGGTCTTAAGGGATTTCCCTTTTCGATATGATACGAGGGGAGGCTCCTTAACTGTATAAGGTGTCATTTCCTCGTCTGTATGTTCTTTAGGCTAGGCAATGCTGGGTGATATTGTGTTAATACAGAGGGTAGTATTTTCTTATATTATTATCTTATATTTGGAGCTTTGTTTAAATAATTCTGTTTTTGTGCTGTTTTTTTCTATTTGAGAATTTTACTTCTTAGAGGTAGTTTTCAACAACATTTATGGGTACCCTCTACATTTCAGGCGTATTTTTTAAAATACGCCTGAAATGTCGTGACGCCTGCCGGGGTGCGTGACACGAACGAATAAAATAGAAATTTGTGTATTGGAAGGTCTCCATAGGTGTGTAATGTGTTTGCACGTCCAGGATAGATTCCTTGTGAAATCTGTCACCTTTGTACACTTTTGTGTCCAAGAATGTAATCTCTGTTTGAGTCTGAGATTTCAGCTGTAAATTTAATAGTTGGATGAAAATTAACAAGAAATTTGTCTATGCTGGTGTTCCACAATGAGAACACGTCGTCAATATATTTTTTCCACACTAGCGGTTTTTACAGCTCTAAGTATTTCTTACTCTATTGTGGCCATAAAAATATCAGCAAAGGCTGCGGCCATTTTCGTTCCCATGGTAACCTGCGATCAGGCCCTCCTCTAACCTTGAGGAGTTGCGATCGTTGCGATCATATGTAAACCAGGCTCAAGATAACAAGATTATTTTGCATAAAATACGGAAACCACTGCAAAAACCGTGTACGATCACTGACTTGGTCAACCGTTGGATCAAAACAGATCGTGATCAGTAAAAATAACATAAACAAGTGTCAGAAGGCTACTGCATGGACTGATCAACTGCGCTGGAGTAAATGAAAGCGTGAGTTGGAGGGCGCGCGTGAGAGCAAGAAAACGCGCGAGGCGAGAAGAGAGAGGGAGCTCTTTCTCGCCTTCCTCGCGCGTATCTTCTCTCTCGCGCGGGCCCACTCTCTTCCCGATTTTAATGAGGGGAGGAGGCGGATGTACACAGGCTACTAAAAACTCGCGCTCATCTCCACTACGCAGGCTACGTTTAGAGGCGAAGTTACAATATTTTGACTGGCAAATAGCAGTCTGCATTAGGTTTATTTGAAGGAATCGCGATTTTACATGGTATATAAAAATATTCATAAGCAGTTTTATAGAACGAATTATGGATATTTTTCACTACAATGTAAAGTAACTAATCTGTGGAATTCAATCCCTGAAGATTTAAAGAATACGAAATCATTTCATTATAATAGATTCTAAAAAAGCTACTTCAATATTTGTTAGATGAAATCTTGTAAAATTAAGAATGATGTACTTGAATTTAGATAAGATAATATACGTTTAGCTACCACACCTGATTGTAAAAAA
The DNA here is from genome assembly GCA_029204205.1 of Desmophyllum pertusum. Classification (NCBI taxonomy): domain Eukaryota; kingdom Metazoa; phylum Cnidaria; class Anthozoa; order Scleractinia; family Caryophylliidae; genus Desmophyllum; species Desmophyllum pertusum. The sequence continues at coordinate 320,152 of MU827314.1, forward strand.
ATAATTATTATAATATGGTAATTAACTAACGGGTAAACTTGTTAGTTAGTTTTTTTTTTTTAGTTTTTTATTATTATACACTGTTTATCAAAAAGAGAAAATACAGAAATACAGTACAATCAAAATACATAAAGAAAAGGAAGATAAAATCAAAATTGTTACAGAATATGTGCACAGTGACCAAAGTAGCTTTCGCTTTCGAGTTGGCCACTGTCATGTAGAGGTTAAAGGGTCCCTCTCAACCAGTGTGCTTTGCGCGCGCCAATACTCTTACGGCGGCCATTTTCGGGTGTCGCGAAAATAGCGGCTTGAAGTTAAAAACTACTTTTTGCAGGATTCTGGCCTTGTTCTGGCCACAAAAAGCAATTAGACGACCCAAGTTAGTACAATTTTGAAAGTATGGCACACATTAGCCCCACGAGAGATCGAGTTCCCCGGATGAAAACAATAACACGCGACCGCAAAGCACACTGGTTGAGAGGGACCCTTTAATTGGCGACAGGTTGTATAATTATTATATATATATACTGATAGAAATATTTGAAGCGATAATAGTACATAATAAAAAAAAAATAATAGAAGCGATAATAGTACATAATACCGGTAATAGTAATAATATTCTATTTTTGGTTGGCAGCGTACCTAGTGTTATGGAAATGAACTTCTGATGCTGGTGTAAGGATATCAGATATTACAGCTGGAATGTTACTTTTGTTGTTCTTAATTTTGAGTATAAAAAGTGACATTTTTAGCCTGTAAACATTTTCAAGTTTCAAAATTTCAAGAAGATTATAATAGGGGCCAGCACTTTCTCTACCATGAGCAAAGAATATACTTTGTATGCATTTGTTTTGTTTAGTGCAAACTTTAGTTAACCTAGTTTTATAGGTAGAACCCCAGCTCATAAGACCATAGTTCAAATAAGGATAAATAAGGGTATAGTATAACTGTTTAAGCATGTGGAGATCAAGGTAATATCTTAACTTATTGATTATTCCTATGTTTTTTGCTAGCTTATTATTGATATGTTGGATCTGGGGTTCCCATGTTAGATGTTCATCAATATATATACCAAGATACTTAATATAGCTTTTACGTTCAATATTGTGGATGTTAATTTGTGCTTTTTTCCTCGATGATGATATTAGCATATAATTGGTCTTCTTAAAATTAACAGATAGCTTGTCAATAACACAGTATTTTAAGACAAGTTTAAGTTCATCATTCATTATAGATTCAAGTTCCTTTAGATTGTCACAGGCAAAGAAAATGTTAGTGTCATCTGCAAATATTTTAAAAGAAAGCTTATTAGAAGAGTTTGGTAAGTCATTAATATAAAGTAAAAATAACAGTGGTCCTAAGGTTGAGCCTTGAGGCACTCCACATTTGATGGTTTCCATACCAGATTCAACATCATCAATTTTTACATACTGGGTGCGATTATGCAGATAGTTTTCAAACCATTTAAATGGGGTCCCACGGATTCCATAGACATATAGTTTAGAAAGTAGGATCTTGTGATTAACTGTATCAAATGCCTTTGAAAAATCGAGAAAAAGTCCACAGGTAATTTGCTTATTATCAATTGCTATATTCAAGGGTTTCTTTATCCCCCACATCTATGAAATTGATTGTATTATTGGCAAGGCAATAAACTAACTGATTGATTGATATATACTGTGAAAACAAAGACCGGAAGTTACACAGAGTTTTATACGTAATATGCAAGTACTCAAGAGTTTTATACGTAATATACAAGTACTCAAGAGTTTTATACGTAATATGATTTCGCAATATCATTATGAAATAAAGAGAAAATCCTAGAATTGGCAAGAAGATAATAACTGATAAGATTAATCTACACACTAGCCTGCGAGCAAGCTCTCTGGGGGTGGGGGGGCGGGAAAAAACGCCAAGAGAGCTTGCTCGCAGGCTATCTACACACCAGCTGCTGGGACGGATCGTTCGAAAGCTGATTAACGCTAATCCAGGATTAAAAGTTAATCAAGCTTTTAATTTCTCTTGTATAAAAGTGTTTTTCTCTGCTAATGGTTTGTAAAGTTTGAGATTAGTCAAAGTCAACACAAAAGGACAAAAAATATAAACAGAAAACCTAACTGAAAAGTTACCAAACTGAAATCAAAATACGCGCTAATCCTGGATTAAGGCCATGTTACACGAGGCAATTTTCCTTGCAACTTGCAACGCAACGATGACGACTGAAAAACATTGCAAGTTGCAGTTAGTTTAATCGTCCTTTGAACAACCCGGCCCATTATTCTTTAGCTCACATAACTTTTTTGAAAAGTTGTCTACTCAGTGCAAGGAATAATTGAACTGATTTGCAAACTTGTCCTTACAACGTTTTGTAGCAATGGCATCCATTTGATCTGCAACACGTTTCATTGCTTTTTTATTTAATACAATCTTCTCTAACCGATTTCTTGCTGTTTTCTGTCCCTTTTTAAGATCTGTCAGACCAGAGCTTTTTGATTCTTTTTTACCGCTTGTTTTAGAGTGGCTTCTCCGTTTTCTTTTATTTTTCCCTCCCAAGTCCAAGCCGGTGGCTGCCTCAACCTCAAGCTGAATCTCCTTCCAGTCTGTCGCTGAGGAATCGCTATTTTGTTCATCATTTGTACTTGTGCTGCTTCCATCTGGAGCACTCACTGGGTCAGGCACAACCCCAGCAGTGCTTACAGGGCTGCCTGTTTCATCCCGTGGTACAATCTTCCCATGAAATGGACATTTTACTCTATCCCGTCTGGGGCAAAGCTTACCGCTTGGCAAGGGTGCACGACATGACCATTTGACCGGCTCAAAACTACCAGCAAAAGTGACCATTCTTGAGGATCTGGCATCTTTCTGATCCCCTATAAGATATTCGCCTTCATGCTCTTTAGACGCCCAATTGTTATCCAAATATGTCTTCACTACCTTGTGTGTTTCAGCACTGGGGTCTCCCCAGAAGTACAGGTCCATATCAAATGGTACGACAGGTGCTTGTGCAAGTAGCTTCTGTCTCTTTTCATCTGTTATTGCCTTTGTATTTTCATTGGGAACTGAAGAACTGTCAGTATTCAACAACTGGTCCTTCACTTGAAAGAGGGCAGTTGCGCGGGACGTGGGGTCGCCCAGCTCTTGAGGGTCAGCACCAAACTGTTCAAGGAAGCTACTTTCTTTTGTAATAACTTGGGAACTTGACTCTGTTTAAAGAAATAAAGACAGGTTGAAACTTATTAGCTATGCGTGTAGCCTCCTACGCAGACTTTCTTTGGGCTCAAAGAAAGTCTGCGTAGGAGCTTCAAGGCTACTATGCGTGCTACCTAAAACTGCAGTGTAAACCTTTATCATTTATCAGAAGAACAGTACCAGATTTGATAAAGATTTACAAGGTGCAGGTGCAGATCTAGGAAAAAAATGTGACCATTTTATAACAGTTACTGTATTAACCCTTTCACTCCCAAGAGTGAAAGCCTAATTAATTTTCCCTCCAATTCGCGTTAATTTAAGTCGCGTTAATTTCCTATAATTATTCAGTTGAAAGTTATGTAATATGGCTGGGTATTTTTATGAGTCAGTTTTAATTTTTATGAGCCTTTACATGTAGGCGAGAAAAAATAAATATTGACAAGTTCATGTAAAAATGTCCAGCTGTATTACACAAGTTTCTGCTGAATAAATTGTTTATTATATGACATTATTATTTCCGAAAATATAGGCTTTCAACAACGTTTTCCATTGCATGCGGTCAGGTGGACTAAGATGAGTGTAATACGGTCTCATATTTGCACTCATTTTGGTGCGTATTTGCACTCTAAAATGCTGTGTCGTATAATAATAAGGCCTATTATTATTGAAGGGCTCAGTGGAAAAAGGACGGTTTGAACTGAGCCCTTCAATTACAAATCTGACCGATTTACAGAAAACGGTGGAAACTGGTCTGGATCCACGCCTTAGGTGATTAAACCTCACGTTTTTTACCTGCGGGTGACTGATGTGATGTTGACAATGGTTCAAGACCATATTCTGCTCTCTCGCTTGGAGGAATGACTAACTGCATGCCTTCTTTCTCAGGAACATCTTCAAACTCTTCAGAGTCATCATCCTCATCATCACTGCCACTGTCTGCTTTCCCTTGTGTGGAAACAGTTCTGGCATCGTCAACTAGTGGTCTTATTTTTAGCTCAAGGAATTTAGTTTTCGCTGCCTCTAAAGTCCTCTTCAGATCAATGAGTTGTTCAATTTTACGCTGCATTCCTTCTCCCTTACTCAACACAGACAGCCATTTGTTGATCATAGGTAAATGCTTATGGGTCAGTTCTTTGTGAAATTCCTGAACTGTGTTCAACACAATGCTATTGTCAACAGTTTCTTTAATTTCTGGTCCGGTCCTGTCAAACCTGATAGTCAACTGGTATGACCTTGTTGCGAGGCCATGATCCGATAGTAGCTTCTCATTATCATCAACTTTACCAATGTTTTCTTGATTAGTGTCAGTTATTTTACTGTCCATTTCACTCTCAATTGCTTGGTTTTCACAGGGAACTTCTGCGACCTCTGCTACATCTCGACTTTTGGTCACATCTTTATTGGTCACCTGTTTAAACTTGGAAGAAGTACAAGCATGTTCGTCTCCACAGTGCACCTCATAATCATCAGGATGAGGCAACAAGAGCTTGAAGCAATTCTCTATTTCAGTTGCACATAACTTCATTTCACTTATCATTTCAGCCATCTCATTCTCAACACGAATGATCTGTCCATTAACAATATTCCTCTTTCTTCTTTCTCTCTCCTGGGATTGTTGAGTTTGAGCTGAACGAGCATTGAATTCAACATTTTTCACTCTTTTCAAATAACTGTAACCTAAATCTAGCTTCTTGTAGTGAGGCCCAAATTTTCGATTCCAAATGTCAATCGCCTCCAGGACTTTGTCCTTGAGAATTTTCGCGACAGGTTTCGGTGGTGGTAGAGGCTGTTTGCAATCTGTTTCCACTGTAAGCTCCAAAAATATCTGAAAATCGATAAGCAACATTTCTCTGAAAGTGTGGGAACGAAGAAATAGTTCATTGATGATCTGGAACGAAGAAAGCCTAATTTCTGCGTGTTTCTTCTTCAACTGTGTCAGAACCAAGTGGTATGCGTGCTTCACGTACACATCTGATTTCTTACAGATGGCCTTTAGTTTCTTCATAAGATCATTATTTAGCGATGGATCACCAGAGGTGGTCAGATTACCAACAATATCGCCCAGTTCTTCAACAAGCGATAGTTCCGCAGCAGACTCCATCTTGATTTTCAAGATTGTTTACATTTCGCTGACGTCAGCAGCTTTTAACTTAGCAGCCGCTCCTTATATCGACCGCTGTGCAGGAATTTATTACTGCGGGCACTGAAGTTCAAAAATTTAAAAATGGCGGGGATTTGTAGTTTATTTTCTCGTTGTGAAAACAAACATTTTGCGAGCTTTTGGTGAATGAACACCATGACAAAAATGTCAGTTTTGTCCATCGTATGGCTAAATATGTAAAGATGAATGAAATGAAGGAAAAGAGGAGGCAAACTAGCAAGAAATAACGAGACTCTGGCAGCGAGAAGACGGGCTCGTTTGTGAACACTGCCCACTGGCATGAAGCATTCAAAACAAATACTTTCAATAACGAGTGCTGCTGTGGACGCACTATCGAGTGCAAGAGACGTCCATGATGACAAGAGAGCAGAATTGAGAGGAGGATTACGACAATCCACATCCCCATTCCAAACACACGCGATGTCATGCAGCCAGTTTCATCACGCCACCAAACTTCTCCTTCTTCACATCCATCCATCATGTCTTCTTCCACTACAGATGATAGAGTTACAGATTATATAAATGGTGAAATGAAAGACCGATCTTCTTCATCAATTTTTGAGCTATCTTTCAATGGCACTCAGAGAGTTAAAGTACCTTCAAGACTGCTTCGCGAAATCAAGTCTCCACTGGAAAGGAGTTCTTCATCAAGTGATTCCAAAGAAACCCCTTGGGTAACTAACATAGGTAAGATTGAATAATTCCTGGTCATATGTGGATGGGTGGCAATTGGGTGGGTGGGCGGATTACTTGGAATTTTGGGTGGGGCTGTGCGGATTTGCAGTCCACTTCCTGCCAATCGACTTGGCTGAGCCTGAAGTTGCTAAGCTAAGCAACATGATGTTACTGGTAGTGTTGGTTGATACTATCGGTAGACTGTGCAGTCCACTTCTTCTCTTAGGGTCTGTTGAGTGTTTATCCACTCAAACATTCTCTTCTTCACGTATCGCTCCCTCGTCGCGTCCCAATCCTTCCCTTCCCAATTACTCGCGCTGTGCTCCTTTCGAGCCACAACAGATTATTTTGAGAGATAAAAAAACTGCAAGCACTCGATATCAGCCGATATGGTTGATGGTTCATTGACAGTTCGCTGACAGTTTATTGGTGGTTCATTACTGCTCAACATTGGAAATCGGGAGGGTTGGGGTGGATTAAACTTCCTCTCTTTCTTATACATGTAGTAAGACTCACTAGCCCGGAGTCACTTTCACTAACAAGAAACAATGTTAAAGTCAAAAATGATGATTATGCATTCTTATGTATGTGTACATACATGTATGTAGTTTACACTAGTGATACACTCACAGGACCATGTGAATCTAGGGGTGGGGTACTACATGTACATGTACCTGAAATACATGTATTTCATTAATTAAGCTTAGCTGATCAACGAAGATGTACCTTCCCCAATTACTGGTACGTAGTAAACCAGTAAAATAAACATACTACATTGTATATAGCAAAGTTTTGATCATTTTATTACTTGCTCCATAATGGCATAATTACTGTCTTGTTTATTTTAACCCAGGTGATGAGCAACCAAGGTCCTCTCCAGTGAAAGTAATCAGGCACGTAAATGGTCCATCTGCTTGGATTTTATCCAGCACAGATGATCCAGTCTGTGGCGGAAAGCTTCCAGTCCCTGTGAAGACTATTGGAGAACCTTCCAGAGACGATGTAACAAGTGGAATGTCATCGCACAGAGCTGAGAATGAGAGCTTGACTGGAAAACAAGTAACTGAAGTCATGGTGCAGCAGCGTGAAGATGAAGCTCATGGTCAGGGGACTTATGAAAGAAGGAAGGTACAGGTGTACAGTATATGTAGTCAGCTTTTATAATAGTTTGAATATTGTGTCTAATTATTGGTAACTTTGCTTGCAATTTATTTTTACAATAGCGCAGTTGATCCTCTCTATAATGGCCACCCTGGGGACAAAATGAACTGTCTGTTGCAGAAAGGTTGAGTTTTGAATAAACCCTCAGACAGCACCCATTTGAAACAAATTCTAGTTTTCCTTCAGAATTAACTGCTACCTTTATTCAATCAATCTGAATCAACCAGTTTACATTCATGTGATGAGGAGGATAAATAAACGCTTACAGGCTTTTACAAGTTTATGTCTGTGGAGAAAAATAACTCTTCAACCTTATGCTTCATTATCCCTACAACATTTCATGTTGTTAATTTGCATTGTATTGTGTGTCATTGAAGAATGCATCTGTCAAAGGCTTGTACCAGGGACAAGCAAAGTATGGAGCTCCAGTCTTCAACCCAGGACAAGACAACGCTGCAGGTTAGTATGAAAATCATGTAAAGTGAAATTGTATCATTGTGCGCAGCTGCTTCTCACTCGACGGACTAATGGAAAGAGGGATTGCTCGTAGTTTACCATGTGCAGTGTTACACAAACATTTAAACTCACTTTGTTGGAATTGGATATCAAATAAAGCTACCACATAAGATTGCAGTGGAAGTTGTGGTAGCCTAATGGTTAGCGCGTTGATTCCGTATCAAGTGGTCCGGGTTCTCGCCCTGGCCTGGGTCACTGTGTTATGTTCTTGGGCAAGACATTTCACTCTCACAACTTGTCTCTCTCCCACCCAGGAGTATAAACGGGTACCAATGAAAAAATGCTGGGGGTAATAAACCTGTGATGGACTAGCATCCCATCCATGGAGAGTAGCAATACTCCTAGTCAGCTTCATGCTATGGAAACCAGGATAAGCTCTGTTAGTGGGCCAGTTGTTGGCTCGTGTGCGGCCTTACCTTACATAAGATTGCAAGTTACATTGTACATAACGACCCTGCTACTCTTTTATTAGGCTTTCATGGGGTTGCTACTTTCTAGGCATCGTCACTTTTGAGGAGCTACACTATGCTTTAACTCAAAATGTGTTTCAAAAGCAGTTTTATAGTTGGTGTGATATGAAAATTTACAGACTTAAAGGAGTTGATGTAACAGATGAAAATGATACATTTATTATGGAGAATTATTATTCCACTATTACGTCATTTCACCATATAAGGTCAAGAGAACACACAAAATATGCGACGGTATTGACCAGTTGAACAGAGCGAATACGGAAAATAGCATAATAGTCGGGAAATTTTGCAGTAGAATAATAAATCCCTTATTCGATGGTTTAACATATAATACGAGCGGACATTTTGCTCATTGCTCACATTTTTCCTCGTCCCTACGGGGCTCGGAAAAATACTATGCAACTCACAAAATATCTGCGCGTGTTAAACCATCGAATAAGGTGTATGCAGTGTGCAAGAAAATGAAATTTTGAGTTTACAGATGACCTGATACATGTAATCCATATGAGATCAACATTTACTAGTCTATAGGTCACTTTTACTTTGCATGGAACAAGTACATTAGTAATCAATAATAATAATAATGTACAAGTAGTCAATTTCCATAGCTTGATAGCTGTTGTTTCATTGTTACACATTGCGCTATGCAGTAGTAAATAAGTATTCCATTCCATATTGTGTTGTTTTTTTCTTAGGTGATGTTAAAGTAAAACGGTTTGTTTTGAATGATAAAGAAAAAGCTATAAAAGAACAGTTCTTGAAAAGGTACAAGTTTGATACATTTAACCATATTGGCATTGATGGTTGTTATAGATAAACTCCCAAGGCATTCTCACTGTTTGTGATTATTTTATAACACTAACTACTTCAACTTGTGGTAGATGCAGTAGCTTAATGGTTAACTCCTTGGACTCTGGATTGAGTGGTCCGGGTTACTTTGAGTGCTGTCATTGTGTTGTGTTCTTGGGAAAGATACTCAACTCTTGCAGTGTGCCCCTTTCCCCCCTGGAGTATAAATGGGTACCGGTGAATTGTTAGGGCAATCTGACGGCATGCTGGGGAGGGGGGGGGGGGGGGGCGGTGGCCGTAGTAAGCGATACTCCTAGCTGCATAGCAGTTAAGCGCTGGTCTATTGAGCCATTAGTCTTTACTTTTACTTTTACATGCACTTGAATTAATCTGTTGTTTTATTGTTCTTTTTTCAAAATGCTCAGATGTAAGGTCCTCCCTGAAAACTAGTTCTGTTAGCAGAGCTTTACTATAATAATAAATTGTATGCAACAATAAACAAAGACCAAAAACAACAATGCAAACACACATTGATTGTTGATTATTGCCAAACCATATTTGATTTACAGTTCATTTCCAAACATCCCAGACAGGCATGGTGGCCTAATAATAAGCAAAATAGACCTTATTCATAAATGGCGGCCGATTAATTATTCTCTCATATTCATGCTAATCAGCCCCCCTAGCCTCGTTAGTATGTGCACAATTCAAAGGAATTTTTACTCTAAAACGAGGCTAGGGAGGCTGAATATAAAAGAATAATAAATAATCCACCGCCATTTATGAATAAGGTCTATAGACCACTCCAGATTGAGTTCAAGCTCAAGCCCTGGCTGCGGTCTTTGCATTGTGCTCTTAAGTACTTTTATTTTCTTCTTGTTATTTATTACTAAAACCCCACTATTAGCTACCCTTATTATAATTTGTTTTTCGTCACCTCCCGCCTCGAATAGCTCTGCTAATTTGCGGGAGGTGAAAATCTATGTACTTTAACCAAAGAATTAATAAAGCTTGTTGTTGTTGTTGTTGTTAAGTACCAGTGAATTGTTGGCCCAGGGGCAACCTGACAAAAATGCTAGGGCATACCGGATGGTCTAATCAGCAGGGGGAAGTGTGTGCAGGTGTGAGTGCAGGTGTAACCAGAATAGCCCAGAACACCCTTAAAAAAGCTAGCCATAACCCTAACTGCTAACCACTAACCACTAACCGTTAACCCTAGGTTACCCACCTGCACCCACACCTGCACCTGCAAATTAGACTGTCCGAGGGCATACCCTATGGTGGAGTAGCATCCCATCCAAGGGGAGTAGCAGTACTCCTATAGTTGCTATGGAAACCAGGGCTCTCGCTATGTTGGCCACACCCAATACATGGAGAAAATGACACCCATCCCTCCTGGTCCTGTGAGTGTCATATTTGCAGTTTAATTATTGTTTCAGTTCCAAAATTTAAAAGGTTTCCATAAGAAAAACAGCTTACAAAGTAACCATGCTTCTCAGATACAGTCAAACCTGTATATAACGGCCCTGTATAAAGCGGTCACCCTGTATATAACAGTCACCGAATAACTTCCCGATCCGAAAATCGCTCCTATATTACTGTAAACTTGAGCTGTATATAGCGGTCACCCTGTATATAACGGTCAGCTGGCCATTTCCCGAGGGTGACCGTTATATACAGGTTTGACTGTATACAATGTTCATGACAAGGCAATATTTATAAAAGTATTAAAAAAATTTAATAAAAAGTTAATAAGTTATAATTATAATTATGCTGATTATTTTATATTATACTATTTTTGTTGTATTGTGTATTTCACCATTCACAGACAAGACCAGAAAAGACCAATAAAGAAACTAGTTCAGCCAACAGTAGTATCACCCCTGGCTGAGGAAGCAAGTAAATCACAAGGTGGAATGAGTAGTGACAATCCTGTAGTCACTGCAGCAGCCATTGCAGCTTCAGCGGCAGCAGCAGCAACTGGACCTTTCCTTCAGGTGATAAGTCACTGTAATTCAACTTGGGAATACTTACTTTGAGACTCTGTATGGGTATTCCGACGAAATCGAAGTCGCAACGATTGCCACTATAAAACGACGATCTCGGATATAAAACGACGATCCCGGAGATTGAAGCGATGATTTACAAATTATTGTGATCAGATAGAAAATATCAAATGCATCAAATGTTACTGAAAATTTACGACACAATAAAATCGACGATTTGTTAAAAATATGCGACGAAATTGAAGTCTGCATGTACCCATAGAGAGGCTCTACTTTAGATAGAATCTTAGCTCTTCACAGAGCACACAGTAGGCAAGGCCATCAACAAAACATTCTCCATCAGACCTGGCTTTGGGCCATTCCCAACAGCACCCCCTCCAATTATAGCATGCAGTTTTCATTTCATTGTTCTGTGTCCCTCTTGGCCATAAGAGGTGCGAGAAAGAATATTATCTAGAGTAGTGCTAGCGCTGGCCCTACCCCAAAATCCCTTGCATGCATTCTTGGACCTTTTACCACACAGAAACAAACTGTTAACAAAGCGACCTATAAAAGTACCAGTCATTAGGGGTGGGGCCGAGGCAGAAAAAAACACTTGTTTTAAGTGTACATAGTATTAATTATTTATCATAGTCTGAATCATCTTGTACAGAGCTCTGTTGTAATATTAATTGGCAAGCGCACAAGTTATTGTAATTTATTATTATTGTTGTGCACTTTCTGAGCTATACTAATAAGTACTGATTTTGATAAGGTTGTATTCAAGTTTTATTTTGTATATAATGAAAGCCTTGGCATCAAGATGTCTTGCATTGAGAATTAATTTATTTTCATTTGAATTTCTGTTTTCAGCTTCAGCATTCCTTGGAGGCTCAGATTGCCGCTCTTGTTAGTAATTTACAAGTTCTTCAACAGAATCACAACAGACAACAAGAGCTACAGGACAAGGAGAAGGAGAGTAAACTGCAACAGCAGATTGAAGAACGACTGAACAGGCTGGAAGATCTGCAAGCCAAGATGCTGGAAGCACAAGTAAATTCAAAATTGCACTTGTCTTTAGGAAGAGAGTGTACTTCATTTTATTAATAATACGACATAGCATTTTAGAGTGCAAATACGCACAAAGACGAGAGCAAATATGAGACCGTATTCAACGGGTCTTAGTCCCCCTGACCGCGCACTACGGAAAACACTGTTGAAAGCCTATATTTTGGAAATATATTATGTTGTATAATAAACAGTTTATTCAGCGGAAAGTCGTGTAATACGGCTGGGCATTTTTACGAGTCAGTGTTTATTTTTCTCGCCTAAAGGCTCAAAAAAATAAAAACTGACTCGTAAAAATACCCAGCCGTATTACACAACTATTTGCTGAATAACCTCTTTATACATACATGTACTCTATAATGTGAGAATTTATAACAGAGTCTAGATGGGTGCATGGATAAAAGGCAGTGGAACCCGGTTAATACGGACACCAAAGGGACATGAAAACGTGTCCGTATTATCCGGGTGTCCATATTAAGCGGGCTGATTTAAGAGAAAATATGTGTCGTCGGGACAAACAAAACTGTCCATAATAAGCGGGTGTCCGTATTAACGAGTGTCCGTAAAGCGGGGTTCCACTGTAGTGGTGAAGTTTGTAATCAAGCTAAAAATGGTGGCTTATGACTGGCCAGTGCTTTAAACTCCAAGCAGCTAGGAATATTACTTCCTCTGTATGGGATGCTATAAGGCCATCACAGGTTATTCCCCAGCATTTTGTTAGGTTGCCTTGACAAATAATTATTAGACAGTGGATAGACAGAGGCACTGTGAGAGTAAAGCGTCTTTCCCAAGAACACAACACAATGACCCTGTCAAGAGATGGGTGAGTAAGGGGGATAAATTTCAGGTGTCACTTCAAGTTTGGATCATTTGTCTAGTCAGTTTAAATTGTGTCAATTTAAAAGTGAAGGTTATTACATGGGACTAGTATTGACTGACTGGTATACAGTTGAGCCCCAAAAACAGTTTGAGAAAGCAGGGAGTTCAAGACCAGTATGACTGACTGATTGTGATTACTGTACTTGTACTTGGAAAAAGTTTCTTGTGCTACATGTAGTTACTGTAGCAGGCTCAGTCATTCCTGTCGGCCCAGTGCTTTGAATGAGTCACACGGCAGCTGGTCTGAAGTGATTTTTGTGCTGCTCTCATGTAAAAAAGTAGGTAAAAGTGAAACAGTTATTCAGAGTGGTGTGACTTATATCAGTCTCTTGTGACCACTCTGTTAGTTAAAGGAGAAGGTCACTCCAGAAAGTGCTTTTTTTTCTCACTACCATTAAAAGGTAAATATGAAGATGAATTACTGACCGTAGTTTGAAGTTCCAATTCAGGTTGGCTCTTTGGAACTTCAAACTACAGTCAGTAATTCATCTTCATTATTATTTACTTTTTAATGGTAGTGAGAAAAAAAATGCGCTTTCTGGAGTGACCTTCTCCTTTAAGACCCTCAACATAAAATCTGCATTTTGGAAAATTACTTTGGAGAAAAATGTGTTATTTTCTTTGTGATTATTTATTTCTAATAACACGTTTTATTGTTAGTCGATTCAATCAGCTCCGGTTTCATTTCCCGCTGGTTCCCAGCAGCCCTTGGTAAGAACACGCCCATCCAACATTATGAATCCAGCTGCGGTATTACCAGCAGGTCACATGACAGCTGACGCATACCATCCTGGGCCCCCAGCTGCAGTGTCTTCTTACCCTAATGCACCAGTAGGGAGAGCATGGCAGGATGATATACCTCAGACACAGTATGCTGTGGCTGGACACTATCAACCCCACACCACCCATGAAAATACACATGATACAAAAGGTCTGCTCTCTTATCCAGGAAGCATACCAGCCTTTGGTAAGTTTTCAGTTGGTACTCAAGTAGCCTATTACTAGGCTCCTTGGTGGGGGATAGGGCAACAAGAAAAGGGAGAGCAAAGCGAGCCAGGAAGAGAGGCTAGCTCGTTCTCAAGTTTCTTGGTGCATGCTACAGTACCGCTCAAAAGTAAGTTACCACCCCTTGCCTCGTTACTCACGAGAGGCGTCTCGTTACTCGCGAGACGAGTCTCGTTACTTGCGAGCCTTTGATCAATACGATATGAATCAAGCCCTTCGATGTCATACGCACATCAAACCTTCGATGGTCTTCGATGCGAACGCTTATCTTCAGTCATTGACACAACGCATTACCGTGTACTTACAGTTTTCTGACTGCCTCTCGCGAGAAACAAGACTCGCCTCGCAGGAAACGAGACTCGCCTCGCAGGAAACGAGACGCGTCTCGCGAGAAACGAGACGCGTCTCGCGCGTAGGTGGTAACTTACTTTTGAGCGGTACTGTACATATTTCCTTCGATATAGTAGACCACTTTAGCTTCGTATGTAAATTTTCCATTTCAGACCACATGATGTTCTCTAGAGAATTGTTCCATTGTCTATCTAAAATTTATTTGTTCGTATACTCGTGAATACATCATTCAGTTTGAAAGAAACAATTCTCCAGAGTAACATCACATAGTCTAAAATGGGACAACAAGCAAACCAAGCTAAAGAGTATTCCTCCCGTTCAAATAATCACTCTGCTTGAATAACTGTTCCCTTTGAAGGAAACATTCCTTCATTGTCCTTTAATAATGCTAGTCCTTTCCCTTCCCCTGTCAGTTAAAACTTGCATGTCAGTTCTAACAACAACAACAACAAGAAAGTTCTTGAAATACATCACAGGTTTCTATTCTTAGTGATTTATTTCATATGTACAGCACTTTATCACATTCTTGTCAGTTCTTGTCATAAAGCAGGTATAAATTGAACTCGCTAAATAAGCTTACCATAAAAGCTCTATCTTGGGCCCCGGCGGGGCTTATTTTAATTTCAAACCTCAAGAAGGGGGGGGGGGGGGGGGGGGAGGCTTATTGGAGAGGAGGGCTTAACAGAGAAAATTCACATTAATTTTTTCAAACTTCACTATTACACCACTAACTAAAACAGAACAAGAAATAGGTTATGTTTCACCATCTTACAAGATTATACATCATTTATACCCTAGCTCAACGATACTTCTGCAAATTAAAGACCACGTTTCAATATAAAGTGACTGAAACGCCAGTAAATATTGCCTGATGGAAATCAATTTAAATGCTATATAACATTTAAGTGATTTATTGCTTTTTCAAATACATAGCTTCTTTTTTGTGTCAATTTTGATTTATTACAGAAAAACACAAACTGGTCAGAAACACTAGGACCCAGACTTCTCCTCAGGAATCGGTTTCTTCAGAAGACTCCCCGCTCCAGACTCCTCTCCCTCGCAAACGACCGCCCATTCCAATCTCCCGTTATGACTTGCCAAGGTCTCGTGGACCTCGTTCTGATGTTGACAGGAGGGCGGAGAAGAAAGCTCGTGTGCGGTTTGAATCAGATGTTACTCCAAGGTTACCATCTTACATGAAAGAAATGACACACAAAGGTGAGCTAGTTGGTGACTTTTTACTTAGTAGGCCAACATTTTTTATCTGTACACTGATGTAGGCCAAAGAGAGCACGGCCTACAAGTTTCAGGAAAACACTTGTAGCTCAAGATTTTAGCCACTTTAGTTACTTTTAGAGAACACTATTGCTGAACATATCTGTATTATAAAATATTGAAAAACAAAAGGAAAGTTCCTAGACTGCAAAACAGTCGTTTTTTTTTCTCTAAATCGCTGGTCGCAAGGCGCGAAGCGCCGAAAGCGTGGATCCTAACGTGCAAAGCGCGCGAGCCTCGCACGTCTCTCCCCAGTCCTACTCTCCGTTTTCACACTAGCTCCAGACTTTTCGTTCAAAGACCGCGCGCATTCGTTTGACAGACCAACACAAAAATTACAACTGTTTTGCAGTCTAGAAAGTTCCAAAAAGCAATCTCGTACAGATGCAAAGTACCACGTGAAACAAAATTCTGCAAATGTTCGAGTGAAGAGTTGTTACTCTTTCCTATGTTTCTCACGGGACAAAAATTCCGCAAATCCAAAACTACATACATGTATATTGTAGTGATATTATTTGTTACATGTAAAGGCCATAACAAAGCGTGCCCTGGGTTAAAGGGACTATGTCACGCTATTTTAGGGAATTCTGTGACGTACAAACTGGCCATACCATCAGACAAAACCTCTAAATAGTGGCTGGAAAACTATAGAACCAGACAGCGGTAGATATTTGACTCACTTCGGAGGCTCAGAATTTTTTCTTCGCAGTACAATGCTGGTGTCAAACTGAATACAGTTACTTTCTTCATTGAATATGTTTTTATATAAAAACGGTCGGTAAAGAAGGCTTCCAAAATGGGCCATTGTAAACAATCTTCCTTACATACCCAATGCCGAATGCATGGCTATAAGGCTAAGAAAGAACACAACAGACAATTTTTTTACTTAAAACTGTCCCTGGTCAACTTCTTGATCGACCAACCTCGCTCAATGACGTTCCGCACCATCTTAATTTGAACATAAATATATGTACGTACTTTTTGATTATTATTTTCCAGGCCGAGGTCTTGTGAAAGAACTTGTGTCCCAGGACTCCGCGTTCAGAGGCGATGAGACCGGGATGGAGAGTCGTACAGCGCACGACAGGTAGATATATTTCAAATAACGCCCGATATGCAGGTGCATATATGCGTAACGAACAAGCCTTGTTGAACCCGCCATTTGTAAATAAATTAATTGTAACCATTAAAGCCTGGTTTTCACTAGCGACGCAAGCACAAGCGCAAGCACAAGAATCCTGTACAAGTGAAAACGAACGCAAGCACAAGCACAAGCGCAAGAACGAAATATTCACCAGCAAGATTTGATCATCGTTAAAACCACGTTTTTGTACATTTAACTGGCGGAAAACATGAATCTATTTGTTTTAACAAATAACACAATAATGTTATTTTATCTTGAAAACGAAACGAACAGTTTTCACAGCAATGACGTTTTTAAGCCTGGTTTTCACTAGCGACGCAACACAAGCGCAAGCACTAGAGCCCTTATTTCGCCGTGAAACGGGCTTGACGCAAGCACAAGCACAAGGATCAAAATATTTTGATCCTTATGCTTGCGTCGCACGTGAAAACGGAACATAACACAAGCACAAGGAAAAAAGCAGTGATTTTGATATGATTTGAAGGTATTTTTGAACAAAACAAAGGTTAGTTCAGAAAATTATCTCCGAAAGTCATTTGTGAGTTATTGTGCTTATTTTGCTTGCCTTGATTCTACGAAACAAAGTTTTAATAGCATTACCAGCAAGATTCGTAGAATCAAGGCAAGCAAAATAAGCACAATAACTCACAAATGACTTTCGGAGATAATTTTCTGAACTAAACTTTGTTTTGTTCAAAAAATACCTTCAAAATCATATCAAAATCACTGCTTTTTCCTTGTGCTTGTGTTATGTTTCGTTTTCACTAGCGACGCAAGCATAAGCGCAAGCACATGCAAGGATCAAAATATTTTGATCCTTGTGCTTGTGCTTATGCTTGCGTCAAGCCCGTTTTCACGGCGAAATAAGGGCTCTTGTGCTTGCGCTTATGCTTGTGCTTGCGTCGCTAGTGAAAACCAGGCTTAAACGATCAAACATTTTCATCGAGTTTTGCGCAAGAACAATGTTTGATCGTTTAAGCCTGGTTTTCACTAGCGACGCAAGCACAAGCGCAAGCTTAAGAGCCCTTATGTCGCCGTGAAAACGGGCTTTAAAGTGCCTATAACGTTTACCCCAGTTATAATGGATTTCGAAAATTTATGTCTGTCTAAGACGTTTTGCGAAGAAATAAATCGTATTCTGTGTTTAGTCTTTTTTTATCAGAGGACAAAATCCCCGAAAAGAGCCCATTTTCCGCCATTTTGAAAACAAAGGAGCAATTTATTGAGAGACTGGCACTAGCTTGTGACGTCAACCCAGTATCACGGCTGCAGAGCTTTGCTTGTTTATCACTTGATTCTCTGTATACCAAACTAGAAATATGCCGGGTAAATGTGTTGCGGGTGGATGTTCAGCCTTCCAGATTTGCAGAAGGGTATAGTTCTGTATGCTATACCTTCTTTGACGACGATCGTCCCGAAGCAAGGAAACACAGAAAGAAGTGGTCGATTTCGTAAAGCAAAAGGCCGATCCGAAACTCCTCAATATCGCTCCATTTAGCACCTAATATACCTTCATGCATATGCGTCGCTTCAGCTTTGTTGATGACGAGACAAGCCAGTGTTCCCAAGACTGAAATGAGACGATATCGGCATAAATGTTGTGCCAACTGTTCTTGCGAAACGTCGCCACCGATCGACGAGCCGCGGTGAGAACTGATAATTTGTCAACTGTTTCGATCTTAATTCTTTATTTAAGCTTTATAATAACTTAAGCTTATATGTACAGCCAATAACAAACCTACTGAAATAACTAGTAATACGTGAGACGCTCAAGAATGCGAAGAGGCGAATGGAGTCTTTGACATGTTGTGTCTGATTTGCACCATCAATGTTATATCACCAGAGAATAACTGATGTAAGCTTATATAATAATTTCTGGCAACTTACACTGTATTCTCAAACCGAAAATAACCTTAAGCTTAAGTTTATTAGGTTTTAAATCTTTATATTTTTTACTCATAAGGAGTGCAATATTCAGAATGGTGTCTGGATTAGGGAAGTGATTTACTTGAATCTTTCAATAATTGAAATTATTGAGGTGAGGGAGCTAAATATAAATTATGCAGAGTTGAACCTGGCCAAAATATAATGGCACTTTGAATTGTCTGGTGTCTGTTTTGCTTATCCTCTTATTGCTCATATCCTCTTAGTATATCTTGCTGAACAGACAATGTGTCTTATTACTCTGTAGATTATGTGGAGGATACACATGTTTGTATACAGACATTTCTTGTTGCTTAGGCCGGTTGCTATATGTAGGATTTGAGTGATGAATACAATGTTCTTCAAGCAAACTGCCTATGAAAGGGCATAAAAATGTAACCAATTGCCCAAGAAATCAACTGCAGTTACCAGTAACATAAACAAGTCTGAATTATACTGAGCAGAATGAGAAGTATAGCTATATATATAGTGAGTACATTTGAGATAACACTCATAATGTATTGCATGCTACAATTTTTTGTAGCTCTAGAATTTGAATCACTCATCAATTTTGTTTCTCAGCATTAATGTCAGAATTTTGTATGCAAAATAAAGTGCCAATTACCAATAACTTGTGAATGATTATTGACCTTATGTCTTATGTCTGTCGTACAGCAACTGCTATTAACCACTGTAAAACTAGTTATTCAGCAGACTGATAATTATTCCTTTCCTGCATGCATCAGTTTATTGTTAAAAACAATGCTGTTACTTCCCCATCTCAAAGCAGTCAACATAGAGCAACCAGTACTTATTATGGGAACCTAAAACAGTATCGTGGAGGTGCGGTGGTCTGGTGGTTAGTGCGCCAGACTTCTTTCTGGAGGGTCGGTGGTTTGAGCCTGGTCTCTGCCATTGTGTTGTCTCCTTAGACAAAAAACTTGCTCCACATTATCTGTTTCTATCCATGCAGGTTTATAAATGGGTGCCGGCATAACCATTAGGGAAACCTAACAAAATGCCGGGGGTAACCCTGCGATGGACTAGCATCCCAGTTAGTGGGGAGTAGCAGTACTCTTAGCCACTTCATGCTATGGAAACCAGAGATACAAGTGTCTGCCTGGCCATGCACTTGGCTCTAAAAGACTTTGCTTCATTTCTAGCCTGTCGGCGCCCAGCTCGCTTTGCTCACCTCAGTCCACACTCGGCTCCCCAATTTTTTTTGCCCTATACCCCACTTAGGAGCCTGTTCACAGGCTACTTTACTTCACTTTAAAACAGTAATTCAGCATCTTCAGTTTCAAATCCAGCATTATATGCAGATGGCTCTGGAAATGTTTTTCTTATGGTATGATACTGCTACATGCAGGCAAAGGTATCCTTTTTCCACCCAAGTACCCATGAACAAGGCAAGTGAATTTGTGATAAGCAATACCACGCAGTAACAGATCTAGAAGATCTCAAGGTTTAGGGCAGTGCAACAGACCATAAGTTTATTCATAGACTGATTAAAATATAAAAATAAAAAAAAGACTTGTATTAATTTCAGATTTTTTATTTCTCACAAGTGGATAGAAACTAGCAATGCGCATGTCAGACAGCAATACTGCATTACATGTATATTGACGACGTTGAAATAAAATATATTCCCTGTATTGGGCTATATGGAATATATTTTCTTCCAAGTAGCCGTCAATATAATGCAATAAATATTGCCATCTCAAAGTTATATTACAGTGTTATAGGAAAATGTTCACAGGTTTTGGGTGAAATGTTTGGGATCACTGGTTTATAGAGGACTGTTGACATAAAAATTACAATAACATAATGAGCAAAGTGGTGGGGTACATGTATCTAATCGCTTAGACTTTAAAACATTTTCACAAATATTATAAACTATTTTGCGATTTTGAGACGGCAATGCTGCATTTAATAATTTATTGACGGCTACTTGGAAGAAAATATATTCAGTTGGAGAATATATTTTATTTCAACGCCCGTCAATATCATGCAGTATTGTCGTCTGAAATCACAATTACTTTTGTATCACAATTCGACTGTTTTTCAAAAACGAAAGCAAAATTTAAGATTACTTGCACTGATTAAAATGTAATTTCTTACTCCTCGCGAAGTGTTTACACGCAAGGATTGTAAGTAGAATCAAATATTTGTTTTGGCAGAAAAGTTATTGTATCTTTATGGAGATTTCTAACTACCCATACGTCGACAGAATCGGTAAATAACGCAAACTTGATGAGCTATTGCTACAAAACTTTTGATTCAAAACATCGATTGCGTGACTTGCGCGCAGTCCTTGTATGATTTTAAATAAGCTTACGTCTGGGTCCAACTTTGTTCGCCTTTGCTCTTCATCTAATATCGCTTCTTCAACTTCAATCACGTACCCTGGGACGTAATTGAATCTAGAATCATCTGAAGTTGGCTAAGCGTTATAGGCACTTTAACGCAAGCATAAGCATAAACGCAAGCACAAGGATCAAAAATTTACCTTTTCCTTGTGCTTGCGCTTATGCTTGCGTTCGCATTATTCTAGTGAAAACGGAACACGGCATTAGCACAAGGGAGTCTCGTACCTTTGGCCAATTAAAACACTCGTTCTAGGTCCCTCTCGCGTAAGCATGGCCTGTCGCAGGAAATTCAAAATGGCGGAAGCAGTACAAGTAAACTTCGATGAAAAGTTTGCCGAGGCTGTGAGGAATTACCGCGTTCTTTACGTGAAAACGGAACATAACACAAGCAAAAGAAAAAAAGCAGTGGTTTTTATATTATTTTGAAGGATTTTTTTAAACAAATCAACGATTTTAAAAGCGTCTTTGCCGTGAAAATTGTTTGTTTCACTTTCAAGCAAAAATAACATTACTCGAGCTTTCAGTAAATGAGTAAAACAAATAGATTCATGTTTTCCGTCAGTGAAATGCACAAAAACCTGGTTTTAACAATGAGCAAATCTTGCTGGTGAATATTTCGTTATTGCGCTTGCGCTTGCGTTCGTTTTCACTTGCGCAGAACTCTGGTGCTTGCGCTTATGCTTGCACTTGTGCTTGCGTCGCTAGTGAAAACCAGGCTTTATAACCGGATCAAACATTTTCATCAGAAATTTAACGTGACGGACAATATGTTTGATTGTTTAGCCGGTGATGTTGATCGTAAACATCGTTCTTCACGCAAAATGTTGGATGGAAATGCTTGAAGTAGCCCCTACTAAACGATCAGACATGTTCATCCAACACGATGTTGGGTGAATATAATTGGGTCATAAAGGGAAAATTGATATGTAACTGAACGAAGAATGAAATGCTGTACTTTCAGTACGAAGATTGAACAGTTTTTCAGTATTCTACACTGTTCTGGAAAAAAAGTGAATATATTTCATTATTATACGACATAGCATTTTAGAGTGCGGATACGCACAAAGACGAGCGCAGATATGAGACCGTATTACATGGGTCTCAGTCCCCCTGACCGCGCGCTACGGAAAACACTGTTGAAAGCCTATATTTTAGGAAAGATATTATGTCGTATAATAAACAATTTATTCAGCTGAAAGTTGTGTAATACGGCTGGGCATTTTTACTCGTCAGTGTTTATTTTTTCTCGCCTAAAGGCTCGAAAAAATAAAAACTGACTCGTAAAAATACCCAGCCGTATTACACAACTTTCCGCTGAATAACCTCTATTTATTATACGACATAGCATTTTAGAGTGCGAATACGCACAAAGACGAGAGCAAATATGAGACCGTATTACACGGGTCTTAGTCCCCCTGACCGCGCGCTACGGAAAACACTGTCGAAAGCCTATATTTTAGGAAAGATATTATGTCGTATGTATAATAAACAATTTATTCAGCGGAAATTTGTGTAATACGGCTGGGTATTTTTACGAATCAGTGTTTATTTTTTCTCGCCTAAAGCTCGAAAAAATAAAAACTGACTCGCTGAACAACCTCTTTGTATAACGCCCTACGGGCTCAACCTCGTTCCCAGGGTCTCTCATCTTCTGGGAACGAGGTTGCTACGGGCTCACCAAAATACTGCAAGACGTGTAGAAATATTCATGAAGAGGAAATCCTGATTGCACCTGAGGAATCTGCTTTCGTTTTATTCCATAATAATAATAATAATGACTTTATTAACGTGTCAACGGGGCATAGCTGATAGTGGAACCCTCTACTAATTGGGGACACCTATAATCTAAATACAAAATAAAATATCACCTATTTACAATTTTATAAAAATAAATCCATCCTAACTATACAATAAAACTATAAAACTGTACAAGACTAAACAGAGGAAACAATGGGAAGCGAATCAGAAAACTGATTGTTTTTCGTTTTGTCAAAGCGGAACTCGGAAGCGAGAAACAGCAACGGTCTTTAGGAAGTCTAAAATAAGCCAAGTGAATTTACGAGGAAGTCTATATCACGTAGATTGTATTTCCATCCGACAACTTGTTGTTTTATTTTAGCAAAGACATGTTCAATTATTCTAATCAAGTGAACTTCACCTGCGTGGGATGCCACCTATATTTTGTGTTCATGTCAAGCCAGTCGGCTTAATGCATGAAAGGAGTGTCACTTTGTCATGTTCACTTGTCAAAAGTCCACTCGCCGGAAAGGTATAAGTCATATTCCTGTTCGCTCCAAACCACGTACAAACATTTTATAAGATAACTTATCCGCGCGGAAGTTTGTACGGCGGCGACATTAAAATACCGGTGTTAGTTTTCATGACCTCTTGTTTATGGTTGGGGCACGTTTCCCTTTATTATGTCCGCTTTATTCTGGTGTACTTTTAGGAAGTCTTTGTTCAGGGAAATAAACGAGTACACTGGTGGTTTTCATCAATGTTACAAAAACTATTTGCTTTCATGAACAACATCAGAAAATTAACAGCTTATAGAGCAGGAAGAAAGAAACGTTGTGTCCAAATTATAGCTTTGTAGTGTTTTTCGTAACCGAGTTATTACACAAATAATTTTCCGAAAATTACAGTACTTAATTAGTATGCAGCCGCCATGTTGGTGTCCTTCAGAGGGATACAAATATGGCCGCCATAAAATTGCACAAGAAGTAGAGTAGATTCTACCAGCAATTATCATCAGCTTTCACTTCAAAGCTCTTTAGATATCACTTCCCAATTATTATCACGTCTGAAAATTTAAAAATGACATACAAATATCCGTTTCTGTGGAAGTTCAGAAACACGTTCATCCGGGACATCACAAATTTCAAAATGCTTTATTTTCAAAACGAAGCACTGAATCGATACCAAACTTTACATAGAGATTAATGTTTTGTATATCTAGAATATGTGAAAATAATAGCTTTGTATAGAATTAACAGTTTAGATTTTAGTATTTTGATGACCTCTGAGATGAAAACCACCACATGCAGCTAATTATAATCTAAATCTCTTACCTTACGTAAGCTTCATGACCTAAGATGGTACGGTAATATTAGGTTATTATCCCCGTTGGCAGACAGGCCGGCGATTTGATTTCATAATTACTTAATTAAGAGTTCCGCTGTTGGGATAGCGAGACTTGGAGCAGTCTCTAGTTTTCGTTGCCACAGCTGAACGCTCAGTGTTGGAAGAAAAATAACACCGACTGTCTACTGTGAGCGGAACATGAAGAGCTATCACCCCAGAAGCAAGATGAAAGAAAAAAGAATGAAAGAAAAAACAGGCGATTTCTTGTACAGCGAACGTCAAAAACCATACCCAAATGTTCCGCTGAAGATTGATTTTACTTTTAGCTTTGTATAGTATTGGCTGTTTGCCAATAAGGTAATTAGTCAAGTTCCTGTTTCCTTCTCAGAAGAGCGGCAGCGCGAAAGCTGGAGACGAGACCATTGCCGCCAGGCAGGGGAGTGGAATTCTAATGCTCTCAGTCGATCAGTCTTCGACCAGTCTTCCGCTCGCAGAAGGAAGTTCCCTGGGTGTTGTCGTGAAGTGCAGTGGCAACTGACCACAACCTTTTTATAGTTCACATAGCCAGTTTTTTCTTTCATCTGTTCTTTCGATGTGAAACAACAGACAGGAAATCGTTCGCATGTTATCATGGTTATACTAGTCTTCCCAGTAGACTGCGACACTCGCGATTTTTTTGGCCGTCTACGGGCGTTTGAAATTTGAACTCGAGGCAACTGAATTATATGACGTGATATGATAGCCGTTTTGTTGAGCACGCGATCGGTAAAGTACTTTGCGATGATCGAATTTCAACTTGCTGCGCGTCCGGATGTGCTCAGACAGTTTATCAAGTTACGCTATCAGCGAGTTTCAGACATAAAGGCAATTTTTTATACTTGAATGGATGGGAACACGAGTTGAAATCCGCATTTTTGGCGTCTTTCTTGTGAGCGCGGTTTCATTTTACTTCCACGAATACATATTACACAACGGAATGTCACGTGACCATGCTTGTGATGCACCATATGCGCGTTATTTATACCACATGTCCATGTCGTGTGCATATGGTGCATCACAAGCATGGTCACGTGACATTCCGCTGTGTAACATTCATGTATTCGTGGAAGTAAAATGAAACCGCGCTCACAAGAAAGACGCCAAAAATGCGGATTAGTTGACATGTATTTTTATTAACGAACAATGACTGGAATTGAGTATTCCAATCCTTGTTTCCTAAGGCAAGGGTCATAGTTGAGTAAGAAGTGGTTGGAATCGATATGATATGTTTGCATGTGTCGTGTGCGGGGTGCGTGTATTGATACCTGTACGTGTTGTATGCGAGGAGTCTGGGGCGGGGTTAGGTTTGGTTTCCTGCATCATGAAACTTCCAGTTCAAGTGGGAAGTTTCTCGCATTTAAACTGGCGTGTTTGATGTCATTTGGTCGTTTTATATCAAAATTCCAGTGTATGTTTAGCTAACGCTTCGCTTGCGGCGCAGTTTCCTGTGTTTTCTTTTTGGTTTGAAACCAAGCTGATGAACACACGTCCCCGGGCACACGCCCCTACGCCCTGTCAAGTCTTGCAGCCCCCGCCTTTGGGGCGGTTTAATTAGGAGCTGATAACGTTTGTCAAACAATATCTAACCCCCTATGATAGCACTTATAAGCCAAAGTTACAGCACAGAGGAAGTGCTTACTCTCCCTTGGGGAAAATACAAATCCTTGCTTACCCCGAGCCCATTAGAGCCCATTACCCTGGGCTCCTAGCCGAAACTAACTTCTTGAGCTATAATAAATGGGTAATTTGGAGTGATAATGAAGGGACATGCGCAATTTATCAGCCCTATAAATTCCACGATCTCTGAGCTTCGCGCGTGATATAAAGATGTACGAGCGGAGAGGGCCTGGTGTCTAATGGAATGACTCGTGAGTGATGTACTGTACTTGTGGTTAGTTTCGTAAAACGCGAAATTCCTGTTTCATTTCTGCTCACGCGGTTTATTTTAGTGGAGGTAATATTTACAGGTGTTGTGGTTTGTCTTCAAGGACGTATTGTTTTACAATAAAGATGTTGCATTTTCAAAGTTCCTCTGTCTGTTGTGCTTATAGTTTGCGTGACAGCTTTTTGTATCGGAAGTTGAATGTCCGCTCTTGTGGGGGACACGGTACACCCTGTTGGAATATTATGTTTCCATGTTAAAGTACACGTCTCATGTTTGCACGCGTTCGTGCGTATAAACATTAGCTTGGTTATATAAACACTTGCTGGCACTGCCTCGGGGGGAGGGTTTTTTTTAATTTATTTCCTGTGAAACTGCTGTGTCAAAAGTAAATTGCAGTTTAACCTCTTTACACGTTGTTTACAGACCTTTGTCTGTTTTCAGACAAGCGGAATATGTAATGTTTCCTTGCATGCTATTATTACTTTCATAAATGATGAACAAATGTGCTTATAGGATCCTCATCATAGCATCAACGTGGCGTGTCTTAGCATTGCTTCATTTGCGCATGCCTGGGGTTAGGTTGTAACAAAGACCAGCTACAGTATAAATATTACTGATGCCCTGTTGGGCAATACATTGCCGTGAAGGATACACAATCTAGGAACGTTTTAGACATTTGACTTGTATACAAGAAAAAAAAAATTAACAACAATTATTGCGTTGGCGTTGTTGACACGAAACTCATTTGCATTGTCGTTTTGTTTCGTTTCTCATTTAGCTAAACGCTTCCTTTTGAGAATTTGATCCGAATTTACATGTTCAAATTTCCAAAAATAACCTATAAACACGCCACGGATGATTCAAATTCTTGCCCTGTGACAATCTGTGACAATCAATACTGGCAGTGTCTGCTGCGTGCAGTGAGATCAAGTGACGCCATCTCTCACAATAGCCTTATTCATTACAAACTGGATTTGTTTCAAATGCAATTTATTGTATCCGGCGTCGAAGCATTGAACCATAGAGCTCGCATAATAATTCGCTTTTATTTTCCGGAAAGAAAGCTTATGTAAACTCACACAGGACGTGCGGTTTTCTTTGTATAATCGTTCCTTTGCCTGGGGTTGGTAACCGTGGAAATGTTGACGTCATCGACTTACATTCCATACATTATTGACGCGCGTAGTCCCTTTGTTTCGTGGAATATGTTGAACATGATACTTTCTTGTTTGATTCCGCTGTTGCTTTACAGTGTGTATGATATTCCCTTTTCGGGCTAATTAGTAAACGATGAATTTTTCTATTCACGGGTGAATTCCCTTCCCTTGCCAAATGTGTAGGCCGATTTTTTTTTTCATCTTCCGATCCGTCGTCGTGTCGCGAAGGAAGTTATTGGTAGATCACATGATCATCATACTAATGAATATTCATATTTGTTGGCTGTTTGTCAAACCGAATTGCATCATCGTTTTCGGCAGAAATCTTCTACGTGGTTCATGTGCCAGTTCGAATTACGTTTCATTGCGCTAAATGAAGTTTTCAGAGTTCGTTCTGCCTGCAAGATTAGTTCTGGTGTGGTATATTTCGTAATTTATATCACGGTTCGTCGCCCCGCCCTGTGAATTTGTGCACTTCATGATTCATCGATTGCTGTGACGTCACAGGAAGTGTGTGTGAGTTCATTCATTGTTTTGACGTATTACCTTGGAGCGCGGTTCGGTGACTGATATGATAATTTCCCAACGAACCTAAATTTAGACTTTTAGAGGGCACATTGGGTGATCGAATTTCGCGTCACATATTTATTTGATGGTAATTGTTTGAGCTTGTCCCTCGTTTCGTGGATTAGAGTTCTGGGTCCTTCTGTTGGGAATTTTCCGATACGGTTGCTCGATTTCCTAGTACGAGGTATTTTTCATGAGCACACGTGCCTTCGATAACGTAATTGCCACATCGATTGACCGAAGGCGAACACAGTGACATCTTCATTACACAGCAACGGAGTGGCCGCTCGTTATGAAGGAGGAACTAGCAGTTACCAGACAGGACAAGCCATAATTTCATGCTTGGAGGAGGACTCTAGTTTCGCTTACTGCTGAATAACATTTTGGGAACACGTTTGCAAATATTCCGGTCTACTCGTTCAACATGTCGGCTACCCCTCGCTTCCATCGGCAACATTGCTTCTTATGCGATCTTCCTCACTCTCCGTGGGCAATTTTACAGGATTTTTCGGAACCCGTTTGCCGCGGTTGTTGTAACTACGAAGGGCCCGACCGAATAGAAGATGTGATACATTATTCTAGAATTTTAAGGCGAACGTGGGAAAATAACGAGGCGAACAGGGGCCGTGGAGTGAAAACAGAGCGACTCAATTCAGCGGGGTCGTCAATCTCTTCAACTCCCAGTCCGCCGCCCGCTAACGGTACAAACTACCCTCCACAATTTTCAGAGCAAAGGAAAGGCGCTGGAAAACTGCAGAACCCTCATAGAATTGCGGATGAAAGTACGGAAAATTCACACGGGCACGGGAGCGCTGAGGCAGTAAATGGACCTGGCTCGAAAGTAACTCGACCTCCAGGAAATATTGGTTCTCGTGAAATGGAAAGACGAGGCTCCAGTTTCAACATCGAAGACGCTAGGTATGCAAACGGAAATACGTTACAAAGACACCATACACCCTTGACCCCAAATGGACCTCAACACAATTTTGTAGTTGATGGCCCACGGCCAGAACTTATACGGGAAACTCTGACCATATTGAACCGGTCTTGCCCGTTTGATATCAGATTCAAGAAAGATTATGCTTTCGTCGGCCGCGTGTTTGCTTTCGATGTCAGCTGCAAACCTGGGATTGACTATGAACTGAAAATTTTCATCGAGTATCCTCGAGGCTCTGGGTGTGTTTTTCAAAGTGCATCGGGAGTTGCTAAACAGATGTACACGGAGTCTCTGAAGGAAATGGCAAAGCCACTTTCTTCTGGATTCAAATATTTGGAATATGAAAAAGATCGTTCAAAAGGAGAGTGGCGATTGCTGGGAGATTTTCTACCTGAGCCAGTGCGTTTGTTCAAAGAAGCTATAAATCATGAATTTCTAGCTAAACCCCAGCTAGATGCAGATTATCCAGTTTTACCCAATGTGAACCTCAGCTTCAACCGGTCAGGCCCCCCTTATGGTCGAAAGCGTAAAGGTGCAATTGATTTGGAAGAGTTTGAAGTCGCAGCTGGTAAGCGTGCAGGAGTCATGCATGGGCGCATGACTCGTGACGACACCTTGCATGGTGTGTGGATGCCAAACCAATCACCAGACGGTGTCAAATTAGCAGTGCATGTACCTGGTACACCACTGCCGCCAGGTACACCTGTCAGCTCCATACCATCTGCGTCTGTTCCACCAATGGTCTCACTCGCAGTATCCAAGGGTTCTTCTAGCTTGTCTGTCTCTGAACAGCACACCCGTGCACAAGTTAAATCTCCCATGGGCACCATGATGAACCGATTTGAATTACCGGCCAGTTCTGTGCTTCGCGAAGACTCAAGAAGTGGTCCAAACACTCTTGTGGCTGGTTCACCCGGCGCTGAGCGACTGTCGCCACGGCCGCACCAATCACCGAGACCCTTACCAAGCTCTGCTGGAGCAAAAGGCGCCGATACTCAAGGAGACGGTGAAGGGAAGGGAAGAAGCACCACGGTGAATATTTTGACGTGCAGCCTTTGTCGTGACAAGCTGGAGGACACGCACTTTGTACAGTGTCCATCAATATCTCACCACAAGTTCTGTTTCCCCTGTTCTCGTGAGAGTATTAAAAAGCAGGGAGCAGGCTCAGAAGTGTTCTGTCCCAGTGGGGAGCGGTGCCCGTTACAGGGGAGTGATTTGCCCTGGGCTTTTATGCAAGGAGAAATTGCTACCATTCTTGGAACTGAATATGCCGTCAAAAAGGAAAAAGAAACATAATTGAAAGACAAACGTTTCTTTCGGACTGTTCTAAAATATTAAATACCATAAGAAGCAAAATCATTTAGTTGCTAGTAATATTTTTTTTCATGTGTGCGTGTGTACATTTTGTGCTGTTACGTATTTTTCAAATAGATTTTCCATTGGTAATCATGGTATTTTCTATGTGAAGAGTTTTAGTAACGTGCTTCTAAAAGCAAGTTTTCTTGTTTTTTGAGATTTTTTAGTGCGTGTTATGATAAGATCTTTTTGTCTTTTCATAGTAAATTGACAAGTGATTACACTTTTTCGTACTTCTTGTCCCAAGTGCCAATCATTACAGCAACATTGCAGTGTCCGTATTGTGAAGTTGTGGGTGGTGGAATATACAATTTATAGAAAGAGTCCGTGTTTAATTAAGAGGCTAAAAGAGCTGTTAACTTGTAGGAATTTCCTTGTCTACAAGAACAGTGGAATGTTATTGTATGCTGTTCACAGTAGTCTTTTATGTACTATACTAATGTCAGGGTGATGTGAACACTTCTTTACCAGGAAATTGTGGAGAAGTTTGTGCGATAGAGTCAATATTATGTAGGAATTGTGTGGCTTGTGCAGTGTCTTTATCTTGCATTGTAGCATTCTAGTTTTTGGTGGAATCAAGGGTGATATTATATTAATGTACACTCTTTTAGTGTGTTTATTAATGGCAGTAAAAGTAGTCAATGCTATAAATTATTGCAGGGCTAAATATTCTGTTTTTTACACAACACAGGGCTGCAAATATATTTTTTTCTTGAAAGGACATGTGTCCAATTAAGTCACCATTTTGGTCGGACAAAACAAAAATGAGGTCAGACATCATATTACAGTACTGCTTGATAAGAGAACCTGCTAATCCAATGCGTTGTCAACGCAGAGTAAACTAGTTTGCGTTTAGAACAAAACGTTATAATGTGTTAGCTTTTGCGTTGGAAGGCAAAAAATTATCCGGACATTATGTCTGACAACAGTTGGGATTTCATTGGACAATGGCAAATTTTGGTCGGCCATTGTCCGATGACCGACTGTTATTTTCAGCCCTGCAACAGCTCTCCTTGTTACAGTGGAATCCCGATTTCTCGAACCTCTAAGGGAAACCAAAATTGGTTGAGAAATTGGGAGTTTGAAATATTGTGGGTAAAATTACAGTGAAACTTGAAATCCAAAGGAAATGACAGAAATTGAGGGTTTGAGAAATCGGGATTCCACTGTATTATATTTCCTGGAATCATTTTGGTCAGTGAGTTAGTGTGTGTTGTATGCTGTTTAGCTCCTCTGCGATGAGGTATTATTAGCCTTTCATTTTGTAATATAAATAGTTGAGAATCAAGAGCACCAGGCATAGATCCAGGAAAAAACTTGACCAGTTTCCTAGAATCTGAGCGTGGAATTTGTTTAGATTTTCACTCTCTAAACTGCCATTTGCCGCGATTTTGAGTCATTTAAAAAATCTGACCTATTAACACAAAACGTTAAAACCGTTCTGGATCCGCGCCTGTGCACCTTAAAGAAGTTTGTTTTTTCCCAGGAAATGGATATTGTGAAAATTTCACATTAATCCAGCTTTGTGAAATACTGGAATTTAATGAACAAACCTGTACATAGGTAACATGCTGGTCTTGTAGTGAATAGTTAGTTACCCAATCATGTTTCTTAATGAAGAGAAGCTGAAACTACATTTTGAAATCTTACAAATTGTATAGTTTTTTTGATTAAGGGCTTTACAATCGTAGAGATGAGTTAGCTAAAAGTAATGTAGAAGTGCTGTCAAATGTTATTTTTTTTGGAGAGTTTTTTGTGCAAAATGATTGATTTTATTGTACAGATTGTATTAGCTGTTTAGTGTCATTAAAGATGTGTCTGACAATTTTAGACTTGAGTCATAACTGAAAATGAACAGTTACAATATTAAACCTTTACATAATGTTAGACTGTTCAATATTAATCAAAACAATATAAAAATTATTGTCAAACTCAGCAATATATTTAAATAATGCTGACTATCAAATTTATAATTATGTGGAATTTACAAATAATGAAGTCAGAGCAAAATTAACTTTTATCATTAATTTTTGGAAATGGCCAAATATGCGAGAAAATGGTGACTATCAATATAATTATGTGGAATTTACAAACAATGATAAAGTCAGAGAAAATTTAACTATTATCATTAATTTTTGGAAATGGCCAAATATGCGAGAAAATGGTGTGAATTAGAAATTCCATTCCTTTCATTGGTGAACTTTTATTACAGTTTTTGAAAATGGTAATACTAAGAGGGGGTGGGGGAGGGGGGTTAGGGGTGGGCCTAGATCCATGCCCACTCAGATTGGCTTCTGCTGAGTTGCCAAACCTCAACTTGTGTTTCTTTGACTTAGATGGTAAATGTTTTCTATTTCTTGATTATTGAATCAAAATAATCAAGAAGTTGTTATATTTACTTGCTGTCATAAGGAATTGCATCTGTAAAAACTCCAAGCTCAGTCAGTCAGGCTAGATTCTCATTCTATTTTATGGTCAACTGCCACAGGTTAGGAAAAAGTTGGAAAAAAAACTCCAGGTCAGAAAAGTCAGGGAATTTAGTGTCTGGTCAGAGAGATTCTAAATTTCTTGTCAAAGTCTGGGAATTTTTTTTAAGAGAAGAGCAGGTCACGTGACCACACAATTAGCCAATCGCGAGCCCGCCGCCATTTTGAAACAATCAAAATCTCCAATATTTTGGAGACACGTGACCTGCTGTTCACCAGGGTCTTCTTCGCGCCCACCCGCCATCTTGAAAGCGGAGATGGCCCTGGGGACGAGGTTGTTAAGGTTGCTGCAGGTTTTGATCATGTGTGTGATAATGATTGTCTCATGGTCAATGACAAAAATTAATAAATTAAAGCAAATTTAAATTCATATTTTTAATTTGATCAGTCTTGTTGTAGTCAGTGAAATTGCGGGATGCTTGTTGATTGGTAACTGCTGCTCAGTGAAAGTGAAGCAGACAATTTAAATGTTTAATAATAATTATTAATAATAGAGCTGTTTCAATTGAGTGTCATAAGACCACAAGCATGTACACTCCAAGCAAATGCCCATTACTGGCATCAAGCTTGGAAAATGCTTATAACCAAGTCGAGATTGCATGGTTTTGCATCTGTGATTGGTTGAGTAAGTGTCACAAGGTTGTTAAACCAGTCACAGGGCATCGCGAAGCACATTCATTGCACATCAAATTGTATGATCATGTTATTTTTTGACCCTTCAATTAGGTGATGAAAATCAGCAGCAGTCAGCTAATGGTTGGTGTTTTTCTTTCTAGCATTGGTGTTCTTCCAGTGAGATCTGAGACTGTTGCACTTTCAAATGATGTTGGAAAAATCAAGACAGAGTTAAGGGATATTCTTACTGTGAGTAAATAGACAAGTTCTTAATTGTTCACGTAAGTTACTGGGCAAACTCTTATGTTGCTCCGCCCTACACCCAGGAGTAGATTGGTACTGATGAATTGTTAGGGCAACCTGACTAAAAATACTGGGGGTTACCTGTGATGGACTAGAATCCCATCCAGGGCCGGTTGTTCAAAGGACGATTAATTAAGCTAATCCAGGATTAGCGCGAATTTTGATTTCAGTTTTGTAACTTTTCAGTGAGGTTTTCTGTTTATATTTTTGTCTTTCTGTTTTGACTTTGACTAATCTCAAACTTTACTAAACATTAGCAGAGAAAAACACTTTTATACAAGAGAAATTAAAAGCTTGATTAAGTTTTAATCCTGGATTAGCGTTAATCAGCTTTCGAACAACCGGGCCCTGGGGAGTAGCAATACTCCAAGTCACTTCATGCTATGGAAAACATCAAGTTTTCTACTAATTTGTTGGGCCCAGTGGCCGACCTTGTCAAGTTTTTTACCTGAGACCCCTCTCTTATCTCTTAACACTGTTGTGGGCTGGCATTTTATGCAGCATGGACATCTTGAAGGTTTACAGTTAACATAAACATAATTTTAGCCAGTTTTATTTTTTTATACCGACAATACTTTGAAACTTTATACCACTGCCTGACACAGGAAACTGAGAGGCTTAAACAAGAGTTGGTTCAACAGCAACTAGTTAAGGTGGGTACTATTAATAGGACCTGGATGACATCATGAACTTTATACATAAAGTATTGATGGAAACTAAGGAACTTATTTAAACACAGCTGATTGCATGCAGAAATACAGTGGAACCTCTACTATGGTACATCTCCATTAAGGGGACACAAACTTTTGTCCCAGCAAAATTAATGCTCATAATATGATCTTTGTAATCTATTACAGTGGAATCCTGATTTCTTGAACCCTCGATTTCTCAAAACCCCCGATAACTCGAACCAAAAGTTGTTTCCCTTGGACTTGTTTTCACTGTAATTTTACCCCCGATATTCGAACTTCACGATTTCTCGAACCAATTTTCATTTCCCGTGGAGGTTCGAGAAATCGAAGTTCAACTGTACCTCTATTAAAGCTAGGGACACCTCTATTAAGGGGACATTTTCCTTGCCCCAAGGGTGTCCCCTTGATATAGGTTTTACTGTATACCATTTTGTTTAGTAGAAGCTATTTATTGTGTAACATTACTACAGGTTGAACATTTTGTAGCCAGGCTTGCGCATTTAAAGTTTCAAGGAAGGGACTGAACTAGTCTTACATGTACCTTACTTTAGGTAGGCTTATTAAACCAATGGTGATTCTGTTAAAGTATTATCTTTTTGAATTTGTCCATTTTATAGGATGATGTTCATTTTCATCCATTACCATTTAGACCAACTGGCCCATCGCCTCTTGATGAATATTTGGTGAGTGTATTTTACATTCACAATAATTATCAGCTGTGTGGCAGCAGGCACGGTGGCCTAATCAGTAATGGTTAGCATGTTGTACTCCAGATCGAGCAGTCCGGGTTTGAGCCCTGGCCGGGGTCATTGTGTTGTGTTGTTGGTCAATATACTTTACTCTTACATTGCCTCTCTACCCAGGAATAAATGGGTACTGGTGAATTGTCAGGGCAACCGGACAAAAATGCTGGGGGTTACCTGCAATGGACTAGCATGCATCCCATCCAGGGGAGTAGCAAATAATTAATCTCCTTTGGCCACAGTGTTTTCTGTGCATGTCTTTTTATGATTGATCTGATTTCTATACCATTTAATCAATTTATGCATGACTAAATGGTAGACTGGCAGTATATAGGCAGGCAAATGTCTAGCACTGTGGTTGAAGAGGGTTGTTTTTAATAATGCTCACCATGAATTTGATTATTCTGTATGTCACAAAAACTGAACAATAAAAGTATTGTTTGCCATGTCTAGTAACTTAATTTTGGAAATTAATATTCGTTCAATCTAAAGATTGACAATCACATCAGGATCGGCTAGACTTGCCACAAGTCGTCTTCTTTGAGCGAAACCGAGCGATGCGCGACAACGATCGAGGAACGTCGCGAGAAGATGACTTGTTTCACTTGCAGGGATTTGAATCAGAGCCTCGATTTTTGGCGCGAAAAAATGATTGACATTTCTCAAATTTCTCGTAAAACATTTCCCAGATTGTTTCTATATATCGCCAAACTCGAGAGAAATAATTTGTATTCAGTGCGGGGTAGAAACGCAGACAAGAGGAGGAAGCTGTTTCAGAAAGTTTTGATTCTGTTAAAGCTCTATTGACTGAAAAGCGTGGAGAAATGGCAAACTAAACGGTAAAATTTTCGGAAAACCTTCAAGACGCGAAACTAAATTCAGCCGGCGGAACGAAAATATTCCTTCCTAAAATCACACAGAATCACAGCGAGATCGAGCAAACCCTTACGTTCAGAATAGGATAACGTTGATTGTTATGTAAGTCGTGAAAATAAAAAAATAACAAGCTTACACACAAGCCAAGTAAAACGTAATTTTATTCACCTGTTTGAATGTTTTGAAGCTTTCCGCTGTCAATCCTACATTGATAAAACAGCAAGTACTTGACTTTTGCGAATTTCGATCTACAGTATTTGCTTAATACGTGACCTTTGCGAGTTTTGATCTGTTTGCTTTATACAAAAATTGTATTGTGTTACTGCGTTATTTGATCTTGTTGTTTTCGCTTTTTAGTCCCAGCAGGCGGACCTTGTATATACCCCATAATTCCTTATAATATCAGCTTCCAGAAACGTTTTTATTAGCTAAGTTCACGTTTCCGGTGATTATTTATTATTCTGCAATATAAATTAGTCTATATTTATTTTATAGAAAGAAGGTGATTACTAGACTCAAAATAAGAGAAAAAATTGATAGGTCACCGTACTCGTTTACGAGAAAATGACGATTTTTCTCTCTGGCGAGCTTAGCCATAAAGGAAAAGCCGCCATTTTCTTTATGCGCGTGCTAATTACATGTGAAATCATGCGCAGTAAGGATGCGCAATGCAATACTAAGGAATCACCTTAATAGGGGTTGGCCGCTTGATAGCTGGCCGTTTAATAGGGGTTGGCCGTTTAATAGGTGGCCGCTTCATTGGGGTTCGACTGTATTTCAAAACTTATCTAAAGTATTCACTTACTTTTTTGTATCACAGGAAACAACACATGTATCACATCCACCAAGAAATCCACCAACATCAAAACCATCAGGTTAATATTATTAACTATAATTTATTATAATATATTTATTGCTTTTTGTGTTGCAACCCCACTCCCCACAAGGGGAAAGGGAATAATTTATAAAGTCTATTTTATGTAGAGCCATTCCCAATAGTTTTTTTGTATTTTATTTATCATTCCCAATAATTATACCACTTATAATTATCTATCAAATTAATTTTATTTTCTGTTGTTGATAATATTATTGTTGTTTGCTCTAGCCTTTTTGCCAACAAACTCACGGTATCACTTTGCTGATGCAGAGCGCATCCTCCAAGATGTTCAGCATCGGCGGCAAAATCTGGATAATAACTTACAGTCTGTGATAAGGCAAAGAGAAGAACAAGATTTATACAACCTGGTGGATAACATTCCCACAACTAATGGGTAACAGAAAATTTCAACAATTATTTTCAACTTTATTAAATGCCTGGCATATCATTTCTGTAGCATGAATTGACTATTGCAGATATTCCCCCTGAATGGATACTAGTCCTTTGCAAGTTAGGCCGACATTTGCCAGCTTGTCTCAACATTTGCTGGTGCTCATTAATATATTTTAATATATATTTTAATATATATTTTAATATATACCTTGGTGACGAAAGAGATAGACAAGTGTATTAAACGCCCTGCAAAAATCAATGTTGTTTGCAGTTGTATGCCTTTATCATATGAAAACAGATATTAAATTGTTCCTTGGGGGTTATGTACTAGATCTACATGTATCTAAATAATATTATTACAACATTTTTATTTTTTCTTCTCCCTACATGTTTTTTTTTGCTTTCACATAACATAGAGTGAATGGTTCAAATAAACACATCTTTTGTAACTGATATTGCAAGTACTCATGTGGTACTTTCAGCCAATCATATCTCTTTTATGGGAAGGGTGACCTATTCTTTTTATTCTATATTTTGAAACATTTCATTGCAATGATCAATCAGGGAGAGTTTCAGACTGAAATTTAATTTCCATGTCAACTTTGATTCTGATGCTTCTTTGCAGCGAGTTTGATGACATGCTGAGAATAAGAAGGGAAGTGGATAAGAGGATAGGAGAGATCAATTCTGCAGTACAGGTACATATCTTCCTTCACCGACCTTTGTCATTTTGAACTTCATTGTTTTATTTTATCATTAATGCCTATTTGGTAGAATTTTTAAAAAGAAATGCATTGAGTTCATTGAAATAATGTTTTCTACATGATACAGTAGGTAAATGACATTTTTGACAATTCTTTCTCAATGTGGGCCTGATTGTTCAATGTATGGTTTATATAATACTTAACTAATCCAGAATTAGCATGAATTTTTATTTCAGTTTTGTAACTTTTCAGTGAGGTTTTCTGTTTATATGTTTTCTCTTTCAGTTTTGACTCTGATTATAAATGTGAAACTCCACAAAACATTTTACAGTAGCAGAGCAAAACTATTTTTTTAATACAGAGAAATTAAGATATTGATTCATTGACCTTAAACCTGGATTAGCGTTTATCGGCTTTCGAACAACAGGACCCTAGACTAAACAAATGACTATAAAAGATTAGAGGCTTACATGTAAAGCGCATTTGGATATATACTATATAGAAAATGCGCTATATAAATGTCATTACCATGTATACATGTATAATTATATGGTGTGATGTAGTTTGTAATCATTCAATATAATGGCAGCTAAAGTTACTTCATCAGCAGCAGTAGTGTGTGGTCTCTAAAAGAAAATTAATTAATTCATAGTTGCCTGAGTGTGTATAGACTTGTGAGCTACAGATTGACGAACAGCTAATTATATCATAGTACATGACTTGTAGGAGCTATGCTACAGAGTTATAAAAACACAGCTTTTAGTTCCAATCAGAAATCCTTTATGGTCAGGAGCAAACTATTATTTTGTTAATTACACAATTACCCTAGCCAGTGCCCGAACCCAGAGCCATTGCTACTTCCACATTTGCTAAATGCACCCACTACTAAATTACAGCGATTATTACCTATATGCCATGTGTTTACTTTAGCTGTAATGATTAACAGGGAGTTGATTGTATAATGTATTTTCCTTTTAGAGAGAAATTATTCGGGAAACCAAAGGTACTTTGCAACAAAAGGAAGATTTGAATCCTTTGAAGAAGCAAAAGTCTCAGCCAGTGAAGCCCACACCATCTGGAGCCAGAAGAGTTGAACCAAGAGTGACGACAAGACCCTTCATAACAGCAAAGAAGCCAGTGAATAAAACCACAGGCAAGGAAAACTTACCAGAGAAGGTCACTGCTAAGAAAGGAAAGGTAATGAGCAATAATTGAACACAGCTTATTATACACTGTTTATACTGATTAAGCCCAGACAGGTTTCAAAAGCAGTCAAAACATAGTGTAAGATCACAAGTAAACGCTTATTTTAATTTCCCCCCCCCCCCCCCAAAAAAAAATCAGTCTTTTTCACTAATTTTCCTTGTCCCAAATAAATGCAATCTGGTGGCCTAATAGCACATTGGACTCAGGATCGAGCGATCTGGGGTCGAGCACTCAGGCTGGGGTCATTGTGTTACAAGTGTATGTGTCCAAGACATTTAAGACGAAATCCATTAGAAACTCGAGTAATATTTCTGGCCAGTGGACAAAAATCCTGTACTACGACGCCATAAGCTTTCACGCTTAAACTAGACATTCATGAGCCATACCTTAACGGTATTCACCAAATAATATAACTCCACAATCCTTAAATTGCTTTCCGCCTTGAGTTTCCTCCCGTGAATTGGTTGAGTCATGAGAGGTGGCAGCCATGTTTAACAAAAACATGGTGCAACCTCTCATGACTCAACCAATTCACAGGAGGAAACTCAAGGCGGAAAGCAATTTAAGGATTGTGGAGTTATATTATTTGGTGAATACCGTTAAGGTATGGCTCATGAATGTCTAGTTTAAGCGTGAAAGCTTATGGCGTCGTAGTACAGGATTTTTGTCCACTGGGCAGAAATATTACTCGAGTTTCTAACGGATTTCGTCTTAATCTCACAGTACCTCTCTCCACCCAGGAGTATAAATGGGTACCGGCAACAAAATGCTGGGGTAACATTAACAATAAACCTACAATAGACTAGCATCTCATTCAGGGGGAGTAGTGATACTCCAGTCGGCTTCATGCTACAGAGCCAGAGTGCAGCCTTACCAAATGCAATAGCAGAGGCAGAGGTAATGTTCCAACAATTATCTTGTAGACTACAAGGACTCAAGCCCTCCCAAACGTCCTGCGACAGTGACACCCGCACAGAAGCAAGTGTACCTGTCAAGTGTGTATGGCCGTCAACCTTATCACCCGCAGAGAACAACCTCCAAGGCACCGTATCTGCACTACCAGTCTCCTGTCAACCCTAAGACTGCTGCTATAATGGCTGGGATGATGGGTGGTGACGGCAGGGTCACTGCTAAACCAGTGCTACAAGATCTGACAAGCATACCAGAGAAAGACGTTACACAGCCAATAAAGAAAAAGGCTGATGCTGTGGAACCTGTACTTGGTCCTCGTAGACAACAAACCAAGCGCACAGATGACACACAGTATTTTTTTCACCCCAGAGTTGACTTGTCACAAGTTGCTCCTGGGGAGGGGATGTCAAGGGTTGCTGTGCCATTGGAGGGACAGTTGGTGCCTATGGCTATCCCCCTGGGTAAACCCAAGACTGATCCTGCGTTGCGACCTCCAATTTCCACACAAGATGCACAACATACAAGTCAAATGGAAGGTATATTCTATTTTTGATTTTGTACATGACTTCATCATTCTAATATGCTTATTTGTTTTTTAATGACTTTTCTCTGTAGTTCCTCACTCGCTGTGGAAACACGTCTCTCATTGCTAACCTGTTCCAGGCATTCGGTTTGTGAGTTGAATAAAAGGTGAGGGAACTTGGGAGAGAGGGGTGAAAATTATAATCCCCCTCTTCCCAGTCCCCTTGCCTTTATTTCCACTCACTATTCTTTGCCCTGCTCCCCACTAACCAAACAAATGTCATACCAGAGATACCCTGACGTTACCAGTAAACAGATTTAAACTAATTTGCTGAATGAAGTAATTTTATTGAAATCCAAAGCTAAAGCAGAAAGCCCCTCACCAGCCAGCACCATATCTACAGACACGACTGAGACCCCATCACCAGACCCCACTCCTGTGAGGCCCAGTAGACCTGCTGGGTCAAACGTGGCAGTGATTACTGTGTATGACAAAGAAATGGGTGAGAGCACAACCCATCAACACAAACGACACAAGAGGTCGCCAGCCAAGAAGAAGCAAAGCTGTCTGTCTGTACAAGTAAGTGCACTGTATAGGGGCTATGTCATTGTTTGAGGCATGGCTGTGTAATGTTAGCGCAGCAGCCTGACTGGGGTGGCTGTCATGTGTTGTGTTCTTGGACAGGATCAGACTATGACCAGTCCCTCTCCGTTGAGTGAGAAGCGAAATAAAGCGATTTTGCATGCGCACCAATTTTTTCCTTCTCACACGACAGACTAAGGGAAAGAGGGACTGCTCATAGTCTAGGACAGGAAGCTCTCACAGTGCCTCTCTCCACCCAGGAGTTTAATGAAGAGGCTAGTGGAAAATATTCCTAAGTGTGGTTTTCCTAATCGTCACTTCGCTGATTTCATTGTTCAGACAAACAAAAGATTTATTTTGTAAAGAAAACCACTGGGAAAATGGATTTTATTTACATCTTTTTTTCTTGAAAATGAACCATGCACCAGTAAAAAAATTACAGGGCAATGTTTTTCTATTAAATTGAAAGACACATGCAAAAATTCAGGCTCCTTTGAGAAAAGAAAAATTATTTGACCCAAAACCACACTTAGGAAAATTTTCCACTAGCCTCTTCAAATAGATACCAGTGAACTCTTAGGACAACCTGACACAATGCTGGCAAGAAACCTGGGATGAATTAGCAACCCACCCAGGGGAAGTAGCAATACTGCTAGTCACTTCATGCTATGGAAACTGGTCTCTTGAGCCACTAGGCTCTGAAAAGGCTTTAGACTATTATGTTTTCAATGTCATTTTTTGCCTTCTTTAAAATGATCTTCAAACTAAAGTTTATTAAAGTTGGAGGTTTATGAGCCGTAAAGAAACATTGATGGCTAAGATATGACAAAGGAAGTCAAAAGATTTTGGTTTACTATTACAGTGCGACTTCTGTAACCAGGGCCACACCTAGACATTGAACAAACCCATTACATAGTGTAAGAGAATTTCACTTCATTTCAAGTTGAAATGCTGTATAAGGTTTAGTTTCTGTTGCCCATTAGTGTCCCTGGTTAAAGTAGTCGCACTGCAAGCTACAAAAACGCCATTGAGGTCAATAAGCCTAGAAGATATGCTAATAAGAACTTATTTAGTAGGGATATATTTCTTTATTTTGGTTTTGTCTCGTTCTGATGTTGTAGATGTTACCAAAAGTGGATATTGATAGCTTTTCAGAATCTTCCTCCTCCTCGCCAAGGATGCCTCATATTTCTGTAAGTTAATTTTGTAAAAGCAGCTGTTGTTTTTGCCTGTTGGTTTACACTGCCAAATAATGTGACATGAAACAACAGGGGAGAAATATTAAATTGGTTGCTTCTAGTTATTACTAAAGTTTATTCTTCTTTTGAGTTTAGAACAATTTTATGCTGAATAGACCTAAAGATTTTTATAAAATAACATAAATTTCACAATAAATAATAGCCAAAGAGACTTGTATTTCTGGAAATATAATATATGGAAAGTGCAGCTTTCGGTTGTGTAGGTGTTTGACATTGATCAAGAGAGGATGAGAAGCAGAGAAGAGAAGCATTCCCCCATACATGGGTCTCTTCCAATGATATTTTTTTAGATCTATTTTTAGTTATCAGTCCATAAAGCTGAACTATTACTGAACACTACCTGATTGGTCAGTTTGTTTGACGTGATGTCGGAGCCTCGATCAGATTGAAATAAAAATAACTTTCACAGCATGGTGCAAAACCATATATTATCATGGAGCACAGGGAACCTTCTCTCAGATGATCCTCTCTTGAATTGAATTAATTTGATAGTGATGATATATCCCAGGATACATTGAAACCACTATTTGAGTAATTTGC
This sequence comes from Desmophyllum pertusum, assembly GCA_029204205.1. NCBI lineage: Eukaryota > Metazoa > Cnidaria > Anthozoa > Scleractinia > Caryophylliidae > Desmophyllum > Desmophyllum pertusum. Next base: position 362,851 of record MU827314.1, read on the forward strand.
TGTTTTTCTTTGTTTAGGAATTTCCAGAGCCTCTTTCCCGCCCTGATGATTCTGAGTACCAGGAATTCAGGAACTTTTTGGCAGTGACAGAGACTGGTGTCCAGGAAAGGCCTGAAGAACAGGTTTGTTTTCTAGTTGCATTATGTTAATTAAACCTCTCCCTTAGTCAATTGTCCTGTAATTTGAATGGGAGTAAAAATAGATTGTGCCAAAAAAGCATGAAGCTAATCCATACTTCCACCATGGGGGGTGTGGGTTCCCTTAGAAAATTTACGGATGTGATTGTCGGTTGAAATATGTGGCTTGGTACCGCTTAGGGTGTTTAAATCTACAGTATAATGAGCACCGTTAGAGTTAACCCGGTACCGCTTAGGGTATTAAGCCGGGAAAAAAATTGATAGGAACCTCTTGTTGGTTACCATGTAGGGGTGAAATGAATTGGAGCCACGCCCACAAAACGAGATTTTGGTACCTTTTATTCGTTCTTTTCAAAACTCCCGTCACTTTTATATGAGAAGAATAAAACATTGATGAACTCACGGAGAGATCATTATTGGAATCCAGGCTTAGAGATGCGGGTTTGAGCCCGGCCTGGGTTCTAGTGTGTTGTGCTTTTGTGCAAAACACTTTACTCTGACTCGCAGTGCCTCTCTCCACACAGGAGTCTAAATGAGTACAGTCGAAGCTCTCTGAGCGAACATTCTATACTTACGACCACCTTGACAAAACCCCGTTTGAACTCTAGCTCATACAAACTCTGTATTTACACATTCCCGTAAGCGGCCAGCACCAGTTTCGGACACTTTTTCTGCTTCCCGAGGGTGTCCACTAACGGGAGCTTCCACTGTATTGGTTAATTGTTAAGGGAGTCTAACAAAAATGCTGCGGTTACCCTGCCATGCCATCCATCTCCTAGTTGCTTCATGTCAAGGAAACCATAATTTTAAAAGCACCAGGCACCGCTGAGTTTCCAGGCTCTTCCAATTTCTAGAATTATTTCCATCTTTAATAATACCTACCACCTTTTAGCCCAGGAATAGCAGTAACCAGCCTCTAAAACAACCTTTACTCGGACAGAGTTTATGTTTTTTGTTCCAATGCAGGGGATTTCTGTTTCATTTGTTTCCAGGCTCCAGATGAGGCAGATGAAGACTTCCACCGAATCCCAACCCCTGAACACCCACTAACACTTGAGGGATTCACAGGAGTACAAAATCAACCGTACAATGGCCCCCCGTTTCCACCTGTGCATCCCCCAGTTTCTTTGCAACATGCAGGGGGAGTCCTTGAAGCTGATACTCGACAAGAGGAAGCTCTACAAGAGAGAGCTATGGAATGGTAAGGTCGATTGTGGTTTTTGCAGACTCCTTTCCTTCTTCTTCATTCTTCAAATTTATTTTCTTCATGAAGATAATCAGCAGCAAAGTAATGGAACTGAGCTTCAGTAATATGTTCAAGTCAGAGACAACCGCAACCTCACAATCAGTTCAGTACTTTAGAAACAATAATATCTACTGTTTAGCTACACCACGGATGACGCATCTTGAGACGTTTAGCCTAAATTTATCAAGGTTGTCGTTCATAATCCGTCTCAATCTTCCCCAATTTTAACCATCATTGTTCTGTTTTGGTTTATTATTACGACTTTGACGTTTTTCTACCACAGTGAACTGTTATTTCCAGGTTTCATCCGATTTGAAGGTTATTTTGTACAACGGTCTCACTTCCGCTCGCTCGCGCTTCGCGCTCGATATCCGCTCCCGCTCGCTATCGGAAAGAAAGAGGGACTGCTCGAAGTCTACGTGAGATAGCTCACTTAATTCATTAGACCAAGACACGTAAAATAGAGCGGACATGGAGAAAACAAGTCACAAATAGAGTGCTAATCACGTTCTAGTGGTATTAAAGTGAGGAACTGAGTTAAACTTGTTTGTTTTTAGGATTGAGCAAGAACTGTTGGCACGTATTGTCAGTGAAATGAACCAACCAGTGCCTGACCCTACCACCCTGATCAGGCCTCACACCACCCCCGACAGTAGCACTGTATCTGAACCTGAAGACGAGGATGCTGATATGCTTGGTGAGTTGGAGACAAATAACATGCGCTTGTTCAGTGAATGTGAAAACAAATTAAATCAATTCTGCTAGGAAAGGACAGACTTTAAAACAGTCAGTACCTCTAGTTTTCGCGCCGAAATCGTCGGGCGGTCACTTGCGATCGCGGAGAATTTGGCGAGCGAAATCTTGAAAGAGGACAAAACTACTCTGCGTATGGGGGTGGAGAATTATTTAAGATGGCCGCTCCACGATCGAACATGACGGCCCGACGATTTCAGTTCAAAAAAATTAGGGACTGTTCACAGTCTAGGACTGGAGTGGGAATGGGTCTTTAATATTCATTTGATTGAAAAACTAAGCCTTTTTTAAGTGAGGTTATCAACAAACTAGTAACCTCACCAAGTTTGAGAGCGTTTGCAAAACAATGAAATGGCAGGCTTTTAAAATCAGAACATTTGACCTAAAACCTCTCCTCACTTCTCTCTCGATATTTTTATCTGGCCGCTTAATAGGGGTTCGTCATAAATTAGCATAAGGTGTGGTAGAAAATCAAGACTAGTGACAACGGAATCACAACAAGACGATAATAAACGTGTGTTTATCAGTCGTCACCTTCCATTTCGGACTCTTATCTGTCATCAGCTTTTTCAAAACAAGGCCAAACTACGTGTATTAAATTCTTGGTGGCCGCTTAATAGGGGTAAGAAAACGCTATCGGGACGGCCAAACCAAAATAATAACAGAGGTGGCCGCTTAATAGGAGTTTTATTTACAGTATTTTACTGACAATAGTTTCGGGACTTTGATAACTGGCTGCTTAACATGGGGTGGCAGCTTATTACTTTCGACACTCAATTGACGTCAACGACGTCAAGATTAGTCAATTATGGGGTCAGTAACCAGGGGATTTTCTTACTCTCTGTTGTAGCTGCCACAATAGGTCTGGGTGGAGTTCAGCTCTTTATTGACGCAGGTTTACCAGTGGATAGAGATCTCGTCACTAATTTGATTCGGGAAGTAATAGCAGAGAATGTATCAACAATTCTTGGTCATCCAAAACCAAGAGCCAGCTCTCTTCCTTCAAGAGTAAGTCGTGTATTTATGTTTCTGTTTGTTGTCTGGTGCGCTGCCCAATGTTCAATCTCAATTTGCTTCTTATTTCTAGCAGCCAGCCATGGAGGAAGAACATCCTTCGCGTACACCATCCCCCAGGGGAACACCAATGGCAACCCCCGCCCCCACCCCCGAGTACACACCCCCTGAGTCAGAGGAGAGTGCTCATGAATCAGAAATACTAGCAACTCCTGAACGCACCCTGACCCCCTCAGTAACAAGCGAGGAGCCGACTCTATCGGATACCAGAGAGGAAGAACAAGCTGTTGAACCAATCAAACAAGAAGTGGATAAGGAAGAGCAGACTAGTGAACAGGTTTGTTTGTTATTTGATTGTATTACAGTTGTCAGATAACAGGGTCTGAGGGTTTGTTGAGTGAGTCAGGGGTCAGTTGTACGTTTTCTTGGCAACTCCTTAAAAAAATGCGAAGATCTTTTATAATTGATGACAAGTACAATTCCAACGTAACAAGACGAGGCTATACTTTAGCAGGAATGTTGTAACAGTTAAACTAAGGTTAACGTATTTCATGTGGGATTACTGGTGTTTTATACAATAACACTTAAACTGAAAATGCTACACACGCTGTGATTGGTCAATACCGATAAACCACATGACGATTGTAGTCATTCATAAAAGCAATAGGCCATGCACCCATCTCTGTGGCTTATCTGGGTAATGTGTCACTTGTCTGTTGAGATGTTGGAAGAACAATAAAACTCCTTTGGCTCCTGATTTCCAAACTTTTTTTCGTTCTTCCAACAACCATTCGTTAAGCCACATATCATTGCTAATGTAGTAGTTGCCTTACAATTCTCTGATGCCACACAGCACTGTATAAATTACGTACTCATTTCATTGTAGATTTCCGAGGTAAGAACACCAGTATCTACACCAGTCCCAACGCCACCAGGTGCCCAGTCTTCGCCGGTCAGTATATCTACGCCTGAGCCCTCGCTCCGAGAGCCAGAGGTATCTCAGGATACGGTTGTACCCACGCCACCACCGTCTGCTGTTGTGAAAACACCAACTCCAGAGCCTGAACCCGAGCCGGAGCTTAGCACGTAAGTTATAAAACAGTACAACATGAATATCAGCTGGATAAGACCTAATATGTTTTTTAAACAGCAATGTAGAAAGCCGGGGTCATTTTGTTTAGTCTGTACTAGTATAATCATAAAGTGGGAGGTGCGTTAGCCTAATGCTGGACTATGGATCGAGTGGTCTGGGTTCGAGCCCATCGATATCCAGGGGTACAAATGTGTACCGGCGAACTGTTAATAGACCAATTTACAGTTCTGTGAAATGTAACCAAGCCTCTGTATGAAAGTGAGGTTAGGGGTGACCATGAGATGATAGAGATCAAAAACTAGTTTACATAACAACAGAATAATTCACATTTGAAAAGAAGGAAGGTTTGTATCACAACAAAGTCACCTCCAGCCTCACTTCTGTTCAAAGGCCTGGCTTCTAAGCACACAACTGTAAAATGGACTATTAGGGTAACCTGACAAAATGTGGACTAACATCCCATTCAGGGAGAGAAGCAATATCCTAGTCGCTTCATGCTACAGAAACCGGGATAGGCTAGTGCAGTTGTGGGCCACCTTTACAATTTTTTAGTATAATCATAAAAGATTGCTTTAGTTGCCTTAGCTCAGAATGAGAAAAAAAAACGCACTAGCCAGATGACCTTGCTTTGAGCTTACAAGTCACGTTTAGTTTACCTAACTGCCCCTATATGTTACGTTACTCCATACAGAGCTGAAGAACCCAGTCAACCTAAGGAACCATCCGTCAGTCAAAAGGAACTGACACCTCCTCAGCCCGCGAAACCTTCGGTCAGCAGTCCGTCGAGCATGTCATCCACCACCCTTGGTACAACGACAATAACTACTGAGGAGGAGATGTCTGAGGGAGAAATGATACAGGTTAGTGTTACACCCTCCCCTCCCCTGCTATTGTACAACTGCATTAGGTTCTAAAATCGGCAGGGTTTCCATAAGGTTTGTTCGTTATTATTGGGTGTAGCCTTGTACTTTGATTACACAGTTTGTTCAGCTTGTGCTGCCTGAGAGTGGATGCGAACCTGTCAGATTCACCTTATTTTTTTATCTTTTATGTCGCATATTTCTTGTTTTTCGTGCTCCTTGTGAACACTTGACGCGGTTAATCGTAAATAACACTGCCTTGGCTCGCTACAGTTTATGACTACGATCAGCTCTTGTCCTGATGGACAGCTAAGTTTGATTCACTAGAAGAGCCTGGTCAGGAGCTGCAGTTGTGCTGGTTTGATTGTACCTCCTACATTTCACCCCTTGAAGTCATAGCACGTTTGTCGGGTCAAGCGTCCTGTAAACTAAACATACTTCAAAATCTCATGAAACCAACATATACCATTATAAATTGCAAATGTTTTGGTCGTAGTAAAAGCGCAGTTTGTTTATCAGCTGTTTACGCTTTGGTGGTTGATTGACAACTGGACGTGAGAATAGCCAGGCCACCGGTATCCAGACCACTTTATACCAGAACATCCACAGGTCACCAAAGCGTATTATGAGAGTTTGTATGGAGCTGAAATTCGATCGAAAATAATTTTCACTTTTCTTTCGAAAAGTTGTAAATAATGTGAATTAAAGTGTTAAAACCTCACCTGTTGTCTTTTCCTGTGTTTTTATCGCTTCCGGAGGCTGTTTAGGGCGAATTTCGACCTCTCGAATCTGCTACACTACAGTGTACTAAGATGGTCGAAATTCGCCCTAAACAGCCTCCGGAAGCGATAAAAACACAGGAAAAGACAACAGGTGAGGTTTTAACACTTTAAATCACATTATTTACAACTTTTCGAAAGAAAAGTGAAAATTATTTTCGATCGAATTTCAGCTCCATACAAACTCTCATAATACGCTTTGGTGACCAGTGGAACATCTCGCCTTGTTTAAAACAAGAATTTGTAATAATGATGGTTTTGATTGTGTTGTTATGCAGCCTTATGTGCACGCTGGAATGTACAGTGAAGGAGAGTTTGCTATCTCACCAACCATTGTTCAACTGGCTGCTGAAAGAAAATTACCAGTGAGTGGAGACTGGGACACGACCATGTTAGGACATGATGAAGGTAAATAGTCCCTTCTAATTACTAGCCTGTGAGCAAGCTCTCTCCAGTCCTACTCTCCACCCTCAAGAGAGCTTGCTCGCAGGCTATCCGGGCTAATTACACTGTTAGTCACTGGTTTGGATTAATTAAATTCAGGTTTTGTTTTGTATAAGTGAGTGTCCAAAATCACCCCTTTATTAGCCCCAAACAGGCTAAATATTTCCACATTTTTTTCATGCTGCCCCCCCCTCCCCCTTGAAACCAAAACCAAAGCAATTACAATGACCAATCACAACAAACGTAAACAGCGCAATGAACCAATGAGAACTCAAAGCAAATACACGTAACCGGCGCTAAGCGCTGGAAAACGCGTGTGACCAAGTAGCGATTGGTTTTAGTTTTGCATCTGATTGGTTGAAAAGGTGGCGCGAGTTTTTTAAATGGTAATGGCAATGGTAATGACATTTATATAGCGCATTTTCTATATAGTATATCCAAATGCGCTTTACAATTCAACTCAGGGGTGAGTTCGGACGTCAGCTTGTAAAGGCGCCTATGGCAGCCGCTATCAGTCCATTCATGATCTAACCCCACCCACCCAACCCATGAATACATGTGAATAGGCCAGACCACAACACCGGGGACTACGTCTCCTACTCTTTTCGATTACATCAGTGGTTAGGGGAAAGACGGTCCAGGGAAACTTCGACTTTTTCTTCATCGTATTCAACCGCTCATTCAATAATCGGATGAATAGGACGAGGAAAAAGTCGCAGTGACTCATTTAATTTTCTGTCACCTAGTTAAAAAGCAACACATTACACAAAAGGTCTGCTACAACCCCTGGATGGGATGCTAGTCCATCACAGGTAACCCCCCCCCCCCCCCCCCCCCCCCTCTCCCCCAGCATTTTTGTCAGGATTCCCCAACAAGTTATCGGTACCAATCATAGAGCGTAGTAAAGCAAACCCAAAGCAATTCAGCGATTATTTTCGACACTCAATTGAAAACCACTCTAATTGCACCAACAGTGATGCAATAGCCAGGTTTCAGAGGCTTAGTAAATAAGTTGTAGCATTTTCCGTCCCCAGACAGTCGTAACGAGCTTGTGAGAGTCGCTCTCACTGGCATCTTACAAGGTGGCGAAGGTGGAAAACGAAATCAGCCAGGTTACCGCGAAAGCGGCAGTAGCATTAGTGAGTCTATGCACCAAGTCAGCAGTGCCAGTACTCTAGGGATACAGAGGATATCAGAGAGGTAACAGTCAATATTCCACTGAGTTTTAAGTACCGTAATTGATCAATACGTGAAATGCAATACAACGCAAAGTATAAATGTTGGTTGACAGTGCCAGATTATCAGTGGTTAGGGGAAAGACGGTCCAGGGAAACTTCGACTTTTTCTTCATCCTATTCAACCGCTCATTCAATAATCGGATGAATAGGATGAGGAAAAAGTCGCAGTGATTCATTTAATAGATTTCTGTAACCTAGTTAAAAAGCAACACATGAATTACACAAAAAGTTCTGCTACAACCCCTGGATGGGATGCTAGTCCATCACAGGTATTCATTTATACTCCTGGGTGGATAAGAGCACTGTGAGAGTTAAGTGTCTTGCCCAAAAACACAACACAATTAACAACCCTGGCCAGAACTCGAACCCGGAATGCTCGATTGTAGGAGAGGTCATTTGTACTGGTCTAACCGTTGTACTTAACAAGACGTTAAACTCTCTCCTTCAACAGGATTCCATGACTGACGTCACGCACAGTGAAGGTGAAGTTCTTGTTCAAGATCCAATGGTGGTTCTGTTGAGCCACATTCAAAGCCACAGGAAGTCAGCGGATAACAGTATGGCCAGTGAAGGAGAGCTGTTAACAGAACATCTGCGCATGCCTGATCTAGGCCAAGGGAAAAGTGGAAAAAGAGATGATAGTGAAATAGGTTAGTGATAAAACATCTGTATCGAGAAGAACAGGAGCCTTGTTCAAAGATGAGTTCCTTTGTAAAACCTGAAGCATTTTCTCCTTGGCAGGATTTTCCTCATAGCAAAAAATATTTCCTTTAACTAACAACAGCTTGTACTTGTTATTGTCTATTTCTAGCTCCTGGGAACATCTCTCCCGGTGAAGTAGTATGGGAACCCCCGATTTAAAGGGAGAGCTTCACCCCTTGCCTACTGAATTCATATTTGATGATGTGGATAAGGAGCAAATCCCCGTAACAATCGTACACGAAGTCGCACCGAGGACTGCGCCGGAAGGGCGAACTATTTCCGAAGGAGAGCCGAGTCATGACGATTGTTCTCTTCATGCGTCCGACTTGCTGCCGGGAACACTCGGAACAGACATTGCTTCTCCCTTTACACAACATCAAACGCTCCAAGCCGAGGGTGGTTCATGTTGAAGAACGTGAAAGCGAGCCATCTGAGGTCAAATTCACAAAAGACTTATTCAGTTGATGAGCGCAGGGGAGAGATCTCCGCTACTCATGAGGATAGCCAGAAAGAGTTTCCAATGGCTGCTGGCGGCTTTGACTTAGCGGGTGAAAGAAATGGTGTTGCTGACTCAGAGATCAAAGAAATAGAACCACAGCAGCCTACTAAAATCCAAGTAACATTACCGTCAATTGATGATCCTCATGAAGACAGTTCTATAGCGAGCGAACCTCCTGTTTCTATTGAACAAGACACTTTTGGTGACGTGTCATCCATTTCTGGAGGTGATTTTTGAACGGTTATAGTGGCGAGAATTAATATTATGTGGAATAAAACTGATGGTTACAAGCATCAAAGCTGTTGTAGATCTTTGTTTAGTGCGGTAATATGTTAAGGCAATATGTTGTGGGGATTATATAACCAGAGGTTTCGATTGTTTTCAGCCCTGCTCTCCCCTCTTACAATCAAAGCCGCCCCTGGACCGAGTCGCGCATTACCACCCGTGCTGTACGTTTGTGCAACTTGTTGCACAAAGTCGCGTCTACTTCGCGCAACATGCTGCTTAAACTTGCAATACTGGTGGTTGTACGCGCAACAACACTTTTCAATTTGCAATGCAGCATTTTTCCGTTACAAGTTGCATGAAAATGTTGCCCGTATTACTTGGCTTTAGATGGAATACATTCAACCGAAAAATAAAAATAACTATACCGGGACATGCGATAAGACACTTACCTCCACCGATATAAGACTACCGTGATCGGAAGAGAACCATCGTATTGTTTGTGAGGTGTTTGTGGCAAACTATGCTCCCGCGCTTCTTTCAACAAGAATGACGACCACTTAATGTGTGACGTCACAAAGGAAGAGAAGCGCGAGGAGAGCGCGAGGATGGAAGTCTTGTAACTCCTAGGTAACAACATAACACATGCCGCGTGTTTTCTCCAACGCTCGAAAGTAATGTTTTTAACTGCTTCTGATAATGGTAGTCAGACGGCTTGTTCTGCTAGTCGTAAACATCGTTTCAGCCGTTTTTAAGGTTATTCCCTAGTATTGTATTGCGCATCCTCACTGCGCATAATATCGCGCGTAATTAGCAGGGCGGATCCAGGAATTTTATAAAGAGGGGGCCGTAGCAATTTCTATGAGAGACAATCTGGGCGCGTTAGCGGCCATTCTGCGCCTTTCTAGGGGGGACCGGGGGCATGCCCCCCCTGGAAAATTTTGATAATTTAAGTACTCTGAGATGCAATCTGGTGCATCCTGGGCGCTTAATTTGGTAAATGCTAGGATCCCATATTGAACAAGAAATGTTGAAATATTTAATCAAAATGAATGCAGTTGTGGTTGTGGTCAAACATAAGGTCAAAACATGACTTGAATCAACTCAAACTTTTGAACAAACGAAATCCTATACTAGCTAGTAACCAGAGTGGTATGGGGCCTAATTAAACTAGAGTCATCCCATCTCCATTGGATCGATGAATGCAAATGCGTCATAATCCAAAGCTATATTGAAGAAAAAATATATCTCAAGTAACGAAAGCAAAAGCTCTGAAAATAAAACAAAACCCGGATTGCAAAATACCATACGATAGACGTTGTTTTCGAAAATGAAAAAAATATCCCAGACAAAAGGGGGGGGGGGGGGGGGGCCTCGGCCCCTCCCCTAAATCCGCCCCTGATTAGCGCGTGCACGCGCGCACAGTATGGCGGCTTGGCGTTTATAGTGACCTATCTTTTTTCCCCATTCCATAAAATTCCAATATAAGCCCACCTGAAAATAAGCTACCCCTCCCATATCTCGGATCGACGCAAAAATCGTTTCGATTTTAAACATGCACCCTCCTCCTCAACGGGCCGTCCCCGAAATTCACCGGTATAGCTTTTGAAAAAATATAACTCCTTCCAGAGAATAAGCCCTTTACAATTTCACGGTATCATACTCTTTCTTTGGAATGATATAGATCAATTTCCACTCGGTCCTCATGAAGATATTAAATCCACCGAACGGAAAAAGATGGCGGCTATACATTTTACCACAATACCTTGCGAACCTACAGCCGGCCCCAAAAAGGCACATAGAAAACCATATTTTTTTGCGAAATTCGTCCCTGTACTAACAACATTGTGTATAAAGAATAACGGTTAATCCGAGTAATTGCATTGTGTCAAATATATGGACAACAAAATACAACTAGAAACTTTCTGTGGCTATATTTCGGTATGATTCTACACCATCTTCAGACTAAAGTAACATACAAAGTGAGGAGTTTAAATACTAGGTGGTAATTTGCATTAATACACACGTGTATGCTAGCTTTGAAGTTTTTAGAACTTTTCTTTGCGTTTTTATGAGCGTTTTTAGAGTTTTCGTGCGCTAAGAATTGTGGGTAAATGTACCAGTCGCCATCTTTTTCTGTACGGTGGATTGTGCCTCGAGAACACGACACGCAACACACAAGTCGAAGATGTGTGCCTTTATTATGAAACGTATCAGCAGCATAAGTAGTTAATTAAACGAGTAAACGGTTGAAATGAACACGTGACTTGTAGCTATATTGCGCACTCGCAACAGCACTTATTTCCTGGAAATACACACTACCCAGAATCCTTCCGAATTTGAGAGTTTGTTCACTGTCTACAACATTGTGCGCATCGAGCAGGCCTATATACGCGCTACAAGTATCTTCGTGATGGCCACCTCTCTCGATCAGTGCTTCCATAAACGGAACCGCTCCTGTGCTTGGTAGCCGCTTCTGCAATGTTGCATGCAAATTTGCAGCGTGTGCAATATTGATTGAAACAGTTGCACACAGTCAGAATATTGCGTGAATTTTGCACCTTGTGCCCGGACCTCAGTTTAATATCTCACGAATTCGTAATTTTAGCGTGCATTTAGACAGTTGTCTATCGGCGCTGCCCGGCCTCTAATTACCGTGCGTGCGTGGTGCACCTGCATCTTGCATCATCTTGCATTAACCCGACATCATCAATGCGTACGTCACTGAAATGAACATATGACAATTTTTTTGTTCCTTGAATATAAATCAGCCAATAAGAATATTCTTGTCTAGGCTCGCCTGGCGCGAGGGCCTGGGACCTTCGTGTGCCGATCTATCGAGCCATCTCATTGGTCAGTTTCAGCGAGACAGCATTGCCGTAAGTGGGATAACTGATCCCAGTTGCGAAACTGTCGTAAGAGACGTAAGATAAGATTTTGAAGTTTCGTCATTGCCCCAAATCACCTTCCGTTGGTGTGATCTGGTACGTTAAGTTCGACAAACGATAATTTATTTTTCTCCTGAAGATGGGTGATGATGCAAAATCCTCAAAACCATTTAAACAACGGAAAAGTTTTGGTAGGCCATTTCGTTTCGTAATTTGTATAAGCTTGTATGGCAGCTTTGTTGTTGTGTTGTGTTGGTGCAAGCGTTTATATGGACACTGCTCTTTCTCTTAATCTAGTCAGTCGTAGAGATGAAGTGGCTGGAATCAGAGCGAAATTCCCGTCTAAAATACCGGTAAGTTCGATTTAGCGAGTCATCCGTGATACGCTGTTTAAATCAAACCATTTGAAGGTAAACAACGTTGTAGATTTCAGTTGTTTAATGTCGCTTTTTTTGCAGGTCATAGTCGAAAGATATCACAAAGAAAAAGATCTTCCGTTACTTGACAAGACGAAGTTTCTTGTCCCCCAAGAGCTAACCATGAGCCAATTCGTTACTATTATAAGGTAAGTCGCTGAAAAACTATTGTTTGCCATTTTGAACCACGCTCGAACACGAGCGGAACTCGTTCGATGTCTGCACGTTCTTGAGTCATTCGAACACTTTGCCTCTTGAGAAAGGTCAGCGAGCGCAAGTCATAAAGCTTTATTATCACTCGCAGATAGATGGGTATATACGAAACGAGTATATTCACAGTGTGATTTCAACATTTTGTCATGGTTAAAAGTTGCATTCATAAAAATGTTAAATTACACACGTGTACGTGCGACGAGAAATTCAAGATACCCGAGAAAAAGTGGTTAATTAACAGTGTTATAAGGTCGTGGAATAAATGAGCATTTTTTTTATTGCACGTGCATGGCGTGTTATTACAGATTTACGTGCTTAAACGCCATGCTGTGCCTTGATCACAACACAATACTAAAATTTAATGTGCACTACGTTACATCTCATGATACATGTAGCTATTTAGCAGTTTTTAATATTTTAATAGCAAATCACAACACGAATCAATCTTGATTCTGCTGACAGAGCTGAAAAATATATTTGCAACAAAAGTCAAGCTACATTTGTTACGCCTCCTAAAATTTGGTAATTCTATATATCAATGGGTATTGTTCCCTTATCCCCTTATCGTCAATGTAGTATACCATTGCCAATAAATATTGTACTTAAACACAATCAAAACGCTTATTTTTCCTCAAATGCTTAATCAGGATGTTTTAAGTGGAAATTTTCAAGTCTAAACAGGCATTGAATGTGAACAAAATAAAAGGAGTTTTAAATGAAAACTTTATAATTTTATTTACTTATGGTCACTCAATAATATTTTGAAATCATTTTTTTTTGTCCATGTGTTACACTGTATTTCATAACATGTTAGCCTTTATGCGTGAAAATATATGACCTTACCAAAAAAAAACTCAGTCCACGTGGTATAATTATATATCATGTTCATACATGGTATATCATGTTCACGATGTGTCTCAATCTGACCTGATGTGGCACATGATATAATGTGTGCTAATTTTAGGTCTACTGTTAATTTACTTTCACTTTTGCTTATCTCTGACCAAAGTTTTATAAACCTGCAAATGGAATTCAATGTATCCAAGTATGTTTACTTGAATACTGTACATAGTTGCACAAGGACTTTTATGAAAACATTTCTGTAATCTGTTCTCTTTTTACTGTAAAAAAATATTTCTGCTGATAATTCGTCATGTGACTTGAAAGTTGATGTAAAATCACTCTGGTACAGTTTATACCTTACAAAATTCCAGAAAAGCTGGGGTGTATATAAAACCCAGAGCTCACCCGGAACACCAAAAATATAATTTTTTTAAACTAACAAATAAAAATACATGAGATATTATATGACATGTTGAAATGGAACATGGTCAGTGGTCAGAAATTTATAAGAACCCCAAAGATGGACCGTTCTCAAATCGACTGAACCCGAAGAAAATTTCCAAAGTGATGTTTGTCGCAACTGTTAAATTCAAAAGTAAGGTACGGGTCGCACTACAGCCAATTTTGTTTACATAAAAAATTTTGTAATTTTTGGCGAGGAAAAATTTGCAAAAAATTCGCAAGTGCAAATTTGGTGGTGGTCGCACTCAAACCAAGATGTGTTTTCCAAAACTCTCCTGATTGATGTAAAATGTAAACTTAAACGGCTTGGGACGAGGTTTTGTACTTCGCTTTTCTTGCTGCTGTCTTCAATTGCAATCGAAGGAGATTGTTTTGAACTTGGGACGAATTGTTCTCCAAATTGCCACCGGTAAACAGTGGTTTCGATCAGACCCAGTGTAGTCATAGACATTCGCGCATAATATCGATGTTCATGTTCTTCGTTTTCCGGTCGAAATAATTATTAAAAGAGTCAGATGAACCAGGTAAAAAATTATTTGTGTCCCGTAATTGCACGCGCTAAACTAGCGAATCTTAATTATCAAAACATAGCATCTTGCGTGAATGACAGTTCAATGGTTTAAAACGGCCTAAAATAACAAATTGTGATTTTCAAAAATTTGGTCGCCTCAGGGCAACACTTCGGCTTCTTTGAAGATTGGCGAAAATTTGGCAATTCGCAAAAAAAATTGGCAAAAATTGAAACTGGGGGTCGCACTGTATTTTACGATTTTTACGTTACGTGTTGACAGATTTCACACTTGAATAAACAAAATTGGTCAAAATTGGCTGTAGTGCGACCCGTACCTTAGTTACACGTCTAATAATTTTGGCAGGCAAGTTGTGTGACATGTCACATCTAGTGTATATAATATGTGCAACAGACAGGAGCCCATTATGTAAAGGGGCTCCTGGCAACAGATTATTAAAGTTGTTGTAAAAACATTCTAAATATCTGTAGTCATTACATACACATTTTATTAACTCATCCTGATGAGGCTTTTCAGAGTTAAATAATAATTATACTTAAACCTATAAATACGTTTATGAATATACTATAAATATAATATAAAATAAAGTTAATTAACTCAAGAATTTCATTAAGAGTTGACGCTTTAAGGACTGTTTAAATTCACTCTGAGATTGGCAAAGTTTAAGTTTAGGTTTCAGAGAGTTCCAAAGACTAACAACCTGATAAAAGGTTCTCTGTCCACTGGCAGATCTAAATAGTGGGATATCAAGAGCTTGTGCGTTTCTAGTGGAGCGCTTTGACATGTCGGAGCGTTTAATGAACTGCTCAGTCAAGTAACCTGGGCACTCCCTGTCATGCACTTAGCACATGATTGCTTGATAGTAAAGTTGGTCTGACTGGAAGCCATTGTAAACGCTTCAGTATCGGTGTAATATGGTCGAATTTTCTGGCTCCGCTAATGATGCGACACGCAAAGTTCTGAACCGCATTGCCAGTGTTAATAATATTTGTCTATTATTGATTTTTTAGGAATCGTATGTCATTATCATCAACAAGCGTTTTACCTTATTGTCAACAACAAAAGTTTAGCAAGCATGTCATGACGATGGCAGAAGTTTACAAGGAAGAAAAAGACGAAGATGGATTTCTTTACATGGTGTATGCCTCTCAAGAAATGTTTGGCTCATGACAAGCCGACAGGATCACAGATACTTGTATAATATGTTGCATTCCGACTGCAACATCTCAATACGCTTTAATCACTGGAACAATATGCTTCAATGTGGACATTATCTCTATGAGAGGATCGAGTACTTGAATCCGAGATCTGCGACTTTGAGTGTGGATAGTGCATGATGTGTGTGCATTCATGTGTGTAATGAGAGACCTTAAATATTAAGGACGCTGAATTGCAGCATTATTATCTTGGTAAAATCTGTTGATTAACAGATTTATTTTATTATTTTAGCATTCCGAGTTTCCTATTAATAATACACATGTACAATGTCATGTATTATGTAGCGTGCAGCTATTCTTGTGTAAACAAACATTGAGACAGGAAATAGCCTGTGTTGCCAGGCAGCATTTCCACCCGAGGTCAACTCAAAAGTCCTGATCCGCAAGGAGAATGGAGAAAGGCGTGAAAAGAAATCACCTGCCATTTTCTCCTCAGTGGCTCAGGTATCAGCTCAGATAAGTCATAATGAGCCTTGGTTAAGCCTTGGCTACAGCTGTATGCAGGCTAGGACAGGAATATATACATTATGTACATGTACAGACTACATGTGGCTGTCTATGGGTATTCTGGATTATCTGTGAGAGTTGGCAGGTCTGCAGCAGGCTTTTAGCCAGAATTTGAAAAGTGTCCCCCAAAAATTTGTTAAAGCTTTGGCGCATTTTTCATCATTTTCTCCCAGGATTGGACAACCACAGGACACCCAGATGCCCTTCTGGCTAAAAGCTTGGTCTACATTGTACATGTCACTCCTTAGAGAGCCATAGGTTGCTGGTTAACTTTCATTTAATCAATCTCTTATATTCTCTCTGTCTTTTAACTCATTCACTTCCAAGATTGAAATAGTTATTCTCTGTACTCCTCACTGTAGTTGATGAGTTTTTTAATTCTCATCACCTGTCTGCTTCACAATGTACCAATATTGTAAGGAGAAATTACCGGTAGATGTTGGTCACTCTTGGGAATGAAGGAGTTAATTTTAAAATCTATTTGCATATAGATGAAGTAGATATAGTATTTAAATTTATTTTTATTTGAAATGTATAGTGC
Organism: Desmophyllum pertusum; assembly: GCA_029204205.1. Classification (NCBI taxonomy): domain Eukaryota; kingdom Metazoa; phylum Cnidaria; class Anthozoa; order Scleractinia; family Caryophylliidae; genus Desmophyllum; species Desmophyllum pertusum. Next base: position 379,458 of record MU827314.1, read on the forward strand.
ATTGGGTACTGAAATGTATAGAGTGGAATTCTCGCTGAAGTTTCTGAATGAACAATGAGGTATACATTATTATTATTATATAGCAGTAGACCATTCATTTTTCTCATAATCTTCAACAGCTTAAATTTATTTAAGCATTCACTGGTTTTAGGGTAATTTTAAAATTATAAGCGGGGAACAGTTTTATGTACGCCAAGGGAAGTTTTGTGTTAATTCTCTGCATTCAAATATTCGTGCCCTACGAATTAGAAAATGACTGGTCCCAGGATTTGGGAGAATGATATTGTTTTTTTATATAGTTTTTAAGCCGGAAAAAGAGAGATCCCTTGTTGCATGCTAATTTGGATCCTACTATACGCGAACAAGGTGTCTAAAATTCAAGCCAAAAAATTCCAATATACTGATGAGTCCAGGTGGTGTCTCTTATTAGTTTGTTGCTGATGCAGGCCGCAGAAAATTCAAAATTGGGCTACATTGTGTAGAACCAAATCCACTCAGTGGATCTCCATAGTGTTACATCCTCAGTATGGAATTTTTCAGCTTATTAATCTCGGGCATCACTCAAAATGAAGGGGCTCTCTACTACTCCCTCCCTCCACCTTGGCAGAGCCTCTTTGATAGGTTGAAGATCACCAGTAAAATTATCCGTCGGTTTAGCATCAGAACTCTCCAATGCCATTACTTGTAGATATAGTTAATTTATTATCAATGAAAATATTTCGGGTTGTTTTTATCTAAAGTAGCAAGTGTATAAGACCATTAAATATTCATTATTCTGGTTGAGTAGCATTGACTTTTTATTTGCTCTTTTTTATAGCCCCATCTCTCTATTAAGCCCTCCTTCTAAATATTAGTACCCTCTATTTAAACCGGCCCCTACCCTCACGTCGGTTTCATTGCATGCTGTCAGTGATGTGGCCACAATCGTTATTTCACAATGCCGAATGATAAAAATGGTGTAAACAAAATGACATTCAAAGAAAATTGTGAACAGTTTTATTTGCCACTGTCGTAGTACAACTACATCTTGAAATCAGTACACTTCTCCCGTTTCTTATTGAGCTCACCATCAGCTGGTTAAACTTAATACCCGCGCTCCCCCCCCACCCCCAACGTTGTACTTTCTCACCAAGCAGTAAATGGACTCTCCTTTTTGTCCAAGAAGCAGGCAGCTCAGATTTTTTATTTTAATTTGGATAGTACATTGACCGCCAAAATGTCGCTCGATCTCATATATATTTCCCTTTGTTTCATTCGTTCTTCATTCCCATTGTTTCTTGCTCGTTCCAATCCCTCGCAATGCGTCACGGCCCAAGGCTCGCGATTGTTGTTCAGAAGTGATTATGTAAATATTTACTATTGTCACCTTGTTGAAGACTCTTGATCCTTTCACGGTCGTTACAGATGAAGTTTTGTATCTCTATGAAATGATTTGTAAAAGACGTAGGATGCCTGAGGTCGGAACACGTGTGATTCAAGTCACCCTGTTTCTTATGACAGCATCAGCGTCCGCCATAAATGGCATAAATTCGCGGAGTCAAAATTCCATAATGCCGCGAAATTCAAGCACAGGAATTGTCAGTGGAGGTAAACATTATTTCTAGCTGTTTCCGATGTAGTAGCATTTGATAAAGAGCAGACATCATAGCTTGTTTTCAGAATGCATGCTTGTACAACTTCTCCCCAGTAGCTAAACTTCTTGTGGAATATTTAAGACTTACCCCGCATGTGGTTAAACGTATTTGTTCTGATTCCCTTTGTTTACTGCCCTAAAGCAATTAACACATATAGTTGTAAACGCCACAAGCTGTCATGTAATGTTTAATTTGTAATCCGATTGAAATTTCCACAAGTCAAAACTATTTAGCTTTATACAGCTTAAAGTTGAAACAAACGTCAAAGAAAGATTCGAACTTCGTGTGGACGAGCTGAAGTTCTAAATTGAGACTAAACTTTTAGCTTATTTTGTTCTCTGCGGCAATTATTGTGAAGGCTCTTTGATGTTTTAAAGAATTACCTTGGGTATCAATAGTTTGCCGCAGAATTAAGAGCTTACTGTGCGAATCAGAAAAGCGTCCATGAACGCGTACGCTTGGATTTTCCTTTGTCAAAAATTGGTCTTAATTTTTCCAGTATTTATTTTATTGCTATTTTCACAAAGCTTTTCTGCAAAAACAAAGCGTAAATTTGAATTTCCTGACTATTCTTCTTGCGGTTTGATCATGTCAAAGTTAATAAAAGTGTTCATGCTTTATTGATTCGCACAAAGACTACAGTAATTTTATAAAATTGTCAATATTTTTACAAATATAGCTGTAAGCAGGTTTGGGTACATACGGTTAAAATACAGGGGTAATTTAAAAAAATGGGTATTGAACTAGAGCACTAGTACACACATGTACAGTACTTCTGTGGTTTTGAGTTGGGTATATTGGGCAGTATTTTAACCTTAGCCGACCCTGTGTAATTTATTTTTTTTGACATAATTTCTAGGTGAAACATGTGTGCTGAGTAACACAAATTCATTGAGTAGGTCACCCTGTAGAATCCCCTGTGAGAAGGATGATGATTGTATAAATCATGGACGGCACAGGTGTTGTCCAACTCTGCCAGGCAGCAGCTGCATAGGAGAATGTTTGGTTATGGATCAAAAATCTGTCAGAAGAACAAAAAGTAAGTGTGCCCCAAGTATTGAAATAATTACAAAAATATACAAGGAAAACAGGGCCCCTTTAATTACCCTGTTTCTACACTTTGTGGATGGAATGCGTGGCGAATTGTAAATTCAAGACTTCGCAAGATGGCTAGACTAGCGTTTTCTCTGCGAGCCCAAGCCTAGACTCTTTAGGTTGTGAGACCGAGATTGAGACTCCGCCAACGGCTTCACGAAAACAATCGAGACCGTGAGAATTATTGCACAGAACCAGTTAAAAAAAACAAGACTGCAAGACCCATGAAATTCGACTAACAATTTTACGACACCCGTATTTTGTTGAAAGACCAATCACTGCACCCACCCCTAATAGAGCCACCGTGAAAGTTAACTTGCTTTGCAGTAGCTAAAAACACAATTATGCAAGCCTGGGGGGACTAGCTCCCAGCAACCTGACCTCTCTACAATTGGCAGGCCAGGATTTTTGGTCCTGACCATATGCCTTCGCTCTTATTGAACCCTGACCCTATAACAGCCCACTGTGTACAATGGACAGTTAATTCACCCCCAGTGTGGCCATTGTAGAGAGGTAATCAATTAACTGCAGTCAAGGAACACAGGCATGATTCATGAATGTTCATTTCCCTGCAGCATGTATCGAAGTTCGCAGCAGAAAACGTTACGATGTTGGTGAAACATTCGTTAGAGAAGATAAGTGTTGTACATGTCTTGTTGGAGGAATACACTGTGCTTCGACTGTCAAGACCTGTCAGCTTGGTAATAACATTCTACTTTTAACTTAATAACCTCTTTTGATTACCAAGGGGTGGAAACTTATAGCTTGTATTATATTTTTTCACCTGTGCCTCAGAACAAACTATTAAATTTGGTACCGCCCAATCCCAAATAGGAAAATTTTCATCCCATAAAATATGTCAAAAAAACTATTTGAAAATTGAACAGAAAGTTACATGAACCTCATATGCCCACTGGGGGCTGGGGATACTCAGGTATACTAGTGATGGGGAGGTGCAAATGAGGCCAAATTTTTAGACCCCCAAAAAGTCCCATTTGGCTAAACTAGACCTGCATAAAAATATTTAAAGTAAAAAAAAAAAAAAACGTGAAGAGAGTGTGAGATAATAATTTATGATATATATTATTGATGTGTCCACCTTTATTCATTCATTTATATGCATCTGTCACAAACTAGTCATTCTTTCAAAGTGAGGAGCAACCCTAAAAAAGTCCCTGCCAAAATCTTTCTACCCTAAAAAATTTCTAACCCCCACCCCCCCCCCCCCCCCAAAAAAAGAGGCCTTTCCACCACCCAGTCACTAATATACCTGAGTACCACCCCCTAGGCCCATATATGTCTGAGTCACTTTGAGGGTGAAACTGAGAATCAAAGCCTCCAACCCATCCCTTCCAGTGCTCAGCACAATATAATGTACCTGAGACAATCAAACAAGCAAGTAAGTTACTTAGTAATTATGCTATAAATTATTTCAGGTTGCAAGAAGAACTCTAAGTATTTCAGACATGGTGAAGCAATTCCATCAAGGTCTTGTCATAATTGGTTAGTATCCGAGTATCAAGTCCTCTAGTGGTATAAGCTGGAAAAATCATACTGACTAAATGCATGAAAAATATTATGTAGGTTTATTTGCCTTCCAAGTTCATGTTGCGAAGTGCTCAGAAACATGCAAGGATTAAAATTAAAATAATTATATAAGAAAATAAATTAAATAGAAAATAAATTATGCATTCATGGTTTGCAGTTGAAAGTGACTTAAATAATTTTTGCATAATTATGCATAAAAACATTCACTGTAGAAATGACATGACATTGTGATTGACTTCACAAGTTATAAGCTACACTTTTTAGCCAATCAAATTGATACTGCAAAATACATGTCTGGGTGCTGTCTGGGTGTGTAAATTGAGTTTTTTAGTAATTTGTCAATATTTGTTTTTTTTAACAGCTCTTGTCACAATGGCTCTGTCATTTGCTCCTCTGATGTCAAGTGTATTCAGGGTGAGTCATTTTGTGATATGAATTGTAGCTGACCTAATTTTACAGTGGAACCCCATTAATACGGACACCTACGGGCCAAAGAAAACTGGTCGTAATAAACAGGGTGGCCATATTAAAGGGGTTCTTTAAATAAGAAAATGACTGACTGAGCTTTTGTTCGGGCCAAAATAAAATGGCTGTAATAACGAGGTGGCCGTAAGGCAGAGTTCCACTGTATAATAAACACAATAAAAATTACAACAAATTATTCTGATGGATCATGCAAATAACACTCGAAATTAACCCCATTAATGTTTAATATAAACTTAATTATACAGGGAAATGCAGTTACAGAGGGAAATCATATGGACAAGGAGAATTATTACGTCTTCACAGAGGATGCAAAGAATGGTAAGATGGTAATAATAATTATCACAATATTATAATTGTAGCAGCCCTGATTTGAAACAATTCCCCTAGAGCTCAGTGAAGACCCTCTTCCCCTCAAAAGGTCTTCAAATGGAATAACAGTGGTGACAAATAACCATACAAGGGGATGGTTTTGAGCTGGCTGATGTGACAAATCTCCCTCCAGATGAAGACCAGGGCCCAGTTGTTCTTAAGCCGATGCTTAATCGTTAACCAAGGCTTTAAATATTTCTGTTGTTTCAAAACGTTTTGGGCTGTTATTATAAATTTGACATTGTCTGTTGAAAAAAAAACTGAGAAAATTGATTGTTGATAACTTGTAAAACTGAATTTGATGAATATGATGCCAATCCTGGATTAGCTTGCTCTGAACAACCATACCCAGACCCTTTGTCCTAAATTAATACATTCACATGTACTGTACTTCGAAAACATTGGTATATAAATAATAATAGTATCTTTGTAAAATGTGTTCCAAGTAATTAGCAACTTGTACTAATGTTTGTTTTTGTTTATAAATCTCCAGTGTTTGCCGTGCCAGCAGGTGGAATTGTATTGCATTAACTTGCAACGCTGGTATGTGTACACTGCTGAATAGTTACATTTTAATTAAGAGTACTTTTCAGATGACGTCTAATTTTCATTGATTGTACGTATTATAATTGATTTTGTTTCGTTGGTGCAGTCCAGTCCAGAGGAATTTCCTGTGAAATTAACCTATCAGTATCTGAAAAGACAGTGTTTTAATGGTACGCTATTGACCATTCTCCATAGGAGAAAGGAGGGCAGATAAAACAAATCAACAAAGTTGGTCATTGTCCGAGAAAATATTATTTGCAGCATGTAAGATGAAGAGAGTTTGAATTTTGAAGCATAGCTGAGGGAAGAACTCAGGCTTAGTTACTGCTATGACCACATGGTGCTCAACAAGCTTATTCAGTTAGTTTATATATTTTTTATTGCAGCTAAATCCGATGCAGACTTCCGTGGAGCCTATTCACATGTTGGTTTTCTTTCACTGATCATAATTTATAGTACACTTCGTTTTATTCTTGTCGCTAAAGATGTTTGTACTAAATGCTAATTTTTATAAAGATCTATAAACGACAGAGGTTTTAGAGTGAAACACTTTGAAGACGCTTCTATTTGTGACATTTGTGAACATCAGTGAGTTATAGTTATTCAATATCAATCAATTGCAATCCTTTGCAAAACGAAAAAAAAGAACGGGAAGAATATATATACAATCATGTAGTACCGTGTAAAATCATAATTATGTGTGAAATTATATGTACCGTGTGAAAAAGAAACTTTTCGTTTTTCCTGATTTTACTGCAAGTTATTATGAAGTAGAATCTTCATGGAGTGTTTAGAATGCAGGTGTCCAACCTAGGAGAACGCTCTTTTGCACTAATTTTTCTGTTCATCTAGGATAGGAAGTAACGTGTGGCATGAAAATTTTGCGTTTAACTTTAACGATTTTTCGGCTTTAATTCTCACAACCCGCAAATAATTGCTGCAAAAAAATCATTCCCTACACTTTTCATTAAACATTTACTCTGATTCATGAATTGGTCAATATTACCATTAAAACAAATTTTCGTTGATATCAAAAACGATCTGCCATCGTACAAATGTAACAAATGTTCTTACTGGAATTGCAAAATTCAGTTTCCCCAAATCACAAAAATATTTAAAAATTCACGAAAAACAAAAAAAATCACCAATCCGTAAAACAAAACTCCCGCAAAGTTTTCATGCCACATGGTACTCAGTTTCATTTTTAGCGATGCCATATTTATTCCCAAACAGTTGTTCTTGGTGCGTTTATAAGTTGTGTGCAGGTAGCAAGGCGTACAATTAGAGCGATAAAAAGGAAAAAAGTACTTATTTAAAATGTTGAATTTTTGATTTATTTTAATATTCGTTAAGAGTGTTTCACTTTGTAATCTTTTTGTACATTTTTCAAAGCTTTTGACCTATTTATATACAGTTGTGATAGGTTTGTTGGGTGTAATTTTTAAAAGCTGTTGTACAAAGGACCTGTAAAATAGATGAATTAAATTATTTGAGACACGTTGTTACCAAAAATGTTTGAGATTTCTATGATTTCTCATAGAAATTGATAATGAATAATGCAATTTGTTTTATTAAAAATCGTAATAAACGAATTGAATTGTTTAGTAATAATTTATTTCTAAATCCTCGTCCGAAACTTCGGAGAAACGAGAAGAAACCGCCATTTTGTAGACGACCTCCAGCCACTCGTTTACTTATTATACCTAATCGTACCTTTTTGGTACGCTTCGGCGGCATATCAGGCGAGTTTGGTCGAGCCATGGTTTGTATTTTGGCGAGACGCAGTCGAGCCAAAATACCCATGGCGAGACCAAACGCGACTGAAATAATCGGTGCCTCGCCTAGTTAGCCTGCGAACAAAGCTCTCTTGGGGTTTTGGGAGAGTAGGAGAAATAGAAATGGAAGAGCTTGCTCTCATTCTACCGGTTTGGCCGAGCCACTCGACCTGGGCAGATTTGTAACGACAAAGACGAATTTAAGATTCGAGGCGATTACGTAATAAATCAGGGGTGGCGAATGGTCTTTCAAAAATTACAGGTCTCGCTAAATTTTAGTCGAATTTCACAGGTCTCGCAGTCTCGTTTTTTTCGCAAAGGCATTTCAAAGTCTCAATTCAGTCTCGCAATTTAAAAACTCAAAAAGTCTCGGTCTCGCAGAGAAAAACGCTAGTCTCGCCGTCTCGCAAAGTCTCGAATTTACCATTCGCCACCCCTTAAATCGCCTCGAAACGTAATCGCCTCGAATCTGATAATCTATTTAACTTGTTCCGACGCGAAGCCAAGACTATCAGTAATACTATAGTTATTTATTCATAGAACAATCGCCAGAAGTAACAGCACGGAAATAACAGAAACGCTCCTTAAAATACAAGTAGAGCTTATACAATACGCCAAGTAAAACAGTCGCGATTAATACCATGTAATACACTTTCAATCAATAGTATAGTTATACGCCATTTTTCCATATTTGTATTCTTTAACAAATGCTTCGTTTTGCTGGATCATGATCTTCCAATTCCTCATCCGCAGAGAGAGCTGCGTAAAGATCTCGTTTAGCTTCTTTGTGAATTTGCTGCTTTTGATTTTCTGCACTATGGTGACCACAACCGCGCCGTCTTCGCCAAGCATCACTGAAAAATAAAGAGAAAAAACTTTAAGAAAACTGAATACATCACAATAAGTTCTTTGAATTTGAGTCATTGAGAGAGTTGAAAATAAACTAGCTACAGATTGTGTTTGCTCGCAACGTACCTGTCATCAATCAACAGAGATGCAACAACAAACATCAAAAGAATGGCGATCAAAAACTTGTTCATCTTGATAAACACTGTTAAAGAAAAAGAACAAGGATATTCATAATTTGAAATAAACAGTGATTACTTCTAAAACTGATACAAAAAGGTCCTTCAGAGATTGAGAGTTCTTAACATTAGTACCTCGTCACATGAAACAAATTGTTTGTGAGTCAATGAGCTTTAATGACGCTAACTGAAACATACGAATCAATCAGAGTATACATTTTATTTACCGTGAGTTAACTCTATTGCCAGAAAACGCAGAATCAGGCGAGTTGAGTCAGTTGAACTCAATTGACAACTTAGACATAATTTTCAATGTATATAACGTATGAACTGGTAAGAACTACAGTGGAACCCTGATTTAACGAAGAACCAGGGACTGGGGAAATTGGTTCGTTAAATCGGAATTTCGTTAAATCGAGAACCCCGATATAACGAATTTGTTGAAAACTGACCAAAAACTTCGTTAAATCGGGGTATAGTTAATAATTGATTTGCCGTGATGGTAGACGGTGTTTAACACGCTGCACTCCCCAACACTTCCGCGTCTGGACGTTATACTGTAAAGAACTGTACTGTATACTTATAGCACTAAATCACGAGTGGTATAAGTACAGTAAAATATCTGTACGTATGTAGCTACAACATTTTGACTGCTGAAAACTTAATCAGAAAATAAAAAGATTGTACTCAAGTCTATTGTATTCTTCTTCCTAACAAGCGATTTCAACTGACTACTGAATGTGCTGACGAGATATTTATAATGCCTGAAAAGTTTAAGTTTGTTTTCAAACACAATGAAGCAGTAATTGGTGACAGCCATAAGCTACCAAGATTTACTAGGCAATGAATAGCGAAATGAGAAATCTAAAGAGATCATCATCAAGGGCTTACCACTTTCAGTTTGCAATGCAGTCAAGGCTCTTTCTCAGCTTCTTCTACCTTCACCAACTTGGTTCTATTTTCAAAGAACGTTTTCTCGCTTTTATCTTCTTCTACAAGGAAGTGAAACAAGAAACTAAAACCAGTATAAGCTTATATGTGGGAAAATAAACTGTTCAGCAACAGAGGAAATATTTAAAATGCCTCAAACTTCAATTTTCTTTAAGCAGTACATGCAGCTATGACTTTCACAAACGCTGAAATAAGTTCCTATTACGCTAAAACTAACAACTGTTAACAAATTCCTGTGTGTCCAACATGTCTTCAGTACAAGGTCACGAAAGGCCATTGCGTGCTTCAGTTGTAACAACACTTTTGTAAGCTTTGTTACCAAAGGTTTCGGTGAATGTAGTCACGCGCCTCTTAGGGACCTGTCAATTTAGCGCGCGGGGGGGAGGAGGGGGGGGGGGGGGGGAAGGGGGGGGGGGGGGGGCAGCGTCACTATTTTTTGAGCGCCATTTTGGGGAGAGCCATTATTTATTAAATTGCATTTAGGGAGGGTTATGAGTTTTTTAGCCTAAATCTCTACCAAAAGTCTCAAATGATTTTTATATCAAGTTCTATTTAATTTTGAAAGTTGTCCGTCCTTTTTCGTGTTGTCAAAACAATGTGGTTGACAAAAGACACACTTCGATATTCAAATACGGCCACTGTAATGAGTTGTTGTCTCTTCAAAGACTGTATTATGACTTTGCTTTTCTTCTTTGCTTTATTTGCTACGTATTGCCATTCACCCTTGGCAATAGTCAAACATTTCGCAATTCACTTGTAGCATAGCCTGTTCAAGGCGTTCGGATGTAGTTATCATGAGCTTTGCACCTTTGATCATGGGTGATTTTCATTGGTATTAGCCTGCGAACAAGCTCTCTGGGGGTTTTTGGGGGTGGTCTCAAGCGAGCCCAAGTGTTTTGATAAGTGATATCTGCTATCCGTACATGACAGATATCCTGCGGTATATGTATGGTTTTCCATATTCAAGAAGATTCGTCCGATATATAATTGGAAAGCGGTTCTGAGTTTGAGACTGAGAACTTTTAGGACATTTCGATGCTTTTCTTTTTTGACTCGTTGACAATTTTTGAATAATAAAACAATTATCCCGCTCAATCTTGCGGAATATCGTCTGACCTTAGGCCTCGTCGGCTGGGTACGGTTAATCGCAGCAGAGCAAGTTCTAGCCTGTGAGCAGGAATTCTTGTTTGGTTTCACCAACTATGGTTTCACGCTAGAAATCTCTAAACAATTCAGTGAAATTTAACTTATATTGTGCTGCGCTCACTCGTTCGATTTCTGATACATGAAGTATTCTATATATCTAACTCGGACAGAGTATTTTCCGTTTGAAAAAATCTCGGTACGTGTCTTAGATATTGGCCAACATAGGGGGCGTACTGTCTGAGAGATATAATAATAACTTTTAATGAAAATTAAAAAATAAAATAAAATAAAATAAAAATAAAAGGGAACTTAGCTGGTTCATTGCGGTTCCAAAGTCGAAAAGATAAAATTTAAAGCTTACATATAATTGGTAAAATACAGCGTTAAATTAACTTTTTTAGGAAATAATATTTTCAGCTGCTGTAATAGGATTCTAGTCACGTTCTGCCGTATTTGCCTGTCAAGTTAGTTGTCAACAATGTTCGAAAAAAAGCAAAACATTTTGGCTCATTCAGTTTCCTCATTCTATTTAAGACGGATTCCGGTCAACGTTCGCCGGAGCAATAAGTGCAAAAATTAATTACTAAAAAACTACTCATAGCACGGTAACATTTTGAATACTATTTGAAACATATGACTTTAATTCACTTCTCCAAGTGACCCCGCAATTAAATTCTCAAGCATTCTCGAGAAATTAATGTCAAATCTCGTAAAAAAATGATAAAACGCACGCCATTTTGTATTGAACTGACATGAAGCGTCTTTTTAATTAAAATACGTAATGACTTCTCTCGCGGGTCAGCTTGGGAGCTAAATTTATCGATAATGTATGAGTATTTTTTGGGTATTTCTTTTGCACTTTTTGCTCGAACGTCCAGCGGATATCGTCTTAACAATTAACAATTGGTTCATGGTTAGCGTGCGTATATCGAGTTATGGATGCACGCGGGACGTTTGGAGAGCACGAGAGAAGCGTAAGAGTATCGCCTCGAGCAACTCTAGCTTCACGAGTGCTCTCCAAACTTCTCAAGTGCATCCATAACTCGATATACCACAGGCTCCCCAAGCTCACGTTATGAGTCAGCTAATTGGGATGCAGTATTGCGTCGCATTAATGGAAAAAATATAAGGGTTTGTATGGGAATTTTACTAATAAATTCTAAGACATAGGAATATGGTAAATTTCTCAATAAAATTGTCCAACCTTGCTTCCAAGGTTTACTTTCTGTTTTTGTGGTTGTTTTGCTGATGTAAGGCCATTTTAGCGATTTTTTCGATTCTGTGTCTCCTCTTCCTAAGAGAAGGTGAAGGCCACACACTCCAGCTGGACAGCCCTCACGCGAAGCGAAAATATCCCAGCTTAAAATATTCCAGCGGCCACAAATCAAACGCAGAATCCAAGCACAAAGGCGAAACATTCATATCAGCTCACTAGCCACGGAATCGAAGCCCTGCGAGCGATGCCAAGCGGTAGTTTATTTCCACACTGGCAAGGTAATGATGCCCGTACGAAACATCCACAACACATCGACCATTGGAAACTGCTTGGTAACCAGGTCTCGTCCCCAAACGTTGCCTCACTGGGGTACCAGACTGTCAATTGTCGTCAATAATTTTTTTGCGCAGCCCGGATCCCCTCGGGTCCAATCGACAAGACCGCATTGTCTCAATTGCCCAATCAAAAAATGGGCTGAGGTGGCATTGATACGAACTGTCACCGGGCTTCCGAAATGCTGTATGAAAGCAGAGCAGTTCGCGTTCGCGTTCGCCTCACGGACTTTAGCGAAAAATAGAGACTGCTCGTCTAAAGTGTACCCTACATCAGTGAATTTTGTCGATTTTAAAACAATAAAAAAATTACGGGAAAATGGTAAGTTTGACTCAGTTCTAGCGGTATTGAATTTTCAGAAAACAAGTTGAACGATCGTCATAAAAAATAGCCTATGAATAGGCTCCGCGGTGGGGATGGGGTAAAAAGACGCGCCCCTGTCTTTCTCCCAGGCTTCGCGCGGCTCGCTTCGCTCGCAGTTTTCTTTTTACCCCATCCCCACCGCGGAGCCTATTCATAGGCTAGAAGAACACAAGACTTGGGTCCAACAGCAGTTTATTTCGCATCACTCCAGGTTCAAGCTGTGATCAGCTTCTTACAGTAGTTCTTACAAGACTCCTTAGTTATTTGCCATTCGAACAAGTCTCTGTGTTCCATAAAGGCATCATACAGCCACGTGCCGGGAACACGGCTTGAATATAGCGGTACTAAATCACCAACAAGTTCAGACGTTTAAGGACGTTTTTGGCTTTGTTGTAAAACTAAAAGGACTACTTCGCCCGACAGCTGGCTTTGTGTGACTTTTTAGTCTATTAGACGCATCAGTGGAACCCGCGTTCGTTTTCAGTGAGAACTATCACCTTAGACGAAAGTTAATACGACGAAAAAGATTCGTTTCTTATGTGGACGTGGCCTAAAGTAAAGCCGAGTACAACACACTGCAAGCTCATCGATGATACCAACTCAACTTGGAAGAGAAATCGCTCATTTTTATTTGTTAATTTATTAAACTAAAAAATATATTTTATTAGTCTCTTCATATATATTGAATAAACTCTGCGACTAATTACTATTGTCTGTTCATCTGAGTTGTTCACATTTCATTTCTTCTTTTTATTTCCGTATAACAAATTAAAGAATTAAAGAATTACTCTGAATTAAAGATCATCTGCACATTGCTCCATTATGTGCTATATCTAACGCAAGTTCTCAAAATGGCACCATAGGTCTTCCAAGCTCGCAAATCGTAGTTAATCAGGTGTAATATTTGTAGTGTGGACACTCACGGATGGATGCAGAGGTCCCGGCGGCTCTAGAGATTGTTCTCATTTGTTCAATCATTGTAAGTGGACTAACATCTCTGGCTTGGACTAGTTGTCAGTCAGACTTACTGTATTACTGCATGAGATCTTGGTATGATGTAAGTGAGAAATATATAAAAATATTCATCTTTCCTTGAAAATGTGCATTTCTTCGTTCATGGGGCCTGGTAAATAATAATGAAATGCGCATTTCAAAATTTATTTTACGATTCTATCTGATCATACAAAGATCTGATGCTTGCAGTAGAACTGTTCCAGAGGTCTCAGCATGCCGAAAGCCTCTAGTAGTGAGCTTGGAAGACCTTAGAGAGGCTGTGCTGATCGTTGGAACCTTCACTAAGTCGGGAACGACTCATCAATTCAAACTACATTCCCGTGAATCATCTCTTCTTTGCTGACTCGCTGTACTGACCGCGCAACTCTAGAACCGCTATCAGCAGTTGAGCATAGTCATGGGGGCAGTGTTTGTCAATGACGTCATGAAGTTGTTTTGAATATAAACTTAGAAACTCTTTTTTGATGTAATAAAGGTCTATCTGCAAAAAGAAAAAAGGAAACACTTATTCAAGTTAACTCTGAATGGTTGACATCTTATTTTGACTCATTTGTAACCGGACAAATCAAGCATGCATGTAGGTGATGAAAATAAAGGTATTGATCAACAAGGAGAAATTGTTTTCTGCTACAATGCTCATCAAACATCATTGGGACACAACAAAATACCACTCCAGGGGTGGATCCAGGATTTTTTGATAGGGGGGGGTCCCAGGGTTTTGTTCCCCGAAAATGGAAGTAGATTGAAGGAACATTTTTTGGAAGTAGACGTCAGTAGTAAAGGCGCAGAGGGGGTGTTTGGGGGCCTCCCCCAGAAAAAAATTGAGATTTCAGGCTCTGAAAAGTGCATTTGGTGGATCCTGGAGATGGTTTTTGCTATGGATAATAGAGAAAGCAAAAAAACCCCTAAGGTCTGATTGGGGGATCCAAACCCCCCCCCCCCGACCCTCCCCCTGGATCCGCCCACTGCACTCAGTTGTAATGGTGTTTGAATTTACAAGTCAGTATTAAATTTTCAAGCCCCCGTTCCCCCCGTAACAATGTTGAAATACTGCATCCAAGGTTGGATGGATAAAATTCAACATTGTATTGGGGGTGGGGAAGGGGAGGTGATGCCAAATATCATATATGGGCGAAATGGTGAAGTGTCTCAAGGCTTTTGACAAGTATTGTAGTACTATACGAAATAAGTACAGATCAGGTAAGTATATTTTTATATTGATATTGAGGCGATCGAGTGAAGCTGAGGCCATCCACAAGTCGGCAAGGGACGTGAGTTTTTAATAAGTTCAATTCCAGGCACGATTGTAATTTGTGTGCAACTTTGTTTTCGGTAATTACAATAAATTATATGCACAAAAATAAGAGTTCCAAACCAGTTGATATTTTTGGGGAATTGTATGTTGAGCGGTAATCAATGAGAACTAACCCAGACACGTTTCTAGTCACTTGTCACTTGTCACGTGGTCCGTTCGCCTTTTATTGACAATTTCAAAATTGAGATACTTTACTAGGTTACTAAAATGGCTCAGTTCTCTAACACAAACAACTTGGACTTACCTCTGATCTAGAAACCATGATTCTTAATATCTTTTGTTCATCTGCCTTCGCCAGTTCCTTCGCAAAATATCGAGGAGGGTTTTCGATTAACAAGACTGCAACGACAAAATGATTCAATAGCTAAATCAATCTCGGTGACAGTAAAATATTGTCGAGTAAATAAAGTTTTGATATTGAGTCAACGGGAAAATTACAAGTAGGATAACACTCTAGTACACTGTGTGTTTGACTGTAGCTATTTTTAGAACACGAATGTTTATCAGTGATTGGTTACAGCTCGCTATCGATTCTCTGATTGGTTCAGACACATGCTCTTGTTGACAGCATTGGTTACATGGTTATTCTCAGTTTAAAGCTTTCACCTAACGCAACGACCATAAAAAGACTTCCAAATTTACAGATTTCTAAGCTCCAAAACTCGTCAGTCGATTATTCAGTTGTTGGTGGGAGTTAATGCTTATAAACATTACGTGTATCTGTGGCCAGAAGCTGACGAGACATGTTCCGGTTCTCGTGCTGTTTTGTGATTGGTTAGTAAGACTCGGAGGTGCTCGGGTGCGTTCGTATCAGCACTTACCGCAATCTTTCAAGGTGTCTTGTGCGAGTTTTGATAGCGCTGAACATTTTTCTTCAACAAACTGCCCAATGTTGACTCGGTGCAGTTTAAGGAAAGCATCCAATGTTTCTTTGAGTTGATTTCTGCTAACCGGTTCACACAAAAGGGAAAGGATATCTCCATCGTTAAACAGCAGCGTCGCTCTTTCTTTTGCCGCCATTTTATCAGCTTTCTTCTTGGCGGATGATCGATCGACATTTAGCAGAGAGACTAAGACGTGTGTCAGGTCCTTGTCTGGTAAAGTGGACAATTCATCGTCTAGTGTCTTGTTGTACTCTGTAAATTTGAATGTCAAAAAGATGGCATTATGTAAAAAGAAAATTTGTAATGAATATTAGAAGCTAAAGGCGAATAAAGATGAAAAAACGGTAGCAAATCAAATTGCAAGAACTGTGGGAGCCGGTGGAGATGTCAATAGTCACGCAAACGTGGAGCTTGACAAATCAGGGGCACCCACGACAACCTGTAGGTGTCGGAACGTCATTTTTACGTTGTAATTGTGCTTTTTGCGCAGTTTAATGGCTTATTTTTAAACGCTAAGAAAAATGTATCTTTTCGGATACGTTAGCTGAACTTTCAAACTTCAGAAAATTTTAGGGATTGAAATTTTATTACCCGAATTTATGAGCTGCTTTTGCTTTTCCGAAAATCCTAGTTGACCTGTTTTTGTACCCAAAACGACACTTTTATCTCTCCGAAAACAAAAGGCATTGATTTTCCCATATTAAGAAAGTTCGAGATGACATTTCCCTAACCGAATATCTGAGGCGATTATAGGCCTTCCGAACAGATATTCCACCGAAACGATCCGTTGGGTGCCCCTGACAAATCCGCGTCTCATAGTTTGCATTTTGATTGGCTAGTTGAAACGAAAGCCTTTAGAAAGGTGTCAAAAAGATGTCAAATATTAACCAAAAACGTTGTCGAGAGGCAACGGAAGGACGCCCTTTATTTTGTAATAAACGAGCACCAGTGTTTTAACATGTACTGTTTTACTCACCAGTGAAATACGCGTCCTGGACATCTATCATGCTGTTACATTTACTTGCTATTATAATAGACACAATGGTGTCGTAATCCTGGTCTTCAAAAGCCTTATTTAATGACTTGACATCATACTTGACTGGTGAGTACAGTAAGGCCGCAACCACTTCCTGGGACGTTCCACTAAGCTCTGACTCCAATACACTTGTCAAATCCTGTCGACAGAAAAAAAGAAGAAGAAAACATTGACTTTAAAAATCCTGAGCTCATCAACTACATTAGAAAGAACTATCATCGGCTTTGGAACTTTTCTTCTTTCGCGAATAGATCACGAACACGCGCGCGTTGCCACTTATAGTGTCTACTGTGATAGTCAACTCACCGCGGAACTCGACTGTACCTCACTGACTATTCACTGTTATTAGAAATCTACTCACTATCTATCACGAATACTGTAATCTCATTGGCTATCTACTGAGTCACTGTCTATTCTGTGATAGATAATGAGTAGCGAAAAATTGCTCGACTTTGGTAGTGTAGGCTGTGTCAAATAACTACTTTCCTGAGGTTTAGGAAGAGTTGAAGAAAAAAATTAGAATATATATATTTTTCTCCTCCCTCCCCCCCCCCCCCCCCCTCCCAAATCCCCTCTCGCTCTCTCAGTATTTAGCGTAGAGAAAGTAGAGCTGTGAGCAGTCTTGGCTGACAGCAAAAGGGCCACTAATCAGTGTTTTTACGTACCTCGTGGAATCGTTCTCTGTACTCCTTCAGCAATCTATGTCTTTGCTTGTTGGTGAATCTGGCCAGGACTCTGACAATGGATACCTCATCCGAGCCCAGTCCTTGCACGGCTTCATGCAGTCGATCAGCTTCTTTGTCCCAGTGAGGAGTCCCATCCTAATGGGTTCCAGGCCCCCCTGTCAGTTAGGGCAACAATCATGATTACTTAAAAAGTCACGGACAAGTCAAATTATTACAATACATGCCTGCAGTATCAGTAAGCCGCCTAGGTGGTGTTTTAAAACTGGAATCTGGAAAATGATTTTTCATTCCCTAAAAAGTCGGCCTCATGGGTCAGACGTTCGCAATTGGTTTTCAAAAATAAATCTGATAGTTCTTGTCGAGGATAACTCTTTTTGGTGCATTTTTTTGCGTGTTTGTGTTTTCCAAAATCGTGTTGCAATTGATAGCTTACTTTGCAAACGTCTGTCTGTTACATTGTGTGCTCAAATATGGAAAGTATTCTAAGTAGTTGGTTTATGTCAGGTCACGCTGTAAACATTACATGTAAATCAGTAAAGCGATCGACCACAGAAATTACAGCATTCAAAACTGACACGGAGATTTAGTTATGGATCCTAATCAGAATAGCGAAGCTATGTGTAGTTTAGCATGTGAGAGACAACGAGTTTCATCACCTTTTTTTTTTGCCAGAAATTTAAATTTTTAGGTAAATACAAATATAAATAAGCAACAAATTGAGACAAGTGTTTCTGCACGCGCGTAATCCACAGAACTTACGAGTCAAGAACTCATATGATTGAGGGTCAGTGAGTGCTGAGTTGCGATATCATGTGCCAACAAAGACATACATGTAGTTGGGATTTGGCTTTGGTTTACGCCGTACTGGAACCCATTACCACATGATAAAAATTATACTAGAAGCCCCGCAGAGTTCAAACATCAGGATTGCTGCACTTAATATATACAATCCTGAACATGTCAAAATCCATTGCATCTCTCATTACCACATTTAAACGTTAAGTATAAAAAATTATACTAGACACCCCGCACAGTTCAAACATCAGGATTGCTGCACTTAATATATACAATCCTGAAACATGTCAAAATCCATTGCATCTCTCAGTACTTAATTTGTCTTTCAGTAGAGTACTGTACGCGACATGAAACATGGACATGACCAGAAGGCGACTTACGTGTAGTTGGGTTTTGTCGTTTGCAGACACTGTACATCCCATTGCAGCACTGTTCTCAAAACATTAGCCACTGTTTACTACACATTAGCAACCGGGATACGACTGACAAGCGTTGGTTCCATTCGAGTGATTTTCTTGTGACCAAATGTCGACCAATGCATACAGAAGTGGCATCACTTGCGTCATTACTTTTCGCGCCATGAGACGAATAAGGCCTGCATACGTCACTGACGTGTAATAGACGTCACTGAGGTGTAAGCGTCAAGAGTTGTAGTTCTATTTGTAAACTCATCTCCTTTTGTGCATTACAATGCAAAGATTGTTAAATATTCTATTTCCTCGACCAAGTGGGTCAAAACTTCGTCGTCGTACTACTATAATGTTGATCTGTTATTCTCATTTCTTGAAAAAAGATTTTTAGTTTGCTGGTCGTTCAGAGGTAAATATTACACGTGATGTTAATAACATTTTTTAAAGAAGCATAACTAATTGACGGTCACTCCGCAAGTGAGGAACAAAAGCTCCAACACACTTAGCTGAATGAGAGCTATTTAGGAGCGGCCCGTTATGGTTGGCTGTTTTTTTCCGTCGCAGTCTAAGTTCGTTACATTATTACTAACTGCGCTAAGAATAAAATGGCTCTGGGACCCTGCCACGTGTGGTTGGGAGTTTCAAAATTTAATTAAAAATATCTGTGTGCATTATTTGACAATGATTTCTTATTCCGGAAGAAATAAAAAGTCGCCACATGTTGCAGGGTTTCCGCACTGACCAGCGGTTTGAAATATAAGTTCTGAGTTCACTGAGTTAACTATACATCTGTGCAGACTTATGTTGGCTAAAGGGAGCATGGGCTCTGTTTTGGTTTTCGAATCTATCCCGCCACGTGCAAAAAGTGCCACAGGGGCCTCTTTAGTACTGTCGAGGAAATGTGACACGAGTTAGAAATTTAAAGTTTTTGTAACTGTACTCGGAAATTTTTAGAATACTGTAAATTGGAAGTTCTATCCACAAAAACAGTGGTCCAGTCGGCAGAACTAAACAAATGACAAATCTAGATGAACTTAGATCTGAAAATATGAAAAGCTCAGTTAAAGTTAACCTTATTTTTCCGTGCAACGTGATAAGTAACATTTCGACCCTTTATACCATTGCTTAGATATCATCCGAAACTCTGCATATCAATGAAGAGACTCACTTGGAGAGTTTCAGTGAAGTGTATTGGCAAAAAAGGTTTACCCTCGCATTGAACTACTGAAGGACCACTTTATTATAAAAAATGTGCACACATAAAGTCTTTCAGAACCATTTTGGCATACGGATCTGAGTCTTTACAAAATAGTATAAAAATTGTCACAAAACGCAGCAAGGTTGTGTTGTTTGGCATGAACTCTTTAGATTTTTCTTTATACATTGTATGCAGATGAAATAACATTATATTGATGTTTAGCCGGGAGCGCACTCGCTAAAACTCTTCGTTTATAAGCGAGAATTTCTAACGGACCGTAACTATATAGGGACTCTGATTCATGTGCAAATGTGGTTGCTATGGGCAGTAGAGGTATGAACTCAGAAGTGAAGAGATTTGAACAGCCACAACAGTTACTGCTAAAACATATCTAGCCGGTTATAGGCCGTGTGCATTTTTAAAAGTTGTAGTATTGTGGTGGAAACGAGTCATGTTTTGCCGATTTTTAGACTTTTCTTTTCTTATATTAATTTTATATGCCAGTCCGTACTGCGCAAGCTCAGGGTTTATTTACATTTTTGCTTTGATACGTTACACTTTGGTGATAGCGCACATGAGTTGTTATGAAGTTTTTGAGTCCGCCATTACGTGTCGTTGAGTTATGCTCGATGAGCTGAAACGTCGGTTTGGATAACGCCGAGGTTCTTCTACTCGTTATTATTGTTTGGCAAGGATATCTGGCGTTAATAATGAAGAAAAATGTAAGTTTGTACAACAATTTCTATTTCGCTAGTATTTACATTTCTTCGTATGCGACTCATAAACATAGCTAGCCTGAGTATCAGGCCTTCCTTCGCCCGCTATCCCTCCCCCCGAAAAGCCTGATACTCAGGCTAAAACATAGCAGGCGGAGATTGCGCAGTACGGACTGTAAATCATCTTTAAGTTGAGACAACGATTGCCGCTGTACTTTAAGAAAGAGTCAAGAGCAATTCTAGCTGTCAGTACTGTGGAGTGTTGCATGTGTGATATTTTATAAATGAGACTTACGTTTGGTTGGGATATGTCGTTTGTAGACACTGTGCAACCCATCGCCTCCGTGCACTATATACAGCTGTTTCGAGAAAGGTTGTCGGAAAAAAGCGCACGCGACAATCCCGAAAGGTAATCTGGGATATGATCAGCAATATGACTAGCTGTCGAACCTACTTTTGTTGCTTGGGTTTTAGCACTCGCAAACATACTTCCATGGCGTCTCGTGCCATTTTCTCAGATTTCCCTGAAATGCTGAAGTCAAGGAACCGTGAACTTAAAACTACCCACAATACCTTTCGGGATTGTCGCGTGCGCTTTTTCCGACAACCTTTGTCGAAACAGCTGTATGTGACCGACTATAGCTAGTAGCAACCGCAATAGAGCGTTAATTTCGTGACTAGCTACTCATGACCAGTGCATACTAGATACATAAGTGACGTGCCTACGTCACTGAAGTGTAATTACTAAAGCTGTTTTCTATATTGTAACTGTCACGAGCTGCCGTTCTCTTTGTAAACTAATTTCCTATTGTGATTATACAATTAAGATTCATAAATTTAGCGATTTATAAAATACCACCTCCTCAAGTTTTAGTGTGCTAAAACATTGCGGTCACATTAATTCGGACCTGTTTTCTCATTTCTGAAAATAGATTTCCAGATTTCACGCGACATCAGCGTTAAAATTGACGGTCACTCCGCTTGAGGTACAAAAGCCCAACACAGGTCAACATAGTAACCAGGCGACAGAGTGTTACCTAGGAGCGGCCCGTTATGACCGTTATGCTTGTTGTTTTTCCGCCGTAGAACGACATTACTAACTGCTCTAAAAATAAAATGACTCTGGGACCCTGCCACACGTGTGGTTTGAAATGTCAATAATTTTCTCACGAAATATCAGCATTATTATTTTAAGCAATGATTTCTTATTCTGGAAGAAATAAAAAGTCGCCAGCAGCAGCTGTGTTCTTTGTGGACGTCCGACTTACTGCAATGACCAGTGGTTTGAAAATATATGTTCTGAGTTATAAAACATCTATACATCTATTGCAACTATTTTTGGGGTTTTTGTTTAATTTTTGGATTTTTGGGCTCTGTTTAATTTTGTGCTATTTTCAAATATCTCTCTCTCACAGTGGTGCCTCTTTACCGTGAACTGAAGGCGAGTTAGAAATTCAAAGTTTATTGTAAAGTAATCGGACAATTTTAGGATAAATTGGAAGCTTCTATCAACAACAACAGAGGTCAACAGAAATAATTAACAAATAGATTCCATTTGGCCGTGCGTCTGTTCAGTTATAGGTCACAGAATGACGTCAAAATGTGGTAAGAACACTGAAGTGGCCAACGAGCCGCAGGCGAGTTGGTCACTGATGTTATTCCGACCCTTTATTCGTTTGTTTAGATATCATCCGAAAACTTCATATCTATGAAGAGACTCACTTTGGAGAGTTTCAGTGAATTGTATTAGCAAAAAAGCTTGTCCTCGCATTGAACTACTGAATGACCACTTTCAAAAATTAATCTGCACAACATCAGAACCATTTTCATACGACTCTGAGTCTCAAATTGTCACAAAACGCAAGAAGGTCGTGTTATATATACTTTTAGTCAAAGTTGGTATGAACTCCTTTATATCAAGATGAAATGACATTATAATGATGCTTTGTACTCGCTGAAACTCTTCGTTTATAAGCGAGAATTCGTAACTATAGGGACTTTGATTCACGTGCAATCAGTAGTGGTTGCTATGAGCAGTAGAGGTATGAACCGAAAGAGACGAAGCTGCCACAACTGCTAGAACAATATTTAGCCGGTTATTTAAGTTGTAGTATTGGAGAGGAAGCGAGTTCTATTTTGCCAAATTTTCAAACTTTTCCAGTTTCTTATAGTTGTATTTGAGCTGCGCTTCAAGGAACTAAACTAGAGCCAAGCATTTTTCATAATAGCTGTCAATACTGAAGAGAGTTGTGTGTAATATTTTATAAATGAGACTTACGTTTGGTTGGAATTTGTCGTTTGAGGACACTGTGCAACCCATCGCCTCCGATTACTGTTTGACCGCCGAGTTTAGTAGCAACCAAAATGCAACTGGCGAGGGTTGATTCCACGGCTTTCGTGCCGGCTTCTAGTGACCAATATATAAAAGTGTAAATGCATTCATACAAAAGTGATGTGCTTACGTCACTGAAGTGTAATCACTTAGCTTGTTTCTATTCTATAACTGTCACGAGGTGCAGTTCTCTTTGTAAACTAATTTCCTATTGTGATTATACAATTAAGATTCTTAAATCTAGCGATTTATAAAATACCACTATTTCCTCAAGTTTAAGTGTGCTAAAACTTCGCAGTCACACTAATGCGGACCAGTGCTTTCTCATTTCTGAAAATAGATTTCCACTGACTGATCAGCGTTGAAATGGACGGTAACCGAGGAACAAAAGCCCAACACAGGTCAACATAATAACCAGGCGACGGAGTGTTACCTAGGAGCGGCCCGTTATGCTTGTTGGTTTTTCCGCCGCAAAACAGTTACTACATTAGTAACCCTCTAAAAATAAAATGGCTCTGGGAACTGCACAGTCTGTGGTTTGAAATTTCCTTCTTGTACGACTGAAATATTTGAATTGCATTATTTGAACAATAATTTATTGATATAGTTGCCAGTCGCCGGCTGAGTATGTTTCGGGAATAACCCCGCCTTCATCAGTCGTTATTCCCGAAACGTCTCTGAACTACACAGCAATCACTCATTAATTAACTATGACTTTCAAAGTGTTCTTTTGCAGAATTTTAATTTTACCACTATGCAACGATTAGCGTTTTGAAAACCGGCACAAATTTCTGAATTTGAAAAATTGTCCATCATGGCATCTGTGCTGGCTGGACACAAAGGGAACAGTTGAGAATTCGTTACGGGTCGTATAGCTACCGGTATATAAGACTTGATCAATGTGCAACAGTAGTTGCTATGAGCAGAGGAGGAATGACACACGAAATAAATTCAGAGTGAAACATTATTTAGCCGGTTATCTTTAAATGAAAAAAAAAAAAAAAAAAAAAATGGGTCGTGAGCATTTGCAGAGAAATCGATTATGTTTTCCCATTACTAACTAAAATTGATATTAGGATATACGGGCATAGGCCCAAATAATGTCTGTCTCGCTCTCGGTTTCTATTGACTTTGATAGTTGGCTCGCGGCTTCGCCCTTCCCAATTATTAGCCGATAGAAACCTCGAGCTTGCCGTCTAATTGTTAAAATTCTACTTCAAATCACTAGGCAATGCATAATTTTCAAGAAGAATGCGGATACAGAAGATCAACTTTCTTACATTATCATGGCTAACTCATCAGTTTAAAAAAATATTCATTTTGAAGTAAAAATTTTGGATGAGGCCCCTATACAACAAGTTTACGCACCTTCAAAGGGTTTTTGTTATTTTAATACTGTAAAATAGCCGCATGTGAAGTTGGTAGATAGTCTTAACAGTGCCTGAATATAAGCTCCCCCGATATAAGCCACCTAAGGGCCTCCACAGACAAGAGAGATAGTTCCGATAACTAGCTTTACACACTGGCTTTTTGTTATCGACAACTTTTTATCATCGACAGTAGTTGTCGACAACTATCTCTCTAGTCTGTGGAGGCCCTTAAACTTCAAGAGCTAAATATTGTGACTTACGTATTGCTGGAATTTGGCCTTTTGTAGACACTGTACAACCCATAGTCACTGTTCACTAAAGTGATCGAACGTCAAGCTACTGCATGGCGAGTGTTTATACCTCCCATCGAGACAGCCGGAAGCGTGACGTCTCGAGATCTGATGCGTAATTATGACAATTGCCCTATTTGTTCCTTCCATTCAACAAGTCGTTTAAAGCATGTTTCAAAACCTTTCATGTTTTGCAAACAGGGAAAATCCACGTTGTTGAAATGAATATCAAGTGTTTCTATGGCCGCTGATTTTTCCGCCTCAGGCATTCAGTAAAATACTGACAATAACGTGACCATGAACACGATCAAAATGAGACTGCACACTCAATATAACTGTACCTGTCCACGCGTATTTAACCTACATGTGGGCCAAATAAGAATCAGGCGCGGTTTTAAACGTCGCATTTCACATGTGCCGAATTTAATACGTATTTCCGGGTCGACTCAAATTATTAAATTCGACATTTGATTTAGACGTCGAATTTATAGAGTCGCATTTTTTCATGAGCGAGTTTTGTTAAAGTTTCGTTCCCAGGCCCCGTTTTATTTCGAGTCTTCCCACGCTATTTCAAACATTACGGTTCCCTGCAGACTAGCGAATGTTTAGATTGAAAGCTAACTACGAACAAGAGAAAATAAGAACGAATTTCTTTTTTCGCGAACCAAACGTTTTATTTTTGGCACACTTTTGTTGTTTTCAAGCATGACTGGTCACGTCAATACTTATACCTTTCAACCAATCACGAATGAATCCCGTTTGACTGATACGTGGCAAACGTCTCCGATCTCTAATACTGTATAAACCATATTTTTACGACGACAATCATGCAACCATACCCTGTTTAGGACAGGTTCAGACCCTGTTTAGGACAGACTCGCATAAAATTATATACCCTGTTCAGGGCAGAGAGGCCAAAAACCATGCCCTGTCCAGCGGCACGTCCCCGTTATAGGCCACATAAGGGAGTGTTCCGAAGATTTAGTGGTTTCCCTGTGCAATGATGTAATCGTAGCAGAGCATGCAGCGCAGTTTTGTACGAGTAGCACCTACATGGATGACAGTGGACTCAGTTCCTGATGTGAAGACCGCAGTCGAATTATACAGCCAGCTGTCGCAGCTATGGGGAATCTGCTGGAATGCATGCCAGGAAGTGGTTGTCTAATGTACCAGACGTTTTACAGTGTATCCATCTTCAGATTGTGCCACTGAAGTTGACCTTGAACAGTGGTGAAATGCCTCCGGTGAAGACTGCAGTTAAGGAGGTGACCTTGCACACTTTTGTTGATGCATCCCAAGAAGCGTACGGTGCAGTTTGTTACAATGCTTGGCATTGAGAAACATCGGTGGGTGTTCTGGTCTGACAGTATGGACGTGCTCTACTGGATCCGTGGCCGAAGTCGAAAGTTCAAGCCATTTGTTGCTAATCGTGTTGGAGAAATCCAAGGCTCGACCAATCCAGACCAGTGGCGGCACGTACCGACTGGACAGAACCCAGCTGACCTACTGACCAGAGGATTAGCATTTCCAAGCTCATCAAAGAAGAAAAGTGGTGGAAACGGCCCCATCATTCCTAAAGCAAGATCCCACTGAGTGGCCGGAGAACAGAATTGAAATCAAGAAGGGACCAGACATTGAGGTCCGAAAACCGTAACAGGAGACAGGACGTGCAGAGGAGCAGACATTCCCTTGCTTCAGCTAGTGAAGACCGCCTTGAGCCACAAAGATTCTCAAGTTGGAGTAAACTTACAAGAGTTTTCGCAAGAGTAAACCGTTTTCCTAGATAACTGTCGTTTACCAGCTGCTCTTCCCGAAGAGAAGGTGCCTTGAAACCTAATGAAATCACTGCGACAGGAATGCAATATATCAGACAGGCACAGCAGGAAGTCTTTGCAGAATAAATCCGAGCAGTGAAGGCCAGAAGAGAACTCCCAGGCGGAAGTAAACTGCTGCCGTTGAGACCAGTGTTAGATGAGGACGGAGTCCTCAGATGTGATGGAAGACTTCGGTATGCAGAGTGTTTGCCTGGGGAGTCCCGTTATCCTATTATTCTGCCTCGCAACCATTTGATTACCACCCTCATAATCAAGCACGCTCATGAGAAGAATCAACACGGAGGGACTAATCAAGTGCTAGCACAGTTTTCAGTCCAGTATTGGATAATTGCAGCAAGGGAGACAATCAGAAAGTGGAAAGGAGAGTGTATGCATTGTAGAAGAAAGAAGGCCACCCCAGCCAAGCAGATCATGGCCCCTTTACCAGAGTTGCGCACACGAAAGTCCATACGAGCCTTTAGCCAAACATCAATTGACTTTGGTGGTCCTTTCATCACCAAACAACGAAGAGGAAAGACTCGACTGAAGAGGTACCTTTGTCTGTTCACTTTGCTTGGCAACCAGAGCCGTACATCTTAAAGTTGCATACAGTCTTAACACGGATTCCTTTCTAAATGCATCCTTTCGGATGGTGTCTAGACGAGGCCTTCCAAACGACATTGTGTGTGACAATGGGACTAATTTTGTTGGAGGAAGTAATGAATTGAATGAATTACAAGCCTTGGACCAGAGCAAAATTCAGGGAATGACTTCAAGTTATGGAGTTAACTGGCACTTCAACCCTCCTCTTGCTCCACATTTCAGCGGTGTGCATGAGATAATGATCAAGGCAGCGAAGAAAGCCATCTATGCTATCTTGGGTTCTGCAGATATCACTGATGAGGAACTGTTAAGCGCAGTTGTGGGCGCCGAAGGATTAATTAACTCTCGACCCTTGACGTATCAGTCAGCCGACCCATCAGACCTAATCCCGCTCACCCCCAACCATTTCCTTCATGGGCAGCTAGGAGGAAGATTTGCACCTGACAGTGTTGACAGTGACAGAGGTGGCGTCGGGTCCAGGAGCTAGTTCGCCACTTTTGGCACAGATGGTTGCGGGAGTGGATTCCAAGTCTGAGTGAAAGAAAGAAGTGGCGTCGTGATCAAGGTAACTTGAAAGTTGGCGACGGCATTATGATGTCTACGGACACTCCGAGAGGAAGATGGCCCTTTGGGGCGAATTGTGAAGGTGTTTCCCGGAAAGGATGACAAAGTTAGAGTCGTCGATGTTCAAGTCGGAAAGAGTGTGTTGCGGAGACCAATCGTGAAACGTTGCCCATTGGAACTTTGTTGAACTTTAAGTGACTTTATTTTGACTTATAAGTGAACTGCGTACTTAGGTTTAAATGTTTTATTTTTGTTGATATTGCATACCAAGAAGGGGAGGATGTTCCGAAGATTTAGTGGTTTCCCTGTGCAATGATGTAATCGTAGCAGAGCATGCGCAGTTTTGTACGAGAGCACGAGGTGTTTGAAGTCCGCCATGTTTGTTGTATCATGGCTAGAGAATAAATGTGAAAGGTCTTGACTAACTATTTGGGCTTCGTCTCGACCAATGAACCGAGCAATAATCCTGGCGAACAGGGAGTACCCCCCCCCCCCCCCCCCCTCCCAAGCCGGCTTTTACATGATCGAGGCTCGCACCCGGGGCCCGCAGCCCTGCCCACAGCATGACTGTGCTCAAAACGTTTTGTAATAAACACATACCACATACATTTCTACTTATATTTGTGTTTCGACGGACTGTAAACAATATAAGGAGGTCAATTACTAAAAGCAGCCAATCAGAATGCTTCACGGTTGCCAAATCAATGTTTTTTCTTAAGTATTGAACCGGGAAAAGTTTCTTACGTTGTTCTTTCATTGTTTATATTGGTTAAAAATATAAAAAAATTGGGGAATATTTTTTAAATGTTCCTCGCTTAAAGGCATGCCAAGAGTAATAATGAAGAGTTACTTGAGTTACTTGTAACTTTTTCAGCTTCGGCTTTTCCTCTGGCGGTTTGCGTTAATTGCTAATTTCCAAAGCTACAAAAGTCCCTTACTGGGAGAATATCGCCCGTTTGTATTTTTTTGTACAGACATGAGCCGACATTCTCCTAGTGCGGCCCTCGCGCTTGGGTAATAACATCTATATAGTTATCTACAATAACCGAACTAAACCTGTTCAAGGACTAAATTTGAATTTCGGTTAACACATGTCAATAAATATTCTGAATTAGAAATGACCTATTCATATAGGACAGCTAGTAAGAACTTGATTAATGACACATTTCATTGAAAAAAAAAACAGACGTAAAAAGGGTCAACATGTCGTATTAAATTAGCAAGACCGACTAGAGCTAGATAAAGCAAAAGGTAAAAGGTAGTTCAGTAAATAATAAACAATTTAACTACAAATATTTATTTATATTTTCAAATGTCAAATTCATGCACCCTTATAGCTATGTTTTTTTTTTTTTTTAATGTTGGATGAAATGTTCATAAGATACTTAATTATCCAGCAGTGTAAAGAACTTATTTGGGTTCTTTCAATGTTTCGATCATTTCTAATAAGCTTGCCCATCCCCGCCGGGCATTTGTCGGGCCTTTATTATAATTAGAGATTATGATCTTTCAAACAAGTGCAAATGAACGAAAAAAATAAATCTTATTGTCTTGAGCAATTGCTATACTGAAAAGTAATATTTTCTCAAGTTTGTGGACCAAGTTATTAAAGTCACCCTAACATAATTGGTACAATCGAAGTCTTGAGAATTCTGAAATATTATAAGTCTAAATATAAGGCTCCTTTGAACAGAATAAAACATAAAGTAAAAATTATCATTCATTATGATTGTAATAAATAATAAATAAGAAAAAAATAGACTACTTTTTACATAGCCTGCGTAGCGGCGGATTATCAAATAAAACAGACCGGAAATGTGTAAAATTCCCTGCCAGCCGGTCATTTAGGCAAATGCCCCACCCTGGGAACCGATAAATACTCGACAAATTCCCGGGGGATGGGCGCGTTTGGAATTGATCGAGACATTAAAATAAGCGGACTTCAAGAAGCTATTCACAGCTGTTCAAATGATGCCGTTTATTTTCCGGCTTTTTGACGCTGCTGGGTGTTTATTGGCGTCAATAAGACGTGATAGGCGAGAAAAGAAAAGAAAATAATAAATAAAAACGGCTAGAACTTCTTAGACGGACTGACTGATCGTGTTTCAGTAAATTTTAGGCTCATTCCCTTCTACATAGACGTCGGATTAGTGTGAAAATTAAAATCGAGACAAAAGAAATTCCCCCAAATGGGTGGATCATGCGGGGTGTAATAAATAAATGTAAATGGTGATAGGACTGAGTGCAGTCCAATTCGGTCAGTAATAATACACTTGAAAAAAACAACTCTATTCTGATTGGCTAAGAGCAGTGCAGTTCAAGTGTAACACCAGTGCAAAAAGTGTAACACCCAGGAGGTAACACCAGTGCAAAAAGTGTAACACCAGTGCGGATTACAATTTCAGAAGATTTCCAAAGTTAGTACGAAGAAACACGAAGACTCCTAACGGCTGCCGACGGCCATACGAGGTATACCGAAGATGGCCGAAGGTTTCCATAGATCACCCGATTTTTTGCGAAGATTGCTGACGCCTTCCGAAGATTTCCGAACTCCATCCGAAGACTTCCCAAGTTTACCGAAGATCACCCGAACACTTCCGAAGACTCCCAACTTTATCGGAAGGTTTGCGAATACTTCCAGAATTTTTACGAAGTTTTAGAAAGATCAAGGGCTCCTCAGCCCAAGTAATCGGTAAACAGTATTTTTTTCAAGTGTGTTATTAACAAGTAATCGCATGATTTTTCTCGTGCAATTTGGAATAAATAAGTACTTTTTCAAAGACTACAAATTGTACTCGCCCTCCGGGCTTGTGCAATTTTGTTAGTCTGAAAAATTTACTCGTGCTCATTTATTCCAAATTGCACTCGAAATCATGTAATTACCCATATTAATAATTTCGGTCCGTAAAAAGACGAGTCATCCTCGGAGACCCAGGGGCAGATAATGGGAATCGGGTAGTTTACAAGTGCGCCTGGGTCTCCGAGGATGAAGACGAGTATGATTACAACAAGTAAGTCGTATTACCAATTAATCATTACTATAACAAAAAAACAAAAAAACAAAAAAAGACGAAACGTTCAACTTTTTCGTAAATAAAAGGAGGACAGCAGTTGAGTTTGTTTTCGAGTCGTGCAAGATTCACGAGAAAAGAAACACATTGAAGTGGCAGCGCGCGAAAATGACGCGTACTGTCCAATGATCCCTCAGGCATGACGCGTAAACGTACAATAAATGCTCAAACTGAGGGCCAATCGGATTCGGATAGCTATGATTAATCTAATAATAGTCTATAAAAATATTTTGCAGGAAACATGAAATTGGCTGCGTGAGCTTCTGGAATTTACAAAAAACGAGTTAATTTTAATGTAGTAAGTACAAAACGCTGCCACGTTTGCAAGCGTTTTTGTTATCAAACCACGCCAAGCGTCGAACAAGATTTTTCCAGCTGGTTTTTGAAGCAGATGTTCTTAGTACGAAATCGACATATAAACAGTTGACGAGAAGCTAACTAAACTGTCATCACTAGTGTTAATTTCCAAAGCTATACAAAATTCCGGCCTTAAATGATTATTTTAACCAGGCTTTGAGCCTAGTGCCGGCTTCACCGCGGTCAAACGCTCAAGCATGCGCAAAGGCGTAAATTCTGGTCGCCCGCGCGCCAATTTCCCGCGCTAAATTTTGAAGGAAAACCGAGGAAAACCCTAGGAAAACCATTGCAACAACCCGAAATCAAAATAGTAATTTGCGAAAGGAAACAAAAGTAAGTAAAAGGAAAAGTTTAGACTTTTTCAAACACAAAGTTCAGTATATTTCCAGCATTCTGTTGATTTACCATTTTTTTAAAGATGTTTACCAAAAATGTTAGACGTAAACATGGTGTAATAATGAGGTTTGTCGGCGTAGTTTATTTTTGTTTGACGTTTGACCGCGGTAGAAGTGCTGGCGGTCCTCGCGCTTGGGTTTATCACATCTATATAATCATTTACAATAACGGAACATAAAACTTGTTTAAGGTGTAAATTTGAATTTCAGTTAACAAATGTCAATAAATATTCTGAATTAGAAATGACCTATTCATATAGGACAGCTGGTAAGAACGTGATTATAATTACACATTTCATTGAAAAATATATATGTAAAAAAGAGTCAACATGTCGTATTAAATTAGCACGACCGACTAGATAAAGCAAGCAAGAAAATTAAAAAAGCATTTTAATAATGAACTATTTAATTCCAAATCAATATTTATATTTTAAAATGTCAAATTCATGCACCCTTAGCTATGTTTTTTTAAAAATTTTAGATGAAATGTTCATAAGATATACTAAACTATCCAGTGTACTTTGGCTTATTTGAATGTATTGATCCCTTTAATGTCTCGATCAATTCTAAACCTACCCATCCCCCCAGGCATTTGTCGGGCGTTTGTCGGGCATTTGGAGATTATGATCTTTCAAACAAGTACAAATGTCACAGAACGAAAAAAATAAATCTTATTGTATTGGACAATCGCTTTACTGAAAATAATATTTTCTCAAATTTGTGGACCAAACTATTAAAGTCACCCTTGAAGCAGCTGAAGAAAGATACAGTTTCTTAGACGGACCGACTGATCGTATTCCAGTAAATAATACGTCTCACTCCGTCTTGTACACAGACATCGGATCAGGGCGGAAATTAAAATCTAGACAAAAGAAATCCCCAAAATGGGTGGATTATAGTAATGCGGGGTGAAATAAATAAAGGTAAATGGTGATATGACTGAGTGGAGTCCAATTCGGTCTGTATTATTAAATAGATATTTAATTTCGGTCCGTAATATCAAACGAATGATTAAAGACGAGATGACTGGATTACGATAAGTAAGTCTTGTTACCAATTAATCATAACTATAACAAAAAAAACAAAACAAAGAAACGTTCAACTTTTTGGTGAATAAAAGGAGGACAGCAGTTGAGTTTGTTTTCGAGTCAAGCAAGATTCACGAGAAAAGAAACCCATTGAAGTGGCAGCGCGCGAAAATGACGCGTACTGTCCAATGATCCCTCAGGCATGACGAATAAACGTACAATAAATGCTCAAACTGAGGACCAATCGGATTCGGATAGCTATGATTAATCTAATAATAGTCTATAAAAATATTTTGCCGTAAACATGAAATTGGCTGCGCGAGCTTCTGGAATTTACAAAAAACGAGTTAATTTTAATGTGGTAACTGTACAAAACGCTGCCACGTTTGCAAGCGTTTTTGTTATCAAACCACGCCAAGCGTCGAACAAGATTTTTCCAGCTGTGTTTTTGAAGCAGATGTTCTTAGTACGAAATCGACATATAAACAGTTTGATGAGAAGCTAACTAAACAGTCATCAGTTCAACTTCATCATGAGAGCCTCTGTGCTGTTCTTCATTGCAGTGTTCCTTATTTCAGACGTATTCTGCTACTCTCGGAAGATAATGGTAGGTACTTCAACAAACCCTGTGTTTATTGTATTCCGTTTTATATTGATTCCGTTGTCAAAGAAACGTCATGGAGTGTTCCGCTAGCGACGATCCAAATCTTTATTTTTCGCGGCGGAGTTTTGGCTGTTCAAGAAATAATTTTGTTTTACTGCACAATAGTCAAACAGAAAACTATTTTTTAAAGTCATACAGCAGTATGTATTTGGATCCATTTTGAGAGCAGATCTATTATAAAAAATGGCCCAATGAAAAAATGGCGCGTCAGCCCTACACAAACATCACGCGCAACAGGTGATTTTGAAGTTAGACCTAGTCGGCCAAAATAAAAGCGTGAATAATTATGACCGGAGATTGGAAAGGCGAAAAAAGTGTTTTTTCCCCATTCGAGCCCCACTCATCTGCTCATAAAAAAGCAGTAGCTTGCAGGTTTGTTTCATGGGCCGGGGCAATGATAGCGGTTTCGTGTTTTCAAAGTTTTTTTTTTTCTTCTCAGCATTAAAATGACGGAGTAGCAAAGCCCTCTTAGGAGTACAATCAAAGTTATGCTAATGTGGTGTGTATTTTCCACGCAGAATATTAAGACGAAATCCATTAGAAAATCGAGTAATATTTATGGCCAGTGGACAAAAAGCCTGTACTATATATGACGCCGTAAGCTTTCACGCTTAAACTAGACATTCATACGGTATTCACCAAATAATATAACTTCACAATTCTTAAATTTTATGAGCTTCAGATTCAGACGAGCTGAGTTGTAGCTGCTTTTATTGCTACCATGTTTCGCGAAGAAAAACATGGCTGCCACCTCTCATGACTCATTCACGGGAGGAAACTCAAGGCGGAAAGCAATTTAAGGATTGTGAAGTCATATTATTTGGTGAATACCGTTGAGTTATGGCTCATGAATGTCTAGTTTAAGCGTGAAAGCTTACTGCGTCATAGTACAGGATTTTTGTCCACTGGCCATAAATATTACTCGATTTTCTAATGGATTTCGTCTTAATCGCGATCATTCATTCGAATTTTACAGTTGGAGAAAAGAAAATGGCAACCTTTGAGCTGGTTTGAGCCACTTCTCTCCTGCAATGTAAAAACCAACACACGGAACAAGTTCCCAAGTTACGGCTGCTACTGTGGTACAGCAATCGATACGCAATTCAACAAGAAACCTATAGATGATGTGGACACGTAACTATAGAAATTATTTTATACGTAAAAATTGAAGTTTTGATATGCTGCTATAGAACAATAAATAAGCAAAATGCTTGCCGTTCGTTGGAGCAAAAATATCAAAGGAGCCACGAATTATCATGAAAACCGTTTCTCTTCTCTTGTCGGATCCCGGCAGGAGTTTTTGAAGGGGGGTGGGGCCGGGTTGGGGAGCGGCCTTAGAAAAAATATATATATTGTTATTTTAGCTAAAAAAAAAACAACAACGATTTTTACACCTTCCTGGTGTGCTTGTATTTATTTATTTTTACAAACACTCAATCCTGTCATGAATATAGCCAAATAATTATTATTTTTTAAGATTTTTAATGAACGTATCTGTCAACATGATATAATTGCTGAGTAAAGTGAAATGTAAGCCTGATTTATTTTCATTTCAGATGCTGTCAAAAACACAAAAAATGCTTGGAGGAATATACAAACGATCACGAAAACAGTTACTGTTCCTCCAGCCATCTGATTAACTGCGAAAAAATGTAATAGAATGTATTAACAATGCGGATTTTAAAGGTGGACGGTGGCCCTTAAACAATGGCAGATGTCTATGAGGGTCCACCGTGGAGTCTAATCACTAATAAAATTTTGGAAGAGAGGCATAACCAATGTTGACGCTCTTTGTCTTTTACTCTAGTTTGAAAGGCCGGGCGAAAAACTTACACGTACATTCTGACTACACTAGCACGAGCCATTAAATGTGAAATATACTATATTCAGCATGAGCCAGTCAGTCATCAAATACTGAGTTCCGGAAGACATTACAGCTACAGTAGGCGTGATCTAAATGAAGCATGAAAGCTTCATAAATTTATCTGTACCACGCCAGATACAAAAAAAAACCCCACTCTTTAGATGTGGCCAAAAAATGTGTGCAAAACGTATTCTCGCAGCGGCACTGAACCTGAGGGAAGGCCGTACAACATAACACGAACCTTCCAAAATAAAACTAAACGAACAACGAATGCACAGAAGACTGACCGACGTAGAATAATTAATATTTCCCGCTGAAACTCTTAAATAGCCCCTAAAAGTCACATGTCGTCAAAATAGCAATTTCTGACTAGATCGTTCCTACGTCACTCAACCGTCAGAATGTACATTTGTACTCAGTTTACTTCACTATATTTCGACTACATCGCTCACAATGCTATTGTCTCTCGCGACGTATACTTATAACCTGCGAGCAGGCTCACAAAATAACGCGCGCGCGAGCGACGGTAGCCGCGAAAACGAGCCGGCTTGCCGGCGATCGGCGCGGCGGGAGGGCGAGTACGTTGTAAAGCAAGCCGGCTCGTTTTCGCGGCTATCGCCGCTCGTGCGCGCGTTTTTTTGCGAGCCTGCCCCTGGGGGGGGGGGGGGGGGGGTTTGGTGGGGGTTACTCCCAAAAACATTGGGTGGGGGTGTGCCGCTGGGCTATAAAAACCCTTTCCCTGTACCAGACCACAAAACGTTAATTTTGCGACCCTGTTCAAGACTAAATGTTAAAAAAGATACCCTTCGCGCTTCTTTTCGTTTCGTTTCGTTTCGTCTGACTAACATAATCCTATTCCAGAGTATCAATTAGCGATCTTTGTGCCAGCTTCTGGGAAACTGATACCCTGTTCCACACCAAAAAATGTCGTTTGTCATACCCTGTTCCAGACCAAAATGCTTAAAAACCATACCCTGTCCAGCGGCACGTACCTATATAGCGTATATAAGGGAGTGCCCCCCCCCCCCCCGGCGTCAATCAAACGTTTTGTGAAATAGTTTCACGCAGAACAGGTTTTTAAAATGACTTAAAAGTGTTGCTCAGAGAGCCGCGAGCGCGATAGACGCACACCGCATCTGGCTCTTTGCTCTTATTTCGAGCTCGCTGTCAAGGGTATTCAGTTTACAAAAAAAATATATATATAACGTAATTTTACAAGCGCA
Organism: Desmophyllum pertusum; assembly: GCA_029204205.1. NCBI lineage: Eukaryota > Metazoa > Cnidaria > Anthozoa > Scleractinia > Caryophylliidae > Desmophyllum > Desmophyllum pertusum. The sequence goes on from MU827314.1 coordinate 415,574, forward strand.
GGACGACAAAGAGAAAAGTGAAATACACAGGGTTATTTGTAATCACACGTCAAAGTTTCACAAGTGGGAAAAAATTGAAAAAAGGTATAATTCAACGTCGTCCCCAGGGCCATCTCCGCTTTCAAGATGGTGGGTGGACGCGAAGAAGACCCTGGCGAAGAGCAGGTCACGTTACCACAAAATTAGCCAATCGTGAGCCCGCCGCCATTTTGAAACAATCAAAATCTCCAATATTTTTGGAGACACGTGACCTGCTCTTCGCCAGGGTCTTCTTCGCGCTCACCCGCCATCTTGAAAGTGGAGATGGCCCTGGGGACGAGGTCGGGTATAATTCTTTTCATTGATGTATCTTCCGTAAAAGCCATATGCTAATCATTACGAAACAAAAGTAGTTAGCTCGTAAATTCAGAAAACGTACGCACTGTCAGGTCATTTTCTCTATTGTCTGACCGCCGCTTTCCTGATTGGGTTTGAATTTTCGCGCGGGTCACGCATGAAAGTCCCGGATACTGTCGCGGCATTGTCGGCGATGAGGCTCACATGGACATCAAATGAACCAGCACACAAATTAAATAAATATCCGGATGTACGGAGAAACTGAATACAGCTGTTTAGCGGCTCGTGATATTTTGGACAATTTTGAAATATCTCACTCGCGGTATAATGTTGTCCGATAGAAGCGTGGTAGTAAACAGCTGCTTGATGGAAGTTCACTGTATTTCAGCGAGATTAATGCAGACGCCATGAATATTTGCTTGCGCGTACAAAAAGAAAACCACAAAGGTAGGTCTGACACATTCTGTGAAGGACGTTTATTCAAATTTATTGATTATATCCCAGACTACCTTTCGGCATTGTTGCCGTGTGAAAGGACCAGGCATGAAATCTTTAAGATTTCTTCCCAACTATCCTTTAACAGTCTCAATACCGTTTTTTTGGTTTGTTTTTTTTAATAATTGTTATATCTTATGAGTCAAATAAAGCTTGAGCCACACCCAGATTTAGGGGTAATTCAAATTGATGAATATCCTGGCCCCTTTAACATGGGACTCCGTCCCCCCGGGGGACGAGTTAGACCAGATTGCGTTACGCGAAGCGTGCATGGTGTCAGGACGGTTTAAGAACGGTTTCATCTCTTGTTCTTGTGAAATCAACCAATCAGAGAGCGATATCGATTACAACACCAGCGAAGTATAACGTTTAATTTTAGCAAACTTTAATTATCAGTGCTTGTCACATACCGTAGCCATTGCGTACATATACAGCCCTGAGCAACACTGATACCCCAGGAACCGAAGCCAGCTAGCAAAACGAACAACAGTACATCCAAAACCTGTAAGTATTATTTTTTTCTGCTGATTGCTTTCTTGAATTTAATTAAATTTGATGAGTTTGAGGAAATGTCGTATGTTTTAAAAGCACAAAGCTCTCGCCGAATGCGCCGGAACGATGAGAAAACAAACCGAACTTTGGCAAAGTAAAATATCGACGCAACTGGAACAGTTTACCATCTGAAAGGCTCGCATAATCTCGATAGCCGTGAAAAGAAGTCGCATCTCGTATCTAAAATAATCAAAGCAAAGAGCCACGGAAACAAACGTTGTCAGGAGGAAATGAAACTATAAATTGAAAAACATAAACTAACTGAGATTGAAAACTATTCCTGTAATATAAATGAGCGAAACAAACTGAATTTTCCAACGAGAGAAATAAATCCTTCCTTTCAGAGCGGCGACCAGGAAATAAATTACATATCCTCATGATATTTGCTAGAAATGGACTAATGCCTTATCTACAAGAATGAATGCCAATAAAGGGCTCTTTCATGCAGCATCAAATCCTTCAATCATAAAGTATCATATCATTCAAAAATATAAATAATGCAAAATATCGAAAGATCGACCATATACGAAAGGTTACAATACTGAACTAAATGGTCGATTAATTCCTCTTCTCCCCTTCAAATTGAAAAGCATTCGTTTGCCGATTTTCTCTGTGAACTTAACAGAACGAAGTTAATTGATGTTATAGCTGTCCTCTCGTCAATAATTTGCGCCGTTTCCCTTAGGTTTGAATTGAACGGACTGTAACATTTCCGCTGAATGTGCATTTTTTTCATGAGATTATAGTACTTTATCTGATGAGTGGCCATGGTACCTGCCTCCGCCTGCATAACAGCAGGGCCCGAGTTGGAATGGCGCGCGCGACCAAGGAGGCACGCGAAGAGAGAACAATTCACAAGTGGAATATCGTTTAATAGCCGGCGAAAACGCACCAAAAAATATGCGTTTTCAAACACGCATACAATAGTGTGGACAAGAGCCTAACTCTTCAGCAAGTCTCGGGAAATATGACAAATATTCCGAGCTGTTCAGTAAAGCAGATTATGCTAAATCCAGGATTAGCGTGAATCAGTTTATTTCAGTTTTGTATTTTGTATTTCAGTCTTTTTAATGAGGTTTTCTGTTTAAAAATGAAAATATTAAATATGAAACTCATTCGGGCTATATTAAATCTATTAATACATTTCCAGCTATTTGATCAGCTTTGCATATTGTTTTTCCGCAAGAAGACACTGATCAAATAAAGCTGTGTTCGGACTTGGGGAAGTCCCCAGAAAGGCCAAAATGCTGCTTCGCCCAGATAAATGTCATTTAGAGCACATTTCTTGGGTTTCAATAAACAAATTAAATAAACGGATTAAATTTGATGATTTTGATAAAATGCCCAATGTTTCAAAAGTACAAAGCTCTTGCCGATTGCCGGAAAAAAGATGAGAAACCAACCGAACTTTGGCAAAGTTTTAAAATGACGACGCAACATACAGTTAGTTTACCATCTTGCGACACGGCAACAAAGTTTATCAGGAAGAAATGAAAATAATATTATCAACTCAGAATTGAAAAACATAAACTATAAACTGAGATTGAAAGCTATTATATGAGCGAAACAAACTGAATTTTCCAACGGGAGAAAGAAATCCTTCATCTAGAAATACAGTTAGACGGAACGGCGACCCGAAAATAGATATCTTCATGACATTTGCTAGAAATGGACTAATACCTATATCTAAAGCCAATAAAGGGCTCTGTTTAGCATCAAATATTTCAATCATACAGCATCATACCAAGCCTCAGAAAAAATAACAGCGGAATTATCGTGCTAACCAAGATGGCGGTTCTGGTGGGTTTACTGCTGTGTCTCGCAGCTTTCCAATCAACTGTATCTGCTGATCTGCACTCAGATTATGCTCATTATGCTGTCTTGGATCCAGCGGAGAAGATGAAACTCTTCTGGACGGCTGATTGGGACGCAAAAACTGTTTCCTTCGCCGTGGAGGCGGAGACTACAGGATGGATCGAATTGGGATTTTCTGACGGTACTGGAGATATGGTCGGTAGTGATGTTGTGATCGGCTGGGTAAAAGATAACAAAGGATATCTTACGGTAATGATGAGTCACGTTTGTCTATACGTAACACAGAATAGTTTTGCTTTGAACTAGTCTATGATAGTATTCAAGATAATAACAGAACGGAATCTGGCTAACGGCCAGCATCCGGTAAATTGCGTATATATTTGTAGATAGTAAATCAGAATTAGACTAAAATTTGTACTGTTTATCTGCCCTACTTAACGAGAAACGCTTGATCGAATATCTATCTTTTCGCAGGATCGTTTCGTTACGTCAGATTCAATTCCAACCATCGACAAACAGCAAGACTATGAACTGACAGGCTCCCAAGAAAGTGGCGGGAAAACTGTGCTGAAGTTTAAACGAAAGTTTGATACGTGCGACCAACAAGACAGGAGACTTGAGGTGAGAAAGGGACGTGACTTTGTCCCCATGCGGAGAGGGCCCCTCAAAAGGTTTAGACTGGGTGCGAACCAGAGGGGGGGGGGGGGGAGGGGGGGGGGGGGCATAAAGTAAAATCACTGGCAAGGATATGGGGCTCAAAGTAAAATCAGTCACTCAAGAGTAGGGGGGGGGGGGGGGGGCTTAAAATTGTATTTCAAGTACTTATTACAGTGGCGGATCAAGACCTGTTTATAAGGTGGGGCCATAAGTATTTTCGCCTACATACCCCTCCCATAGATCCGGCACTGGTTCCCACTGAAAGGCTTGATGTTCTGTTAGCTGTGACTGAACTGCAAATATTCAAATTCAATCCGTTGCAATATGATAGTCTATTATTCTCTATAAGGTTGCAAAAGTCCCTAACAAGCTGTTAACAGTTACGGTATCCCATAAACCCCTAGTTCATAGGCCCTCATAACAGTATGTTGAACATTGCTACAGAGGTGATGTTTGTTCCAGACGCGGATGTCCAACAAGTAAAAATGTAGTAGGAGCTCTTCTTTCTGTTAAAAGATCTTAATCACCTGGTCACAGTTGCGTGTCGAGAAAATGCAGGTTACTTTTATGGTCTTGTATAAAGGTGTGTGTGTACTGTGAGGGGTGGGGGGTGGGGGGTCATTCATAATTTCTGTAAATTCACTTTTTTAAGATGGCGGGGGGGGGGGGGGGGTATTACCTAATATTATGAAGCCCATTTTCAACTCCCCCCCTCCTGATAATTATTGCACAGTTCCTTACTATATTGGGAGCTGGGACACAATAAAACGGAAAAAAAGAAAATTAATGTGGTCTAAAGTTCAACAATTATGTGAGGACATTATAGTAAAAAAATAAGGAAAAGTACGATAACCGGAATATTTTTGTTGTTGTTGTTCCTATAACCGGGGGGGGGGGGGGGGGGGGGGTATAAGTGGCAGTTTACGGCGCGCAGGAAAACGTAAAGAAAAGCTTGCTGCGCACTTATATGCCGAAGGGTCCTAGGGTCAGACGATAAGTTCCTTTTTCTTTCTTCATATAGAAAGGAGTTACAAATGTGGTTTATGCGTATGGTACAGAAGATCCAGTCTCGCCAATGAACATTGACAAGGAAGTGTCTAAAGGTTCTAGGAGCGTCCTACTACTTAGCAAAAGGGACATAAGAAACATCGACAAGACCGGGTGGACTAGTTTTGCCATGACTGCAAATGTAAGAATTTGACAAACCGTTAAAAGAGAGATGAGCGAGTGAGAGAGTGTGTGATGAGCGAGTCATGCACGTGAGAGAGCTATTGCCAATTATGATAAACAAGGTCAATTCTGTTCCAGGCCAAAGTGGCCCACACCGCCGGAGCTTATTCCGGTAGTTGTAGCATGAAGTGCTACTCCCCCCTGGACAGCCGAAGGAACAAGTACCAGTTGATGGCGAAATCCCGCCTCCGAGACAGGATATTTCGAGCCCGCGATTTTCGTACTGAAGTTGCTAAGCAATATGCATGACGTATTTGCTGGCGCGCGCGATTGCTAATACTCGAGAGTGCTCGCGCTAGATTTTGATTGGATAAAATGATTCGGAAGCGGCTTCGAGTGCTTCAACAAAGATTTGCCAAAACCGGCACTTGTTCCCCTGACTATGGATGGGATGCTATAGTCGCCTCCCAGCATTTGTGAGGTTGGCCAAACAGTCCACCGGTACCCATTCATACCCATGGGTGGAGAGAGACACGGTGAGAATAAAGTGTCTTGCTTTCTGAAAACCAGGGCTCGAACCCAGACCACTCGATCTGGCGGACAGGGCGGTAAGTATACGAAGTTTGCAAACTTATATTCCCTGCGCTTGCCTCATATATAGAAGAAAACTTCTACTTTCAATTTGCTTCTTTGATGCGAAAGTGCAGAAACAAAACCTTAAATCGTGTATCTTCTCACAGGTAACACTTCCAGCACATGCGAACACAACCTTCTGGTGTACTTTGGTAAAAGGTCCCGAAATAAAATCCAAGCATCACATCACTGCGGTAAAACCTCATAAGATAATTATTAACGTACTAGTCTTACTTTAGGATAACAGTTCATTCTCTTGTCAAAGATCATTATGTTTCTAGAAAAATTATATTGAAATGACTAAGGCTACAGGGGCGGATAGAGGGGGTCCGAGCATGCACACAGTAGATACTCCATGCTCCATTAATCCCGAAAAAAAAAACGACCGTGTAGACATTTGGAGACATTTACATAGGGACATTTACCTGAGTGAAGAAGTGCAACACAATTTTCAATTTGAAATAACCAGATGATATTGCCATCCTTCCGTCAGCTGTAAGATTTTATTTACAAGACAACAAACATGTAGCCTTTAGCCTCTGCGCAAAGAGAGGTTTGGTGCACCACCTTGGAAAGCTTGATGTTCATAATAATAGCAAAGGGAAAAACGGCCGAAAATATGAGAGGAGGGAGAAAAACCAAACTCGTTCCCAGAGTCCTCGTTTCCCTTGTCCAGCGGTGGAGCGGCCAACAAGGAGCTCTGGGGGGAAGCGATCCGCCATGACCGGATTCTTGGACTTCCGGCTCTACTGCGCATATGTTCGATCCCATGTTTCAACTAACGGACGCCAAGATTCTTGGACTTCACTCTATCCCAGGTCCTTGTTGGCCGCTCCACCGCTGGACTAGGGTAACGAGGACTCTGGGAACGAGATTGGAGAAAAACGGGTTTAAAAATAGGGAGATGGGATATAAAACTGTCCATCAGGCTCACACCTCCTGTACCTAAGAAATTTGAACATCCTGAATTGGCGACCTCTGTCCACACACACTGACACACACACAACAAGATAAGCCTGTGGTCAAATTGATGTAGCCGGACTGACATATATCAAGGACTTGTTTCTATAGCATTTGGCTTTTTGTTTTAGTTGGAACCCATCATCAAAGAAGGAAACGAAGGTTTGGTCCATCATTATGTTTTGTCCGGATGTCACGGTAACTTCACTGAAAGTGACTTCCACGAGGGCGTTCACTGCCTTGCCGGCTCTCGTATAATGTACACCAAATGTCAAAAAAGACATATGGTCGCTGTTTGGACTGTGGGAGGGGAGGTAAGTACAATGTTGACATGTTGAAATCATCTGTAAATACAACGTATTTGAAGTTATGAGAAAATTTAATATGTTAATCAGTCAGTGACGTAAGCATACTCGGAACAAAAATTCCTCGTTCCCCCAACAGGAGTCGAATTATGACCTTCCGCACACCTGGCTGACGCTCTATCACTGAGCTACAGGAGGCTCGTGGTCAGATGGTGGTTCAATGGTTGAACTATGGTTGAATTACGTAACGTAACCAACACGTTTCTTTTGGAGATGCTCGTATAAACGTCAAACCCTATTATGTTTTGTCTGCACGGTCAAAGCCAAGAAAGTAAACGAAAAAGGGAACAAAAAGAATTCGGCATTGCCCTATGAAGAAAAAACTAATTAAAGCGCGTCAATGTTTTCTGAAGGAGTTAATTTGTTATGTGCAGCATTTCTTTTTGGATTTCGATCTTTGTTTTCCTCGTTTTATTAGGCGGTTTATCTGCCATCACATGTTGGAGTACCTATCGGTGGAAATCATTCACCAAACGTCTTTCTCCTCGAAATTGTTTACGACAATCCTCAACAAATAAAAGGTTAGTACAGGTACACGTCATTTATAATACCCGGGGATCATTAGCTGAATAACTTTCAATTGCTCTCAGTTAAAAAAAGGGTAAAGTCTTCACGAGCCTAGTGGCACACGACTGCCCGAGCTTATCCCGGTTTCTATATAAAGACTCATTGTTGTAGACTTCGAGCATTCCCTCATTTTTCTCAGGGATAGTCGATATTCTCTCTCGCCGACGCGCGTCGGTTGGTCTCCCACTGGACTATCCCAGAGAAAAATGAGGGGCTGCTCGTAATCTAAAAGACTTGAAGTATTGCTATTCCCCTTGGATGGGATGCTAGTCTATCGCAACATTTTGTCAGGTACCCATGCCCAAGGAAAAATTGCAAAATTCGGACCGCTCAGGGAACCAATCAGAATGCTCCTTTTCATCGTGAACCAGTTTGCCATATAATAATAAATATTATTATATGGCAAACTGGTCCACGATGAAAAGGAACATTCTGATTGGTTCCCTGAGCGGTCCGAATTTTGCAATACGGACCGCTAAGATGGACCGCTCACGAACTCATTTCGCCGAATTCCTTTTATGAAACATTGAACAAAAGAAAACTGTTTTCTATTAAGTAGAAACATTTTTCCTCATGTCTGGCGGACAATTTTGGTTAAACTTTTCGCAAAGCGGCCTGAAAAATGCAAGAATATGCTTAGCTTTGGCGCGCGCGCGTTAGCCGAGAATGGTTGCATTAATTTATCAGCAAACTTTTTAAAAAAGCCATTATAATAAAAACTTTATTGAACTAGCTTGTTCGGTCCGTATTGGGAAATATTGGTCTCGTTCTTTTTTTGCAAGTTTATGGACCTCGCCTTCGGCTCGGTCCATAAACTTGCAAAAAAAGAACGAGACCAATATTTTCCAATACGGACCTCACGCTAGTTCAATAACATCTATGATCGTGCCCGTCCGAGATTGTGTCGCGTGATCAGTTTTGGCCAAGACTACGAGCAGTATCTCTTTTTAAATTTTTCTAAATGCTGCGGCGAGCGAACGCGAAAATAAAATAGTGCGATATCTAACCGCCGCAACCCACGCGGCTCGCCGCTCGTACATTTTCGCGTCACCACACGTCACCCGTCGCGGTTTCTAGAGAAAAATAGAGCTGCTCGAAGCCTAGTTTTGGCCAATAACGACAAAGGGAAATCCAGGAGTAAACTATAATTGTTTTATAATATATCACCAAAGAACGAAGAAACAGGAAAAATAAGATTGTTATTATTTAAAAAAACGTGACTTTGCAAGTGTGTATACGTGACTAAACTCAAAACTCTAAGTTCGCGGGCTTTCCAAATTAGGTAGTAATTGCATATCGCCACATATGCCTCGAGTAGGGAACCAATCAGATTGTCAAAATTGTAATATCCTGTGGTGAGCATATTATTCGTAGAATCCCGCTAACTCGAACTCCCAAGGGAAACATAAAATACATGCATGCATGTAGTTCGAGATAGCGGGGTTCGAGTTAGCCGATAGTAAATGACTGAAAAACAAGGGCAAGGGGAACGGCATTGGGCCGGTTCGAGTTCGAGTTAGCGGGGTTCTACTGTAATTAAGAATTAGATTATGACCTCGAGATTTCTATGCATTGATAATATACGAGTAACTCAGCCAATTAGATTGCCGCATTTGCATTAGTATACCAGTAGATTTTTACTAAGAATTATTATAATATACTCACCACAGGATATTGCGATTTTGGACAATCTGATTGGTTGCCTACTCAAGGCATATGAGGCAATGTACCATTACTACCTTATTTGGGAATCCCACTAATTACGATAAATATCCCATTTTCCTCTGTTTTTTTCCTTCCGTTCTTTCCCCAGTAATTTTTAATTGCAATATCCTGTGGTGAGTATATTATAAAACAATTATTCCACTCAATCTCGTCGTACATGAACTCATAGCCAACTCGGCTACGCCTCGTTGGCTATGAGTTAACCCTATTCTGCCTGGGGGGGGGGGGGGGGGGGGGCAGAAAGTGCCCGCGCTGACTTCAAATTTATCGTACTTAAAGAGCATTCAATCATAGCCAAACTTTATGACTTTTCCTAAAAATTATCTGGGAACATTTTGGTGTGTCAATATTTTGATCACGCGACTTGATGTTTCCATGGCAACCAAGTTTTGACAGGCCGTTTTAGCCAAATTTGGTATTTTCAGCTTAATTTCATGAGATTTCCGCTTTCTACGAATAGTTTCCTCCAAAATCTTTGCAATTGTTGCATCCTTATATTGTTTTCGATGTTTCCAAATCAAATTTGGTGATTTTATGACTTTCTGAATCAATTGTGATATGATATCACAATTGATTCGTGATTGTAACTAAAATAAACATGTTTTAATGCTTTATACACCACATAAGTTTCATCTTTATAGCACAAATAACTTTCGAGATACAGATCGTTTTACCCAAATTTGTTGATTTTTTAGCTTAATTTTCAGTTTTCATAAAACTTTTGCTTTTTACGATGAACAAATGAAATCTTTCCAAAATCTTTGCCGTTTTAGCATCTTTATATTTGTTTTTGATTTTTTCAAAACAAATTTGGAGATTTTCTGACATTTCTGAACAATTTAGAAATCCAAGATTTAGGATCCAAGATGGCGGATTTTTTTAACGTATGACGTCATTATAGCGTGTATGACGTCATAATAGACACGTGACTGCTACTAAAATAAAGGTTTTCGGATGCTTTACACACCATGTAAGTTTCATTTTCATAGTGTCAATACTTTTCGAGATACATAGGCTGCCCCCCCCCCCCCCCCCCCCCAGGCTGAGGAACGAAAAAAAGCCCAGGCAGAATAGGGTTAATGTACGACTCGATTTCGCGGAATAATTGTTAATTATTGACTATTCGCCGATAAACAACGCTCATAATCTAACTGTTAATTATACTTTTTTGTTTAGGACGACAAGACAGCTCAGGTGTTAAGGTGTACTACACTAACAAGCTTCAGGAGTATGACAGTGGAATTATATCAGTGGGAGTCGACATAAATGATTGGCAAATTGTCCCTCCTAGACAGAGAAACTGGATATCTACTGGTTATTGCATGCATCAATGCACCGAGATGAATGCAGAAATAAGTTTACAATCCTACATGAATAGCTTTCCAAACCATTTCCTTTGTTTTAACTTGATGAACTCAGTATTAATGAGCTTGAAAAAAAAGTTGTTGAAAAAAATAATTGACTAGTTGGAGGGAAAGAAGTGAGTTAAAAAAAACGGTAAGCATTATCTGAGAATTTAATAAAAAAAATAAATAAAACGTCAGTTGCAGCAAATGATCTAAAGGTAAAAATAGGATGAAGTTAAAGAAAGGTAGAAAATACGCCCCCAAGACAAAACAAGATAAATATATTCCTAAACTAAAATACAGGGAATTAAAAATAAATTAAACTTTACAGTCTAAGAGCCGAGCCGTCATGTGTACCTTTACGTGTGCGTATTCATGTTTTTGTTTGTTTATTTGTTTTAGCCCATGTTCAATTCAACGTCTTTACCTGGAGGTGGTATCAAGGTATTCGCCGCAATGATACACATCCACTGGGCAGGTCAGTTGATATTATAATTTATTCATGTGTTAATTTGCGCCATATAAATACTAAATATTATTATTATTATTATTATGTATTGATTTATTGATATATTTATTTTTTATACGTATTAAAAAAAAGGTTGGAAGCAGAGGACTACAAACTAAGAAATAAATCGCGTGGCTACTTTTGTTGTAACACGACACCACGAGCTTCTTGCTTTAAACCCTATCGTTTATAAATAAAAGTCATTGCATTGTTTCTTGCAGGATCTCTAACCCAAACTGATTGCAGGGCTGGCACTACATAAACCTGCCCTTGTGCTGTAGTGCCAGCCTTGCAATCAGTTTGGTTTATTTAATCACCGTTATATTTATTTATGTGATCACTTTATTTTTGAAGGAGGGGGGGCGGTTAGTATTTACTGTGCATTTTACAATAGTTCGCAGGTAAATTGTTGAACAATGTTCTTCTCCTTACCACTAGCTTAACCCTATTTTTCATGGACTTCCCCCCCCCCCCCCCCCCCCCCCCCCCCCCCCCCATTCCTGACGTGTATACTCCAAATGAAAAAATTGATTACAGAAAGTCAAAATAAAAATATAATAATGCTAGCACTAATTGGATATTTCCATGTTTTGACAGGCCGTTCTCCATGGCGTTTTGTCAGCTTAATTGTCTGCTTAGCAGAATAGGGTTGAAGTAGCTTGAAGTACATGTAATCTCTTCTTGTTTTAGGTCATGCTGGCTGGACTAAACATGTTCGTAATGGGAAAAAACTTCCAGAGATCGCTCGTCTTAACAACTATGACTTTGACTTCCAGGTGGGTTCAGTGCGCTTTTTCCCTAAAATATGCGCCGGCAAATGCAACGGAAAATGCACAAAAAAACGTCCCATGAACAGACTCCTGCCTGTTGGTTTGATCCTTACTCCTGGAAAGGCTCAACTGTTTATTCTCTGCATGTTCTTTTCAGGACACGCCATTCCTACCAGAAGAAGTTCACATCAAACCGGTGAGCTAATCGTTTCCTTGCAAACTTAGCTATAAATCAGGTGATTTCATTGAATAATAATAGTAGTTTCAAAAAAGGTTTGTCTTATACTTTCCATTGTAACATCTGGAGCTTGACAGGATCCTCTGAGAAGAGGAAAAGTTGCATGCACCAAAAAGAAACGATTAGATATTGCATTATTTCTTCCCCGTTTCAACGATGGCGAGCAGTGTTCATATTTTTTTGTGAATCTCTATGCCGCAAATCAAATGAAGAAAAATGCTTCGACTCCAAAAAACTACAATACCTCAAACATTTATTCACGTACTTGAATTGCTAGACGCCGGCAGCTCAAGGCACCGTGTGCACATGTAGTCACAGGTGGGAATTCAGAAAAAGTTCGAGGGTTACCACACAAAAAAGTGTTTTGCATTCAATATTCTTAGGTTTTTGTACACTTTGACAGATAAAGAAATGCTCACTTTGTCCACACGCTGTGCGATAGAAAAGTCCGCCATCTTGTTTAATTAGAGTCCATTGTTACATACATGCACTTGCCATATTTGGAAACTGTAACAGTATTTGAGATAAACACAGCTCGTTGTAACCAATCACCGATCAGAAATTTCTCTCCCTGTATTATGATTACATAATTACAACGAGAATGCTATAAATGATTGTCAGTGAAATTATTTAGGGAGACGACATAATCCAGTACTGCAAGTACGATACGATGAATAGGGATAGACTGATGAAGGTAAGCAAATGCCGTGACAATGGATAATCACAGTAATTTCAGCTGCTTGTCGGATTTAATTAAGATATAATTTAATTAGCACTTTTGATTGACTTCCTTAACAATATTATATTCAATTTATTTTATCCGATTTTTATCATATGCATTGTAATTTTTGTCATAATTTTAAATAGTAATTTTTAATGTTATTTTATTGTTACTGAAAAACCCCGTGAGGGGAGTGCCAATTCTATTTAGAGATTTGGAAAACTGCGTATTTTGCGATTTTTCAAAGATTTTGCTGAGGAAAATACAACGGATTTCAGGGCTTGGGAATATCCCGAAAAAAGAACAAGTTAGAAACAAGGCGAGAATTTGAATTTGTTTTTATTCAACGATAAATTAATTAATTCATTTGACTCATCAAAAGGAACAACACGTCAAAAGAAAGTCTTTTTTTTTCATGCTTACAGGGTAAATTTTGTGAACGAGTGAGATTTCTGATACAAAACCAACGAGTGCGCGAATACCGTACGAAGCTCTTTCCATGTTGTATTATGTTTATTATACTGTATACATGCAGAGATTGAAAGCCCAGTTTAATGACAATTTTATTCACACTTCCCATGTACTTTTTCACTTTGTGATCCTTTAAACCAGATAAACTTATTCCTCAAGTTTTTCGTTTTCAAGATGCAACCACGACGGTTGGGGGTTAGGGTTAAATATGACATGTACCTTTTCATTTTAGGGAGGTTTTTTCACTCAAGACGAGATGTGCCTGGATCTCCTGTACTACTATCCCCGCGTACCTGGCTTATCATTATGTCGAAGTACCTCATACGAACCTTCTTTAAAACTACTCAAGAAGTATTTGTAAGTTTTCTGTTTGAAGTAGAGTAAGTACTATACGCCTTAGTCAGGGGCGTAGCCAGCCTTTAAGCCATTAAGCCCGGGCTTAGCAGGAATTTCCGTGAGAAAAGAAAAACAACCAAGAGAAACAATGATCAATTCCTTACCAGATTTGGTCCTTGCGCTGATATTCCTTGCTGCACACGTCGGCTTTTGTAAAACGTTTTTTAGTGTACTAAGGCCAGGATATATATATGTAAGGCCGAGATATAAGTATCAAGTTTTGCAGTGAGCACTAAAAATACCTGTCATTTTACACGTGATCGAGATCGATTTTTTGACGAAATATCTCGTGGAGAATGCTGAAAATAGGATATCCGACCCTCTAGATTTCAAAATTTTCCAGACCCCCCTAGAGGTTCGCGCCTTCGCCGCTCGCTTTAGAGCCCCCCATCATGATCATCTGCTGAGGCTTAAAAGGTAAAAAGGCCTGGCTACGCCCCTGTTAGTTATTTGTAAATTGACCGTCATGCAAGTTTTTGTTTGGCTGGGTTTTCAACGAAAAAAATAATTTAAATCACAACCTGCATCACTTTCGTGTTAAAAATAAAATTGAAATTACACAATTAACTAAAGAAGGAATTGAATAGCAATAAATATCAAATCAACATGAACCATTATGTGTATAGTTTTAAGGGCAAATTTTTATTTGAGGGGTTATTTTTTATCGGCTTTTCAATTTGACAAAAACATGAAAGCGAGGCAATTTAGGTTTCCGATCTGCCATATAGTTCTAAATTTGAATGAGCCATATAACTTTGTAATTTCTCAAGATATTATATTTTGCAGTGTTCACGGTTAATGTGATATAATCAATTTCTTTAATCTTAGTCAAACAAAAAATCGATGGTGGCCATGGGCGCATTTCAGTTGCAATGCCGCCGAAATCTCGGCTATATGTCACAATACACCATGGATGCAACGTGTTCTACTTCGCTATGTGGGCATTAGGCTGATTTAAAGCGATTTCAGCGAGTCTTATGGGACTGAATAGACCTTTCTCCAAAATGGCCGCCGCAAATTCATATTAAACTGAGCGGAAAATCAATACCAGCATCTGAAAGACCACCTCTTGTTTGGTAATCGTACGAAGTTTCGTTAGGTTAGGTTCTATCTGAGTCGAGAAAACGGAAGTTGAAAACTGGAACATTTAGAGTCGTTTGCATGACTGGGGGTATGGCGTATACCCCAAGTGGGAAAAGAAATTCGAACGGAGATCCCTGACAGACCCAAGAGAACCAAAATAAGAAAAAGGAAAGTGAATTATTAGCTCCCACAAATACTGTCAAATTTTGGCAAGAACTCGCCAAGTTGACGTGACGAGGACTCCTCGCCCGATACGCAAATAAAAATTGGATTAAGATACTAAATTTTGCTGGATAATTCAGTTTTCGCCTTTTTATAGACCCTCACCGGCACAGTAATGCCTTGTCTAAAGACGATTATACGCTGCACATACCCACCTTACTCGTTTGGGTTATATGACATTTTCTTATACTTTGTTCCTTTATTTAAGCGATGTCAACGTCACTTCCCTTGGGAGTAACCCACTTGCTCACTTGGACTTTGCTTGGAACAATACAATGATCGCCGACTTCAAGAAATATGAAACTGACGTGAAAGCCGTAGTTCCCAAATGTTTGCTGAAAAACGTGAAGACTGTCGAGGTGAGTAGGTTATGGAACATATAGTTTCGTTTAAAAATAATGTTCGATATAAAATTGGAAACGTTTTTTTATACATTGCGGCGTCATTAGACGTATTACTGAGTTTCCTAGCTATACAGCAATACGAAATCACAAGTACTCGCTAGCTATCGTGATACCACTTATTTGGGCGTTCGCCTTAACAACGCGCAATGGCGCGGGTTAAAATCCCGGACGTAACCCAAAGAAGGGTCTCAAATAACTGGTAGGGCATGCTGGCTGTGCATAAATAATTTTGTCTCAGCTTAGATGATCCCGTCCTTGGGCAGGGACGTTAATTATACTATCGGGCTGGTCTCTTACACCTTCCCTGTCATAATTAAAGGGGGACGTTTAAGATATCACGACATTGTTCGATAAGAGGAATGAACGGAGCTCCAGTTGTCGTGGTCTGTATTGATCTTTTGGTCACCTTAATTGGGTTCAGTGGGTGGGTTGATTCATTGATTCATTGATTCATTGATTCATTGATTCATTGATTCATTGATAGTAATAGTATATCTTTATTGCGCCTTACTAAGGGAGGTATTGGTTTAGTTACAATAAAGGTTTGAACATTAACTAATACAAAGAATACATTAAATATAGCACATTATTCAGTATAAGTTACTGGCTGTGCAAAAAGGTACATTTTTTGT
The DNA here is from genome assembly GCA_029204205.1 of Desmophyllum pertusum. Taxonomy (NCBI): domain Eukaryota; kingdom Metazoa; phylum Cnidaria; class Anthozoa; order Scleractinia; family Caryophylliidae; genus Desmophyllum; species Desmophyllum pertusum. Next base: position 431,640 of record MU827314.1, read on the forward strand.
AGTAACTAATATCTTAATGCTTGTTCACGTAATTGACCAGCCCCAATAACCCCCCACCCCATCCCCCCACTGCACCTAAATCGGAATGGTCACAGTTACAATCCCGTTGAAGCCAAGTACTTTTAATAGGTGCTACATCATTTATGACTTTGAATCGTTGCAGAGTTTATTTTATATGTACATTCTGATCACATGTTCTTTTTATTTCCGGATCTTTTAACAGGACGTTAAAACGTTCAATAAACCGATACCAAAATCACTGAGCACCTGCCTCTGCAAAATCAGACTGTCGTAAAGAAGCAACCTCGCCCTCACCAGTCAGCAGCCAGCCGCATTCAACTTCTGCTTTGTTCTTCGGAACGTTATGCGCTGTGTTTGGTGCTTTGCAGTGAAAGAATTGGCCCGTGGGGCGGGGATTCCCATGTATAAGTGACAGGGGTGATCGTCGAAAATGTTGTAAGGAACCCTAAAAGGTACCTGAATTGTGGCTCGTATTAATTTTCACCCCTAAGGCCCAGTTCAGACGCCGTACTTCACATGAGCCGAATCGAATTCGATGAATTAAGTTCATGTACTATTTCAAAAACGAGTGCGAGTGTTTCATCACGATTTCCAAACACGAGAAAACAGTGCTTTTATTGTTTTCGAGTGTTTGGAAATCGTGATAAAACACGAAGCACGAGTTTTTGAAATAGCTTCTCAAACAAAAGCTTTAAAAAGAAAGCACTAATTAGTAGTAGTTGACCCGCATTGTTTTCCAGTTCTTAATTTACGGTTACCAAACGTAAGCTCTGAATAGTAGTAATGAAATATTGTTTTGCACTTCTAATTAACAGTTTCTAAATCCGTTGGGAAAACATGATCATGAAGTCAAATGTAAATGAGTGAAAATGTGTTATTTTGCATTTCGAGCATGATGATAATCTACTTTAATGCCCTAAGTCATTCAAGTATCTTGTAGCTTAATGGTAGAGCGTCCGACTGCTGTGCGGAAGGTCACAGGTTCGACTCCAGCTGGTAAAACATCGAATTATTTTTTTCTTTGAAAAATGCTTCCATGGTAATTATTAAGTTTCAGTCTATAATATAAGTCATATAAATGCCGCAGGAATCTTGATATCCAATAAAATTGGATATGAACATCACTAGTGATGTTCATATGAAGATCACTAGTGATCTTCATCTGTCATTTAAAATTGGATATCAAGAATCATGCACGCGACAAACGTTCCCGCCACATGGTCTTCACCGGGTATCAAACCTCATACACGTGACGAAATGCGTGGCTTCTCATAGGTTAATTAGCTCGTGAATTATTAATGAGTTTGAGAAGTGATGTACGGCGTCTGAATCAATTCGGAACGGCTGAATGAATTTGGATCGGCTCAGCCGTTCTTCCCGCCTGGCTCAGCCGAGAATAACGGCTGTGGATCGGCTTTAATTCAGACGCCGAACTTCACATGAGCCGAAACAAATGCATGAATTATTATAATGTATTTTTCAATATAACAGCAATTTTCCTTTATTAATTTAAGTTCGGCTTAATTAAGCTCGGCGTCTGAATCAATTCAGTCGGTCTAAATTAATTTGGGTCGGCCTAAATTCGAATTCGATTCGGCTCATGTGAAGTACGGCGTCTGAACTGGCCTAAGACAAACCAATTCTAGAACAAAACTGTCGTTCTTTTTCTTTTTCTATTTTTTTTTTTTCAAGATAACACCCTAAGTGGTGCCAAACTACGAATTTTAAATACTAAAAGGTACGACGATCACTGCACGTCCGTCACTTTTATATGGAAGTCCTCCCCTGGGAGCAAGTATATGCTGCTGAAGCCTCATTAATACCTCAGTGGACTTCAGCACATTTATGTTAAACAAATATGCTTGCAGTTAGAAATTATTTAGGGACCAGGTCACGCTTTATTAGGAGATTATTTTACATACTGAAACTGGCCTAGTGCCCCGGCTAAACGATCAAACATGAAACCATGTGAAACGATCAAACATGGTTCGTTACGCCATTCTGGTCACGCAAAATGTTTGTCAAAGTTTTTTTAAATTAGACCAGGAGCCTGATTAGACCCAACATCTGACAACAACAAGATTTTGGATAAGTTTGATCGTTTAGCCGGAGCAATGGTCCAAAACTGTAATAAAAAAATACGATAATTGATTGCAACATACTGCATTTAGTTAAACTTGATTTGTGCCGAAATATAGAAATCATGTTAAATTCAGTTACAGTTATGTAGCTGAGAGTTCGTCACTGACAATTGTCTTTTAAGTTAAAAGGAAAATCCGGGGAGCTATACTTCCCTTTATAATTAAGGCATGGGCAGCGCCAATCAACCCCCCAGAGGCTGATTCCCATACAAAAGTGACAGTGATGATCGTGGTAACTTTTAGGGGTTACAATTCGTGGTTTGTTACCGCTAGCCCGCTAGCCCGCTAGCTTAGGGCGTTTAAATCTGAAATGAACACTGAATATCCTGATTCATATTTTAATGTAAGCCGGGAAAAATTAGCCTGTTCCAGGCTCTCGGATAGTGGGGACGAAGCGAAAAAGCGAACGGTCACGCGAAGGTTCCGAGAGCCTGGAACAGACTAGGAAAAAATATGATACGAACCAACTTGTTGTTAGAATTGATAACGTTCCTAGGGCTTCAATGAATTTGAGCCACACCTACAAAAGGAGATTCCGGTTCCTTTTACCTTTCCAAAATTGCGGACGATCACCCGGGCCGTCACTTTTATGGGAGTCCCCCGATGGTTACGGAGACGAGTAAATGCACTTGAAAGTATATTATCCAACGAAAATTATGACATTAAATTTTTTACCATTAATATATTGTATTGCAAGCTGGTTTATTAAAGTTTTTACTGTTATATTGTCCCTTACTGATACAAAAGACATCTATCGGTTCTCGCCGGGCAAATACGCGCGACATTGAACTACAGTACCGCGTGACACCGAGGTCCATATTCCTTGGTTAGGGCTCTTGCTTGTGGAAATATCATAAAGATACGTTTGTAAAGTATTTTATTGCTAAGCTCAAGATTTAAATTATCCGCACCTGCTCAAACAAATCATGTTTGTAAGGTAGAAGAATTACGCCATATCCAATATTCTCTTGTCTACAAGCAGTCTTAGGAAGTTGATTGTAGCGTAATGCTCTCGCTAGACTGTTCACAGCCTCGTTGTAGTCGCGAGCGAACTGGAACTGCGTGCGAAGCGCGAGCGTGGGGGTAGGGGGGCGAGGAAGGAGAAGAAGAGAGAGGCTGTGACCATCTTTGAGAAAAGTGAATTTCCCGTTCCTCCAGCAACGGAAAATCCCCATTGGCTGAAAGGCGTAAAAACTGTGATCACCTTGACAACGGCCATTCACGAGCGCGTCATGTCGTTTGCAGCGGTTGTCATCACATGGAGGAAAAATGTTCACACTTCATCAAGCATTGCGAAAACAAACATGTCATGATTTTAGGTTTGTTTGGCGTATCGTTGAACGCTTGCTCAACGAGTTTATGCAAAATTTGCCAATCAAACAAGCTATTGAAAGTTTGCTAGCATCAAAGAATGTTGTCGCGATTCTCCCAACCGGATTCAGAAAGGTTCGTGACAGTCGGACGGTCTAATTTGCATTGCAGGTGAGTAACTTAGGGTTAACGGGTAGTGGTTAGCGATTAGGGTTTAGGGTTAGGTTAGGGTTAGGGTTAGCTCTTTTTAAGGGCGTTCTGGGCTATTCTGGTTACACCTGCACTCACACCTGCACCTGCAAATAAGACCGTCCGTCGTGACAGTAGCCTTTGGCGAAATTGGCCTAAGAAAAATATGATATTCGTGAAAACAACAGTTTTTAACCACACGCCGAGCCCGGTAAAACAATACTGAAATCGACTGAAATGCAAGAAAAGTCAACGTCCAACACGGAATCAGTATTTCATATTCAGGCCATCCAGAGCCAAAGCAAAACTTTACTAGCAAAGCATCGCAAATTACGGAGGTGTCAAACTCTCTGGAACTCTACAGTGCGAAAGCCCCGACAGGAAATCAAACATGACCTCTAAATCCAATGCTAGTGAACACAGTTGTTGCCGAGGTATGGTTTCGCGCGATTTCTTCGCATCCTTCCGATTTCCTCGGAGGATGAACTCGGGACAACTTATTTTTCGCTGTAGAAGCGTGCGGAGAAACAGACATTATTTTGAATCGCTGAGGATCTTGTGATCTCTAAGCATGATTTCACGAACAGAAAACCACTCGCTGTGTGCCGGCCTGTTTTGGCTTCCCTTTTTTTTTTGGAGTTGAAGAAATCGTCCCACACGCGACACGGTACTGTTGTTGTTTAGAGAACTGTACGTGATATAAGCAATTCACCTCGCTAATTCTTATTGGTCCACTTTAATTAATAGGTCAAGGGGCGGAGCTGTTAACGACAAGGCGACAACAGGGGTAGGAGTCTAATCACTGCACGTTTTCCTTAGATAAGATAAGATAAGATAAGATAAGATAAGATAAGATAAGATAAGATAAGATAAGATAAGATAAGATAAGATAAGATAAGATAAGATAAGATAAGATAAGATAAGATAAGATAAGATAATATACAAGTTTATTGTGTAATACACTTAGCTATGAGGTGTGACATGATCACATAAAAATAAAATGACACACCAGCTAATTTACAGGTATTCCACATAAATTAAAACTAAAGATGTAGACAGCCTCTCTTTTCTCGTTCGCCCGCTCCTCATCCCCTCGCGCTCCCCGCTCGTTTCCGCTCGCTCGCTCGCGCTCCTCGCTCGCTGCTAGCGTCGAGAAAATAGAGAGGCCGTGAACAGTCTATGCTCTCGCTTAAAAGGAGTCGCAGAAATGAACAAGAAGTTAATATAAGCATTGAGATTTTATCATCATGGAGAAGTCTGGGTGTTGTCTTGGCAGGGGCACCCAACGGATCGTTTCGGTGGAATATCTGTTCGGAAGGCCTATAATCGCCTCAGATATTCGGTTAGGGAAATGTCATCTCAAACTTTCGTAATATGGGAAAATTAATGGCTTTTGTTTTCGGAGAGATAAAAATGTCGTTTTGGGTACAAAAAAATGTCAGCTAGGATTTTCGGAAAGGCAAATTCAGCTCGTAAATTCGGGTAATAAGAGTTCAATCCCTAAAATTTTCTGATGTTTGAAAGTTCAGCTAACGTATCCGAAAAGAAACATTTTTCTTAGCGATTAAAAATAAGCCATTAAACTGCACAAAAAGCACAATTATAACGTAAAAACAACGTTCCGACACCTACAAGAAAATTTTGTCATTGGGTGCCGGGTGTTAGTAATCCGAGTAACGGCGTAACGCGTAACGGCGTAACGGCGTAACGAGAATCGGCGTAACGACAATTTTTTGTCCAATTTTTTTTTTCAATCATTTTTTTATTTTTTTAGAATCGGCGTACAGTATGTGTGCCTAAAACCGGCGTACCCTAAAACCGGCGTATTTACGAAAATGATGTAATTTTCCTTTGTAAATAAAATACGACGAAAAACGAAGATGTCTGATGATTTATTGATCAGTCCTCTTTCTCAAGACGAATTTGTGGCTCTTCAGGTGTTGTCGAAGGCGTGAAATTCAAGTCTGTTGACAGGTAGGTAAATTTGTCTTCTTAAAAATTCGCCGTTCACGGCTCCTCAAATTACACGGTTTATTTATAAAATTTGTAAGCGGATAATGTGCAATAGCGAAAGCTGATTTTTGGTAGAAGAAATGTCAAAAGAATAAGCTTTCTGCCGGTGTAAATGATTTTGCTTCTTGCATTGCATTTCTTGGTAAAGCGACGTCTAAAAATATTCAGCAATTTTCGCATGGTGTTCCTAAAACCGGCGTACCGAACGCTTCAAAAAGCAGACAAGTGAAGCCAAGGGCTGATTAAAAGAAAATAGTCTATTTTTTTGACCCAAATAGTCCCTGCTCATTTCTTTATACAAGAAGGATTATAATAGAACCAAGTAGCCGCTTTAAATCAAATAATAATTGTAACCATGTAGTTGCATCCAGACCCTGGCCTCTCGTCACGCAATCTACCCCGGCTCCTTCGAGCCTGAACATAACAGGTTTACATCATACTCTAAAAGCCTTCTGGATACTTTTTTTACTTTTATTTGTAAGAAATGAAAGGAACAGGTGAAATATTACTTAACTTCGCATTTTTTTCAATTCTCGGTATTTTGTGGTTACTTTTGGTGTGACTTACACATACGCCGGTTTTAGGGCCACTACGCCGGTTCTAGGGCCCGCGATCAAGTCCCCTATTTTGCGAATTACAAGAAAACTAGTGAATTATAGCAGTTAAAATGTTGAGACGTGTTAGTGAAACGTAAAAACTACATGCAGGGAAAATTTGGGCTCACCAACGTTCTTTTGAGGTAAGATATACTGAATAATGTATTTTTACGCCGGTTTTAGGCACACATACTTTAACAATTTTTTTTATTTTTTAAATTGTCCAATTATTATAAAAGCGTGATGTAGACAAATGATACTCACGCACCTTCAAATAAATACTGTAGAAAAATACGCGATATTCTGCAAATGTTGGTCAATGGATGGATACAAATGCACAGTGACTCTCACCCTGCTCGGTCACCCGCCATCTTGGAGATCAGCGCCTTATCAGCTTCTGTCGATAAATTGGCCAATTTTCAACCAACCCCGTTACCAGGGTCTCTCTTCTTCCCGCCAAGCGAGACGCCAAGCGATTGATTCAATCGCTTTTGGCGAGAAGAAGAGAGACCCTGGGAACGAGGTTGATTTTCAACGTACACAGGATAACATCGGAAGCTAACACTATGTCCTTAGAGCTCAAGTAGGCAAAAGGTGTGGTGAACGCAACTGAATTCCAGTCGTATTCGATGTGAGGCGAGTACCAAGAAATACTATGTTGATTATCAACTCAGAGTTGATAAAGGTAAATTAACCGCCGTAGCGAATTTCTAAAAGCTGACGTTTCGAGCGTTAGCCCTTCGTCGGAGCAAAGTGGAGGATTGTGGGTTGTGTGTGTTTATATATTAGAGTATAAGGAGTTCCGTGATTGGAGGAAGCATGGTAACGGAGAATGCATGAATAAATTAGTTAGTTAAACGAGAAGCGTTCGTTGATCCCATGGGGAGCCAAGGTGCCGATTTGAAAGATAAATTTGTGTTCTGAAGTTTTACGACTTTCAGTGTTGCCTTGATGAAGGGAAAGGCCGCAAACAATCATGTTGTCAAAAGAATGACCGAGGCATCTCTATCGTTGTTTTTAACGTCTCTCAAATGCTCGCGGAAGCGATCTCCTAGTCTTCTTCCTGTCTCTCCAATGTAAAGCATTTTGCACAGAGTGCAAGTTATGCAGTAGATTACATTAGTGGATGTGCAGTCAAAACGATCGGTGATTTTGATTGAGCGTTTTGGACCTGATATGTTGACAGTGTTGTGAATGAAGGGACAGGTGTTGCATCGCGCGCGCGAGCATTTGAAAGAACCTGGTTGTTCGTCGGTTTTAAGAGAACTTTTAACTAAAAAGTTGCCGAGATTCTTGTCTCGTTTGAAGGAAACAAGTGGTGGTTGTGAAAAAAAGAAAGAAGAAGAAAAAAGAAATATCCGTGCTTGTGCTTCGTGTATTCTTGTACTAAGGTATGTAATACAGGCTGTAATGGCTCAGTCAATTCCAAGCCCGCTCATCCCCCCCCCCCCGGGGCATTTGTCGGGCTTTTGTCATTTTTTTGCCAGAAGGTTGAAAATGCCCTACGGTGGGGTCAGCTTACATGCACAAAATCCCCACGGTGGGGCTTCAGGAGCAGTGCAAATGCCCGACCCACGGGACAAGTTCAAAAACTTTTTTGAGAGGATCGAGGAATTTAAAAATCTAAATTCCAAGCAGAACTATTAATGACGGACACAATAACTGTTCACAAATACATAGCTCTTTATTTATACCTGTAATCATGATTTTTGGAACATGGTGTTGAAGTCGAAGCTTCGTTCCGCCATCTTTGACATATTTGGTTCGCACGTGGAAAGCAACGGTGCAAATGTTTGCACATTGGGGTGGGGGTGGGGCTACGGTACACTTGAAAAGTGCGGGACTCAAACGAGGTTTAATATCAACTCAGTTTTATATTTTTCTATCGGGGGCAATCAGGAAATTTTAAATAAACAACAAAACGTGTACGTCTTTTAAAATACGAAAGATCGCGTTGCTTTTGACAATACCCCACCCCGGGCTGCCCGGTTATAGCAAATGCCCCACCCTAGGAATGGAAAAGTTGTAAAATGCCCGACAAATGCCCGGGGGGGGGGGGGGGGATGGTCGGGCTTGGAATTGACGGAGCCATAAATTCTATGTAGGTGACTTGTGACCACTTGTGTCACTTGTATAGCCACTTGTGTTGCTACAGTTTTGACGTGTCAGTTTTAGGGAAGAAATATTAGTATTTATTTGAAGGTGCCCACTGCTGGCGTGAGTATCAATTTGTCTACATCACGCTTTTATAATAATTGGAAAATTTAAAAAATAAAAAAAAAATTGTTAAAAAATTGTCAATACGCCGATTCTAAAAAAATAAAAATAAAAATGATTGAAAAAAAAATTGTCGTTACGCCGATTCTAAAAAAATAAAAAAAATGATTGAAAAAAAATTGGACAAAAAATTGTCGTTACGCCGATTCTCGTTACGCCGTTACGCCGTTACGCGTTACGCGTTACGCCGTTACTCGGATTACTAACACCCTTGGGTGCCCCTGTCTTGGTGGTCACGTAGGTCGTCCGGCGGGTTGCTTGTAACTTCTCCATGCAGCCACAAATTGCAACAGTGACATTGACCGTTTTCACACTAGAGCGAAACTCGTCTGAGACGGGTTGTCCGTCTCAGACGAGTTTCCCGTTCTAGCGTGAAAATGGGATGGTTACAATTTTCGACGGGCAACTCGTCTGATTTTACCCGTCTACTTTTCCGTCGCTTTAGACGGATTTCTAAGACGAGTTTCCCGTCTGTGACGGATAACTCGTCTTAGAAATAAGGAAAGGTAACCGCGCCTCAGCTTCAAAGTGAAATTGACAAGTAGTTAGACTCGTCTCGAATTCACACTAGGACGAGAAACCCGTCAGATGAGTTTTCCGTCAAGACGCGTTTCCCGTCTCTAGTGTGAAAACGGCCATTTATTGAAATTTCTTGAGATAAACAGTTCAAAACACAGGGTCCAGAGGAGTTCAATTTGATCGTACAAAACTCGCTTTTAACGTCTTTACCTTGTAAACTAAATCCTTGTTTGTGCAATAAAATCCTGAATCCAATTTCAACCGTTTTATGTTTTCCTATTTGCCATATCCTTTCGATCGCCTGATCCGCAATGTCTGTTTATGTCGTAAGCCGCAAACACTGGCTCGCGGGCGCAAATTATCTTCGGAAAGCGAAGCTTTCCGAATAAGGCACGAAGTGCCGACAACGAGGCTATATTTAACGTAACGCAATACGGCGACGTTACTTCAAAGAGAACAGTGGCCCGATCAAATTTTACACGATCAAATTGAACTCCTCTGTACCCTGTGTTCAAAACGGTATTTATACAGGTAAAACCGAATGGTGCAGACATAATATCTTCCAAATTTGATGTTTTGCTTAAAAATAATATTCTAATTAACAAATTGTGAACTTTAGCAACTTGAATAACACATCAAGAAATAACAGTATGATTTGTTGATAATATAGAAATACACCTGAACGGCGGTCAGGGAAAACCACGCAAAATCTGGATTTCGTGGCAGAAGTTGAAAAATCGATTTCCTTCATTTTTGCTCATAAATACCCATTAGGTAGGAAAGTTACCTGATGTAGTTTGTTTCCGCCAGAAGCCGTTTTCTTTTAAAGGAGCTATGTCACGATATTTAAGTCATTTTTGCGAAGTGCAAAATCGCCTTCAAACTGAAGAAAGCCTCAAAATAATAGTTTACTAAGGTAGATAACACCAAAGAGGTAATAATAAACCAAACAGAAACAAGGTTGAGGATGGAGAAGATTAAGACGGGTTGCGAATGGCGAACTTGAAAAAAATGGCCATTTTTTTCAAGATGCGCTAACCGTAAACTACCGTATATGTGTTGTATACGTTTGGTCACGCATTCGACAGCTGGCGTGATTTCATGTCTTCCGACTACTATTTTGAATAATTTTTTGAGAAGTGCGAAATCATTTGCCCAAACTAAACTTTACATATATTGGAAGATCTATCCTTCTATAGTTAAAATCCTTAATCTTATGGGATTCCGAGATATGGCACATGGGTAAAATGGCAATTATTTTGACCAACTAACGATCATAACATTGGAGAATACTCTGGTTTTGTGTACCGTTCAATAATCAGAATAAACCTATACTTCTGAAATTGTGTTCTCTAAACAAGGAAAATATTGGTAGTGTTGGTATTATTAAATCTTTCATATGCTCTATAGTTTCGACACGCGTGCCGAGTGAAAATGGTCGATTTTTAACCCAGTTTGGACGCGCTGATTCGAGTCCCATATGGTTATTTTTATGTGGCATCCCAAGAAGTGTCATAGAAATTTTCAAGGGATTGCAAAATTTGGAAGTGCCCGCAAAGCGCGAATTTCAAAAACGTCTACTCTGCATCTTAGCTTTCTCTCCAAATTTGTTGTACGGAGACTCCCAGGAGAACACCGGTACCAGTGACCAAGTTTAAACTTCCCGCGGGAACATTTAAAATCAGATATTCTAAACTCCGCCTCCGCAAACACTAGTGCGCACGCCGCCGCAATTAGCATAGACTGCGAGCCGGGGGTCCCTCTTTCTTTCTGATATCGTGACTCACTTCCGCTCGGCCCATCTCCCGCTCGATTTCCGCTCACTCGCGCTTCGCGCCGGCGATATCAGAAAGAAAGAGGGACTGCTCGCAGTCTACAATTAGCATTGAAATTGAGGTGGAAAGCAGACAATGCTTCATAAACTCGAAGTAAGCATTTTATATTACCTGTTATAAAACATACTGCATACTAAAAAACCCCTGTATTTTGTAAAAGAGACTATAGGAGCGTTCACTGTTTACAAACATTACGTCAAATTTGTTTTGTTATTCAAATTTGCCAACCATTAAACAAAAGAACTCTTTGTTTCAACAGCCAATAGTTCTCTGGTTGGCACATAATAACAATAGGTGACGTAACGAGAAACATCGCTATAGTCAAAGCTCTCTGAAGCCTGGTTTTCACTAGTGACGCAAGCACAAGCGCAAGCAACATACGCAGACGCAGTAACGTGTTGATTTGTCGTAAACAAAAGGCACTGATGATCAACGCGTTACTGCGTCTGCTGCTTGCGCTTGTGCTTGCGTCACTAGTGAACACCAGGCTTGAGTGAAACTCGTAAGCGGCCTTAACAAAACCCCGTTTGAACTCTCGCTTACGAGAATCATTCCCGTAAACGGCCAGCTCCACTTTCACTGCTTCGACTGCACTTCTAACTCATAAACGAAAGACAAGGCCGAAATTACAAATTTACAGGCACGCATTTAAATAAAAAAGAACGTCCGGTAATCGAGCTCAATCCTTGGATGGAGGTTAATCGAACGTATAACTTTTTTGCAACTTCTATTATCGAACTGAACCGAAATTAAAAATAACAAGTCATGCACTGTTTTTGAAATTTATATAATTATTTAAGGAAACTTTATTTAAAGTCATTATGAATTCAAATGCGTAACCGTTGACAACTGTTGTCTAATTGGTTTTATTATCACAACTATTGTTCCCTCGTAACAGTTAGCTTCGGAAGAAACTGTTGTAATCAACAAACCCTCTTCCTTCGCTGTTGTGACGAAAGTTTCGAAAAAGTCTTAGAATTCTTAACTTGCAGAGATTGGCCTCGAAAGAATCACGGAAAACCTAAGTCGGGGCGCGATTTATGGCTTACTGAGTGAAGAAATTACAATTACTTTTATAAACGTATTTGTGTTGGTCATAAACTTTTATTATGTTTGGTGGCTTCTAAAGAAGCCGTTTTTTGTTGCAGTTTCAGTTCACTGCAAATTTCCGGAGAAATAAGTCTTGATGAACTTGACCTGGACTCTCTCTACCGGGCGGGAAGCTGCTTTGCGGCCTTGTTCATCCAGAAAGCGAAGCGACTTGCCAAGGAACAACTTTACGCTGACGGGAGTGACGACGCGGCAACCACCGCCTGTTTACTGTCAAACATTTCTTCAGGGAAGAACCAAGGCCTGCTGCTATCAGCTCCTCCTCACTGGCCAGGTACGGAGTCCCCCGAAGGTCTGACGGCAAACCAGGAAAGATCGCTCGTAGTACATCGTGCCGCATTGTTATCGTTTCGTTGCAGGCCAGGGGAGCTTTTAAACCCCTCTCGAAGAGAAGAACGAGTCTCTCTCGGCATTCATCAGCGCGAAGTGGATCGACAGATCTGTTCTCGAAGGCGGCGATGAGGTCTTCGGGTAAATGTTCGGCTGGTTCCCATGTATTTTCAGTCGAGGAGTAGTTCTGCTATTGGATGAAATACTCTACTTTTCCTCCTTTAACTCGTTTTGCGACAATACGCTCGTAAACGCCCATAACAGTGGGCTTCACCTTCGGTCGATATTTCGAGCTACAGCCACGATCGCAAACTTCATTCAATAATGACGTGTAAAAGCCGGTTGATGTCTCGCGCGCTTCGACATGTTGTCTCGAGATTAGTTTTTTAGCAACTGAATGCATTGAAATAAAACTTAACCTTTTATATGCTTTGATCAATCAAAAACGGATCCAAATTTGAATAATTATCTCAGCATGACTGAGGTTCCCTCAGGCGGGCGGCTTGTTTTCTAGTTCTTTTTTTGTTTGTTTGTTTGTTTGTTTGTTGGCTTGTTCGGACTTCAAAGAGAACTATATCGAATTTATTTCACTTTTCCTCTTTGTCCTGCAAAATCCATATTATGTTTTGAAAAATCAGTTGATCTAATTACGTTAACCGGTCGAGTAAAATAGCGCGAGTGTGAAGCCTAGTGAGTGACCCGCGTCGCGCTGGCTCTTTGATCGACTCTTTTAAAACTTTGAAACGAACGAGTGAGCAGCGCATCGCGCTCGTTTACAGCTGTTTCGAGAAAGGTTGTCGGAAAAAAACCACACGCGACAATCCTGAAAGGTATTGTGGGTAGTTTTAAGTTCACGGTTCTTGACTTCACAATTTCATTCATTCATGTAAAGCGCTTTTGATCATTTAATGTTAAAAGGCGCTATATCAAGTCAATAAATTATTATATTATTATTATTATTCATGGAAATCTGGAAACAATGGAACGAGACTCCATGGACGTATGTTTGCGAGTGCTAAAAGAAAGCAACAAAAGTAAGTTCGACAGCTACAGTGTCAGGAACGTACCTTGCTAATCATATCCCAGATTACCTTTCGGGATTGTCGCGTGCGTTTTTTTCCGACAACCTTTCTCGAAACAGCTGTATATGAACCTGCGATCAGACCATGCGATTATTTAGCGCTCCTTATTCTTTTCACAGTCTCTACGGGGTTGCGCGAAAACCACTTTATAAGACGAAGAGTAAATTAGAACGCCGAAAAATTCACTGGCTCGCAGGTTAGCTCGCTATTTGAACACCGCTTTTAAAACCGTCTGTTCTTACATGAAACTATTTCAGATAATTTAGATAGCGTTTTAAAACCATCGGGAGTCTATCAGTTTATTCAGTCGTATGAGCGCGGCCCGCCTTTAATTAGAGCGCTATTGTTTAACTTTATCACACCCTGGATTTACTTCACGCATTCAACCGTTGGATTGACAGCAGCTGAAATCTGCCAAGAGACTCAAGTATTCCCAAAGCTAAACATGTTAACCAATCACAGTCGATTTGTTCTAGATATGCAAATTATTATGCGCCCGTTGGAAAACTGGGCGCTGTAAGTACATGTCGCGAAAGACAATGGCATTGGGCGATCGAGGGCGGGGCGGGCGGTGGGCGGCGGGCGGTGATCCTCTACTCTTTTCGAACAGTAATGTGGGTTCTTTAACGTCCCCTACTAATTTAGTATGAGAAGGTGTAGGAGACACGGCCAACGGCTTAACGTCACCGCCCAACTGACGCGATCATCTGAACTGAAACAAGGTACTGTAGCCTTGTGGGTAATCACGCTTAATGCAAGGGTTGACAGGCCGCACAATTTATACCAGTGTGAAACATATGAAAACTTTGTACATGTTTGTTCTACGAGTACAATCTTAATTTGATTGATACCCTAACGACCTAGTCTGAAGTGTCAGCCGTCTCCTCGCTCTAACCCCCCCGTGGGCAGGCTGCCCACGGGGGCGAGGAGCGAGGAGACGGCTGACACTTCAGACTACCTAACGACCCTAACGCTGTGTGTTTCTAACGGGCGATGTATATGTTTTATTATGAGGAGGATTTTCAAGTAGAATATAGCCTTTGACTGTAATAACTCTAACATAGCTTGGTTTCCTGTTTGGTTTCCTGTCAGGCTTTCGCCCAGTGGAGTTTTGTTCAGGCAAGTGGTTTCGATCCTCCAAAAGGGTCTCATCAGTTGCCGGTATTTTGTTTTCCGTACTTTTAGTCGTACTTTTAGTGAAAAATAGCGGCATATACAACGTGCAAAACAGTCGCAAAATTCTAAGGCTTTGAGCCTTTTTTTCTAAAATTCCCGGTATTTCCAAATTTTCAGAAAAAGGCACAACCTCGAGAGTTTAAGGCGGGAGTTAGCCTGAATGCCATTTTTCCGCCACTTAACATGGGTTTAATGGCAATATCTCGTACACGTTGCAAGCAATCCAAAAACTCTCTGTTCAAAACATGAATCTATGTTATGGGGTGTTTTGTCAATTTTTTGGTGATTTTTTGGTATTTTTGGGAGGAAATAGTTTTTCTCAAAGGAGTTGTAAAATTTAGGGAAATGAGAAATATTGAAGATTTGATGTAGTTTTAAAATTAGAATTTGAAGTTAAAAATTAGTAAATTGACACCAACAGACAGTTGATAACCACGCAAGAGCACCCGCGTGGGTATCAACTGTCTGTTGGTGTTCCAAAAAATATTTTTTCCCTTCTATCCCCTCTTTAAACCTCTTAAAATTTCATTGAAATTCACGTGTACGTGTACCCTAGGCTCTATTTTTCCAGCCGTTTTGAGAGTCCGGTTTGCATCAGGAACGCGGGCTCACAAAACGGCTGGAAAATCGAGCCTACGTATACCCCCGCCTAAGGACGGTGCCTCCTTTTGTTACTGCGCATACGTTCTGCGCATAATTTCTCACGTCATTAGCGCGCGCTCGAGCGCGCGCACATACAGAAACATTGCGGAATCTCTTTCAGACTAAGCTCGGCAGGGAAATATATGGTCGTTTTTCTTCATATAACTTACAAAAAACGCGTGGTGACCCCTACTTTTTAACGAGTGAATGCTTAGCATGAACGAAGTTATAGCGTATAGCGGACAAATTTCACTCGCTCCCTCGCTCGATCCCTCGGTCGATGGCCACAAGTTGTAAACAATAATGTATGCGTAGTGCGGTAATTTATGCATTATCAGTAAAACAAAATGGCGTCTGGCGCGGATCTCTTCTATTTTTCAACACGGTATTTTCACTCCTACAATTACAATTAGACACCTTTTTGGAGTTTTCGAAATTGAAAGAAATAACCCTAAATAATACTCGACCGCCCAAAGAGGAGACATTTAGAATATTAAAAGTGAGTCACGTTTGAAGTTCTTCGATCGATTCAATCTCTCATTCAAGGCTGCAAGGCTGATCAAGGCTCAAGCTGTCGAAACTTAAACCAAGCTATGGACTTCAAGACTTAGGAAAACACTAAGTATGTTAAATGTTGTATCTTCTTTATACCAAGTGTATGAATAAAATCTAATATATCTGAATCATTCTATATTTTCTTTTGTACCACTATGGTATGGAATTCTATGATATTTTTATTTTGTTTGCGTCTGAACTATAAAAACCCTTCAATGCTTTTTTTCCAGCGTATATATTTAAAGCGAACTGATATTAGTACCTGTGTTTCTCATACTTGCGGGAAAAAAAAAAAAAAAAAAAAAAAACCTGCCTCCACTGGGATTCGATCTCGCGACCTTCGATACCTGAAAGATGATGCAAGATTCCTTTTTTGACTCACGGGGGACACACACGGGAGCGACGGGAGCGACAAGAGCCCTGGGTAAGTACTTTAAGTAGACACTTTAATAACCCTACTTAAAGTATCCTACCAAGGACACCGAGTTGCTGTTGTCTTGAGCTGGAAGTGGCTTGATTTACTCACCAAATGACTGGTTTCAGTGGCTATGTTCATCTTTTCTATTCATGGATCTATTTAGACGCTCGACAGTGTTTTTTGCTCAATCTCCATATTTCCTTGGCCTCCGCGAATGGACTCTTTTAGTCAGCGCGATGGACGATGTTTATATCATACGCATGTAAGCTTATGTTATTTTAGTTGCATGAATGGTTGAAATAATTTTAAAATATTATTATCGGAACGAGGAAGCGTTGCGTGACGGAGGACAAAAACATAAGATTTACCTTTTATTTTCATAGTATCTCAATATGTTTTTTTTAATCGGAGAGCAAACCCATTTTTGATAATTTAACTGTAGCTAATTTTAGTCCAAGAATTGCAACTTCATAGATAACTGTAGTATTTTTCTGTCCAAGAGTTTCGTGTATGACAGAACTGAAGACGAATGAATGTTTACATATAAAATTAATTTTATATTGTGCGTGCGAAGCACAGACTACACAAACAAGATCAGAATGTTTTGAAATGATTGAAATATTTTATTTCACGAACAGCAACTTGCTTTCAAATAAAACTCAAACCAGTTCGAACATATTGGCCGAATATTTAAACGACGTCTAAAAAGTTAGTCAATGAGGTCTAAATAAACTTATATGCAGGTCAGTCTATTAAAGTCGCTAAATGTTTTTTTAGTCTGTGCAGAGGTCTATAACTAGTTATAGACCTCTGGTCTGTGTTTATATACACCTTCTAATTATAAACGGGGTTTACTGTACGGTTAATAGGCTTAATATAGTTAAGTTGGCCAGTCAGTTTGAAATCGTATTAGGCCATGGTTTTGTTAAACCCTGTGTAAACCTTGTTTTTAAAAATATTCGGCCCATAAAGTTGGCGATTATCGAATATCAGTGATTAAAGACTTTTCGTTTGAGTTTCCCTCCCGACCAACACTGATTTGGACGTGAATACGAAATACACCGGCTTGCGTGAATGCCGCGCGGAATCTATTGTTCTGTTTCGAGAAATAAATCGTTTTCCTCGAAATACCTATTCGAGTCAGACTCAAAACTCGAAACTCGATTCTCAAAAGCATCGAGGACGAGACTGTCAACTTACATTTACCCGGTACTACTGCATATTTCTATGTTAATTAATTTATTTACTTTTCCATTCACGAGTTGGCACATAGTGCCTTTGATTATGTTTATAAAATGGAAGCGGTAAGCCTATTACACATATGATTAATTTTTTGTTGTGTACAAAAGTTATTTTTCCGAGAAAACGCTATTTTCAGCATTTTTTTCCAGATTGAAGCTTGATTATCTCTTGAAAATGCGTGGTTTACCCCCAATTTTCTTTTTGGATTCCAATAGCCCTTGCTAAGATCTGCTTTTCCCGCATAGTCATAAACCGCGCAAAAATACTTTGGTATTAGGAGGCACCGTCCTTAAAGGGACACTGTCCTGATTTAGCATGATTTTGGGAAGCTCAGAAACATATCTAGATCATAGGAAGTTGAACAATAATGGTTTGATTCTGTAGAATAGCACTCGACAAATGACAGGAAACCCATTAGGAAGTGAGGATGACTAACGACAGCGAGGATGGAAATGGATTACAATATGGAATTTTTGAAAAAACGTCAGGATGTCAGTTTTTCAAAGTTTCAAGTTTGGCTCGGAAATCTTTGAAATTTTGCAAACATTTGTTTGCAGTATGGAATTTCTTGAAGAAATTGCTTTTTATCATCTAGTTAGAGTTTATTACGTTCTTATTTCATACATTTAGGGACCATTTCGTGCATTTATAACTGTTTTGAGCAAATACGCCGGGACAGTGTCCCTTTAACTAAAATTTTTGAAACGAACTTTTCCCAATAAATTTCCGTTCCATTCCATTCTCATTCTCGTCCCCACAGCCCTTTCGCATCTCTTAGCCGGCGGGGCCTAGGCACGAGAAACGTGCCTAGGCCCCGCCGGCTAAGAGATGCGAAAGGGCTGTGGGGACGAGAATGTTCCATTCTGTCCTGGTTGCCCTAAAGGTTGCCCTGAGTTTAGTTTCCAGTCCAACCCAGACAAGTTTGTAACCAAGATGGCGGCTGTAAGATTCCGGTGTTTGGCTTTGGATTTCAGACATTTAATGTACTGATCTATCAGAATTGTTCAGGTATGTTGTATTCCCTGATAGTATTGCTTTCCTTTTGATATATTTTATATACAACAGTGCGTGATCTTGTGGCTGGCCGGGCTGGCAAATATTAGACCTATTCGCAGCATATTGAAAATGGGGCAAACGTGGCGTAAAATACAGAGTTTGTATGGAAATTTCAAGGATGTCGATGTGAAATAACTCCCGTAAAAATTGAATTGTAAACATATAGACGATTTCCGTTATCAATTATGAGGATTGTGGCCGTGATGGGGAGGTGTAGTGAAGGTTTTTTCATGCATTCGTCTGTAATTTTCCCGTACGCCCCGGGTAGCCAATCGATAAAATCGATAATCGGAAAACCGTTAGATAAATCGATATCAATCGATAAATCGAAATTAACCCCTTCCCTACCACGCCTAATGGTCACCTACCATGTTGAACGACCAGCGGCCATATTGGATTTTTGCTAACAAAAACACATTATATCAGGAGTACCCAACGACACTTTTCCTGTAATTGAACGTGTGACTTCTAAAGTACTAATTATGTGTTCCTGAATCGATTATTATCTCTCTCTCTCTATAGAAAATGCGCTATATAAATGTCATTACCATTACCATCTCTTTACCATTGCTATGCACAGGTAGATTTGGATAAATAATAGACATAGAAAAGTTCCTGGTTCATTGTCTGATAAAAAACAACATCTGTGTCCATGTGATTGTTCATCTTCATTGTTGTCATTTTCGTTCGATGCGATCATCACTTTCAGATCGATCTGCAATCTGTCCATCGTCTGAAAAAGATTGTTCTAAAGAGTTTTCTTCTTCAGTGTCATCTGTGCTGCTCCCTGCATCAAAATCCGAGTCCGTTTGAATGACGATGCATTTTAATATGAATGCCTTATGACACTACAAATGTAGATTTCAAAGGTAATGATTACAGGTTTCCTACCTTGGCTAGCTACATCCCTCAAATTTCAGCAGTAGAATCTTTTATCTGGTATCTTTAGTTTTTAATTCATAAATATTGCAGAAATTGTATTGTACATGTATGTGTACAGCTGTCACCAAAATGGGGATGGGGACGGGGACACAGGGACACGTGTTTGGGGACGCGGGGACGTGTGGGTACGCGAGAACCGGGACGTGGGGATGCGAGAACGGGGACGCGGGATCGGGGACGTCAAAAAAAAAAAAATGAAATAAAAAAATTTATTTATAATAATAATAAAATAATGTAATAAAATAAATAATAACAAGAATATTAAAACAAATTATGAACCAATGAACCTGGTGCGGAAAGGTTTTTAGCTGGAGTTTAGTATCGTTTCGTACTCTAGCGGGCACTTTGGCGATAACCTTCACGCAATTGACTACTTTCCAGCATACACAGCCAATTTTTAGCGATGACTTTTCAAGAAAAAAAAGCGATCAGTTAAATTGTACTCAGGTCGATCCTCCACTGCGCAGCAGCTTGAGTATCAGGCTTTTCGGGGAGGGGGGAGGGGGTGCGAGCGGAAGGAAGGCCTGATACTCAGGCTACTACGCCAACGCGGCGCTCCACTTCAGGGCAGCGGTATCTTTCCCGACAGGCGGGGGGTGGGGGGGGGGGGGGTCGTGGAAATGGACGACATTTGGGGTAAGAAGCAACCTCGTTCCCAGTGTCTACTCCACTTTCAAGATGGCGGCTGGGCCCGGAGAAGAGCCTGGGATACGCTGGTGAAATACTCCAGGAATCGTGGAGTATTTTGTCATGTGACACACGATCGATTGTCATCGCTGCACTTGACTAACAGTTCAAGGATCAATATCATATATATATTTTTTATATTTTATATATTTTTTGAACTCCGCGTCCCCACGTCCCCGTTCTCGCGTCCCCATGCGTCCCCGCGTCCCCAAACACGCGTACCCGCGTCCCCGCCCCCACGTCCACGTCCCGTCCCCATTTTGGCGGACAGCCTATGTGTACACGAGCTTAAAATCATTTGTCATTGAAATCCCAGAACTACATTTACCCCATTTGCAGTTGGTGGTGTTTTACCATGAAACGGTCTATAGACATTGTCATGATTTTGGTTGCATTAGCATATCCTTTGGTATCGGCAAATGTGTCAGAAATACTGATGGACGTCAAATAAGTTTCGTAAATCTTAAATTCTGAGAAATTTGCAAACTTACTAGGCAAAAGTTATTATAAAATAAAATATTTTTACTGATTAATTTGAGAGATGTTGCAGTGTTAGAAAGCATGCAGTCACATATTTTACAATTTTTCATATGCTTAATCCTGGTTTCCATATGATCACAAATGATTGCAGAATCGAAGGAATTATGTATTTTCTCTATTAAACTTAATGTGGGGTATGGAATAAATGCCAGGTAAAATAAAATGCCGGGTCCATCAGGCCAAGTTTTAAATAAATGGCCCTGGTGTTTAATCGAGGTCTCGGCGTTTATTTGAGGTCTGACATTTATTAGAATCCTACCTTATGTAACTTATTCTCATCGATCACGATCCACCACAGTATACCAGTTCAGTTTATCAGTTTTGCTCACTCCACACTCTACAATCCACTTACATTGTATATTAAGTACTGCTTTTGTCGTGACTTATTGTATCAAAATTTTGACTAGAGAGTAGAGATGAAGATGGTGACACTTCAGTGTTGTTTAGTTCACATTTTTGTTAATATTGTGTTATAACTAAGTTTTATATAAAATCAGCAAAAAAATGAAGCTATCAAAAATGATGAAAAATACCCTGTTTAATAATTTAATGTCAGGCCCCGCATAAACACCGGGTTCAAATAAACGCTAGTTCTACATGGTCGTGTTTTAAATAAGCACGGACCCAGCATTTAATATTATTGAGAAAATATGGCAAATTGACTGCAGAATTGATGATCCTTTGTTGCTTACTGTATATATACACTGTTTCCACTGGTTCAGTGGTACATGTAGATGATTTATTTATTTTATTTGAGATGCTTTATTTATTTATTTATTTATTATTTATTTTATTTATTTATTATTTATTTTATTTATTTATTTTGATTTGAAACATGGCAGATGAGGGTTCCTTCGAAAACCAATCTATGAAGAAAATGGTAAATGAAAGCCTAATGCACTTTCCTGGGGATTGGCCCCTGGGACACTCGAGGGACATCCAAGGGATTACATGTAGGAGAGGATTAGTTGAACTAGCATAGTTTATTTTATTTTATTTTTATTTTATTTTTTTATGGGCATTGAATGCCTTTGGTAATAAATACCTAAATCCCCAGGCCCCATGGGATTTGTCTGAAGCAGGTCAGGGGTATTCCACATTCACATGGCAACTTTCGCGCCACATTGATATTTCATCCCAGACTCGGCATAGTTTTTTTTATATCATCTGTTTTCAATTTCTCCTTGAAGACCTGTTGTTTAAAAAAAAATAATGCCGCTATATAAAGCATGGGACATGAAAAGGACTCTGTGTGAAGATTAATGCTAGAAAAGCAAAAAATATGGACAACTGCACAGATTAATGAAGGTATTCTGGCTTCTTAGCCCTGGGGGAGGGGGATTTGACATGCATTTTATACCCCATTACTCAGGTTTTAGTAGGCTTTATTTGATCATCCTGGGGGGTGTCCTGGGATGCTAATGACTGGTACATAAAAAGCAGTTTAATTTTTTTTAAATTTGGCTTTGGCATACACAATGTATCTTGCTGTTATCCTGAATTTTTTAGTAATTTTATTCCAGCTGTTGATTTTTGTATCTGTGTCTTAAAATCCTTGCTTCATCTCTTGTAGAGGCAATCATGACTTGCAACTTCTTTCATGAATTCTTCACTCAGGCAATCACTGCTGGCAAGAAATAAGCGTTGCCACAAATGAATAACAATCCTTCTAGGAGTGTTGAATTGTAGGATATTCAATATTTGTGAAATATCATCAATCATGGCATGAGTCTTGCTTGCTTTTCCATATGATCACATACCTCCCCACCCCAGACTCTCGCGGCTTCGCTAAAAATTTACTTCGCGCGCCAAGACTTCGCCGCTAAAAATTTACCTAGAGCGCCAAGACTTCACCACTAAAAATTTACTTTGCGCGCCAAGACCGCCAGCTACGCAAGCTATGGATCACAAGGGATTGCAGATGCATGTTAACTTTCCTTGTGATCACAGAATGTTTGACCTGTGATTCTGCAATCATCTGTAATCCATTGTGATTATTTGCGATCATAGTAGAAACCCAGTGGAAACCAGCCTTTAGCTTACATTTATAACATGTGCCTCTAAATGTTTGGCCAGACTGTCTACCTTGTCTAAGTCTACAGGGAAAAATGTACAGGCAAAAATAATTATGTACAGTATTGGTTACCGACCAATGGCTGTATAATAGAGCGATTTTCAATTGAGTATCGAAAGTAATCCGAAATTGGTTTTGCTTTACTACATTCTGTGATTGGTTTAAAAAACTTGCGCCACCTACTCAACCAATCAGATGCTAAACCAAAACCAATCATGGTTATGGTTTTGGTTTTGGTTTTACGACACTCAAATGAAAACCGCTCTATGTAGGTAGTGACGGTTAATCATTAGCCAGCGTGGCACACCCATTCCTGTGAGGTCGCAGAGATACTGTATTATCATTACTCAGCATTACTTACTGGGCCTGGGGTGAATAATATTGTTAAGTATTTGATAAAATCGATAGCAATTAGTTAAATATATTGGCAATGAATAAAAGGATCTGTTTTGAGTAATCAATATTTATCAATTTTTCAATTAAATAATAATAAAAAAAATAGTGAAAGGAATATTTGTGGAGTGAATGAAAAGGGTTGAAAACACAATAATTAATTGGCAACTTTCATAACTAGTTCTGACAAGTTTACTACTATGATATGAAAATGTTTCAAAATACTTTCTAATCACCAAAAACTGACAATTATTTTATGCCTGACTAGTACTGGCGAATAATTGCCGGGGGGTTACCTACATGTACGATGGGCTACAGGTATCACCCCATCCAGGGAAGTAGACAGAAGTGATACTGCTAGGTTGCTCATCATGCTATGGAAACTGGAGTATTGGCCTCAGATAAGCCACTAGGCTTGTAGACAGACTTGTTTATCAATTTTTAAAATATAGACCGGAAGCTGCGTGCACTCTGATTGGTTAAAAACCATCTTCTATTACAGCCTGTGTAGGTAAATAAAACACAGAAAAGCCGTGTTTAATCGTTTCGCGTACATAAATCTATATTTTAAAGCACATAAAGAAGCCAAAGCCATGCATTATTCTGTCATAAAACACTCCAATTATTTGAGAACACTTGAGAAATATAGAAAACACTCGCCTGCGGCTCGTGTTTGCTAAATTTCTCTCGTGTTCTCAGATTCCCGTCGTGTTTTATGACAGTATAATACATGGCTTTGGCTTCTTTATTTGCTAAATATTGATTTCTCAGTTTTCCAATATACCATACAGGGCAAAGATTTGAAGACTTCAAAGACATTTCTAAGACTGAGATCCAAAGGTTTCAAAAATTAATGTTAAGAAACAAAATAACCAAATTACCCAGTTTAAAGTTTAGCATAGTCGAAAACTATGCTAAGTGAGCAAACACGTTTTGCTCACTTAGCATAGTTTTTGACTTGACCCTTCAATTATAAATATCACATTCATCTTTAATAACAGAAATGTCACATTATACTTTTACTGTAGAAAATATGGGTCACTCTGCACATGTAATGAGAGACCAGACTCTGGCAATCTCATTATAAAGTTTTAAGAGAATTATGATTACAAACTGAAACCCTTTTACATGTATACATGCATATAATATAACATCGCATAAATATTACATGAAAGTGATTCAATATTAAAAGCTGCACAATAAGCCAATCTTTTATTGAGTACCACCTTTCCAAATCATCATTCTTCCGTGTTTTTAAAACATGGAAAATGCCAAGACATAATTATTCAGGAATTAAGTTCCATAATATTATGTACACATTCTGTCTACAAGCCTAGGTAGCTTATCAGGCCGGTGGTTAACTCTAGTTTTCATGGAACAAAGCAGCTAGGCGTAAAGCAGGATTAAAGGGACACTGTCCTGATTTTAGCATGATTTTGGGAAGCTCAGAAACATATCTAGATCATAGGAAGTTGAACAATAATGGTTTGATTCTGTAGAATAGCACTCGAAAAATGACTGGAACCCATTAGGAAGTGAGGATGATGAACGACAGCGAGGATGGAAATGGATTGCAATATGGATTTTTGAAAAAACGTCAGGATGTCAGTTTTTCAAAGTTTCAAGTTTGGCTCGGAAATCTTTGAAATTTTGCAAAAATTTTGTTGCAGTATGGAATTTCTTGAAGAAATGCCTTTTTATCATTTAGTTAGAGTTTTAAGTTGTTATTTCATAGATTTATGGAACATTTCATGCATTTATAACAGTTTTGAGCAAATACGCCGGGACAGTGTCCCTTTAAGCTAATCCAGGATTAGTGTAAATTTTGATTTCAGTTTTGTTATGACTTGTTTCAGTGAGGTGTTCTGTTTTTCTCCTTCAGTTTGGACTTTGAGTAAGAATGTCAAACTCCACAAACCATTGGCAGTGAATAACGCTTTTAATACAAGATCAATTAAAACATCCATTGACTTTAATCCTGGATGATTGGGCATTTGTTTGATACCTTTATTTTGACATCAACTGATATACATGTAGGGTGGTAGTATCAATCCATTGAAGTGGAAGGGCTGTAAACCGAATAGCTGTGGAAATTGAACCATAACAATGTAAGTCATTTTACCCGGTCCGATACTTAGAAAATATCGGACCGGCAAGAAAGCATTCTGATTGGCTGATTTTAGTTATTGGCCCTCTCGACTGTCTTAGTCATGTAATAAATGTAGATCAAGAGAAAGTTTACACTATATTGAAAACAGTCTGAATTTGCAATCATTTCTAGTTACTATTGTTTTAAATGTTGCTTACCCTGACAACATGTGCCTGTCTCAGCAGAGGAGTTTGCCCTAGTTTTCATGATCATGAAGATGTTTTGCTCTATTTTCTTCAGGTACCCTAACAGGCAAAGTGGGTAGGGCACAATGTACATGTGCAAAGTAAAAGTACTGGCAAATTGCAGTTCAAGAACCTTGCCTTTGTTTACAAGAAATCATGTTCCAAGAGTTTCTCTCAGTCAAACTCGGATTCTATTATCTTCATGGAAAAGAAAGCCCAGTGATGTCGTTGCCACATCACAGCTGCTACTTGGGTCTACTGTGCTAAAAGGGAAAGTTGGTATCCTTGTTCCAGTAATAGCACAGGCTTACCACACTACCAAGCCACGAGATCCTGCATTGCCTGGCCAGGTTCAACTCAACCAGAAAATTATATCACTAAAGACAGTCGAGGATCAACTGAAGCTATATAAATCTGTTGAATGTCCACTGAATGTTGTGAACAGGGTCTCACTTCTTTATAATATTGCCAAGATAGTGAGAAGAAATAAAAAGCAAATGCAAGTGTTGAGGCAAATAAGGAACGAATCCAATGTACACGTACTGAATGGGGCCTATGTCAAGTTGTTGGATTCAATTTCTGCAGACATATCTCGGTGCTTCCCCAGATGTCTGGCAAATGTGATGTGGTCCTTGGGTAACATAAAGGAGGAGAATCACTGCCTGCTTCAAAGTTGTGAAGATAAGATCGTGTCATGTGACATGAGTTCTTTTACGCAGCCTGACATCTTTCAGATTGTGAAAGGTTGTAGCTTACTTGGCACCAAAAGGATGAAACTATTTCTAAAACTGGAAGAAGCGATTTTAAATGGAGGGGTGGCAATATCGGAGTTTAAAGATCATGATTTGACCCTGGTTGTTGTTTCGTTTGCCAAAGATGGCAGTGGCTCAGAAACACTGTTTAACTTTTTCCAGTCGGAAATTTTATCCAGAAATCTCATGACATATGACAGCCACCAGTTGGCTGGATTTGTCTGGGCTTTTGCGAAACGAAGACAAAGCTGCTTAAGTGAGCTTTTTGAACAGATTGAGAATGAAGTCCTGCGTCGGGGAGCAAGCACCATGCAAAGTGTACCAATGTCCATGTTGCTGTCATCATTTGCCAAAGTGGGAATGGGAAGCGAAAGCCTCTTCAGTGCCTTTGATAGCGAACTTGTCACAAGAGGACTGCAGACATGTGACAATACGGGACTGGTACAAATAATGTGGTCTTTTGCTAAGAGAGGAATTAAAGCAGCCGGAGTATATAATGTGGTGGAGAATGAAGTTTTGCAGCGCGGCATGTCAGCGTTCCAAAATCACCAACTGGTGGTATTGCTGTGGTCATTTATAAAGGCGGAGAAATGTGATGCAGAGTTAGTCAAGATTGCATCAGATGAGTTTTTGCAAAGAGATGTCAAACAGCTTCAAGGTGATCACTTGAGTCAACTGGTGTGGGCTCTAGGGCGTGCACGAATAAAAAACTCTGAGCTCTTTGACTCCATTGAACAAGTCATTACACAGTGTAGACCATTGAAGATGAAATCATTTGAAATTATTGCATTGATGCGAGGATATGTTGAAGCCAAAGAAGGAAGCAGTGAGCTGTTTGATTACTTGAGATGTGAAATAATAAGGGACATTGAAACTTTGAGTGGTGATGAAATTTCCGAGGTGCTGTGGTGCTTTTCTGAAGGCAAAGTCAATACACCAGCTCTTTTCAGTGCCATAGAAAAGGAAATTCATTTTCGTGGGATTGAAAGCTTTAACACAACCCAGCTCAAGAAGATCAAACAGTGTTTCCTTACTGTAGGAGAAGGATCAGAAGAGCTCTTCGAACTGTTGAAAAATGTCGACATTGAAGATGAGGAAGAAAACGCCTGCTAAGCAGTTGATGGCTTTCACTAGTTTACATTTTTTTCTTTTCTTTTTTCGTATGACAATAAGAACAGTAATGATTGTAATCAACTGCTGTGTATACGCATCTTAATTTGATAAATACATACAATCACATGTACCATTGCATAGAATGTATTTCTGTTTTTTTTTTTAAAATCAGTATAATAATATAGTACTAAATTACGATAATATTGAAATAATTTTGTGGGAACAGCAGAAGCAAAGTGAAATGATACATGTAGCTTTTTCACTGACTAGAAATGAATATGACAACTTTACTGTTGTTAGTTGGGCAGATTTAGTTTAAGAATCGTTCAAGTTTAGAACCAGCCCATAAGAACTTGAAATTAAACGGGCTGTGGCACACTACTTTTTGCTATTCTTCCCTGTATTCTTTGAGCTATAAACTGTCAATGAAATATTAATTCAAAGATGGAATCTCACTTACATAACAAACACAGATGATTTCTAAGCATTATTTACCACTTGTTTCACACAAATGTACTTAACTTGAAAAAAGACGCCGTCGTTTTTCAAGTTAACCTTTTCGCAATCCGATTCAATCTTGCCCAATTTTGACCATCCGTACTTCATTGCGGCTTCCTAGTATTTGCTTTATGTTTTTCTATGGTTTGAAACCATTATTTTGTGGTTTCAATATATTTTTAGTTTAGTTTGCGTGTAACAGAATTGCTGAAAATAGCGTGACACAGCCCCTTTAAAACATCATTTATCTTTACATACGTGTAAATAGTTTTGCTTTCATGAAAGTTTTATGAATTTGTTAAAAATGTTGATCAAAGTAAGTTTAAAAAAAAAAAAAAAGGTTAGAAGCTTACCCTTTGAATCCCAAGCTCATTTTACTGGTTTCCATACATTTATTTTAATGTTAGTTTTGAGAATTAAGTGGTACATCAAAACATCCCTAATTGATGAGTTTCTTTATTCTCATTGCATGTCTGCTTGGACATAATATTGATATTGTAAAGAGAAGTGATATGTGAATCACCAAAAGTACATGTATGTGTTCATGTATGTTGTTTACGAAGTAAACTGATGACTTTTTGATTTTGCAACCAGGGCATTAACTTTCTTTTAAGAAATAATATATAAAGAAAAATTAGCAAGATACCATTTAAGGAACAGATTACAGTATACTGCCCAAGGAGCCCTATTTTCATTGGCTCTTTGATTTTATACCTCTATCGGGCCCTAATGTTTACTTATATTGGCCCTTTAATTTGCGTACGTATACCTGTTATTGGTTCCTTGATTGAATTGTGTGCTCTATTGGACGCTATTGTGACCTGTAATGGCTCCTTAATTGTACCTCTGTTCTGTTGTTTATTTAGGTCTTGGAAGATTATTGTGAACTGTTATCTATTGTTTCACAAGCCAGTGGTGTGGGAGCTGTTTCTACTTACACCAATAGAAAATAAATTCATGGTGCAATTTGAACTGTTTGCGTCATCTTTGGGAAATTTTCAGGGGAGCAGGGATTGCCTCTCCGCACCAATGTGGCCCAGATTCTATTCCGCCCGCCCAGGAGTCATTGGAGTTTGTCGTGCCCCGAGGGTTTCTCTCCGGGTACTTCCAAAAAAAATCGCTCTCAATTCCAATTAGATCTGGGATCAGAGGGTTACGTGTTTGTCAGTCGTAAGATTAGACACATTAAGATCGAAGTTTACTTCAGACCGCAAACCGCAGGTTGAAGTTAGCCGTTTTGCCGTTTGCGGTATGCCTTTATGGTCAATTAAGCTGTTCTTTAGGCTAAGAACGGCGCCATGTTTGTTTTTCATTCCACTCGTGTCACCTGAATCACATGGCAAAATCCGTTACGAAAATTACTACGGAGCCCCAAAGACCAGAAATTCTAGTTTTGGAGATGATAAAGAAACATCTTTTATAGGCTTTTGAACGTGACATTTCAATGATTAAGCAGCAGAAAATCTCTGCGGGAAATGGCTTACCTCTAGAGGCGGATCTTGCCGTTGAAACGTGGACCGCAGACGGCTGACGTGACGGCAAAAGCAAGGTCACGTGACATCTTGAGGTTAGCGGTTGAGAAAAAACTTCGATCTTAATGTGTCTACTGTCAATTGTCTACCCTGCGAGCCATCGCCCAGAATGCCAGAATGCCTCTGGCAGAGTCGCTTTCGATCTTCGCAGGGTATCAATTGTCACTCTCGTTAAACAAAGTTGATTTATCTTATTGTGTGGCTTTCACACGTGTAAGCTACTCTGTTGTCATCCGCGATGTCTGTCCGTCTGGACCGATACGACACGGGAGTATTGCTCGCTATATAGCTCAGTTTTAATTTCTGCATCACGTGTCAAGCTTAGAACGCATGGTAAATTATCTTAACGTTAACGCCCGGGTTCGATTCTCACCGGTGCATGCCAAGTCGCTCTTTTTTCATGACGATCTCTTTTTACAATTTTCTTTCGGTCCATTTCTTTTCTTCAGGATTTATTATAGACGCAGAACAGTTTAAATACGATAAATATAGAGGGCAACAAATGAATAACGGCATGTGACTTTTTGGAAAACAAAAAACAGGCTTAACGTAGAGAACGCAAACATAACATTTTCATTGCGTTTTGAAACATTAATTGGTAATTTTCCCACAGAACCGAATTAAAAGGCCCTTTGCGTTAACCTCGTGTAACAGTTTCAAGGATGATCATGGAAGCAAACCGTTACAAAATATATAATACGGTACTGTTCGGTTATTCGCTCGAAGAGGCACATTAGATGTGAGTATTTAATCGGTGTAATTCACAAAGACAATGCCAAACCAAAATCCAAGTATTAAATCACATACATAGAGCGAACTCGACAAATATTGCCCGACAGTAACATCAGTGAACAGAGTTTTATTGAAGGTAATTCAATGTTTCAGTAAATGTTTCCAAAACTCGATTGAAGAGTTGAAGAATATAGACAATTCACGTGTCGAATGTCAAATGACGAAAGTTGCTTCGATCATGAAAAATAGAAACCTCAATAACTAACAGATATAACCACGCGAATATAAGATAAAGCAGCTATTAAAACAATGTCAGTAATTTATTACAAGCAATATACATGATCACATAAAATGATATAATAATAATAATAAATATAGGTTATTGGCCGGCCGGGAGGTCCGCATTGAGAAAAACTGTGCCCGTGGTCTAACGGCCTCGGGCCGCACTCAAGACCAGGTCGGTCCGTATTGAGAAAAACTGTGCCCTTAGGCCGGCCAATAACCTTTTTATTTTTTTTCGTACTTCGTTTGAATTTGATAAAGAAATATTGAAATCTCAGGCTTGTTTTGCAAAAATCTGTTTTTCACGCGCGCTAGTACATGTAGCTCAGAAGACTACCGAAGAGATAACCCAAGTAACAAGAAACTCAGACGAGTAATTTTTACACCACAAATATGTAATTACAGAATTGGAGACTAGAGCGGCATTTCATCACAAAGCTACGGTGGCCCGTAAGGGCCATCTAGATATGAGTATATTTTTTCTAGACAAAATATTATTGTCATTCTAGTATGGGTCTTAGTAACGCGAGATCTCGACTTATAACACGAGATCTCGAGTTAGTAACGCGAGATCTCGACTTATAACGCGAGATCTCGAGTTAGTAACGCGAGATCTCGACTTATAAAGCGAGATCTCGACTTATTAACGCGAGATCTCGACTTATAACGCGAGATCTCGATTTTAATGCGAGAAACTAGCCCGAGCCTTCCGAAGATAGCCGAAGATAATTAGAAGACGTCCGAAGATTTGCGAAGATCACCTGACCATTCCCGAAGTTGTACCTAAGATTTCTGAAGATTACCGAAGATCACCCCGATATTTCCGAAGATGTATATAATCTCAGGCCCCAAGAAGGGGGGGAGGGGGCTTAATAGAGAGGGAGTGTAGTGTTTCAGTGGTGAATAAAAGGACGATATAATCTAACTTTTTGAACAACTCGGTGTACTTGAAAACAATGTTCATTAAAGAGTTCAACATCAAAACTGTGAAAAGTCCTCCTTTTTCTTTTAAATATCAACAAATCCTTGAAAATTCAATACAGAACATAGTCCGCCAGAGCTCTTGGAGGCCGACTAACTCTTCCAGAACGGCTGGTCAGGCAATCTCAACTTGAAGACTTTGAACTACATTACAGCCGGCTGTACCTCCAGGAGCAACGTTGGTCCAATACGAAGAACACCCAGTTCCCTTGCTGTCACGTCACCCAGAATACATCGCCCATGCCTAACTAGGACAAACTTTGTGGATACTTTAACATCTTCAGTAGAGAATTCAGCCTCAAATTGGCCAATTACAGTTTACCCCATAAGCAAACAATTTCTTCGAGCAATGTTCAATGTTCCCTTTAAAACCTAAGCCCTTCAATTTTTGGAGATCTTCTTTTCCCATTAAATTGCGTGTGACCTCCTCTATAGTTGCCTTTGGTTGTCTTTGGACGACTCTCTTTACTCTTTACAGGCGGTGTACGACGATTATCATCTTGCAATAGGCGGCAAAATGTCCGTATCTAGAACACTTTGGCACGCTTTCTCCATTTCGCCGGGCAAGTCCTCGGGCAGCACAGAACATTTGCAAGATGTCCCTTCTTTCCACAACTGTAGCACGATTTGTCTGCGTGACTTTCTGCCTTTTCTTCGTTTTCCAATGGCGTTGATATCCGCTCCACCAGCCATGAACTTCACTTGTTGTCCAGCTGCTTCCGAAGCTCTCGCTTTCTCCAAGACTTGGGCTAAAGTTATGTTTCTCGTTTCTAACAACTTCTTCTTCAGCTCCATGTTGGTTAATTTCTCGATCAACTGGTCTCTCAAATTATCATCTAAAGAAGTTCCGAAGTTGGTTACAGTGTCTTGCTTCCTGGCGAGGACCCCGAGGGAGGAAGGGGGGGGGGGGGGGGGGGGGGGGGGGGGGGGGGGGGGGGGGGGGGGGGGGGCGTACTCCCTTATATAAGCTATATAGGTATGTACGGCGCCAAAGGGTATGGTTTTTGAGTCGTTTTGGTATGAAATAGGGTACAGATTTTGACCATTTTGGTCTGAAATAGGGTATGTTTTGTGTACTCTGGCCTGGAATTTGGTTTGGTTATTTAGACGAAACTATTTTTTTCCCATTAACATCGGGGAATTTGAGCCCTTCTCAAATGTTTACGCAAAACGGAACCCATTCCTGGGTAGCTGAAGTCATGTATTAGACACGTGTACATATTTTACAGGTCTGAAATAGGGTATCGATTTTTGGGTCAGGTCTGAAATAGGGTATGGAAAATCACATATTCGGTCTGAAAATAGGGTATGGGTTTCAAGACGCGCGCCGCACACCCCACCAAAATTTCAGGGTGTACCCCCCCCCCCGGGGGGGGAGGGGGCGAGGACGAACTACAAACTTTATCGTTTCCCTTCGGTTGGCGCCAATTGTCGAAACACGTGGCGTTCGAACGGAAAATTTTCTTCGGCACGAAAATGGTGATCTAGCTTCCTAATACACACTGCATATTCCGGATATGCCTCGGCTTCTGGGTCGGGGTCTTCAAAAATATCCTGGACTTCCATTCATGCATTGTGAGGGTTGCTTATTACAAAATCGGACTTCCAAAGGGGGACTTAATTATTATAGAGGGGGGCTTCATAGAGAGGGGGGCTATGGCTACGAACGCATTGGTTAGTTTTGAAAGACGTAAAATCCTGTGTTGAGCAGTCAGTTATAAACAAAAAGGATCCCAAGAATTACATCAATCACTTTATTGCTGTTTATTCCCATGGACCCGGTTATCTTCACTACTCTCGACTTGGCTATATTACCCGCGTGAAGTACCGTAAAAATTTAGCCCCCCCCCCTCTGGCCCCCGCCACACCCCACACCCCCCCTCCCCCTCCCCTCTAATAAGCCCCCGTTTGGAAGTCAGATTTGTAATAAGCAGCAATCTAGGAACTCCTTCGGGAGTGGTCAATTGATCTTCGGCTATCTTCGGAAAGCTTCGGGCTAGTTTTCTCGTTATAAGTCGAGATCTCGTGTTACTACGTCGAGATCTCGCGCTACTAGTCGAGATCTCGCGTTACTAAGTCGAGATCTCGTGTTATAAGTCGAGATCTCGCGTTACTAACTCGAGATCTCGTGTTATAAGTCGAGATCTCGTGTTATAAGTCGAGATCTCGCGTTATAAGTCGAGATCTCGCGTTACTAAGTCAAGATCTCGCGTTATAAGTCGAGATCTCGCGTTACTAACTCGAGATCTCGTGTTATAAGTCGAGATCTCGTGTTATAAGTCGAGATCTCGCGTTATAAGTCGAGATCTCGCGTTACTAAGTCAAGATCTCGCGTTATAAGTCGAGATCTCGCGTTACTAACTCGAGATCTCGTGTTATAAGTCGAGATCTCGTGTTATAAGTCGATATCTCGTGTTATAAGTCGAGATCTCGCGTTATAAGTCGAGATCTCGCGTTACTAAGTCGAGATCTCGCGTTATAAGTCGAGATCTCGCGTTACTAAGACCCACACTAGATTAACAATAATATTCTGGCTTGAAAGAATATACTCATATCTAGATGGCCCTTACGGGCCACCGTACAAAGCAGTTGAAACGAGAAGCTATTTCCATTTTCACAAAAACCATTCAAAGCGCGGCGCCGTCAAATTCTACGACAATCTTCGGAAATCTTCCATACATTACTCTTGCCGTAAAACAAATATCATGAAACTGAAGCATTTTTCGAGCAAAACTGTTCCCAGTTACAGTCTTTACGTATACTACAATTTTATTTCACATGTTAAATCTAATTTTTGCCATTCGGTGGCAGTTTGCAGTTTTCATTTTATGCGAAGCCCTGACAAACTTCGCCTGCATAAGCTCTTTCAAAGCCGACGGCATAAAATTGATACGTGCCGAGAATTATAAACGGGAATACCGGTAGCCACAAAGTTATTTATTGAATGAAAATTAACGGAAGGTTTGTTTAGGAAAACAGAGAAACGAAAAGCAAACAATTAAAACGAAGGAATTGAGTCTAAACACGGTGAATTGTAATAAATTTAAAACCCGCAAGTTTGAACGTAAAACTGATTTCCAAAACGAACAACAAACTTGACTAAAACTAAATTCTGTCGGTTAAAATCAAATGACTACTCGCCTTTTTGAAGAAATGCAAGCTCTTTAATTCCACTGCGTAGTTCTCCATTCACTTGACAACGATAAGAGAGCAAAATAATGCGAGAAATTCAGTAAAAGCTTCTTCGCATCGACCTTCACACGTTGCTGAATTAAAATGTTTTCGCTTGTAGCGCATGCCTACGCTACGATTCCGCGGGTCTCCGCCGGGTTCACGGGCAATTTTTCCCGCTCCCGGGACCAATATTGGCTTGATTAATATGTTTTTGTTGGTCTTACAGTATTAAAACGCATTCTGGCAGTTTTAAAAAGCTAAGCGAAATTTTCTACCTTCGCGCGTTGCTGAAATGGTCCGTGAAGCCTCGGTTACCGTGACCGTGGTCAGAGATAGGAGAATACCGCCCGCTCCCGGAACCAATCAGATTGCAGGATTCGCAGGATACCGCCCGCTCGCGCACTGAGAAAAAAATAAAAAGCATTTATTTATACACGATAGGATTAACGCAGCATAGCTGATGTGGTCGTGTCATACTAAAGTTAAAAAATTACAACTAAAAATTTAAAATTACAGTCTAGATCAAATCGAAAAGGGTAAAAATCGTCTAATATATTAGAATTAATTATGTTGCGTTTAAAACTATTTACATTTTGTTCCGCCCTATTGTCATTACTTAAAAAGTTCCATAAAACAGCGCCGCGATAGGAAAGTGATTTCTTCAAGAAATCAGTTCTTGGGCGAGGTAAGGCAACACACATCTTCTGTCTGAGATCATATTTAGAGGTTCGTTTTGTGAACAAGTCCTGAAGAAGATAAATATATAGATGTTATTGAACTAGCTTGTTCGGTCCGTATTGGGGAATATTGGTCGAGTTTTTTTTATAAAGGGCTGTTAATTCCGAAAGTAGCGTGGGTCGTTACTTTCGGAACTTTACAGTAGTTCAATAAAGTTTTTATTATAATGGCTTTTTTTAAACTTTGGTAATAAATTAATCCAACCATTCTTGGCCCGCCAGACGTAAGGAAAATGTTTCTACTTAATAGAAGACAGTTTTATTTTATTGTTCAATGTTTCATAAAAACTGAGGATGAGCAGACACGATCAACCTTTGAATAGTCGAATAGTCCTTCGTGACAAATAAAAAATCAAAGTTACGCGTCACAGCGTTTCGAGCATGCAATCAACTCTGTAACGTTACACCTTTTTAGAATAGCTCGGTAATAACTGCATAAAACGGAATAAATAATGGGAAAGAAAACTAGACAAAGAAATAGATACGGTACTCACTTTGGTTAGCACACACACCAAACCTGAGAACGAGCGTAGATATTGGCTGAAATGCCAGACGGTTGCTACTTATATATCCTAGAAATTAAAACGTGCTTGATAAAAATTAGCGGTTCTTTATTACATTTTGTTGGAGGAAATAGCGACCTAGGGCTGGACATGTACAACCACATTATATTACCACTTCATAATAACGTCTTGGTATAATAACTATCCTTTAGCAAATTCTAATACACTCTTTTTTTGTAAGAATATACATTTTCATGCCCAGGCTGAATATTCTTATTTTTCTGCCGATTTTAGGCTGAAAATATTCTTAATAAATTCTTAGGTTACAAAGCATAGTACATGTGTATAAACAGTAAAATATCACTATTATTACTACAACGACCAACGATTATGGATATCTTTTTTATCTTTCATCATTTGTCTAGTTAATACATGTATTAGTGATACATTCATAAATGACTTGAGCAGTGTACGAGTACACTCCGTTATAAGAACGTCTAATTTTCGAGCTGAGGCTGAACCAAGACCTAATGTTCTTATTTTTTGGGCGATTTCAGCCTGAAAACGTTCTTACCCCATGTTCATAGATTACATGGTATAGAATTTCACATAATAGATTCGAACGTGACCATGAAAATGGTATTAACATTTTATGTGATAGAAAACTCATGTTTTTACTATAAAAAGTGTGCATTCAAGTATTTTGAGCTGATATGAACTGCTTATTTACTGAGATATTTGAAATGTTACATTTTGTTAATTTTTTGAAAGGATACTGGAATATTGTATTGAGCTCGATGCAAGAAACAAGTGAATAAAAATGTTCTTAGCTAAGTCTCAACGTGGTTATGTTCTTAGGATGTTCTTAAAATTTTGGTCAATCTCAGCCTCGACGTTCTTATAAAAAAAGTTCTTCAGTTATCGTTACATGTAACTCGTTTCGTTTTGTGAATTCAATTTGATTTAAGAAAAAGTAACATATTTGCCATACTTATTTTGTCAACATGCGATCGCGAACAAATTGTCTTAAATAAATCTCAGCCTTGTGTATATTCTTAGCTTATTCTTAAAATTTCGCCAATTTCAGCCTCGATATTCTTATAAACAAGATTTTTACAAAAAAAGAGTGTCATATAATGACGCGTTAATACATCAGTTTTCAAAACCAACGATCGATTCATTGTGATTAAAGAGGTTGTGAAGGATACCTTCGACCCATCTAAAAAGACCAGTTCATAACATTTTATGCAAAAAATAATCTGACAGAATCCTAACGCAATACTCACTGTAGCTTATAAATATCATTACACACTTCAATTATTGACATCTTAAAGACAAAAGTCCTCCGTAATTAAGTTAACAATTATTTGAAGAATTCTGCTAACAAGAGCCCGAGGTACTCTCATATATAAGATATGGGTATGTGCCTCTGTGAATAGGGTTGCAAAATATACAGCTGAACATGGTCTGGTAAAGAGTTTCAGAGTCCCGCGGCACACTCTCACCCAAGGATCAGAGTACTCCCTGGCTGAAAAGAGTGAGTGATGCCTATTAGACCCCAATATTATCTTGTAACCATGTATTCACGAGAATAATTACCCGACAGTGGAAATCCTGCCACGGTATAATTAAGCCTTTATAATTGTTTAGTTAGTTTTAAATTAATATATTTGAAGGTAGATTAGCTATGCTCTGTTTTTAGCATGATGATGCCGGATCCATCAGAATCGTTTCCTTAAGACACGGATGAACGTTAGGTGCTGTTGAGCGGGGTCTGGCATGTAACACACTCCTTTTCTTCTGTTGGTGTATTGTGCATCATCGGTTTGGTGCTGACAAGCTACACGGCGGCGTTCTGGCATCGCTTGATTCAAAGTCGACGCAACATTTCTGCTACTGGGTTTCATGTTATCATCTCTCGCCTTCTGCTGCTGCTGTTTGGTAGCGATTTGATGTCCTACCGTTCCTTGTTTGTTCTCGTGTTCTTCACGTTGTTTTAACGCTGTTTGTAGTGCAAGATGTCTGCCGCTCGGTCCGTTCCTCTGTGTGGTTTTTCTCGGTGGTACTGGCACTTGATCACATCTAGTTCTATGAACTGCTGTGATTACTCGCGCCAGCGGCCTGCGGATGATGGTCTCGTTGTTGGACACACCCGCTTCATTCCTCCCGGTTTTCTCTTCAGTATCAGTTTGACGCGCTACGGTTACCCTGTTGGCTTGCTGGGGTCTTCGTTTCGGCCTAGTACACTGTGACACTTGACGCTGTGTAGCTCTTCGTGACCGTCCGATTTGTCGTTTATCAATTGCTGGTAAATGGCCTGTAGCCGTCTTGGAATTATCGAAGGACGAGCGATTTTCACGGCTGTTCTTGGACGGAAGATTACGGGGAACCTTCGGTTGTTCTTGGTGCTTTCTGGACGGAAGAGTACAAGGAGAATTTGGCTGGTCTCGATACTTCTTGGACGGAGAGGTACGAGGAACCTTCGGTTGCTCTTGATGCTTCTTGGACGGAGAAATACGCGGAGCCTTCGGTTGCTCTTGATGCTTCTTGGACGGAGAAATACGCGGAACCTTCGGTTGCTCTTGATGCTTCTTGGACGGAGAAATACGTGGAACCTTCGGTTGTTCTTGGTGCTTCTTGGATGGATAACTACAACTAACTTTCTGTTGTTTTTTATGCTTCTTGGACGGAGAGGTACGATTAACCTTCGGTTGTTCTTGATAATTCTTGGACGGAGAGGTACGATTAACCTTCGGTTGTTCTTGATGATTCTTGTACGGATGAGTACAACGAACCTTCGGTTGTTCTTGATGATTCTTGGACGGAAAAGTACAAGGAACATTAGGTTGTTCTTCATGCTTTTTGGACGGAGGAGTGCAGTCATCTTTCGGTGATTCTTGATGTCCAGGTGGTGTCCTTTCGCCAAAAATGCGAGCATTTCTGGTTTGGAAAATCTCGCATAACTCCATCATCGAGCGTGGTTTGGCTTTTCGACTCATGTTCACAGAATTGACGCTCTCTGGTCAGTGATCAGTGTGAAGTGGTTGTCAATTCTGATTCAGTGTTTCTGTGTATCTATACTGACACAAACAAACACCGTCATCTTTTTTTAGTGAACGTCAGTTCTCTGACGTAACTGAAACAACAGACGCAGTTAAATGCCAAGCATTGAAAACAACAACAGTTGAATTGAAAAATATCCTTTGTAATTAATTTTCATCGTTATTTTTTTTTTCAGAAACAACGGATACAACTTTTCACATTTTATGTTTAGAGCCTTTTCAGTTGATACTCCTAGCTATTCTGCTCGAACAATAACTGGTACATTCACTTTTTGAAGGTACTGTATACTGCATTTCAACCCTCTGTTAAGCTGTTATAATAAAGGTGTTAATTAATAATTACTACACTTACTATTTTTAGTGCAACGAAATAATAATTAGAACACGAACATTGCTCAAATTGCATATCAGTTGCCCGTTTTCAAACTTCAAAACGGAAAAAGAACACATTTCAGTGAATTCTCATTGACTTATATTGATGGAATTCTCTCGAGTTCAAATTATTTGTCATGGCCTTGCTGTTCATTAGTTCTTTTGATGTTTCCGCCCATGCGACATTATTGACGATATTCACCATTGCTAATCATTTGTGACGTGTGTTTAGCTATGTTTGAATATTTTCGAGCGTCAGTTACAGCACTCAACGATTATAATTACGTACCCCCAAAAATAGTTACTGTAACTAGGCAATCAATCGACCGACCGACCGACAAATCAATAGATCGACCAATTGATCGATCGATGGTTATTAAGTCACTGTTAAGTGGCAACCCACTTACTGACTAGTTACTCACTCGCTCACCCAACAATTGCTTCACTGATTAATTGTTAGCTTGAATGATTCGTTCCTTCAGTTTTTTGTTGTTGGTTGGTTGGTTGGTTGGTTAGTTGGTTGGTTAGTTCGATGATTCGATCGATCGATCGATCGATCGATCGTTCGTTCGATAGTTCGTTCGTTCGTTCGTTCGTTCGTTCGTTCGTTCGTTCGTTCGTTCGTTCGTTCGTTCGTTCGTTCGTTCGTTCGTTCGTTCGTTCGTTCGTTCGTTCGTTCGTTCGTTCGTTCGTTCGTTCGTTCGTTCGTTCCGTCGGTCGCCGATTCGTTCGTAGATTCGTAGGATCATTCGTTCGTTGATTCGTTCTTTCGGTCGTCGATTCGTTCGTTCGATCATTCGTTCGTTCTTTGATTCGTTCGTTCGTTCGTTCGTTCGTTCGTTCGTTCGTTCGTTCGTTCGTTCGTTCGTTCGTTCGTTCGTTCGTTCGTTCGTTCGTTCGTTCGTTCGTTCGTTCGTTCGTTCGTTCGTTCGTTCGTTCGTTCGTTCGTTCGTTCGTTCGTTCAGCGGATCAGTCAGTAACTGTCAATGTTACTCATCCAATAGTCTGGAGCGGTGTTCCAATATGACGCGTTCCTTTAGCAACTGTCGATTTATTAACAGCAGTGTCTTCAGTGATACTGGTGGTGGCCACGGGCAACAGAAAGAGATAGCTGCAAAAGTTACAAGAAAAACGAATCTGTTCAATATTCATTATTGGTCCGTAAAGAAAAGGACACTCTAACTCCAACTAAGTAAATTGTGTTTATCATATCATCATCATCATCATCACCATCATCATCATCAGAATAGAAGCAGCAGCAAACAACAACAAGATAAATAAAATCATCATAAACAACCACAAGAACTTTTGACGAGAATTGTAGTTACATGGCTCGGCTAGCTTAATCCATGAATCTATTGTTACTCTCTGGAATTGAGAGCGTCCGACCGTTGTGCGTAAGAGAGAACTCGGAATTATTTTTCCAAGTAGCTTGTATCACTGAATAAATAACATATATATATTTTTATAGAAACAATTGGTTTCGAAAGAAATTGTTGTGCTGTGTTAGCGAGTGAAACACTAAAAGATGATGTTTTCATGGCCATCGTTAAGACCTTGTTCATCGGAGCCCAAAAATCAAAGCGGGCCCAATGGGCCATCTTGGGATTAGAATTCCAAAAATATGGTGAAGTCTATCTGATTACGTTTGAGACCAGCAATCACGCGAGACAAGCGACGATGGACTTTGCGATTACGTGATTCGAAATTTGACACTTCCAAGATGTCAATCAACAGCGAACGAGACAATAGCTGAAAATTAGTCATCATGCAGTAGAGAATAAATGTTTCGTTTTTCTTTCTATAAATCATTCTAAATCCCACGGAATAATGACTAGTTTTCTTGAAATATTTCGGTGTGCAAGAAACAGCAAAAGAGCATAGAATATTATCATAACTAACGTGCGTGTTTACGCTGACACAACCCGCGAAAAAAACTCGGTCATGAAAGTTTCATATTTGAAGTACATAATTTTGAATTATCTGTTCTAAAAGTTTTAATTCACATCTTACCGAGAACAAACGAGGAAATTTGAGACATTATAAGGTTTTATGTTCATAGTGGATACAAAAATTGTAAAGGAATATAAGAACATTACAAAGCTGTAGCCTCCACGTGCAATACTAAAATGCAAATTAGATGGAAAGTATGAGGAAAGTATGAGGAGCTTAGCCTTTTATAGTGCGTCTTCGTGTTTTTAAAAGGTGATTCCTCAGAAATAAAAGTTGTCGAACGATTTTTTTGAAACTTTTTCTGAATGTTCCCTACCAAGCACTGTTTCGAAAAATACATTAAAAGATAGGTCACCGTGCTCGCAAAAGAGATATGATGGACCAATGTTACCCTATTTATGCCTGTACTGGTACTAATCACGCGCGTAGTTATTTCATCGGTTCACGTAACATTTCGCGGTAGCTAGTAGCAAAGTAATACTTGAAAAAAACTTGATATGTTCAAAGTCTCGATCGACCATATGGAACAATTTAATATATAATTTGTGGAAAAAAATCACACAAATTCAAACGACAACGACTCAAAACGTTCCTCGCATCGATGTTTTCAAGGTCATAACTTCCACCCACGAGTGCACGCTTTTAGCGATATCTTCAGTTTTTTCCTTCCGAAAATGTTTTTTTTAATTTTTGTAACTTAAAGAAGATAATTTGAACATCAAAATTTTGCAATAA
This sequence comes from Desmophyllum pertusum, assembly GCA_029204205.1. Taxonomy (NCBI): domain Eukaryota; kingdom Metazoa; phylum Cnidaria; class Anthozoa; order Scleractinia; family Caryophylliidae; genus Desmophyllum; species Desmophyllum pertusum. The sequence continues at coordinate 473,549 of MU827314.1, forward strand.
AAAATATAGGTCACAGTGCTCGTTTACGAGAAAACGTTTATTTACCTCTCTGGCGAGCATAGCCACAAAGAAAAAGCCGCCATGTTTTTAATGTGCGCGCTAATAGCCCTTTTCACAGTTAACCTGAAATATTTGCATAACAATACAGCTAAACATAGAAGCGAGGCAATTTCGGGCACAAGCTACAAAACATCGTGATTTTCTTGAGCTCCTTGAACTATGTTAGTATAAAAATAGTTTTAAAAACGGAGAATAACTTAATATACAACTCTTTTAGTTAAAATTTGCCGTAAAGATCGTAACCCAATCTCCCTGTTGCTTATGCGAATCTACTATTTATTAACAGAGACAAGTCGTTTTACAATTTTTTCTAAAAACAACGTAAACTAAAAGTATTGTAGTTCTTCTGCATTTTAAATCTGTTTTTATACTAAAAGAGTTGAAGGAGCTCAAGAAAAACACGATGTTTTGTAGCTTGTGCCCGAAATTGCCTCGCTTCTATGTTCAAGTGTATTGTTATGCAAATATCACAAGTTAACCGTGAAAAGGGCTATTATGCGCGAAATTATGCGCAGTAAGGATGCGCAGTGCAATACTGAGGAATCACCTTAAGCAGTCAAGATTAAAGGAAATTGCAAAGTGTAGAAAAAATCAATGGAAGCAAAACTTATCTACCACATCCTCCCTATAATGGACTATACGGGAGGCTCCGCCTGAAAGGGGTACCTTTTTGAGGCTGGAGGAATAAAAGGGTAGGGATTTTACGAGTTGAAGTCTAGAAAAGGGTAGGGAAAACTGACATTTAGGTGCTTAAAAGGGCCTTTCAAATACTCGAACAGACGCACCTAACGGGTGATTCATCTAGGTATTTTAAGGGGTTAATCAAGTGAAAAGTACAGAAAAGGGATGCTGTGTTTTGATTGTAGGTACGTGAAAGGGGCACCATCTTCTATGAATGAATGAATGGGTACCGGCGACAAAATGCGGGGGGGGGGGGGGGGGGGGAACATACGATGGACTGGCATCCCATCCAGGAGGAGTAGCAATACTCCTAGTAGGCTTCATGCTAAAGAAGCTCCGGCAGTGTGGGCCAGTTTGTCCCGAGTGAGGCTTTACTGTTGTCGCTCAGGTCAGGCAATGAAATTGTACCTCACTAGAAGATTGAGAGAGAAATATTTACGGTTCACAGAAATTCTATATAACCAGTGTTCAATTCATTGTAGCTTTCATGACCATACTGTGTGAACAAGTTTACAGAATTTTGTTTACAGGTCACGTGACCACTTTCCCCATAATATCTCGAGAATTACGTCATAGATTAAAAAAAAGAGGAGGATACGAAGGGCTAACGCTCGATACGTCAGCAATTAACGACCTACTAAGTGACTATACAGAAACTACGAATACAACCAATGGAAAATAATGTACTATAATGGTGCTAGACATCACACAGTAAAATCACTCGCATGCATGAAACATTTGAGGCTTCTAGCCAACTACATTGCTTGAAAGAATCAAAACTAGACAGTGTTGCAACTCAGTAAAATACCGCGAGAGCAACGTACGTAAAATAAGATAAGACCACGCAAAACACATGTGTTGTTGTGACCTTGACCGACCGTGGTGTCTAGTTCGTCACGTTCGATTAACCGCGTTTTACAGTTTATGCTGTAAAGCTTTCTTTAACAAAATGTTTAACAAAATGAAGCTTTCTATTTTCTCGAGTGATAAAGATAATTGGCCAGGAGCATGTCACTGCATTCGAAGCCACATGGGATTGCACGTCTCAAAAAAGCACTTCATAGTAGCGTCGTTTCCGTGGAACACAGAAACAGCCTGGTCACAACGGTTCGCACGCAATCACTCAACTGGTGCCCAGGTCTTCTCAGTAAATTTCATGGAAATGATGTCACAAAATAAAGCATCTGAGAGCGGATCCACTGAATGACAAATAATATATGAGCGTTAATTTTGCCGGAACAAAACGTTTGTGTCCCTTTACAGTAAGGCGCCCAAAAGTGTGACCACTTTAATTAATTCACATTCTTTCGTGCGCGTATACAAAGCGTATACTATCCAAGCGTATACCCTTCGCATATACTATCCAATCAGAATTCAAGCATAGCTCTTTTTTGGCTTCTGATTGGGTAGTCTGCACGCACGAAAGAATGTGAATTAATTAAAAGTGGTCACACTTTTGGGCGCCCTTAATGGAGGTCTCCCAAAGTAGTTCCACTGTAGTTATTTTTTCGAAGATATATATCGGTCGATAATTCGGGACAAAAACTCTGATAGACGAGGTCTCATACTCATGTTCATTTTTATTTCGCACAACAAGCACGAATTTTATGATGATTGCTTGCAGTTCCACGGGCGTAATAACCTTTATTTCTCTTGCTTTTCTCGTCGCAAGTTTCGAGAAATTCCCTGAAAATATTTTGATTATACAGCGTTTAGTTTCAACAACAGAAGAGACCGACCATCTTCAGATGCAGCCGAGATCAGTACCTTTCATTTGGATGGGAAGACTTTAGGACTTCTTCAGCAGAATAACATTTTCATTCATCAATATTTTAACTTTCCCGGCCGCACAAACCACATCAGTTGTATCGCTTGATCACTATTTTACCAAGTGTCTGACAAAACAAACAGTGCCTGAAGCCAGCACATTTTAAGCCTTGTCCACAGATGTCAGGGATAGGTAGAACAGTGGCGTACACAGGGGAGGGTCGAGGGAGTCCGGACCCCCCCCCCCCCCCCCCCCCCCCCCCCACAGGCCTTAGGGTTTTTTGCTTTCTCTATTATCCATAGCAAAACCATCTCCAAAATCCACCAAAATGCACTTTTCAGAGCCTAAAATCTGCCGTCTACTTCCAAAAATTTCCTTCAATCTACTTCACATTTTCGGGGAAAACCCTGGGACCCCCCCTATCAAAATCCTGGATCCGCCTCTGTAGAAGCTGATCTGGAATTCGCCTGGAAAGGGAAATTCTGTGCAAAACACTTATCAACAACAACAACAGCAATAAGCTTTATTTGCATGACCATAAATCATTACAGTATTGCAAAAGCGTAAAATAATACAGATAGAAAACGATCTGAAATTAAAATAGAAATATAAATAAAAAAATACAATGGAAAAGAGAATTACACGTACATGTAAATCTTAACTATCAAACTAGAATGATAACAATTTGTTTCGCAGATCAATTGAAGGGTCCCTCTCAACCAGAGTGCATTGCGGTCGTGAATCGCTTGAGCCGCCATTTTCGATATAAGCGAAAAGATGGCCGCCAAAGCGACTTGGGACTTGTAGACCTTCCTTGTTCGAAAACATGCCGCATTCGCCGTCGAAGCGCAACAGGCCATCTAAAAATGAAAAGGCGAAGTTGATATTGTTAAAGGAGAACACTTTTTACCTCTGGAATCAGCAGTGGACAGCAGAATTGAGTTTCGCGGATCTCACTATGCTGCACTATGAGGTCTTTCTATAAACAGCGAGTTCGCCGAGCTGTTGCTACACAGGAAATGGTCGTCCAGATGGGAGAATACGATAGCAGCAGTAGCCACAATATACACGCCAAAGAGATCTGCTCGAAGTAGTGAGTCAGCGTTGATAATTTGTTTTAACTCTGTCTGAATTAGTTATCGTATTAATTTAGCTTAAAATATTAAAGCTAGCTTATTTGTTGTAGCCAAAATACAAGGAACAGGCCCACTACTATTTAACTCATTGAAAAATAATGATAATATTGTGTTAACGTTTGTTTTACGACTAGTTCTAAGCGTTCACGACCTTTTGTGTTCTTTTATTTTAATTTGTTGATTTCTGTCTATTTTTTGTTAGGTCAGAGATCGATTTTCCAGTCTATAAACACGGTTCAGGTTCAGTACATGTAAATTTTACCCTGTTGTCGACTGAAGGTAGCGAGATGCTTCATAATAATTTTTTCAGTCGTTTGAATAAAGGAATCTCAAACATGGCCAGAGTCATTTGTAGTTGCCTATCACAGTGTGTTCTGCTTGGTCAAGGGATCAAGGCAATGAATATTTTATAAGCTTACCTTGTGCCAGTAAACATTATTGTTCACTTTTATACATGTATGTTATGCCTTCTAAGAATGCTAATCCATACACGCTTACACTCTAAGTATGAAAAAGCGAGGCCTAATGCATCGATCAATTCCAGTTGTTACCACCCCCCTCCCCCGGACATACCCCGGGGATTTGTAAGGCCCTGTGTCCCGGGGGCAGGAAATTTGTAGTCCCACGAAAAAAAAATATACGAATCCCCGGGGGTCGGCCCGGGGGGGATGGTAACAGCTGAAATTGATTGATGCATAAGGGCCACAAGATTCCCCGCGAACTTTAAAAGAGTGGAAACATGGCTGTAGAAATAACATTGAGCGATTTAGAGGTTGCAAAATTAAAATATTCCTGAAGCATTTATAGAAAATAAAAGCAAAGTTTTGGCTGAAATGTACACAACTGAATTCTTGATGGAAAGGCCAATGGAGTCTTCAATAACAACTTCCAGGGTTAATTTTACAACCTCTAAATCACTTGATGTTGTTTCTTCAGCTATGTTTCCACTCTTTTAAAAGTTCGCCCTTAGGCCTCGCTTTCATGCTTAGGGCGTAAGCGTGTATATTAATGATTGATTAGTGAGTGCATGGGACATTGAAAATAACTAAAAAATAATAAATAATAATATTGTTGCTGTATTTTTTAATGGGATTTAAATGTAAACCCACATCATGCTATAAAGCAGAGATATTGATTATATATTTTTGACAGCATGCAATGGACTGAGGTTGGTGACAAGAACAATATTTCAATTATCCAATAGTCTCTCAGCTATATATCAACCCTTTATTTGCTCTCCACTGGAGACTCCTTTATAAATGGGGATATGGAAGACTCCTCAGAAAGGTTGTTTTTAGAAGAAATATAAAAAGGTGCATATGTTTACATGTCCTGATCAGATGTTGACACCAGTCATAAATATTATGATAAGTTTGCAGAAAATCAAAAATTATAGTGAGACAAACACATATCTTATATGAACTAGGCCTAGCAAGGGACGTAATGTCCTATTGTCTATTTACCCGCCATTGGCGAATTGTGTAAATAAATAAATAAACTATAAACAAGTAAATGTGTTCACTCACGCAAAATGGATATGTAACCCAGATTTAAGATGTAATCACCAATGTCAAGATATTTTTGTTGCTTTTTATTGGTATGCAACAGCTTTTGCAATGAAAGAATAGACCAATTTCGATATATTAAAATTCTAACTTGGCTCCGAGGCTTAGGGGAATAAAACAAAAGAAATCGACAAGAAATCACATCGAGGTTGAGGGATGAATAAATCATTTCTTTTGTTTTATTCCCCTAAGCCTCGGAGCCAAGTTAGAATTTTAATATATCGAAATTGGTCTATTGGGTGCATGCACTGAAATTGTAGAAAACAATCAATCCCAGTGGAGTAACTTTAGCTATATGATAACACTTGTAATTTGTTTATTTCTCTCATTGAGTACTTTCAAGTTCGATATTTCTGGCCTGTGTTATCCAACCAGCCTTGGATCACGACGTCCATGTCTTTTGAGACATAGAGGGTTGATTCAAGAGAGCTTATAGTAACATATCAAAATAATAATTATTGTTATGTTGTCCCAGAGAAAGAATAGAAAACTTAAAAATACTGGGTTGCCCTTAGGCTCAATTTCCGCCGCTCTCTCGAGTCTGGTCTTTGTTCCTCCCCTTTGGGGAATGAGCATGGGCTCATTTTCCCGAACAGCGGCTGGTAATCGAGCCTACATGTAGGTTGCCCTCTGCTCCAAAATACTACCCAAAAGAGTAAATAATTAAGACACCATTGCTCGCCTATTGAAGTAAGTCCCACCAATCCCCAGATTCTGGCTCCAACAATAGCCATGTGGGAATGGTCAAAGCCAAGCTTTCAAGATTTAAGGAAAAACATATAATCACAATCTGGGGCTGGTTGTTCGAAGGGTGGATAACACTATCCACCAGATAAATCACTATCCAGTGGATAAGTGTTAACAAAATAAACTATGCTATCCACTGGATAGTGATTTATCCGGTGGATAGCATTATCCACCCTTCGAACAGGTGTTAAAATATGGATTCAGGTTATACAAGTTTGTATGTACACCATCTTCATACACCATTTTCATTTTTCCACAAAAAAGTAACATTTCTCATTTCCATTATAAATCATTACACCATTCAAGCTAAAAGATATTGAGGTTCCTCAACAATTGAAACTTTACAACAACAATCAGTGTAAGAAATTGAACTTCTCAAAAACATAATTTTCTCTATAACATATCCTTGCGTATTGAGCGACAGCAAAAGCCACAGGTTATGTGACTCGGACTACACTAGACAGTATATGACTGTTAATATTTTTTGCTAATGGATGTGTCCCAAAGTACAGTTTCCACTGTGAAACCACGAACGTCGAAAACCCAAATATTGTCCATCGGCAGCTGGCGGGTAAGCCCCCACCAGTTATAAGCTATAGCCCTCCCCCTCCCCCCGTAATTGGCCCATTTTCCTGCTACCAAAAAATATATATTTTATGAGCAGGGGGGCTATAGCTTGTAACTATAGCTTATAATAATTTTTTTTTCTTCCATTTTCTTCCACTTAAAATTTGTTACATTGTACATTGATAGACTTGCAGAAGGATTATTAAAGACCAGCAAATGGAAAACATAATTATTATTATTTTTCCCAGGACCTTTCTGAAAATCACTTCTCAGTGAGAGAGCCTCTTGGTATAAAATTATATTATTATTGCTGCATCAACTTGTTGCAGCTCATTCTGAAACACTTTTTTTATTCCGATTATACCCCCAAACAAGGATATAAGCCCCACAGCATATAAGCCCATCCAAAACCCCTTACGAAGTTGTATAAAATAACCCAGGGCTTTTAACCGGGATTTTGTGGTATTGTGGAGCAGTTGAATAGAGATATGACTCGTTTTGTACAACATTGCTCTTCCTCTGATGTTTGCATGGGTCTGCACACCCCCACAATCACACCATTTCCAGGTGAGTCTTCAGGATTAGGACCACCTGCAATTAGGATAAAAGGAAGCTGTCTTTTCTATACTGTCAATAGCTTGACTGAAATTCGATTTTCTTGCTCTAAAAATAGCCTACAAGAGATTTGAACATATTGTATTTTTATCGGGAAACTTGCTAAAAATTTACAAGTTCGTTTGGAAGGAAATATTCCAAATTTTCGAATAAAGGAATAGCTTTTTGTTTTGCTGGAGTGGTGGGGTCAATAGTTTGACTGTTGATTGAGATAAAACAAGGCGAAAGAGACTTCTGAATGAACCGCTTGCTCTTGCGGACTGAAAGCACCGATACACTATAAATTATAAACGACAAAGTCTGGCGAAGAGATGTTTATATTTATATGTGTGTCTTCCTGTAGAACAAGTCCATGTATGGTTGCCACACCTAAAGAAAACAAAACTTCCCTGACCTTCGCAAGAAATTTAGAGTTTCCTTGATCAGATAACAAACTCCTTGACATTTCCTGACCTTGAAAAAAACTTTTCGCTGACTCGATCTGACCTCGAATACAAGCTTAAATGACCCATAAATGCGACAAAATTCATTCAAACTGGAGAAAATACTCACTGTGTGCCCTTCGGGAACTGCATCCACGCTAATTTCTGCAACCAAGGAACCGTACACGTTTACACTTTTCATTTTTGTCCTGACACATTCCTCGATTCAAAATGGCGGCTGCCGCGTTTCCCGAATCAAAACAATAACACACGACCGCAATGCACACTGGTTGAGAGGGACCCTTTAATACAGGAGGAAATGAACTTTACCAACTGTATGTTAACTAAAATAATCAGAGGAGTTCAACAACTCTATAATTAATTCTGTGAGTGGTAACTGCTTGAAATTTTAGAATTTATTATCTATTTAAATATAAAAGCCATCTCTAATACAATTGATGAATAATTGGGACAATGAAACATGAATTTCATCTTCGATATTATTGAGACGACAAAGAGTGCAAAGCCTATCACACCTAGAGATGTTTTCCTATCTACCGGTTTTCAATCTTAAGTTTGTGGCTGCTTATTCTTAGTTTTCGCTAAAGCTTTCCTATCAGGGTTTTTTTCTCGTCAAGTCCAAATAGATTGAGGGTGTATAATTGCTTTTGAAAATGCTGTAAAATTTTAGTTCAGTTTGGGAATTTTGAACGGTATGTTTCCAATGGGCGATATATTTCTCTTTCATGAGATCTGCATGACGCTTGATTTTCGCGTCGTCTAATGTATCACGATCAAGCAACAAATTCGTACTACAGTACAACTTTTTTTTCACAGACTACTGAGCAGTAAGCCACACAGGTACGCTTTGCGGACCTATTTTTATTTAAATATTTAGAACACCTTGTAAAATATTTGGAATGACTGCTCCTGCTAGTGAATTGTACTTGGTGTTTTCTAGAAATGAAAATTAACCCCTCATCTTTGATTACATTGGGAAAACTTACTATCTTCCAAGGCTTTTATCTAATCTCAACCCCGCCTCCCACCCCCCCCCCCCCAAAAAAAAATATATATAATAATAATAAAAAATAAATAAATAAATAAAATAAAAATAATCGACCCTGTACCACGGTATGTGTTGTGTGATCATTGCTTTTAAATGGTTTACATGTAATCAAAAATTACGTCGGGTGGCAGGCGTAGAAAAGGGAATGAGAAGGTTCGAGCGGTCTGGTAATAGCCCGAGTGCTTTGAGCGGCACTATCATGGCGATTTTTCTGCTTTTTTGGTCAAAACGGTGCAATAATTATGACAGTATCTCAGCTCATACACGAAATGCGCATAGAACAGGAGGATATGAAGTGAATTGTTGAGGGGAGAGTAAGTTCTTAACGATTTTTCCAAGACACAAGCGGCATAACTTGAAAGTCTGTCCGGCTTTTTCAAGAATAGCTTCTATGGGTAAATCATGATAGCACTCCTTTTATAGCTTCAGTACACTAGTATAGTAATTTTTAACAAAACTACAGTAGAACCCCGCTAACTCGAACTCCCAAGGAGAACAAAAATTTTGTTCGAGATAACTAGCCTGCGAGCAAGCTCTCTTGGCGTTGGGTGGGTAGGAGAGGGAGGGGCTCTTACCCACCCCCCAAAGAAACGCCAAGAGAGCTTGCTCGCAGGCTACGAGATAATCTACGATCAGGCCCAATTTTCGCGCTCCTTATTCCACGTAAAGAAGAAGAGTAAAGTAGAGCGCGGAAAAATTTGCCTGATCGCAGGTTAAGTTCGAGATAGCGGGGATTCGAGTTAGCCGATAGTAAAAAATGACTGAAAAACAAAGCCAGGGGGAACGGGTTTGGATTCGAGTTCGAGATAGCGGGGAGTTCGAGTTACGGCCGAGTTCGAGTTAGCGGTGATGTAAATATGTCTTTTGGCTTTTCGAAGTGTTACTCATGTTACGGTGCTCCTTTAAAATAAAGGTGTTTCTCTACCAGTACAAACACAATGAATGGAGGCGATAAAACAGTCGGAGGAAACAACAACAGACAGTCAGGGGAATGAGTAGTTTTCATCTTACCTGCAAGAGAGAATAGATCAATTCGCCCTATCGGCTCGGCAGGCACTTTAGTGTTCTCACGGCATGATAATCTGTTTTGTGGTATTGGTTCTCATAACTGAAGTTGCCGTTCGGTCATGCGCTTGACGCGCCGGACTCGTCCCCAGTGGTCTCTTTACGAGAGACTAAAAACAAGTTTCTCTGAGAGACGACTGGGAACGAGTCAGCTCGACGCGTCTGTCCTCGTGGGGTTACACAATGACAACAACTGAACGTCGCCAGGCGCTTGCATGAACGCGGTGCAATAGATTTTACACCTGCGTTATTTTATTGCATTTTTAGCCGTCCTCTGCAAAACAACAACGTGAAACGACCAAATTCTGCGTATTTTGGAAAACGTCAACCCGGACAGTTGCCCGATTCTCCGACTGTCCGAGTCGCTCACTCTCACTCCCTCTCTCCAGGAGAGCGAGCGACTCGGACCGTCTGAGAATCAGGCTACCCGGACGGGAAGACCACGTAAATAGTAAAAAAGAGCAGTTCATTATTCCACGTCAACTCGGTGACTCAGGGGTAGTTAACATGCATACAGCAATCCACCGTACGGAAAAAGATGGCGGCTGTACATTTTACCACAATACCTTGCGAACCTAACACAGCCAATAGGCACATAGAAAGCCATATTTTTGCGAAATTCGTCCCTGTACTAACAACAGTGTGTATGCTAGGTTTGACGTTCTTAGAACTTTTCTGTGCGTGTTTATGAGCGTTTTTAGGGTTTTCGTGCGCTAAGAATTCTGGGTAGATCTTTTTCAGTACGGTGGATTAATTGTCTTCGCTATATAGTTGTTTTAACTATTTTGATTTTTAAAGTTTAACTAAACTAGTTCACTTAGTGTTGTCTCTGCGGCCGCGACTCAACCCAGCCAGTTGAACCGCAGTTCGTTCTTTGTGTTACTTAAATCCAAAGCTCGAACCTTTGTCCTTGAGTCGTTCCTTCGTCAGAGTCTTGATCTGCAAGCTCAGACTGCAAAGGAGCCGACAAAGAGAAGCGGGCTTGATTGAATCGAGGATGTAAAAACTTGTAGTAAATAATCATCATGAACAGTCCAGCGAAGAATGACATATAAATGACAATCAATCCTGCAAGTTCTACTCTAAGCGGTAAATACCTCGTACTGTTCGTGTACCAGAGAACTGAAAATACCAGATTCTCGATAAACGCTAAGATGTAGTACTTGACTGCCCAGCGTATCGTACGCACGCCCTCCAAGCAGAAGAAACAGAACAGATGAATGTAAGACATTACTGCGCGGAAAAAATGCTGCTTCCAGTTATTTCCTGGAAAGAAATAAACCTCGTGACGGGTTAGAAATGCCAGAACTACGAAAAAGTGAATAAACAGAGCCAAGAAGAACCACAGTTTGAATTCTGTTGCGAAGAAACGAGAGCAAGTATTCGAGAAATAATCATAAAGGCGCGCCATAACCACATTGAGAGGTAACCATACCAACGCAACTGGCCTTTATGACGTTTCGAGTCACGAAGGCAGCTGATGTAGTTAACAACTGCTCTAGAATAAGAAATAAATGAAAAGCAGATAGAAAGAATGGTCCATAAGTCTTGGATTCTTGTTGCTTCTAATGGATCAACGTAATTGCGCGAGACGAGCACATAAAGTTGTAGGACAAGCTGGGGTGCGTCTTCTGTGAAGGCCAGAATCATCTGCAGCAGTCCTACATCAAGATTCATAGCTACCAATAACTTGTGATCAACAACGCGGGTTGCTTTCTTCCGCTTTATTCTGTAAGATTTAACAAGGATTTCTCCAGTACCTGCAAACAAGAGAACGAACAAAGGATTCAGAAAGGAAATAAAGAATGTATATACAGCTGTTTCGAGAAAGGTTGTCGGAAAAAGCGCACGCGACAATCCCGAAAGGTAGTCTGGGATATGATCAATGAATTTTAATAAGTCAAATAAACACATAAAAACCGCGATGCCTACTTTTGTTGCTTTCTTTTAGCACTCGCAAACATAAGACCATGGCGTTTCTTGCCGTTTTCTCAGATTTCCCTGAAATGCTGAAATCAAGGAACCGTGAACTCAAAACTACCCACAATACCTTTCGGGATTGTCGCGTGCGCTTTCTTCCGACAACCTTTCTCGAAACAGCTGTACAGGCCCCGGTTGTTCAAAGTACGATTAAACTAATCATGGATTACGTGAATTTTGATTTTAGTTTTGCAACTTCTCAGTAAGATTTTCTGTTTATATTTTTGACTCTTCAGTTTCGACTTTGACTAATGTCAAACTCCACAAAAAATTGTCATGGAAAACCACATTTATATAGGAGAAATTGAAACCCCGATTATTTGTTAATCCTGGATTAGTGTTAATCGGCTTTCGAACAACTGGGCCCAGGAGCAGATCTTTTGAAACTGTTCAGAACTTCGAGTGCCTTGCTACGACACGTCCATTTTCGGTTATGAAATTGAAAAACTTATTAAGTAAAAGAAAAGAGTGGACAAGTCTCCTTCGCAGCTATTATTTTGGACGACGGTGGGAACACCCTTGGTACAGTTAAAAAGAAGGCACATTCTTCGTCTCTGGGCTCATCCAAGAGTTATAACACAGGGGAAAAAAGACACGAGAAAAAAGACACGAGAAAAAAGACACGAGAAGACCTACCCGATCTTTTTGTGGATCTTCAATCTCCTCGGGGCTAGTAAACTACAGGGGGGGAGAGGGTGGGGGCAGGGTGGGGGGGAGTGGGGGTTGGGAGGGGGCACTGCTGGAATTGACTGATGCATTAGGGGGAGAGTGAGGGGGAAATCGAGCCTGCGTGCATCTCCAGGCCTTCTTTCACCTCCTCAGTACTACAATGCTTATTTGAAGTGAAACTATAATGGGTGTGTAAGTCGTCATATCAACAATTCTTGGTTTTCACGTGACGTCATCAAATTCTAAAATTCAAAACCGCGAGGCCTACAGAATTTTTACCTTCATTCAAGGAAAGATTACCTAAATATATATCTTTTCACAATTTCTTAGCTCGATCTCATGCTTCCTTTTGAAAATAGAACGGTTTAAATTTCCGAGTTTTCATCGTACGTGACATCAGCAGGACGGCCGTGACAGAGCTGTTCCGTATCTAAAACATGACTCTTCGGGTGATTTTCAGCATTCTAAACAATTTAAGTTTAAGGAGAAATATCTATTTAAATATTCGAAAGTTCACAAGAGAAAACAAACCTCCTTTCTGGCAAAAGTGAACTCCAGATGTTTTTTCCTATTTCCGGCGGCCATGCAGAGGGACTCCAACATGGCGTTTCCATACTGAGCTCTATAAATTTGTGTGGAACATTTTGACAAATAACTCGAGTACGGAATACCGCCACAGACCTGAGACTTGGACTGATTCCTTATTTATTCATTATCTATGACATGTCAATTCCTTGACTTCATTCATTGAACGGTTTCGATTTTTTTATGGGTACTGCGCTTGCGCAAGTGCCCATTATTGTCGTCGTCGAAGCATTCTTAACATTCCTTCGTAAGACTTTTTTGTAACAATTCTTTGAATAACTGAACATGATATGGCATTGTTCGATTGTTTCGCTTCATTGACAGTGGTGTCAAGTGCAATGCTCAAAAAGAAGATTGGCATATTTAGTGAGCTACATGGAGAGAAATTGCGTTGCAAAATAAATATGAAAGACACGTTTGTTTTTAAATGTTTTTATTTACGTAGGTGTATTTCTTTGACAAACTGCACGAACAGGGTCGCGTTTGATTGAGTCACATTGTTGAAGCTTTTGTTGAGTAACCGCCGGTCTTTTAGAGTCCTTCGTACAATTCATTTGTTTGATTAGGGCCCGGCCGCACTAGGCGAATTTTTGTTTGTTTTGCAAAAATATCTGTCATCAGTTCCGTTTCACAAGTGCGAACGGCGATTTTTTTCCTACCAAAATTTTGTCAAGCCTTACCAAACTTCAAAGGCGCCGTCATCCTGCCCCAGAGCAGGACAAAATTTTGTCAAGCGTCAAAACTGACAGATTCGTCAATTCACACAACATTAATCTCAAGGTTACAGCGATGATTATTCGCTTGCCTCGGTCCGTACAACTTGTACCGGTCCAAAATTTTACCTGCTAGCAGCACCTATACTGATGTTTGAGTAGCACAATTTGCTTTACAAGCAGTGAACAGTGCACGTCCGATCGGGTACAAGTTTTTCGCTAAAAAGTGACAGTGACAGTCGGGAAAAGCGGCAAGAAACATGCAAGTCGTTTAAAATTTCAGTCCGAGAAGAAGAAATATCTAGTTAATCAGTTTGTGTATCATACCACGAAGGCAGGAGAGTAAAAACTTTAGAAAGTACTGGTTTTAAAAGATTGTCGAGGAGTTGAATGCAAAATTTCACAGCAACAACAGAGGTTTTCGGTTTCTACGTGATTGATATGTTGTGGTTCGCGAAAAATTTGTCATGATTTTTGGTTTTCAAGTGCGTACGCGTTTATCAAAATGAAAATTTGGCGGAGACAAAATTTGTAGTATATTTTGGTAGCGCCAAACAAATTTTGTCAACTGAAGAGATAAATGAAATTTCTACAGGTAAAAGGTTGTCGTGTGACGTGTATTCGACTGTGACCCTCCATAGGAAAAGGGGGCTTATCGCATCAGCGTTTCAAGGCGTTTATATTTGAAACGCATTTGAAACCCGTTTGAAATAATTTGAAACACATTTCAAACAGTGTTAGAAACGTTTACTTTTTCAGCGTTTGAAACGTGGAGAAACGCATTTGAAACGCCCATCTGCCAACAACCTGCATTATTATTTCCTGACTGAAGCATAATTATTCGACAAACACAACAAATGCTGGACTGAAGATGGTAAACGGTAACTTCAGGCGTCGTTAATGAAATTTAAAAAAGCTAGATAAATCACGGTGGTGCAGTCACACTTTTTACTTTTGATTAAAAGTTCAGTAATATTCCATCGTTAGGTCGATCAATAAAATAAAACAACAAGAAAGTTAAGTGTGTTGCCGTGCATCTGTTCAGTAATAGATCACAGATGACGTCAAAATGTGGTAAGAACAAAAAAGTGGCCAACGAGCCGCTGCGGCGAGTTGGTCACTGATGTTCTTACCACATTTTGACGTCTTCTGTGATCTATTACTGAACAGACCCACGGCAACATGGAATCTATTTGTTTTATATAATTTTGGAGATATTCGCTTCGGATTTTCACTTGAATGTACGCTAAATAAGCCGATAAAAATTATGTCAACAAACATCGAGTTTAGGCCACAGTGTTTTCATGCACTCAAATAAAACTTTGTGAAAACTAAACGGCTTAAAATAAACTACAGCTCAACTCAGCAAATGTTTCGAAAAGCAAATATTTAGAGACTAACCTCTATTCCGTCCTGATATGAGGAAAAACAATCTGAATTATTCCAGTCCAAATCCCGTTGCAAGTCGCTTATAAACGGCGAACGATAAGCTTAATCCCGCTCAATTTATCGGATTCTGTTCACAAATTATGAGCTAAAGGACCATCATATTTTCCTCCAAGTTCTAGCCAAGCTTGAACAGCCGATTTAAAATTCGTATCAATTGAACAACATTGAATTTCCTACGGAATATTTCCAGTTTGACGAAAATATTTCTCTGTTTTGAGCGAAGGATTTGTTGGAGCAGGCAGGGCGCCCGCGCGTTTTCCCGCTTCGTGACGTCATTCGTGGCGTCTGTACTCTATAGATCTAATAGATAACAGTTCTAAACCAATCACGGCGCGAGTTTTACACAGTGAATTATATAATTATTTTTAGATTCTGTTATGTCAGCGCGAATGCTGCTGTGTAAACAAAGATATTACAGTATGACGACAATCAGAAGAGTATGAGTGATGAGTGATTTGAGAATTTTGTTATGTCAGCATGAATGCTGCGAATGCTGTTGTGACAAAGATCAAAGCCGCGTGCTGGATTGCAGAAAATTAATTCACCGCGCTTTCGGGAGTCTGACGTTGGACATCGTGACAAATGATATTAGAAAATGGATTTTAGATCTACAATTGTTAAGTGTGTTAAATTTTTTCGAAACGAGGAATGATTTTAATATGAAAATATCTTTCTAAAATTAAAGACGAACTTTATATCTGCTTGGTTTGTAGACGAAAGATAAGATCATCTCATTTGAGCACAGTTTCCGTTGTTTTAAGAAAACAGTGGGTGATTGTATTCAAATTAGCTTGGGTTTTTAAGTCTTGTTAGATGTACTGATCAAAATGACATGAAGGTAAATAAACTGAACAGAGTTTGTTGTCCGCAACTGAGAAGTCGGCGAGCTAGTTTACGAGAGCAGAGTGTTGCTAAAAGTGACCTAATAAATTTGTTACGTTAAACGTGAATCGTGCAGTGTACTGTAATTACCCAGTTCAGTTAGCTAGGATATGAGCAGCTGTTCTTTGATGGATTCTTGTGTAATAATTCGTCGTCTATTTATAATATGTCAATAATTTCGCGGCGTGTAATTGGTCGGGTTATTACACAATTACAGAGATAAAGGCAAATAGCTTTGACAGTTTGCAGGGGTTTTTTTTGGCAGGTTTTTTTTTCAGTTTCGTGAAGTCAAATCCCTTTGTTTTGACTGTGATTGAAACGCCTCGTATGTACAGTGGAACCCGGATAAGACGGACACGAACAATTGTCCGTATTAAGCAACGTCTAATGACTGCAGTAAAAGACCAAGGAAGTGAAACTTTTGTGTTACGGCCTGCCACGCAGCACAGTGAGCAAGACAGTTGTCAAACATGTCATGACAATATACAGTGCACAGATAAGCGAGGTTAACTTTGTATGAGAGCGGAAAAGTGACCGTTGTAATGTAAGATAAAATATATGAGCTTTTCGTCGGGACAAACAAAACTGTCCGTACTAAATGCGAAAGGGGAGGGGATAGCCTGCGTGCAGATGTCTCCTTTTCCTTGCGCGTACTAACTTTCGAGTGCCTCCCGAGTTTGTAGGGGGGTACCGCCGGGAAATTTTTGATACAGTCGAACCTCTACTAACGGCCACCTCTCCACAACGGCCACTTTCTTTTGTCCCGGCGGACAGTCCATACATTCACTCTTGTTTTAACCTCTCTACAACGGCCACCTCTCCACAACGGCAACGGCCATTAAAACCCTATCTTTTTTGGCGTACAGTAATAAAAGGTCACGCAACTTCATCTGTACCACGCATCGTCGGGCAATACAGTATCTTATATTGCGGCACGTGTTTAGCCACTGATGGAAGAATCACACAATACTAGAAAGTACAAGGCCCCCATTTTCCATTTTTTTTACGCTTTTACAGTACTGTATTTTTATTTCAGTCGTAAATCGAGTACAGCTGATAAGGCTCTGTGTTTAAATTGCATTGCGAAATTGAAAAAAAAAATGCCTTGTGGCACAGCCAAGTCACATTAAAATAGAACCTCGCAGCCACTCACTCAAGCAAACAACCCTTGACAACTTAATTTCACGAAAGAGAAAGTAAACGATGTACAAACTGATGTACTCACTGTACCTTACTAGCTTTGTTTTGTTAACATTCCTGTTCTGAACATCATTTTGGTTTCTGTTTTATTGATACATTTTGATTGTGTTACGTATTCATATGCTATAATAAGCATTTTTAAATAAAAATGTTGTCCCCCCCCAAAAACAAATGGTGTCATATTACACCCCTACCTCCCCATAACGGCCACCTCTCTACAACGGCCACTTACCTCTGTCCCCAAGGTGGCCGTTGTGGAGAGGTTCGACTGTATTTCGCATTTCGTGCGTTTTGATATGAAACCAGGCAGCAAAAAGCAAACGTATAAACATAAAAATTTCTTGCACTTTTTAAATTCAAAATGGATTAATGACAAACAATTGCAAGAAACTTTATGTGACATGTAATTTACAATTTACGGACAAATGTATCTATCGATTGACAGGATTTTGCTGCGGCCTTTCTATTTCGCTCTTCTGTGACCTCTGGCTCTGTTCGGTCCATTTTATCCAATATTGACACACATGCTGAGCCCTTTTGCAGTTCATTATTGGGGTACCCAGTCTTCTCTCATTTTGATAGAGCCTGGGGATTAAAATTCCGTATGAGGGTTTTAGGTCGAATTTATCGTTAACGTTAAATTCAGCTTATAGAATCTCAAGATCTGGTCCAAAATTTAATATGTCACCCAGCAAATCTACAAATGGCGGACCTTCGATGTTATCTTCGTTGATTCAGGCTTCATTTCCAGACTACACCAGTTAGCGAATTAGAGCTTTTCATTCACTTTATTTTCAGCCATCGGTCCACGGACGCACCTGTCGCATCCCTCGCCCTACGGGCCTGATTATTTTAGTGTGGTTAGCCAAAGCAAGAGATGTTGCCTTAGGGCTAGGGTTATCAAATGCAATACACCAAAGAAAAAATAACAAAACCAACAAAGTTGCTGCACTATCCTCAACGGCGACAACTCGGAGAACGAAGTCTTGACCTATATTATCAATTGAGAGGTCTGGTGAGAGTTAACGAAAGCCATTGGCGTGGAAATGTTTATATCTAGTATGTCTAGTATACATGTTATAAAGGGATGATGTGGATTCATGACTGCTGGGTAGAGAAAAATATAACTTACTGATTGAAATCGTGAGAGTCCCTAACCCATTTCGTTTAATCGGCTCATGGGCTACATGTATGCGCATTCTCTGAGTAAAAAATGCAGTAGCCATGAGCACGCCTCGCGGGCCTATTTTTTATTTATGGCGTGACAGTGAAAACCGAGAATACTTACCTCTCCACAAGCCCCACAAGGAACAAATGCGTTATTGATACAACATTCCAGCCACTCTTTGGCTTTGGCCGTCTTCCGATCTGCTCGTCTTCTTTGTACCAGAAAAAGGACACCAGGTTTGTAACTACTGATGGCAGCAACACTAACATCACTGTGAAACTTCCCCACCAATTGCTGCCAGTACGGAAATGGTCCGCTGCAACTTTCAGGTCCGTGCCAATGTCAGCGAAAAAAGCTCCAATCGCCACAGCGGAGAAAAAGATACTGAGCCATGTTGCGTTACCTCGCTTCCGCCACAGTTCCGAGAAATCCGTATCCATTTTCCGTGGCCTCATCTTTAAATTGTGCATTACCAAGTGTACAGCTGCCTTGAAGCGCTCTCGTGGTGGTAAATGTCTGAGTTTACTCGTACGTCCCCCTTTATGCGCGCTTCCATTGATAAAACTGAATTTGGTTTCATTCATATAAATACCTTCCGGTAACCCCCCCGTCACGCTAACATCCGGTAACGCTCTTGTCACGCTAGCATTTTGAGCTACAATCGTTCTCTCGCTCGACAGGTTTTGCTTCGCCAGAGCGACACTGTAGCCATAATAACGCGTGTACTTATTTTCGTAATCATTTGCGGATGAATGTGCGTTGTCTAAATGTCCATAACCACTGATGTAAGGTTTTGTGCTGGATTCCTCGTCGTCTAACTCGATACACACTTGTTCCAACGCTCGAACTTCTTCCTTCTTCACGCGAACATAAAACCGTCCTGGATTCACAAAAGTCCCGCTTCCACGGCTCGAAGAAAGATAGCTTTCCACTGACCAGTTTCTATATACTCTTTTTCCGTCGATTTCATCTTGAATCGAGTCGGAATCCGCTCTATAACTTGTTAAAGTTTGTACAACTTTACGAAGTATATGAACTTCTTCCTCGCTCAACTTTGCATATTGGTCACCTTCTGTTGTCGTACTGCTTGTGGAATGAGACGAAATTTGACGTCTTATGGCTCGTACAGTTTGCTTCTGCTGTTCATTTAAATTCAGACCTGTTTGCAGACGTTTGGGATGTCCTTGATCCATTTAACAGTGCCAATTTGCCCACTAGTCGCCAACACAGTTACTAGGCCGGTGACTGAGTCATGCTGTCACGCTTCCTCGTACAATGTCACACGTACGTAGGCCGGAAGATATAATTTACATACACGCATGAATCTGTTGTATCACTTCATGCATGCACTCACGGTCGCACGTCTTCCGGTAACTTTCGTCGTTCAGTACTGGGATTGTTGTGACTGTACGAAGAGCCTTGGCTAACATCTTCTGGCGAATGAAGACATGTGTGTTCGATCGCCTCGGGGAAGTATTTTGTACAGTTTTGTCAGCTTTGTGATACGAAATGCAAAATATTTCAAATATATTATGGTAATGTGATTAGAATTTAAATTATTGCTTCGTTATTCATGCAATGCCGGCCACCCGTACGGACTAAAGTTATCGAGAGTAATGGCATATAAAAAGAGGTTATTCAGCGGAAAGTTTTGTAATACGGCTGGGTATTTTTACGAGTCAATTTTTTTTTTCGAGCCTTTAGGTGAGAACAAAAATAAACATTGACGAGTAAAAATGCCCAGCCGTATTACACAACTTTCCGCTGAATAAATTGTTTATTATACGACATAATATATTTCCTAAAATATAGGCTGACCCGTGTAATACGGTCTCATATATAATTTGCACTCGTTTTGTCTAAAATGCTTTGTCGTATAATAAACTATCTTGCAAACTGGCAAGAACATGCATACGAATAATTTTGCTTTGCGAATAACAAAACAGACAAAAATGTGTTTGCATCCAAGGCAGTATTATTTGTTTTAATTATAACAAAAATCCAATATAACTGAATGAGGATTGGCTAATGCAGGAAAGCAGCGTCCGGCCTGACATGATGTCATTCGCGTGCGCTGAAATTGTCTTGCGCACGGTAAATTAATGAATAGACAATTTCTCATCAAAATGTGTGTTGCTATCAGCTCACCCAATTCGGCCTGGCATTTTTTCCCCGGCGTTCGTGAAATCTATGTATCTCGAATGAAAACGAAACTTATATGGTGTGTAAAGAAAAATGTTTATTTTAGTGACAGTCACGTGTCAATTATGACGTCATATCTTGCCTCATACACGCGTTATACATTTAAAAAATCCGCCGCTTTGATCCACAATCATATCTTGGATTTCAAGATTCTTCAGACTGTCAGAAAATCTTCAAATTTGATTTGAAAAATTATTCGGAAAACAAACACAAGAATGCAAAAACTGTAAAGATTTTGGAAAGGAACTCTTCGTAAAAAGCGAAAATCTCGTGAAAACTGAAAATGATGCTGAGCAAAAAAACAAATTGGGTAAAACGACCTGTATCTCGAAAAGTAATCACGCTATGAAAATGAAACTTATATGGTCATTATGGTGTATAAAGCATCGAAAAATAATTATTGTAGTGTGATTCACCTGGTCACGAGGACGTCAAATAACGCCAAAATGACATCATACATTTAAAAAATCGGCCATCTTGGATCACAGCCATCTTGGCTTTCAAGATTGTTCAGTTAGAAATGTCAGAAAATCTCCAAATCTGGTTTGAAAAAATGCAAGGATCACAATTAAAAACTACAAAGATTGTGGAACAAACCTTCATAAAAATCGAAAATCTGTTGAAAACTGATCAAACACGTGATCAAATAACTGACACACCAAAACGTTCGCAGAAAATTTTCAAGAATTAAAGGGGCAGTATCACGAGAATTCTCCCAAGTTTTTGAGTAAACTACGCTTACGAAGGTACACTCGCTGATGCACAAAATGGCTCCTGAACAATAAGAGAAAGACATCAATTAATTCTCCTGAGGTGGGAAAAACCAGAGTCATTGATTTTGAGCTATTTTCCCCAAGACCACCGTAAAACCTTGAAAACTTCGGCCCGACGTTTTCAAGTTTCATTCCACTTCCTTTTTACCCGTCCTTATAGTCAAAATTTTTTTAACAGTTTTTCTGTACTAGTATAGTAACTTTTAGCAAAACCAGGCCACTATTATTGGTTTTCCATTGATACAAACACTTCTGCTAAGATGTTACGTAGTACTAAATCTTAGTGACACTGCCCCTTTAAAGTTACAAAGTTTGGCTCTGTGCGAAGGATATAAGCAACTGACAATTAGAGCGTTGGCCATTTATAATTTTTGTGTTGGTTTACACGAAGTGTAATCCAGCACTATGCCATGTTCGGAAATACGTACGTACGTATATTTGTCTGTTTGTCGGTTACGCCCATCACGTTTTTGAACAGCGGTGTCTGCGAGAGGAATGGGTACTAGTAAATTGCCTCGGCCACTCGAGTGAAAATCCACCATTTGTCGCGTGGCGTGGTTTGGGTTTTGGCTGTTTTTGAGAGATTCAACAGTTTTCCTTCTCGTTGCAGTTTCATGAATTAAGGCAAGCTCTGTTCAATTTATTGCTTCTTGTTTGCTGTACAGTATCGATTCATGCATATACGTAGAAAATCTGGACGCGTTCGTTCGGCAAAACATGGCTTAATCGTATTGAATTACAGTACTAGTTCTTGTTGTCGTTGAGCTGTTCCTCAGTTTTCTAGTCTTCGCAGGAGTTATTTTGCCCACGAAAGCTCGCCTCGGCTTTATATCTAATGCTGAACAAAACCTGAACTCAGACTATGTATTTTTCGCTACATTTTGACCATTTTGTATCAAACCATTGCATTATATTATCTCTGTTCTTGTCACACATTGGAGCCAATGGAGTCTTGAATGTTTAAGCCCCTTCCACACGAGCAAGTTTTCCTTGACAAGTTTTCACTTGACAATTTTTCTTTGCTCATGTGGAAAGAAAAATTTGGCAATTTTTTCCTTGACAAGTGTTATGAAATCCGGATCTGTATACATGTAAACATCACAAGAACATGATGCCATAATAAATTGAGATGCTTCAGTGTGCAAGTAATACTAGATAATTTATTGTTATTCAACTGTGTCAACATTTCCTGTATTGTATTGCAACAGCTTGTTATAACCGGCTATATATAGTTAAACTTTAGTTTAAAGTTCAAAGTTGCATCCAGAAACAAAGAATACAAACAATGTAGAAACCAGAGGAAATAAAAATAATGTTGTCTGCAAGCTACAAAATGTATCAACATTACATCCTTACAGGCATCTATTAAAAGAGGCCTATCAGCAATCCTGTATTTCCAGTGCAATATATCACAACGTAAAAGAACATAACATTAATTTGGCTGCAAGTATTGTCATTCCACTGTAAACATTGCTCTTAATATTATTTCGTAATAACTTCAGTCCAATTCGGTGCCATTGACAAGGATTCAATTCAGGACTCACTGGTCAAAAATAAGTCTCAGTTCACTTTACTATTTAATATGACATCTATTATAAATACCGTAAAATTCCGAAAATAAGCCCTGGGGCTTATATTTTTCAAGGGACTTTTTTGAGGGGCTTCAGTATATTCGGAAGGGGCTTATATTCGGAGGGGCTTATATATGGAGGGCTTATATATGGAGGGGCTTATACGGGGGCTTATTTTCGGAATTTTACGGTAGTCTAACAATAGTCAAGTTTAAATTTGTATTGCATCAGTTCGGGCCATGTCCAGTTCTGGATACCTGATGACGTCATCAGTAATGGCGTCTTGGGACCTTATGGAAAAACTCCATTCATCCCGCTTTCTAAACACCTAGCGTTTTGTCCCTTGTGCTTATCCCATAAGACTGTGCGGGAGTATAAAGGGACATCTAAGCAACACATCAAACTAAAGAAAGATGGCGTCCTTCGCGTTGGGGAGAAGATATTTGCGTTGAAAATCGATCAAACGTGTTAGTTTCGAAGGCCGCGTTACAGCGTTTGTCGTTGGTTAAGTGAACATTTAAGGTATGTAACAATTTTTTGGTTCTTATAAAAAATATGGTGAGAAACTAGAGTAAATTTACTTCATTTTGGTCAAAACAGAAGTCATATACACGATACTTTTGTTCATACGGCACGGCCGTTGAAAATCTGTGATCTGTGTAATTTGGGCGCCATGTGAAATATGATCAAAGGGTAAGGTTTACGAATTTCGACACCACCGAAGTGATCATGAAAAGTCGATCTAAATGAAGGGATATAAAGTTAGAGAAGTCGTAGGGAATACTATTGGCAGTGTACAACATTTCTTAAACAAAGCATTCACCAAGGCAAAGTGAAATCTATTCATGGGTTTTTAGTGTACTTTAATTAAAAATACAATTAAAAATAATAAAAAATAATGGGAATTTCAGTGAAAATCCACAGAGTGGCTCCTCTCTTCCACTCTTTCCAGATCGAATTGAAACTGAAATGTTGGTTTTTGTGGAGGGAGGAAAACCCTTGGCCAAGATATGATGTCGGGTCCGAGATTCGAACCCGGGTCGCATTGGTGGAGGTGAGTGCTCTCACCATTGTGCCATCCCTGCTCCCCATAATTCCTTTAACACGGCCATGCTGATTGTATTCATTTGGCTGGTCAGACCCACAAGAAACAAAGTCTACAATGTATATACTATTAATTTCCATCACTTGGAATGGAATGGAATGGAAACTTTATTGCAACTCCCTACAAGGGTTTTTCAGTTACATGACTACTTATAACTTAAGGAAAGGCTTATGATTTATGTTCCAACGCAAATGTTCCATGCATTTATTTGTTCCTGGTCTTTAACAACACACTATCATGTTTTTAAATTTTTATTTTCAAATTACAGTAAAGGCTCTCGTAAGCGACCACCTCAGGAATTCGAAAATCAGATGTGGTCGTAACTAGAGGTGTAGTACAAAAAGTGGTCGCTTACGAGAGCTTAAAACAAAGGAAAAGACCAGTTGGTACATAAGTTCCCAAAAGTGGTTGGAACTACATGTAGAGCTTGGTCGCTTATGCAAGTGGTTGAAACGAGAGCTTTGACTGTATTTATCATAAATTATGCCACATTTTGATTGGGAGGTATTGTGAGTTTTGCGTTGCTTCATGGTTAACCCAATGCTGACAGATTATTATTATGTTTTTTAATTTATCCAGTTTATAAATTTGATGGTATTCACTTATGGTTTCAAATTTTGCCCTGTGACTTGATAACAGATGCATCACTGGTGATGCCAAAGCCAGTTTAATGCCAAATACCTCACCAAAGTGGAAAAAATAGGCAAGCAGGTGGTGGTGCAGTCCTGCCATTTTTTGTTCCAGGGAACTTTATGTATAATTTTCCCTCCAAAATCAAAATTCACATGTAGTGCAAAAGCATAATAAAAAAAAATGAATTACAGCTTTCCACACTCCAAGCAATTCTGGCATGCTAGCTAAAGTTATGCATCTCCAAAGGAATTAATAAACTGACTGCTGTTATCTCTGTGTTGGATAACTAGTTTACAGTATCAGTTCACATACACAGACCTGCCAACCTAAAAACCTGTAAATCTGGAGGTTTCAGAAAAAATCACAAAAATCCTGGAGATTGGTGCCTCAAACCTTGAGATTTACAAAATTTGTTTTAAATGAAAATAAAAGTCCGTTTTTATGTTTCAATGCCTTCAGTTATCTTTAAATAACACGGCCAGGAACACAGGAACACAGTAGAAAGAATATTCGTCACTCTTCACGGCTTTTACAGGATACAATTTACTCCACTCACTCTTGAACTTAGATCGATATTTGGCTGCTCCAATATATGTCACTTTTCTTTTCTTCGAGTTACAAGGCTCTGAAGATGCAGTCAAAACAGAATCACCCGAACGATCCGCCATTTTGTGCACATGGAGTTTTACAGCTAACCTCGTTCCCAGGGAGCCAGGTTCCCAAGGGCTTCGATACGGACAAATTGCCGAGCTGCTTGACTCGGGGCCATTAATGATTATTCAATGCATTTTTAAAATTACTTCGGTGATATCCTGGATTTTTGGGCATGTTCCAGATTATTTCGTTCACCGTGAGATTTGGAGGTCACACCGTGAGACCGTGAGTTCATACCCCAAACCGTGAGTCTCACGGTCAAACCGTGAGGGTTGGCAGGTCTGCATACATGTATCAGCCACCCAATTATCCTGTTGGAGCCTGATCTCTGGCTACCACCCAATGAAATGGAGATGCAAAACAAATTCAGCAAAAATAATAATGGCACCTTTCTCTCTCCTTACTCATACCGATATGAACAAAATTACCTTAATCATGTTTCAGCCACTTGTAAAATTAATATACTACAACATATTTGAAATCAATACTGCTTAAAACTGTAATATTATTTGTTCCAGGTCCTTCAATCGACAAAGAAACTGCGACAGGAGTAACAAGCTAGCTTTCCCTGAGATGCACATATTCAATGTTAAAATTCTTAATCCTATTTGTACTGGTTGGGACACAAGGTCAAGTTGTGTTTAAAAATAAATTGGATTTTATTTAATGCCTACAGTGTATGTTTCTGTTACTTTTATTTGTGACACCTTGATGTATTGGAGTAGTTTGGTGGCCACTCAGTGAGTTAATGGCTGGCAAGTTAAACAATCAATCATTGCTTCTCAAAACAAATATTGAATGAAAATGTTCTAACTTGATCAAACATATTTACCCAACATTTTGTTCAATGCAGAAAACAATGTTCATTAATTTAGCTGGTCCATCCAAGGGCCCTTGTTGACACCAACAAAAAAAATGGTTTAACTAGCCAACACAATGATTTACACAAACTTGCCTTTTCTGTTAGTTGGTGAAGGCTTTCATATTTTACCTGAAAAAGGATTATCTGCAGGCATCGAAATTGGCCAGACAATAATACATGTACATGCATGTATACTGTACAAACAGGGAGAGATGTTTTGATTTGCCATGAAAATTAAACATAGCTAAATCATTACAGATTGATTATAATGCTTGCACACACATTTGCTATTCGAAAAATTACACCAATAACCTATGAGATTGGTTTCCAACTGAATAGCTACCCGGAAATATATCTAATGCATGGAAGTACTTTGAAAGACTGAGGACACTGGGCATTCAAATCTGGCAGTAATTACCGATGAGTGGGACTCTGAAGTCTGTCATGCCCTCTGAGCCTTCAGGTTTATTTACTTCGCTTTTCATAGGAGAACCTACTATAACTGCAAAGCCCAAGTCAAGCCAAAAGTACAGTAAGGAACAAGCAGGCCCGTGGCAGGGCCTTCGTTTCACTCAACCATGTTTATAAATATAATCGTGAGGCCGCAAGAGCACCGAGAGTTTGGTATTCAACAAATTCGCGCGATTCAACCCGCGTGCGTAAAAGCTGATTGAATGTTCGTTGAAGTTCTGCTAATAACACCAGAAATAAATGGTATCTTCGACTGTTTGAGTGAATTTTAGATCACTCGACGACCGCCGCATTACAACATGGCCGCGACGAGAAAATATATCCAAGACCTTTACTTCGGGCCCAGTTTCTCGCGGTCAAATTTGCTTTGTTTTGGGTTTTTTTCTCAGCCAATCACATAACAGGAAAACAGGTATCCAGAAACTGGACATGGCCCGAACTGTACATGTACAAGTAAAACTTTGCTTATTTTTATTTTACCCCATATTTTGTGTGAGTGGTATTGTCTGCATAACTACTTAAATTCAAAAGCAGAATAACAGTCCGGAAATGGAAATCAAAAATCTTTTTTTTTAATTTAACAGGAAATCAAAAATCTTGGTCATTGATTCATGAATGATTTTGTTTTATTTCTATGTAAACCAACACATGTCCACAGTGTGGACCTATTTTTGTAATTGATACAGCCGAACCTCTCCTAACGGACACCTCTCTAATACGGACACCTCTCTATGGACAGTTCCCTTGGTCCCGGCAAAATGCCCACATATTCTCTATAAAGAAAAAACTCTATAATACGGACCCTCTCCGCTAATACAGACAACAAACACTAAATCTCGGCCCCAGAGAACTCGACCTCTTTATTACGGACACTCCAGTGATAACGGTTCGTATTCATCGGTTACAGATCAAAGTTAACCAATTGTCCCATTGTCCAAACAATAAAAGTAGCGATTTGTTTTCAATCAGTTGATCGACATGTTCTCGCCATTTATTTATCATTCACATTTCTTATCGTCAGTGAAGCCTTGAGTGACGTCATATTCATGACCTCATCTATAATACGGACGCCTCTCTAATACGGACACTTTTCTCCGTCCCTTCGGTGTCCGTATTAGACAGGGTGATTAGAGAGGTTTGACTGTGTTTATATAAACGTGTCAATAGATCATTTTACAGTTCTGTGAAATGTAACCAAGCCTCTGTATCGAGGCGAGGTTTGGGGTGACCATGAGATGATAGAGATCAGAAACTAGTTAACATAATAACAAAATAATTAACATTTGAAAAGAAGGAAGGTTTGTATCACAACAAAGTCACCTCCAGCTTTACTTCTGTTCAAAGGCCTGGATTCTAAGCACACAACTGTAAAATGGACTATTGACAGACTGCAGGAACACGTATCTATGTGTGATGGCGATGTGTCCGCCATCTTGGATTTCAAAGCCTGATAGACCCTGGGAACGAAGTTGGCGTCGCATGACTTCTTTGATTTGTAATGGCAGCACATTCGGTTTTCGTCGCAGTTCGTCTTTAGTGACAGCAAGTTTCATCTTTACTGCGCCCGGCTAATGAAATCAACGCTCTTGGCCGCACGCAACGGTTGTTTTGGTTACGTGGGTTAGGACGCCCTCGCAAGCAGTAGCAGAATTAACCAGGAGAAAACTTGAAAAGCCATTGGGAACCGTCCGTTTAACCGTCTTGTTTCGAAGTTCGGTAACAATAATAGATCGATTGCGAGGCATGCAAAATAAACTGTTCCAGCGTGTTTGTAATGAGATAAATTACATCGGCTTAGCGCAAATTAACGAGACAAATGGCGCCAACTTAGCATTTGTATTGATGTATCTATTGAAGTTCAAGTCAATTAAAACAATCAGCGAAGAATACAAACACCGCGGACATGCCATAATTACAGACGAGAAGAACTGGCGGTTTGCTTTTTACTATGTATATGTGACCAGAATCTAGTGTTATGAGGAGGGAGTTCAGCGCTTTTCAGTTTGAAATTAAGAGAGAAACCTACAGTAAACTAATTTGTCAAACATGATGTTTTACTTTAATACGTGCGATGTTTTGGCTATTGATTTCAAGCAAACGTCTTTGTTATGCTTGTATGCTTAACTGTTTACATTGTGCTGAAGATTTGTTTACCACTTGTACTTAATTAAGCTATTTGTTCTTTATTCTTTACACATCTTGAAAACGTTTTCACAATTGAAACAAAACCTTCAATAGAACAACCATGTTATCTAATGAATTCGGTACGCACAAGCTTGGGCAGGCAACCAACGACACAGTGTGCGTTTCTCGGCAAAATAAATAAATCTCCTGTCTTCTCGTGGCGCTGTTTCACCTTACTAGAAGATACTAGAACACTGGAAGTGGAATAATAACTTCACGAGGAACAATTTTATCGATCGCATACCGTAAGGTAAGACTCTGCCAGTATAACTGTGTTATTTTTTTTTGTGGGAGCACTGTATCCGGTGTGAATCAGTATCGCACATAGTCATTTCACGCACGTGGAAGGTTCATGACGCATGGGATTAGACCCGGCTCAATTTGAACTATTGTAGAACATATATATATAACTGTTAGTGGCGGCTGAAACAGCGCCATACAGCACTGAACAACAGCCGGTCCGATATAATGCCGACCGTGGTCAGTGGAGGAACATGTCCTTCTCAGTTTTCCTGGAACAAGAACTCTTCCAGTGTGTTCTTATGAAGGAAAAACCATTCTACGTTGATTTTGTTATAAGGACAGTTGGGCTGGTGCACCGCTCTAAATAACAGGACTCAAAGGTTTGGTCGAACATGATCAGCTTCTGAAAACTCGAGAAAACCGTCGGCCTGTTTATAACGACTATTTCAGATTGACTCATTGCAGCAAGCCATGATTGACCGTGCATCAAGTGATTAGCGGTAGTGTAGTTAGAAATTCTCGAAAATTCAAACGATGTCGCCGCTATTATTTTGTTACAAGCCAAAGAGTAGTTTAATCGACACTGCAAGGATGGCTGTGTCAGTGAGGTATTTTTCGGCTCCGGCACTGTTTCCGCCGGGGAAAAAAATGTTTCCGATTGGGAACATCGAGAAACTATTCAAACTATGCTGGTTTAACACCTACTCAGAAACGATGTAGCTTGCTACAGATCGGAATAACTGCTTTCTTGTTCACCGTATTTATCTCTAACTTTTACATTTATCCTGGGACCTGATTTTAAACATTATTATTAGCTCTAGGCGGAGTTGGTCTGGTACGAGTCATTTGACAGGTTTCTATACACACGCGCCTTCACGATAGCCGCCATGATGGTTTTCATAGTACTTAATGCAAATTAGCCATGCGTTCTGCCAGGGGCAAATATCGGAAACCAGAGACTATGAGGAAACAAGACAATTCTCGGAAAATCGTCTCGTCTCACTAATAAAGTATCTGTGCCAAAGTCAGGTTTGAGAGCCATAATATGGAATATAATATTGATTTCAATATCATGGTTAGTTATTTCAATAGTTCGGAATGCCGTTTCCCGATATCCTGAGTTGTTAAGTTTGTAAGCAATTTATTTTTCATAAAAGCGCCGAAATAATCCAATTCTCAGGATTTTTTTTTTTACTACAATGCTATAAGCAAAACCACAGCCGAAAAATAATCAGAAATACTAAACCAATTGGAATTTGTCTGTCGTGTTTGGCGGTTTAGAGCCCTCGTTGTTTCTGGTCTTTGTATATGCTGTCATGGAATGGCATGTGGAGCATACATGCATATTTTGTGACTTTTTGAGGAAAAGCAACTTTTATTCCAACTGCTTTGATCTTCGATGTTTAGAATTTTGAAATAGTTTCCATTTTCACTGTTAAAGCCAATAAAAAACGGAACCGGCTTCAGAGAACTTTCGATTTCCTTGCATTGTGAGCCTTGTGCAATCCGAACATCATGTCTGATTCTTTGTCTGGTGGAAAGGACCTAGCCTGACGTATCAGACCTTCCGAGAACGTCCTCTCTCTCTGAACTGAACTGAAGCATGATTTAGACTCGGACTGAATTCGCCCATCAATCTCTCTTGCTTGCTCGCGGAGAGGGCCGCCAACGCTGGCCTATGTTTTGTCTGTTTAGGGTACTGATCTGTTGTTATGGGGTCATTTATAATTACCTTAAAATAATTAGCACGGATTTTATATGGTTGAAAATATAGGTGTGAAAAAAAAAATCAATAGAGGTCACCTGGAAATAAATGTTGAGGGCTAATCAAACTCAGACATGACACTAGATTGTAGAAGGAGAGGTATTTACTTTTAGTAAAAATCTACTAGTATACTAATGCAAATGAGACAATCTGATTGGCTGAGCTACTCGTACCCTATCAGCCATTAGTGTGCAGTAGCTTGCAGTGACTGGAGGTCGTCTACAAAATTGCGGTTTCTTCTCGTTTCTCCGAAGTTTTGGATGAGAATTTATGTAGAGTTAACGTGACAATTGTTATAATTTTTACTAAAACAATTAGATTATGAGCTCGAGATTTCTATGATGTGATAGTTGATTCGGCCTACGGCCTCATCAACTATAGGCCTCATCAACTATCACATCATAGAAATCTCGAGCTCATAATCTAATTGTTAAATAGAAAACCCAATGATTATGTAGAATAGTTACTGTGCTCGAAACTGAAGAAAAGATGTGCTCCGGTATATAAACTACTGTAAAACAATCGTGATGGAAATGTCCCGGCCAGGGGAAGTAGATTTTATCAAACAATATGTCAAGAGAATGAAGGGCGGAGAGGTTATGCTTCCCGATCTAAATCCTGGCGGCTGCTAATTTGTCTACAAAAAGGTGACTGAATGTTTTACGAGTTCAATATTCTAAAACTGACGCAGCACAACTGACAAGTTTTTGATTTTTTCTTGTGCCAATTTCATTCTTTAAATAACCGCACTAACCGGTACTCACGAATATGATCGATGGACCAAAACCCAGAGTCAATGGGAAATGCCTGTGGTTATGGGTCGTTATGGTCCTCTGTGGAAAGGTATTTCTTCAGGAATGTACTGAAAGTATTGCTGGTTTTGAAGAAGGTTTATTGGATAAATCAATCAGGATCTTTAATAATTTAAGTTAATTACAATATTGACTCATTTGAGTAGGAGTTCGTGGGATTATCCGTTTGGAGAGAGTCATTCCACCACATGGATCGTCAAAACTAATAAGTTGTTATGGCTGCGAGAAGGAAAGGAAGAATAAATTAAGCTCAAACACTCGTGTAGTTCTCAAGAAATGATTCGAGCACTTCCTGTTTTTTAAGGGAACTGAATAAACACGGATGGACAGTCACGAACGGCATGCATGCATGTCAGTAGCCTGCTGATCCCTCCTACGCTCCTTCCACTTTAAGAAAGCAGAGCTTACTTGTAAGAGAAATAATAAAATTCTAATAACAAAGAAGTGTAAAGCTGTAAACGTATAATTTCACGTGTAAATTAAAATTCTCAAATATTTTAGATGGGTCAAGGTCACTTGACGCATGCCGCCTTGTCGTTAATCTCTTGTCGCTTCATAATACCTCTTTTAGACATTGTCGCCACTCCACAGGCAGTTGCGAGTGACCTTTGCTTACATCAACATAACCAATTATTTATGTGCATTCTACAAATTACTTTTCCATGCAGCACTGCCCAGCTAAATATAGACAAAGGGATCCAGTGTGTTGATCATGGCCAAAAATAACCTCACTGGAGTTGTAATAACTTTTACAGACGATAAAATGAGTGAAATCGTTCTTGGGATTTTCAAGACCTTTTTCAAGAGCATTTTTGTTATGATGATATTCGATACAGCTGCGATGGGTGACTTCTGCTGATAATCTATCCACACTGCTTATGAGTAATGTGGTTCGCGCCTCATCCTAAACTTCTAAGCTGTGAAAAGGATTACCGAGTCAAACACATCCGTTTATCTTGAAAAAATCTGATTCAATTACAGGTTATCCTATTGCGTGCAATGGGAATTAGTAAGAGATGCAGCTTTTGTAGAGCCTGGTGAATGAACACGTAGAGTATAAGTGGTGAAAGGGTCACATTTTCACCTTCGCAGACTTTTTTCTCAACAAATATCTTGATGAATCTAAACAAACAAAATATGAGCACGCACACGATAAACAGACCGTACTGCGCACTGCAATTTCGATATTAGATTTTATTTCGGTAATTTCTTTAAACAGTTCTTCCCTGAAGTAAATGCTATACTGCCGTCCATGAATTGAAATAGTAAACAATGTGTATCCCTTTTAGACCTTTTAATATGGTTCTGTTCGTCGTTCTGTGGACAAAGCTGACATTTAATCTGATTTATTGTAGCCTTTGTTTCATGGAAAATGGAGCAGAAAATTAAACCGTTCATTGACCTTTTATATCCAGCCAGTAAAATAATACGATTATTTTTTACTTCATTTACCAGTGAATCCATTGTTCCCGCCACAAGTCTTAGTCAGACCCCAGCTTAAAATATCCTTGCCCGGTTTCATGACTTTTGTGTATTTATTAAGGGCGTCCTGAATTTATCATACTGTATACAGCTGTTTCGAGAAAGGTTGTCGTAAAAAAGCGCACGCGACAATCCCGAAAGGTATTGTGGATAGTTTTAAGTTCACGATTCCTTGACTTCAGCATTTCAGGGAAATCTGAGAAAATGGCACGAGACGCATGGACGTATGTTTGTGAGTGCTAAAAGAAAGCAAAAGTAGGTTCGACAGCTACAGTGTCAGGAACCGTACCTTGCTGATCATATCCCAGATTACCTTTCGGGATTGTCGCGTGCGCTTTTTTTCCGACAACCTTTCTCGAAACAG
Source organism: Desmophyllum pertusum (assembly GCA_029204205.1). Lineage (NCBI taxonomy): Eukaryota > Metazoa > Cnidaria > Anthozoa > Scleractinia > Caryophylliidae > Desmophyllum > Desmophyllum pertusum. The sequence goes on from MU827314.1 coordinate 507,011, forward strand.
CTGTAATCATGTATTATAAACGCGCGCCATTTGTATGCATGACATGCATGCACTCCCGGCTGGAAAGCACCAAGTACAATTTAGTACAAGTTGTCGGCTGAATGTGGTTGGCTGCCTGTGTTGATCGATGTTAGGCTCCCTGCTGTGCCCCTCCTACACAATTCAAACTATCACAGAACAATTGTTGTGAGCCGGTACTGACGTAAACACAAAACGATTGTCTTTCGTTTGGTGGTTCACTTCTCTGTTGAAGTACGCATCTCGAAGAGGATATTGCATTTGTGTTTAAAACCCACTTAAATACGTCACTTGTTTTTAAAACTCAGGAACATCAAGCATTTAGTCGCATCTCAGCTCAGGAAGAAGTTGGATCGCATCGGTCCGGTGAGTACATCGCGCTAAGAAAGTTCTGCTTCTTTTCGATTTAGTTGATGTAATAACGAATGTGTTTCGTTAAATAGTGTTTTCTTGATCAAATCTAAAGCGTTTAGTAGAACATCCTTTTCTATTCGTAAACCGCTCCCCAGGGGAAATTATTTGTACATTTAAAAACATTTACGGTGGTTCCTACATGTAGCTTGGTCATTCTCTAAAACTTCCTGTACAAATTGCTCTCCCGTAAACTTATTAATGAGTGTATAAAATCAGCCTAATGATAACAATACATTTCATATTCCTAGGAAAGTCAAATCGAGTTCAAATTGACTGATTATGGAAAAGTAACGCAACATTGTTCGGGATGTTTTCTATTGTCATCTAAAACAGCTGGATATCAACCTTTGAGTTTGATAGGTCTTTGTTTTCTGGTTTAAACTTTATTGTTATGTTCTGTCTGTCGACGCCAATTTCACGACACGCCGGGCACAACAACTCCAAAATGTTCTTTTGCTAGAAGAAAATTACTCCTGCCCACTGGTTGGGGTTTTACCTCTGTGTTCATAATCAATTTGCAGCTGGGCGGAAGCCAGCAGTAAATATCAATGCAATCTGCATGCTGGTCAAATTTTCGTGTTTTGACACAAGAGGCTTTTCCGGTTGTATGGTTGGCGAAATTTCCCGTTACGATATTAAACAATCGATCGAAGGAACAAGCGGTTACCGGGCGGTTACTACGATGTCTTCCTTGGAAACTGAAGCCTCAAATGACTCAACAGAGGGTTGGAAAAGGCTTATTGGGGGCATTGTTTAAAGTTTCGACTTGACCATTTACCTTTTGTATCATTCACTGTTTAACGCCCACATTAGCGATCAACTGATTTAAATCTTAACTTTGCATAAACTTATCACTGCAGTGCAGTCATTAACCACATGCATCAGCGATCAAGCGATCATGATTACGATTACATTTCATTAGGTTTCGCACCATATCTCGCTAGAAAAGAAAACGAACTATACTTTCTTAAAAGAGATTGTCACGTAAAGCTGAAGTTGATGTTTGTAAACGTGATTTCCTGTTGTGGTTTTGTGTCCGGTTGATAAGAGTGTAGCTAAATGCCCAGTGAGTCATCCAATATGTTATTTTGGTCAGGTTATCTCTGTTAACTGTAGCTCATGAATGAATGCCTTCGCTTACCGTAGATGCGGCGGTTATAGTCAGTGGTTTCTTATCAAGACCTGTTAACAATTAAATGATAATATCTTGGGACATGAGATTTACACAAAATGTTCCAGAACTTAGCAATGTTTCCTTCGCTATCAAGAAAATTCACATGGCTTTCAAGATGCTTACTTGCTTACATGCCTCTCGCCTCTACTTCTCTCACCGGTCGATCGGGTAACGCGGGCGTTTGACGCTAGCAGGCAACCGTGCTTTGGCGGGAAATATTTGGCGCGAAATCAGTGGGCTTCTAAAGAAGTGTAACACACAGAAAGCCGGGAAGATCTTAAAAGCCGATTATAATTTTGTGTTTTCATGCTAGAATCAAGTTGTATTAAATACTTGGCATTAATCAGAACTACTTGACAATTTTTGACAAACCTACGTGATGCTTGAGCTCCTCGTTTTCCGGTTTTGAAGCAGTCGTGATTCCTATCGACGTTTTATATTTCTTTGACGTATTTGTTTTCTTTAATACCAGTTCGAATAACACAAGCGTTTATTAAGCTGGGAATAGCACGTTTTCGCAGTTATTTTAAATTCTGATGACCATGTCCGCAAGGTATTTACTAATGATCGAGATAAGAGCAACAAGGGGGAGCAAATATTACCAGTATAAACTACGCATGGTAGCTATTATCCAATGACAAGAGTCTGCACATTACACTTAGCAGGGGCGTAAGTAACATGACTGATGACTTAGCGTACAGTTCAACGTGATTCCGTGCAAAGTATTGGATAGAGAATACATTTTATTCCAGCAATTCAGACATAATATAAAACCGCAGGTATGGGCCATTGAGCTACAGCTGACACTTGTCATGCATTGAATTGAATGACATTCAGCGGTGAAAATGCTTTACTTTTGCTAATTAACTACACGATTATTGAGGCCGGTTTCAAATTCAGTGGTCTCAATCCTATACTAAGGCAGTTCAACACGTTTGAAGCTTGCTAATACAACACATGTATTTCAATATTGTCTAATGCACATTTTCGACTCCCGTTCAGTCATCGTCAGTAGCCATATCGAAGTACTTATCATCAGAGCACAGGTTTCCTTATCAAGAATCTTCGTTATCTAATCATGAAAACCTCAGCTATTACTGAATTGCAGACAATTGTGGTGAGTTTAGTGTGCAAAATGACCTTGCTAGAGCTCCAGATAAACTGAGCAATTTGTGAGTGCTTTTACTTGAATACATTGATTTATCAATGCATAGTTTTCTTTCCCTCTATTATGGATTTATCACGCCTCACAGTGATACACCGTTAGTTCAATAACTTCAATATAGGGCTGGCTATATTGGATTAATAAGGACACCTCATGATTCACTTTATGAATCAATTTGTGACTCATGGAAATGTACGGTCTTCAACTCGCAGACAGTACCACTGAGCTGAGTTTGTCTCGGCTTGCAAAAATATGAATATATATGCTAATCATAAATGGATTCAGCCTTCTAGTAAGCCATTAAAGTGAGTGATTGGGTACTCAGTAAGTGTGCAATATATTGTGATATTGACTCTGTGGGAACTAAAGTGCTTCTGTGAGCTAAAAGGGCTTCAACGAATTTTAATGCGTCTGAGTGATTAAAATCACTCAGACGCGGACGATCGCGATGTTCTCTTTGTGTTTGGTTGCGGTTACATCTTGTTTATTGACTCTATGTTGGTGATATCTTTAATACGACTACCTCGTGCACTAAGGAACGCACTTTACGGGCAAAAATCCGATCAGGCATGTTCCTGCTTTTAATAGCTGCATTCACTGTCACTCAATACAACTCATAGAGATAATGGTTGGGCCATCCTTGCATAACAGTTCCTTTTGTGCGGCAAGGCAAACTCTTCAAAGGACTCTGAGTGGGTCCTCTGGAGTGGGTCAATGTTGGCGCAGTTAATCACATCACTTTTCAGGTTTAACAATATCGATCCGTGACATTTCAGTGGACTGTGCATTTGATACCTTCCACGCATCATTTACGGTCATTTATTATTTTGTTTAAAATGTGCAGCTGGTTGTCATGATTAACGGTGAGCAATATATCGGGAATGGTTCACATATGCGTGTTGCATTGATATTTCGTTGTACAGACTGAGTATTCGTTTCTACTATTTCACATTGCGTGGTATTTTGTGCATTTCAGATCCGTGGACTGATTACAAACTACTAGGTCACGTTTAAATTATATAAAGCCACCTGCTTGTTTTACAACTAGTTTTCCTGAACACCCAAGTCACTCTTTTTTGTGTGTGTGTAATAATGTATATTTTTAATGCCCAGGCTGAATATTCTTATTTTTCTGCCGATTTTAGGCTGAAAATATTCTTGATACATTTCTTAGATTACAAAGTGATCCAGAGTATAGTATTTCAGTAAAATAGTACGACCTGAGCTGTACACGTTTTTATCGTTTTGTTAACTCGTTTTTATTTAAGAAAAATGAAAGAAGTATACACGGTACATATTTACCAGATTTTATTGTAATTAATTTTCTATCAACATGCACTGGAAACAAATCTTAACGAAATCTCAGCCTTGGGTAAATTTTTAGCATATTCTTACAATTTCGCCAATCTCAGCCTCAATATTCTTATAAAAAAGATTCTTACAAAAAAAAAGAGAGTACTAAATGTGGAAAATGCCATGAAACTATACAATCTGTGATAAAGTATGACAACATAAACAAACGTAAGAATTTTCCAGTTGCATCTCGCATCTCGAGGTCATCATCTATGTCATCTTCTTCTATATTTATCACGATGTGACATAAGCTGTACGTGAATATTGTGAAGTGGATGACATGTTTCCTCTCTTCATAATTGATTTGCGAATGTCCGGGTAATGAGATTGTTCATCTCAGTTACTTGGTACAATGTGCTCTGGCTGCCTGCACTCTGTACTCAACACTGTATACTTGAAGAGTGGTTTTCTCAGGGGATTAATTTTCAGACTGAAGGGTAACAAAATACCGAGAACATCTCTTTTCAAAAGCGTAATTGATATGTTGTAAACTTATCCCGCATGAAAATAACTTTTATCAACTAAACACACGTCCAGTTGACGATAGAATTGTACTTTCTAGCTCCTTTACAATCTAAAAATAATTTATCAGTTAGGATATCCCAAAAGGCTAAAATCATGCACACCATGCAAAATCATGCCAGCATTTTCCTAATGTATCTAATGTGCGCAACGTTTGTAACATAAAGTTCAAAAATGTGCTGTTAACAAATTACAGAAAGGAATGCCCACGTGCTGGGGTTAAAAGCTAAAATATCGTGAAGATAATTTTAGACATGTCAAAACGTTTTGGAAATATGCCGGTATTGACGATGTTACAACTTCTCGTCACGTGACTACAGGATCAGGAGAAAATGACGCGCAATGTAAACAATCAGATGTGATTGAATGACAAACAAGGTTGGAGGCTACATGAGGAAAGGCACGCGGCATTTATTACATACAACGGACGGATGAAAACGCGACGGTTTAACATTAAGATAGTCTTCTCACGAGAGAGTGAAACGTTCTGCGCCTTTTTGTGACGAAGTATTGCATATTTTATTTCTTTTAGGTGGCTTATTAAGGGTGAACTGTGCCGATATTTTGCGGTCATTTGTTCTGCATGGCTTTCTAACACTACTTTTATTATTGCAGTTTAGTGATGGATTCTTGGGTATATTTACTGCTACAAGCTGCCACGTTACTTATCAATGGAAACCATTTCTCCTATTCAAGTCCCTTGAGCGCCAACAGGTTTTCAGGTACCTACAGATTGGTTGAAATTTGTTCCTTTTCTCCCGGGTTATTCTTTGGTGGTTGTTTATTTTGGAGCGCATCCCACTGCAACATGTGCCTGGCTGTCATGTTAGTCATTACATAACCGGCGATGGCTGATGTGCTGCTAGTTTCATTGTTCTCACCTTAGAACATCCCCATTCAATCTCAGCTCTGCGAGAAGATCTAGAGAAAATTAACTTGTAAACGATATGTTCGTTGATTGGATTGAAAGATAACGATGGGCACTTTAGTGCGTGCTTGTGGGTTTTTTTAGAGACTGTGATTTACATTGAGTTATTGTGATCTGTTATTAGGGACGTCCTCGGTATCTGAACCAGATGATAATGGTCAGGATTTCACTGTTATGGACTGGATTAGCGTGGCCAACAAACGTAAGCATTATCCTCTACTTACTGAGCTTCTACTTACTCAATAGCTTAACAAATACTTGACAGAGGATTATCTGTTCCTTTTGTTCGCAACGAAATCAAATACAATACTTAAATTTCTTTGTCGGTCGTTGCAAAAAAACGTCAAAACAAACATTTGACCTCACCCCTCCCACGACGGGCCACCACTGGCGTGGAAGTCCAAGATGTGTTATCTTATGAATTGCTTTCTTTTGTCTTCACAGGGAAGTTAGTTAAATTAATTATAAACCTTGGAGTCTTTATATCATTTTTATCAACCCGAATCGGGGAAGATAATATTATGCCGGAAGTCTTTGGCGACACTGCTAGGCGCCAAATAATTCCTGCATCAAGAGATTTCATAACAAAAGGGATGTTTCAACACAGACTTTGTGTCACTTTTGTCGTACACATATCCGCAATCATAACCACATAGATTCACGGAAGGAAGTACAACTGAGTTGAGTGAGTTTTAGCCGTACTCTCTTGGTGTGTTACGTTAAATCCCACGTACTTGTCATTGCTCCATGCTGTGCCTTTTCCCGCCTGCATCACGCGAGCTTGAGTCCAGGGGACATCGAACATCTTCGTGTCGATTCGTGATCTATTTCACGAATAGCTGCAGAGCAGAATACAATGTACGAGCCATTGACACTGGGTGTCATCAGATCTCATCAAGCTCAGTGACAACCACAAAACCCCTCAAAATGAAGTTTAATTTTATGTTTAGCCTCACACGACTGAAAGAAAACTCTCTTGATGGAAAAAAAATGATGGAAGCTACCACTTTGGGATAAAACAAAAACAACAAAAAGCACTGCGGAAGTTTTTCTATTTTTACATCGAGCACTTATAAGAATGAACCCGTATCAAATTGCGAACACTAAAGTTGACCTGTTTATATACTGAACGGCAGAGAAAAGAAACAATCGTAGCCCTTGTAAGAAAACGCAGAATCTGACCTCTAATTGAACTGTGGGTGAAGGACAACCACTCACAAGTAACAATGGCTTCGCTCGATTTAGTTAGTGTGTTTATAGGACAGTACTAGTAGAGAAAGGAATAACCAATCAGGGCTCTTGAATCAACGAGTCCGTTCGGAAACAATCACAACCAATCACAACTCTTGTAAGAATGACTCCATTCCAAAACCTGGATCTAGTGTGTTTATAGAACAGTAGAGAAAGGAGCAGCCAATCAGAACTCTTATAACAATGAGTCCGTTCAGAAACATCAATCTAGTGTGTTAAGAGACATTATAGAACATTAAAACATAGATTGAAAAATGCGCGTGCTCTGATTGGTTAAAAACCATGTTTTATCAGAGTATAAAACATAGAAAAGCGTGTTTTATCGTTTCGCGCGCGCAAATCTATATTTTAAAGCACATAAAGAAGCCAAAACCATGTATTATACTGTTATAAAACACTCCGGGAATTTGAGAACACTTGAGAAATTTAGAAAAGCTCGCCTGCGGCTCGTGTTTTCTAAATGTCTCAAGTGTTCTCAAATTCCCGTCGTGTTTTATGACAGTATAATACATGGTTTTGGCTTCTTTATTTGTTAAATAGAGATATGAACAATCAATTACAACTTTTGAAACAACGAGTTCGTTCGCAAATCACGTGTTATTTCAGTATTATAATATAAAATAGCGGAACAACCAATCACAGCTCTTAGGAATAGATATCGAATATTTTGATTGGCTGTTCGTGTAACAAGAATGGGAGTGGAAGTGACCGGATCCCAGATTTCTGGGATGAAAAATTCCATTCCCCCAGAGTTCCAATGCTGGCGACGACAAACTGCTGGCCGAGGAGACCGTGGACTCTGGGTACGAGATTGCGATGGAGTAAAAATAGAATCGCAACAACAATCGTTTTGATACATCATGCTTATACAGAACAGTAGAGAACCGAACAGCCTGTCGCTTTTCGCAGAGTATAGAGTATATAAACAAATCCCGTGAAGATACTGAAACGTCCATGCATTTTACTATTTTAGGCAAGTAGATTTATCTATAGTCTACAGTCATGGACTTATTATCGATTGACTGAGGTGATCTTCCAGTGAGAGCTGGGCGTGCCGTATTATACCGGGGAACCTTACACACGGGGGTATTAGATTGACAGCATCTTCAAGGGGAACAGGTCATTAATTGTGATATAGCATTTTAATTAAAATATCTGAACTATTTGATGCATTTATTATCAGCTTATAACATTGGACATGAAGGTGATATAGCTCTGACGGACAGGGACTGGAATGTTTACGAGAAAACGCGCTTCAGACGAAACGCCGTTCGACAGAGAAAGAAGATGTGGCCTAACCGAGTCATACCTTACGAGATCGAGGAGGGACTGAGTATGTTATATTTACACTTATTACAAATATAACGGTTTATTTTTTTTACAAGAAAAAGTATATTTGTGGGAAATTTTCGTTACATCTAAGATTTTCAAATGTTCAGGGTTCTTTATGTGCGTCAGCTAAAAACCATTCCAAAATTACCCGGGGTCTACGAGTTTTGGTTCGTCGTACCGGGAACTCCCTATATCGGGTTTCTTTATATACGTGCTACAGTTTAACAAGCTTTGATTCGTCATCTGATCACACAAGTCTCGTATATATATATATATCATGATTTGTTAGATCGTGCTAAATTTCATTCAAGCTCTGTTGCTAGTTTTCTTCTAGATTTATACATTTTACAACAGTTTGGAGCGTGAAAAAAGTTACGGACTTGTCAAGAACTTTCAACCTCTCAGGGTTCTCTTCAGTTGCTAGTTTAATTTGTTTATTAATGAACTCATTAAAAATGTTATTTTCATGAGTTGTGCTTCAGTAATAACTTCTTCGATTCTCTAACAGTGTTTTCTGCTTTATTAAGCCTCGTACAAGAAGAACATCATGGCGGCCATAGAAGAGTTTCACAAACACACTTGCATTACATTCAAAGAGCGAAAAAACGAGAGAAATTGGATAAAATTTAGCAAGGACAAAGGGTGAGTAAAGTGCTTTCACTTGTGGCGGCCACTAGAAAAAAATCAACCTGCACGGCCTAGAAGAACATGGGTGTCAAACAATGAAATGTTTTCCAGGGGCGTGGCAAGGATTTGGCAAAGTTGTACGGTCCACACAATCAACCCTATCAGTGTCGCGGGCCCAAGTTCACAGCTCGAAAAAAATGGTCAAAATGAAGCTACCGACCAATAAAACATTTCAATGTTCAATGCTCCACGAACTTAAATTAACTGTTGTCGAAATCCTTTGAGATTTTCGATTTATACTCTTTCAAATGGCTTTCTCAGAACTTTCTGGTCATGTTTGGTAAATTTCAACACCTCCAAATAGCTACTTTTCATTATTTTTAATGCAATTTAACTCAACCCCTAACTATATGATTGAATAGCATGTATTGCTGTAAAATTCATAGGCTCGGGCCTACAGTACGCTACAGTACAGGTCTATAGGTGGACACGCCCCTGTTGTTTCCCCTTCTTCTCTGGACAACCTTGGATGGTTAGTGCCTTGAACAAAATGCTGGGAGATACGCAAACGGAATCAATGCAAACACCGGGCTGATTCGCGCGGCTAGGCTCGAATTAAGTCTTTGCTTTACTTAGAGTACGGCATCCTCAAGGAATTAGGAGGCTGTCAGTCATTATGGACTGATTTTCAATGTTGTCGCACGTTCACGTGACATTCCGACAACACTCGTTTGTTTTACACAGTTTTGCAACTAATCGGGAAAATATAAATTTATTTACTTCTGCTAAAGTTTTAACCATTATTATTTTGTTGTTGATACAGATGTTGGTCATTCATTGGCCGCCTATACTGGCGCAAGGGTGCTCAGAGTCTCTCACTAGGCGACAAATGTAACAACAAAGGAATAATCATGCATGAGTTAATGCATGCAGTTGGGTTTTGGCACGAGCAGTCGCGGCCTGATCGAGATCAGTTTGTGGAAATTATCTGGGAAAACATAAAGAAGGGTGAGTATTCAACATGGTCAACAGCAATCTCCCGAAGGCGGACACCTCTCGTAAGCGGACACTTCGTCATGTACCCAGCTATATACAGCTGTTTCGAGAAAGGCTGTCGGAAAAAAAGCGCAAGCGACAATCCCGAAAGGTATTGTGGGTAGTTTTAAGTTCACGGTTCCTTGTCTTCAGCATTTCAGGGAAATCTGAGAAAATGGCAAGAGACGCCATGGACGTATGTTTGCGAGTGCTAAAAGAAAGCAACAAAAGTAGGTTCGACAGCTCAGTACAGTGTCAGGAACATACCTTGCTGATCATATCCCAGATTACCTTTCGGGATTGTCGCGTGCGCTTTTTTCCGACAACCTTTCTCGAAACAGCTGTATACAAACACTACATTTTAACCACCCATAAGTGGGCACCTCTCTTAAGCGGATACTTTTTTCTAGCCCCAAGGGTGTCCGCTTACGGGAGGTTCTACTGTATTACGTTTGTTCTTGCCATGAACGGCAAACATACCGTCCGCCGGTTGCGGACCCGGGAGTACTTTTGTGTGAACGTGATAATTAAGGATTTATTTAGTGAGCAGAATCCATCGACACGATAACATTTGCCGTTTGCCTTAGAACGTTGTACCTAGTCTTTGTATTACAGAGAGATTACGGCAAACGTCAGATTGCAGTCTAGCTATTACGATACGATACGATACGATACGAAACCTTTATTTATACACAATTTGTTTAAAAAGCTATAAGCTTGTGGGGTCGTGTTGCTATTGTAGCTACAGTCGAACCCCGATTAAGCGGCCACCCTCGGGGAAATGGCAAGTGGCCGCTTAATAGGTGGCCGCTTAATCGGGGTTCGACTGTATCTGCAAAATGCAAAGGCAATCGAAAGCCAAATCCGTTGATATTGGGCCTAATATAATAGACACTAAAACAAGTTCACTACAAGAGTTTATTGCGAAGGATGAAATTAGCATTCGATCGAGGACATCGGTCGTTATAGCCCGATTATGGTTCAGACAAAAAGAAGCTAAAGAATATTATATTGATACTTGTGTGTGTTGTATAGGGATGGAAAGTCAATTCAACAAGTACAAACATTCCAAAGTAGATAGCATGGATTTTGACTACGACTACAGCAGCTTGATGCATTATGGGAAGCGGACGTTCTCCAAAAATGGCAAGGCAACGGTCCGCGCACTTAACAACCCTTACATGTCCCTGGGACGATCAGTTGGCTTCAGTGATCTGGATATCAAGAAAATGAACGCTCTGTATGACTGCAAAAGTAAGTGCTAAATATAAATTAAGGTAGAACCCGTTAATCCGACTACCAACCGGATACCAAATTCTGTTCGTATTAACGGGGTGTGGCTTTTGTTCGGGCCAAAAGAATGTGGTTGTAATAACGAGGCGGTCTAGGTGGTCGTAAGGCGGGGTTCTACACTGGCTACCTCTTTTCCCACCACTATCACCTCCACCAATACCATCACCACCCCCCACCAAAACTTCCACCGGCAACAACGACATCAACACCTTTCCTCCTCCTCCTCCTCCTCCTCCTCTCCTCCTCTGCGTCTACCACCGTCACCACCGCCATCACCGCCACCAACAACAACAATTTCCGCAATGTATTATAGGTAGTTTTACCTGTTGTTGCATATCTTGTTGGACAGCAGAATGGCGTGCATGAAAATCGTATCCGTGTTGAAAAATCTCAAGGCTTCGCGTATGCGTATGTTAGCAAAGGGATATAATACTAGTAACGTTCGAAATTCGAAGTCGAGACGAGTTCTCTTCTTGATATTCTTGTAAGGGGAGTGGGTCATCTTTAAGTCCATTTTTGTTTCTCCAAACTTAAGTGATGACTTGTTCTCTCATAGATGAGCACAAGGTAGGATGGAGTGAGTGGTCAGCGTACACCCCTTGTAACAGCAGATGCATGAAGTACCGACAGCGAGTTTGCTTCTCGTCCCGGTCGCATTGTCCTGGGGCCGACTCTCACGGAGTAAAAACTGATCGAAGAAAATGCCCCGATGAAGAGTGTTACGGTATGTCAAACATTACTTAATCTTCACCTGTGGGGGACCAGATGCGCTCAGAAAGGGGTGGAAGGGCAGTGTAGGGGGGAGGGGAATGTCGGACATTCAGGCAATAGGGAGTCTTCCCCAGATCCGCCACTACGTCAACTGCTAATAAAACGCAAGTTGTTTAGAAGAAAATAGTATATTACATTCTTGACGGACGAAATTCAGATATGTGTACTTGCTAGAGTTGATAATTACGGGTTGTTACGGGTCTAATCAGAGATAATTTGTTTGACTAAATCCATTTAATCTGTCATTTGGCTGAGAAAACAAATTCTAACAGGAAACACGCCCAGTAATCAGTACACATTACAAATGTCATTTACTACAATTCGTTTTCTGGTATGATAACATCCCGTCTGCGTACTCCCTTCATTCTTGAAAGCATGTGGAACCATTGATAAAAAAAATGTCAACAGATTAAACCAAGTTTCCGTTTCATGGAAATTAATTTCCTTGTTTTCCCAAAATTAAATTCCAAAGAATGAAATAAACCGTCCGCTATCAGGCTAAACATTGTATACAGACTAGCCAGCACTATCCACTCTACAAGGATTCGATAAACTAGTAGTAATCACAGATTAAGAGAGCGCGTTCGGACAGGTCAATCTCAAACAGAGGATGGTTCTCAAGTGGTCATTGCTTTCTGCTGATCATATGAAAGATGTGGGTCTTGGTAACGTGATTAGCTTGATATATTCTTTTCATTGAGAATTGTGTCAAGGAAGTATCATGAAATGAAATGCTGGAATAATATTCCCGAACATATGTAAACTTGTCAATTGCAAATGCAACCCTAAGGATTCGATAGATAAATAAATAAATGCATCCAACTCTTGGTCAAATTCACGAGTTGTCAACGAGTACAGTGCGAAACCGTGTGATATGCAGTGGCCAAGGGAATTAAGTGGTTAATTCGGTTTTGTTTTCCTCTTGTAAGGATGTTTTAAAATCTTGAGATGGCACGATGTAAGTGCAACAGGAAATACCTTAAAATATAAGTTATATTTTGAGCCAAGGTCGTTTTATGTTTACACAAAAGAATGTTTAACAAATTCCAATTTCCTGTTAACATGAAGACAAGGCCACTGCTGTCATCACGATATGTTGTCATTATTCGCATTGCTTGCAAATACCTGCACGCTTTTCGTTCATGCACTGGTAGAGCACGATGCAACCAAATAAATGTTAAATTTCGACTGTCATTTAATCTAACTAAAAGTATATTTCACCAAGGAGTGGTCAATATTACGTAAAGATGAACTTTTTTGGAGGTAGATAGGGGTTCCTGTTTATAAAATAGTTTATACCAACTTAGTTCACGTCATTTGTTCGCCCAGGCGAACCAAGCTTCGCTTATGCAAAGTGGATTTAGAGTTAGGGTTAAAGTGCCTATAACGTTTACCCAGTTATAATGGATTTCGAAAATTTATGTCTGTCTAAGACGTTTTGCGAAGAAATAAATCGTATTCTGTGTTTAGTCTTTTTTTTATCAGAGGACAAAATCCCCGAAAAGAGCCCATTTTCCGCCATTTTGAAAACAAAAAGGAGCAATTTATTGAGAGACTGGGCACTAGCTTGTGACGTCCACCCAGTATCACGGCTACAGAGCTTTGCTTGTTTATCACTTGATTCTCTGTATACCAAACTAGAAATATGCCGGGTAAATGTGTTGCGGGTGGATGTTCAGCCTTCCCAGATTTGCAGAAGGGTATAGTTCTGTATGCTATACCTTTCTTTGACGACGATCGTCCCGAAGCAAGGAAACACAGAAAGAAGTGGTCGATTTCGTAAAGCAAAAGGCCGATCCGAAACTCCTCAATATCGCTCCATTTAGCACCTAATATACCTTCATGCATATGCGTCGCTTCAGCTTTGTTGATGACGAGACAAGCCAGTGTTCCCAAGACTGAAATGAGACGATATCGGCATAAATGTTGTGCCAACTGTTCTTGCGAAGCGAAGTGACCAGAAATCCAATTGTGAGTGAAAGTGCCAAACGTCGCCACCGATCGACGAGCCGCGGTGAGAACTGATAATTTAATTGTCAACTGTTTCGATCTTAATTCTTTATTAAGCTTTATAATAACTTAAGCTTATATGTACAGCCAATAACAAACCTACTGAAAATAACTAGTAATACGTGAGACGCTCAAGAATGCGAAGAGGCGAATGGAGTCTTTGACATGTTGTGTCTGATTTGCACCATCAATGTTATATCACCAGAGAATAACTGATGTAAGCTTATATAATAATTTCTGGCAACTTACACTGTATTCTCAAACCGAAATAACCTTAAGCTTAAGTTTATTAGGTTTTAAATCTTTATATTTTTACTCATAAGGAGTGCAATATTCAGAATGGTGCCTGGATTAGGGAAGTGATTTACAATCTTTCAATAATTGAAATTATTGAGGTGAGGGAGCTAAATATAAATTTATGCAGAGTTGAACCTGGCCAAAATATAATGGCACTTTGAATTGTCTGGTGTCTTTTTGCTTATCCTCTTATTGCTCATATCCTCTTAGTATATCTTGCTTGAACAGACAATGTGTCTTATTACTCTGTAGATTATGTGGAGGATACACATGTTTGTATACAGACATTTCTTGTTGCTTAGGCCGGTTGCTATATGTAGGATTTGAGTGATGAATACAATGTTCTTCAAGCAAACTGCCTATGAAAGGGCATAAAAATGTAACCAATTGCCCAAGAAATCAACTGCAGTTACCAGTAACATAAACAAGTCTGAATTATACTGAGCAGAATGAGAAGTATAGCTATATATAGTGAGTACATTTGAGATAACACTCATAATGTATTGTATGCTACAATTTTTTGTAGCTCTAGAATTTGAATCACTCATCAATTTTGTTCTCAGCATTAATGTCAGAATTTTGTATGTAAAATAAAGTGCCAATTACCAATAACTTGTGAATGATTATTGACCTTATGTCTGTCGTACAGCAACTGCTATTAACCACTGTAAAACTAGTTATTCAGCAGACTGATAATTATTCCTTTCCTGCATGCATCAGTTTATTGTTAAAAACAATGCTGTTACTTCCCCATCTCAAAGCAGTCAACATAGAGCAACCAGTACTTACTATGGGAACCTAAAACAGTATCGTGGAGGTGCGGTGGTCTGGTGGTTAGTACGCCAGACTTCTTTCTGGAGGGTCGGTGGTTTGAGCCTGGTCTCTGCCATTGTGTTGTCTCCTTAGACAAAAAACTTTGCTCCACATTATCTGTTTCTATCCATGCAGGTTTATAAATGGGTGCCGGCATAACCATTAGGGAAACCTAACAAAATGCCGGGGGTAACCCTGCGATGGACTAGCATCCCAGTTAGTGGGGAGTAGCAGTACTCTTAGCCACTTCATGCTATGGAAACCAGAGATACAAGTGCCTGCCTGGCCACTTGGCTCTAAAAGACTTTGCTTCATTTCTAGCCTGTCGGCGCCCAGCTCGCTTTGCTCACCTCAGTCCACACTCGGCTCCCCAATTTTTTTTTGCCCTATACCCCACTTAGGAGCCTGTTTACAGGCTACTTTACTTCACTTTAAAACAGTAATTCAGCATCTTCAGTTTCAAATCCAGCATTATATGCAGATGGCTCTGGAAATGTTTTTCTTATGGCATGATACTGCTACATGCAGGCAAAGGTATCCTTTTTCCACCCAAGTACCCATGAACAAGGCAAGTAAATTTGTGATAAGCAATACCACGCAGTAACAGATCTAGAAGATCTCAAGGTTTAGGGCAGTGCAACAGACCATAAGTTTATTTATAGTCTGATTAAAATATAAAAAAAAAAAAGACTTGTATTAATTTCAGATTTTTTATTTCTCACACAAGTGGATAGAAACTAGCAATGCGCATGTCAGACAGCAATACTGCATTACATGTATATTGACGACGTTGAAATAAAATATATTCCCTGTATTGGGCTATATGGAATATATTTTCTTCCAAGTAGCCGTCAATATAATGCAATAAATTATTGCCATCTCAAAGTTTATTATACAGTGTTATAGGAAAATGTTCACAGGTTTTGGGTGAAATGTTTGGGATCACTGGTTTATAGAGGACTGTTGACATAAAAATTACAATAACATAATGAGCAAAGTGGTGGGGGTACATGTATCTAATCGCTTAGACTTTAAAACATTTTCACAAATAATATAAACTATTTTGCGATTTTGAGACGGCAATGCTGCATTTAATAATTTATTGACGGCTACTTGGAAGAAAATATATTCAGTTTGGAGAATATATTTTATTTCAACGCCGTCAATATCATGCAGTATTGTCGTCTGAAAATCACAATTAGTTTTGTATCACAATTCGACTGTTTTTGGGGCAAAACGAAAGCAAAATTTAAGATTACTTGCACTGATTAAAATGTAATTTCTTACTCCTCGCGAAGTGTTTACACGCAAGGATTGTAAGTAGAATCAAATATTTGTTTTGCAGAAAAGTTATCAAAATACGGGTAATTCTCGCCATAAATTGCTTATTACAACAAAATAAATTCGAAATTGTATCTTTATGGAGATTTTTAACTACCATACGTCGACAGAATCGGTAAATAACGCAAACTTGATGAGCTATTGCTACAAAACTTTTGATTCAAAACATCGATTGCGTGACTTGCGCGCAAAGCAAAAGTCCGAAATAAACAAAATGTCAAACAAACGAAAAACGGTTTTAAAACTCGCATTACGGTCCAGAAGCTTCCATTCAAAGTTAACTTGGGCTTCTTGCTTTTGCTGATTCTCTGAAACCCACACTTCACTTGCAATAAGTTTGTCCTTGTATGATTTTAAATAAGCTTACGTCTGGGTCCAACTTTGTTGGCGAGACGCCTTGCTCTTCATCTAATATCGCTTCTTCAACTTCAATCACGTACCCTGGGACGTAATTGAATCTAGAATCATCTGAAGTATAGCTCGTCTCGGAATTGGAGTCACTTTTTGACATTTAGGCTCAAATAATCAGCCAGAAACCCGAATAACTCGCGTCGAATTCACTCTGACTCCCTTCTTCTTTGTTGTGCACTTGAGATGAGATACTGGGTCGACGTCACTAGTGCCAGTCCACTAAGGCGCGGTTTGTAGTTCGAAAACCGTGATTTCAATCGCGTTTTAAAAATCGAGAATAACTTCAAATCCCATTATTCTGCTTGTTATGGCTTATTTTCAATGTCTACTTTTGAGAAAAAAAGAAATTGGCTAAGCGTTATAGGCACTTTAACGTTCGGTTTAAGTATAGAGTTAGCGGTTGGTTGCACTCCTTTGTAGACTGTCTTCTAAACCTGAATTCCATTAAGATCAATAATAAATCTTA
Organism: Desmophyllum pertusum; assembly: GCA_029204205.1. Classification (NCBI taxonomy): domain Eukaryota; kingdom Metazoa; phylum Cnidaria; class Anthozoa; order Scleractinia; family Caryophylliidae; genus Desmophyllum; species Desmophyllum pertusum. Next base: position 524,232 of record MU827314.1, read on the forward strand.
TGGGTATATATTTCTATGCCAGGAATATTGCTATTCACCCTACATGGATGGACTTCTAGTCCATGGCAGATTACCACCTCTTTCCTCCCCTCCCTTCCCCTCCCCTCGCACACGTCATACAGTAAGATAGACACTGTTTAAGAGTGAAGTGTCTTGCACTAGAACACAACATAAGTGCAATGGTAAAGGTTTGAACTCTAGACCATTATATCTAGAGACGAACGTAGTAATCATTAGGCCAAACTGCGTACCAAGGCCTTTGGGGCCCGATTTGAAGAGAAAAGCGCACTGGGGACGAAATTGCATTAGGCGAACGATATGCATATCGATCTGAATCACTCTGTCAAACTGATTATATTTGAAATCCTTCCTCAATTAACCCTTCTGTAGGGTGCATAGAAAGTGTAGAAACTATATAAGTTACTGATCAACTAAGAAACAATGCTTTCTTTGATCAAAACATGTTCTTCCTGTTGCAGCGCCCGTCAACGGCAACTGGGGACGATGGGCTGAATGGGATGCCTGTGACAAACCATGTGGCTACGGTAAACGGAAGAGGACGAGATCATGCAGTGACCCGGCGCCTAAATATGGCGGGAAACCCTGTCCGGGAGCTGATACACAGAATCGGATGTGCAACATGATGGCGTGCCCTGATAGTAAGTGAACCTTTTTAAAATCCGTCTTAATCTTCCCCAATCTTAACCATCCTTGCTCCATTTTAGTTTATTATTACAACTTTGGAATTTTTCTACCCAAGTAAGCGTAATAACCTTGAAGTTTAGTTAGATTTGAAGATAATTTGAACATCACAATACACAACTTCATTATATCGTGACATAATTGGAACAAACTTCTATTGGATTGAAGGAAAAATTTGTTGAAAAAAAGTAAAACTATTCCAGTGTAACGAAAAAAAATGGCTAAAAATATCTACCATATTGCCTTTTGCATGCCCGAATTACCCCGGGCGCCGCAATTTTGGATTTTAGGACGTTTCATGGTTGCCTTAACAACAAAAGAGCAACTATTTTCTGATAATAGGGCAACCATGTGGTTTCATATGATACAAAGGGCGAAGCACGGGAAACCGTAAATGGCACATTTTCCGTTTAAACAATATTTCCAACATTCAACAACAATTTGTTTCAACAGTAGAGGTTTCCTATATATAATACACCAGTTTTGTTCATTTTCCGCATAGTTATGTATATTTCCCCATTTCTCTAGATTTAGCTGATTGTAATTTTGATAGAGATTATTGTAATTGGACAAACTCCTGGAGTAGCTCGCCATCCTTTAAGTGGTACCGCCACAGGGGTTCCACTCCCAGTAGAAACACGGGACCAGCGGCAGACCACGGCACAAGCAATGGTAAGTTTGAACCTGGGCATCCTGTGGTGCATTGCCTCGGTTGATTATTATGCAAGCTTCGTTTTGATTGGCTGTAATGAATACGCACGAGAGGCACTGGTAACAAAAACAAGTAAATCAGAAAACAATATATATGCTCACCAGCGTTCGTCGATTCTCCGGCTAGTACTCGTTAATGCTTGACGATGCTCGTGTATGTTCTCCAATGCTCGCCAATGGCGGTCGGTATTCGCCAGTACTCGTGAAATCTCGCCAGTGCTTGTTAATAAACGCTCGTTAATGCTTGCCAATGTTCGTCAGTGCTCGCCAATTCTCGTCGGTCAGTCGGCTCATCAATACTCACAAGTGCTCTTACCAATAAAAAAATTATTGACTGATTCCCCGCACCCAAACAACTGACAACCAAAATGCGGTGCGGGATAAGCAGACCCAAGTCTTAGCCCATTTATTGAAACAATTACATATATACTTTGAAAACACAACGACCGTATCAGGCCTAGAAAATAAACTATAAAACTGAAAAAATGACTCACAAGTGTATCGAAATCGCTAAATAAAATAAAACTGTCCGCTTGAAGTTATCCACAATGAATCTTGTTTACTGTCCAACGTATTTATACTTGCTATCTTGCATACCACACTTTTTCACACAATCACTTACCACACACTCACACGACTAATTCACGTGTGCTTGGGAATTCAAGAAACCATTTATCTTTTGTTTCATTACGCTTTGCTTCATTCAGACAAAGATAAATGAACAAATGTCAGAATGGCACGTATTTTGTTTGGCTTGAAAACTCTAAAAGAACATGATGTAAATGTATAAGGAATTATTCCACCTAGCGAAACCGTTACGTCATTATCTTATTTTCTCTCCAGGATATTACCTTTACTTAGAATCCTCATATCCCGCGAGGTATGGGTACAAGTCACAGTTGATGAGCCACTCGTTTGAACCAACGGAGGAGCGGTGCCTAAGCTGGTGGTACAGTATGAATGGCAGGACCGTGGGCTCACTTAATATCTACTTGATAAACAGCCGCTCGGGGACTAAGACGAGTCTGTGGTCAAAATCTGGCGAACAAGGAAAGGACTGGAAACAAGGCTTCAGTTCATTCCAATCTGATTCGCAATATAGGGTAAGAAAATGATGGAACATCATTTTTCTCGTTTCTTACATATATCCACAGTGAAGTCGTAGTTGCCTTTGTAAGTTTGCACGCATTCGTGAGACAATTCGATCTATCGCCCCCTTACAACAAAGTTTAGTCATTGTGAGTGGATAATATAACGAAAAGCGACCCTTTGTCCCTGACCAATGAAATACAGATATACGGACAGTCATGATTTGGTTTGGCGAGTTCACGTTATCGTCCGATTGAAAATCAATCGAATAGCAGTTTCTATTTGTTTCATAAAAGGGAACTTTATTTCAAGGTCGGCAGTGAAAGCATAGTTAATTTACTGATCGGTAAATCTTTGTTTCAGATCGTGTTTGAAGGTACACGGGGTCGAGGCTACACAGGAGACATAGCTTTGGATGATGTGCAGTTCAGGAAAGGTTCCTGTCAACGCAATGGCTTTGTAACGTTCTAGACGTACAGTGGCTCATTAGAATATTAATATCTCTGTTATTCCTTAAAAGGAGTAGGTCCCACTATTTGCCATTTTACTGTCACATACAAAATGGCCTTAAAACGACATGAAAACTAAACAATGATTGGAAAACATTAAGAAAATCAGCGAGCCGCAGATGAATTTGGATAGTCAAAACCAGGGGGGGCAGGCAGCGCCCTTTGATCTTGCCGCTTTTCCGCAATACATGATCGCACAAGTAAAGAAATCTGTCAATCATTCGAGAAACGTACCTCTACGGGAGTTTGCTGTGGAATTTTCATCCATGGTGTCCCACAATGACCAAAGTTCAGTTAAACAGCGACCGAATCGTTCCCATAGATGTTTGGACGTGGAATCGCCAAAATATTTCTGAACGAACACAAACGCACGTCATGTCACCCATCGTCCGCCATGTTTATTTTAAACAAACCAGTACTTAGTCTCGCTCGGCCAAATTTCTAAAATGTGCAATCATATATACTAGGTCCCAGGCCTCGCTGCTAGCCCCCCCTGGTCAAAACTAAACAAAATTGAAACTGAATGTGAAAAGCTGACCGACTATGCTGAGTATGTCGTGCCTTCCACGACTTTGAAAGAGGAAGAAAACAGACCAGCATGCAACCTCGTTCCCAGGGCTTTTCCCTTCTAAATTTTAGGTTGACCAGCATGCCGATAGGCTGGACTGTTGATCGCGTATTTTTCTCTACATTTTTAATTGACCGAAATTTAGAAATATATATATATTTTTCAAGTTGGTTCAATGTGAGCCTCAGCTGTAAATATTTGTGAAATGACATTTTCACTCGCAAGGTTTCGATGAGAAAGCAATGTAGAAAATGTTATCCCATAACTGCAATTGTTATTTCATTGACCAAAACATGGCCTAAGAAAAAGGATTCTTTACTATTACGCATATGGGTTTCCACATTTTATATCTTCTTACTGTATATTATGGTTTGTACATTGTACGTAAGTATTTCAACCTTAAAGACGATGCAGCCATTTGGTGGGTAAAATTCCTAGCGAAACATATATTTTTTTGTAAAAATAGTAATTTTCAAGCGTTGGGATGTATTAATTAATATATTTCTATAAATTTGGAGAAACTTTCTACTTTTATAAGGTAAATTTTGTTAATTAAGCTTGAAGATATTTTTGTAAGCTGGCGTGAGAGGTCCGTTATATACATTTAAAAAATATATATTCGTTAGTTAGTCCCTTACAATGGTAAAATCCCAAAACTTATTGCATTACGACAACTAAAGGCCCGGATACACGGTGCAATATTGCACGCAATGGCTAAATTGCATCGTGTGTCCACCCCTGAAATTGTTGCGCGCAATACTTCAGAAGTAGAATCTTGTTCTGCTTTTGCAACATTTCATCGTGTCTAAAACTAAAAACTAAAAGCCCTAGCTCTTCTTCAACATATTTACCAATTTTAGGCTTAGCTACTTTTGCAATATCTTGTTAAATATGGAAAAGCCAGCAAATGTTGCCCGCGAAATGTTGCAGCGTGTAGCCACCCGGAGTGACAAATGTTGCACGCAATGTTACACCGTGTGTCCGGGTCTTAAGTATCTTGCCAGTTTGCAGCATATTAAACTCTCTCTCCTCTCTTTTTTACATGAAAAGAAAATATTCGGCTTCGCTGAAAAATCTCTTTGAGAAAAATACTTTTGAATCAATTTTACAACATACAAACGTAATTATAGTTTAAAAACACAATCACGTGAGGTTGTTTCAACAATGTTAACTGACTCAACCATATAAAATCATTTTGTGAAATGATCAGGATTATCTGTTATAGATTGCCTTTTCTACTACTAAACCAATTTTTATTTTTAAATGGAAGATTTTTACTTGTAATTCTAATGAATATTTATAAACGTTATTTATCGCAGAATTTATGTAAACAATTATTTATGTGCTTTATTAAACGCTGTTTGTAAAGAAAACTGTTGACTGTGAGCATATTTAGAATGGGTCAGCGGTGTATGCACTTGCTTGTTAACTACGTCGTGTTACTTTGGGTTGAAACGAAAAGGCACAAATGTATTTCTACCCCAACCCCCTCCCATCACCCATCTCCGTGACAACTGTTGTTTCAAAAGCCACCTATTACGTTGCGTTAGTTTATCTGTATTGAATTTGTGACTGAATAGAGTCACGGAAGTTACTTTTTTTTCTGAAACTTAAACTTCTTGACGTTATCCCCTTTCTTGTTACAAATCAGTGAATCATTGCTCCTTAGGAAAGAATGACCGAGACATAAACTTGGGCCAGGCAATAAGAACAACTTATTTGTTCAACTTGTCGCCCAACATTGTTGCGTTGCAAGTTGAAAATCGTTGTTTTGCGTATTATCACCCATGTTTCAAGTTGCGCGAATTAGACACGAGTTCAACTCTGTGCAATATGCATGTTGTCGCAACTTGCAACACTGGTGGTAATACGAGCAAAATACATTTCAACTTGCAATGCAACATCGTTGTGCGACAAATTGCATGGAAATGTTTCTCTTATTACTTGGCCTTAACCTACTGAATAGACCATTTTACAGTTGTGTGAAATGTAACCAGGCCTCTGTATGAAAGCGAGGTTTGGGTTGACCATGAAATGATAGAGACCAGAAACTAGTTAACATAAGAACATAAGAACATAAGGATGTTTTATTTACATAAGAAAGCAAGGAGGTTTGTATCAAAGCAAAGTCAAGTCAAGCCTTGTGACACAACTGTAAAATGGCCTATTTGCTAGACCTCATAGATGCGCGTTGTAAATGGCGTAATCCAAGTATATGAAGCGAATAACTTGATTAATTGGAGGCTCGAATTCTAATTATTTATTCCGTTCAAACAGTTATACATCATGACCAGCGCTTACATTGCTTTCTATAGCTGAATAGCTAGCAAATAAATATTTCGAATCTCATTTGTTATTACAACTCTTTGAAGAGATATTCCCAAACCTGCAGATCAGAGCCATTCATGCCTAACTACAGTTTAGGTATATATACTATTGTTAATAAAGCTTCCTAACGCTTGACGCAGCTGTATGACCATAACCACGCACGCGCATATACAAAGGAATTTGTCCAATATTCTATGTCAGCAATTACCTTCAGTTCTGTGCTCCAATGACAAACGGGGCTTATGGCCCCTGTTTATCACACAAACAGTTTTCGTTCAAGAATATACGATGCTTATCTTAAATATTGAATTAATAGCAGTGGTTTACGCTAGATAGGGTCAAACTAACAGGCAAAATAGCCACAGTCCGCTGATGTGATTAAAATAGAACGCATTGACTGTTCTGATCTTCAGTAGAGGAGTTGCTTCTGTTTAAGTCAGGTGGCTTTGTAAATTGCATCCTCTGTCTAGGCGCTTTCACTATAGGTCCTAATACCAAAGGGGAAAATGAAGAGAAGACTGGATTTATTATCTGGGATGTTATGTTCTAAAGTAACGTTTGATCATACATGAAGATAACTCCTGTACATTATTGACGCAGATGTGAACTTACTGGTTTATATTCTAGATGTGTTACTAATCTGTTTATGTAAGTTGAGTAATATATCAAATACGAGAGACAGCGTTTCATCACATTTCCAAACACTGAGAAGAGAGTTGAATATACGACGCTTAGCGTAGTATTTTCTTTTTACGAAATTCGAGGTGTTTGGAAATGTGATGAAACACTGTCTCGAGTGTTTGATATATCTTCTCAATCGAAACTAAAACTAAGAAGTCGGGGGAATAAAATCGTAAAACATCCATCCTAATATGATTAGGATCAGATATCCAAACCACCGTCATGGTTATGATTTCCTTTGAGTTTATCTTGGTGAATTATTTAAATGAGTTTGAGAACTTCTTTTCAAACATGATTTTGAAACTAAACTCCTTCTCCGTCTCCCCTAAGAGGTACGGTTATAAAACGGTCCGCAGCTGTAGGATTGTGTAGTCTGTGTATGCTCAAGTATTATTTTGTACGCTTCAAATCGTTGGTCAACTGATTAGAAGAATTTGGGATGCATGCAGTTTTATGTCAGACTGATTATACTTTTTTTTTAAACTGATTCGATTTCTCCGACGTTTCCGTCTCAGGACTTTAAATTGAAAAGATACAGTAATTCGGCATCAGATTTTTAATAAGCCTCCCTCTCTGGTTGAGAGTGACCCTTTAATGTTTAGCTGTGCTTGAGAAACAAAATCAATTCAAAAGCACTAAGTTGCGTTTTATTTGTAAAATGGTGATACATAACTCGTTACGTTTTAAGTTTCAGTTGGTAGTTTAATAGCATTTGGGTTTTTCTAAGAAAATTATTTGGAATTTGACTGATAAGCCAAGGCCTGCAATTAAATAAGTTCCTCGGGGTCTTAAAAGAGCTTTACGGTATTTGAATACATAAATTGAATATTTCGTGACAAGGTGTCATATTCAGTTCGGTCTGGAAGCTGCACAGTAATGTTCAGTTGTATTAATTACTCTCTTCTGGAAGCCACTCGTAAATTTTGAACTCATATAACTGCTCTCTCTCACTCTTCAAATCACCAAAGGGAAAAAAAGCATGCTGATAATGCATGCTGATACTGATTAAATGAGTATATATAGCCCTAAATATCGCCTGTAGGAAGCTTAATTTGAAGGCCTTAGTGACCTGTGACAACACATATGTACAATGTACAGTGGATGGTAAACCCGTGAATTAAACAAGGAATTTCTGATAATTTTGTGCGTGAAGATTAGTCATAAAGCAGAATTAAGCTAATTTAAGACGTCAGTGTATAGAACAGATTATTACTAAGCCTTACCTTCTCTCCCGATCCCATCTAATTTGTCAGTGTCCTCTGAATTAGCTTTATGTTTACTTTCCTCTTGATGTTCCATTACTTCATTTGGGAAGAATTGTCTGAGGCTGTTTATTTCAAACGCTCTTGATACAATCGCCGCACAGTTTTCTCACCACTTAGCCAATTCGTTGCAGTGCTGAATATAACATCAATGCAAGCAAAGCTAGCGCTTTCTCGGAAAAATTATTCTCTACAATAGGCCCAGTGATTGGTCGAGTGCACGAAAACAGGAAGTACATTAGTAACATGAATAATCACGAGTCACATTGATCACGAGTATTCTGTTTAACTCAGCGGGTCAACATAACAAAGTGACATAACGTTTCCGGTAAAGTTTCTTAACCATCAGCCATGTCTTGTCTCGTGTTCAGATATAACCTGCATGATAACATGAATTTTAATAGCAGTGCATGGAAATGCTCTATTCGTCACCTTCTCTCTTTCTGAAGTTCATGTTCTAGCCAGAGAGTGTACGACCTAATATAATTAACTCAGTTGAAGAAATCAATTGCAAACGAAACAAAAAAAAAAACAAAAAAAACAAAAAAAAATTGCAAACGAAACGAGGAGGGAAACGAGAACGAAAATTAATAGCTAGAACCCAGACACGATAAAAATGGAACATACTTACATTTCTTCTCGAGTCAGCGAAGTATTTTCATACTTGCTTCTGACCCTGTAAAAGAGTCTGGACATTGCATCCTATCTCAATACACTTGCATTTGTACTGTAAACCGGAGGTTGTTAACAAGAGGGAAAGGAAGAGATTGCGATTATTTCAGCTTTTTGTTGCAAAAGCATTGTTTCCTCCAGCGTATGGTTCTGTAGAAAGTTTAGAGGATTGAAGTGAAGGCTCCTTTTTGGAAACCTCTTGTCTTCTGGTGTCGATTTGAATTACCTGCATGTCGAATATTATTTTTAGATTTGCGATCAACGACTAAAAATAAAATTGGACAACTTTAAGCGACTCATGTAGAGTGCATGTATTGCATATTTGAAGAAACTCAGGATTAACTATATTGCCGATGTCATAATACATCAACAGTCGATGCCCAGTTTAAGCCGCAAGATACAAACTTTCCTTTTACTCTACGTAATGTTCCATATCCTGTCTGTGCATCACAAAACAGTTTCGTGAGGAATATACTCTACTTAGCTTTAATTTGTCAGTTTTATTGTCACCCAGGATTGATTATCTAAGAGAAAGTAATAATTATATTCTTCTGGTACACATGAACTGCGATGATAGTTTCTGCGGGTAAACTAATAACTAAAGTTCATTTGCAATGAAATGCAATGACTGAATGCAATGCATGCATACTGTCAGTTTAAGAAAACAAACGAAAATAGCCGTGGCATCCATGATTAAAGTATAATACAGTTACTCTTATTCTCTTGAGTATTTTCGCCGCTGTTTTTGTTGTCTCTATCAGATGGCTCTGGGGCTGGAAATGACATCCTATCTCGAGCAGCCAATATTCGACCTCTTGGTAATTCTATCATGGTAATTCGCTCTCGGAGAGCGGGAAAAAAGATACGTCACAAATAAAACGAGTGGAAAACTACGAACTGAGTGAGTATAAGCACATGGTTAAAGTACTGCACTACATTTTCGACTACAATTCTTCGCTTCGATTCAAACGAAGGATTTTGTTCTAAAGCAGAATTAAGCTGTGCGAATCAGTTTAAGGAACATATCATTTCTATACCAAGCCTTACTTGGATGTACTGTCCTGTTCTCATCTAATTTGTCAGTGTCTTTTGAATTAGCTTTTCTCTCTTCTTTATGTTCCATAATTCTTTTGGGAAGCAAAGCTGTTTATTTCAAAAGCTCTTGATACAATCGCCGCACAATTTTCTCACCACGGAGTCAATTCGTTGCAGTGCTGTATATACATGTAAAATGTTAAAGGACTGAAATTATTACATTTTGGTTATATAAGTTGTACTGCGTTTTTGGTTGAAAATATGATAATATCTGAATGTTGATTCAAGTTGATTGTTCGACTGTACAATTGAATAACAAAGTGTGATGTTAGTGCTTCCCTGGAAATTTGTAATAGTTATATTGCGAGTATGCGTGACATGGTTTTTCAGTACACGAATAAGTAAATTCATTTCTGGTTCACTTTTATTCTGTAAAACCTTATCGGAACTTAGAAAGTACTAAAGTACAAATTACCTTGTTTGTTTGATCTGTCGGGACTAATTAAACAGATACCATACTTAATTTAATTACGCCCCTGTACAATTGTGTACATTGAATATACAATTATTGACTCTGTTCTCTAAAGAGTTGTGTACACTTCTGTACACCCTTTTCTATTCATGCATTGTTGTAAGTACGTAGTGAAATTGTATCTGGCCTAGAAACTTGGTCGTAACTCGTAAACAAGTTTCGTCCAAGAGGTGGAGTTTTGTTAGCGTCCGTAGCTACGATTTGTTGGACCAACTGTTTGTTTAATACTTGGTTGTTATGTAGTAGCGATCTGGTCAATCGTAGATATCTTTACTATTCCTTGATTTGAAGTTGTTATCAATTTGTAAAAACGATCATTGTAAAGTTAGCTTGGTACTCGACTGTTTATTTTGACGGGAAACTTTGGACTTCATATGGAAATTCTGGAAAACATTACTTTTTGCAAACTGCGCAATGCCTTCGTCATTGCTTGTTAAAGTCTTTGTGCGCAAGCGCACATATAATTATTTTGCCGTTGATTGGCATTCCTGCCTTATTAATTATGTATTTTGTGACGTAATTAACCTTCACTATAAAAGAGCGAGTACCAAGCTCAACTGCAGAGTTTTGAGTTGTACCGAGTAAGGTCAACTTTTGTATCCCGCCTTGGTTGTAATTAATAAATCAAGAGAACAGAGATCCGCTTCCAAGTTGATTTAGTCAGGAGCTAGTCCCCATCAAGACGACAAAAAGACTAAGTTAACAAAAATCAGTGCAAGGAAAGCTACAGTTTCTCAGAAGAAAAGGAAGTTCTCTAGGCACAGTGATAAGTCGTCCGTGCACGAAAACAGGAAGTAGATAATTATTAACTTAATCACGAGTCACAAGGTATTCTGTTAAATTCGGGAAGACACAATAACTTATGGGAACAACATACTATGGTATTTGAAGGTTTTTAGTCTCTTTTCTCTTGGCAATGAAGTATATCTGCATGACGTATGTAGTAGCTTATAGTGACACGAGTCACAGCGATCACAAGTCCTGACAGGAAGTCACAAGAAAGGAAACATAACAAAGTGAATTTGTTTTTCCGAGTAGCTTGTGTCACTCACAGAATAATATCTTTCTCAAAGTGATATAACGTTTCCAAAGTTCCTCAGAAATATCAGTCATGTCTTTTCTCGTGTTATATAACCTGATATAGCATTGATTTAACAGTGGAAATCCTCCAATTCTTCTCTCTTACTGAAGTTCGTGATCAAGGTGTAAGACCTGAATTTAACTCAATTGAAGAAATCAAGCGAAGCGAGGAGGGAAACGAGAACGAAAATTAATAGCTACAACTAAGCCACGATAAAAATGAAACATACTCACATTTCTTCTCTTGAGTCAGCGAAATATTTTCATACTTGCTTCTGACCCTGTAAAAGAGCTCTGGGCATTGCATCCTTCATCTCAATACACTTGCTTTACATGTAAACCGGAGGTTGTTAGCAAAAGGGAAAAGATTAGATTGAGATTATTTAATTTCAGCTTTTTGTTGCAAAATAATTGTTCAGTGCTTCCATGGTTGGGTTCTGTAGAAAGTTTAGAGAATTGAAGTGAAGGCTCGTTTTTGCTAAACCTCTGGTCTTCTGGTGTTGATTTCAATCTAAGATATCCACTGAAACTAAATCGCAAATTGCAACTGAATATATATATATTTTTAGATTTACGATCAACGACTGAAAGTAAAATGCGATAACTTTAAGCGAGAGTGCATGCATTGCATATATGAAGAAACTCAGGATTAAGTATATTGCTGATATGACATAGAACACCGACAGTTCATGCCCAGTTAGAAACTTTCCTTTTACTTTTAGTAATGTTGATAGGGAGTCCATATACGAGCCTCTGAGGGATCGGCTCAACAGCGTTTATTTATCAGCTATTACAGTCAAGACTCTCTTTTAAAGTGCTACTACGATCAAAAATACACTTCTCCTGTTCTCTTCGGATTTCGAAACTTTAACCACCAAATAGTAAATGTGCCAAATATGAAGTAAAAATTCTCACGGGAAGTCCGATTATTTTAACTCTACTTTCCAACTTCGACTTGCTGGATTCAAAAATGTCCGAGCGCGTAAATAAGGATTGGGACGAGAGGACAATGACGTCATCCAATCAACCAATTCGAAACAAATATGGCTTCTTCTGTGTGCGCGAAGGCTGATTTCATGTTGTATTGTATATCGACGAGGTTCTAGAGCTTTCTATAAACGTAGAACGCTTTTTCTTCACACAAGAAGATACATCCAACGTATTGTGTCCACTATGCTAGCAGCAGGAGTCTCAAAAGCCAGAATTTCTTCGCACAACTCTCCTACTCAGTGCTGGTTTAAAGAGCCTCATCACGCTGCTCAAATCGAAGACGAAGATAAGCTTATTACGGATGATATCGTCTGATGACTTATTGATCAGCAGTTTAACTACGGGCCGGGCTGTTGGGTATGTGCTTACGGGACTACGGGAGGTTGTTTTTGTCAGCTGAATGAAACTCCTCAGAATGGACTAAATATTTCAAAGCTTCGCTTGTTTACTTTGTCTGAACTGTAATTATACACATGGTATAAAGTGTTGTCATGTGCTGCTTGTTTGGATACTTGGATTTTAATAGTTACTTCCAACGAACTAGTGCAAGGTAATACTGGGAGATCAAACAAAATTTATAACAATTTGTTTCCTATATTTAACTTAAATAAAATAAAAGCCTAAAGCTAGTTGTGTCTTCAGTGTCAATTAGCTCAAGGTGCATATTTCCTTGGTTTTGATATCATCCATTTTTGAATTGAATTTGTATCTTTGATGCTATGTTATTGTAAACTTTATTGTACTGTAAATTAACAGGGTTCATACAGTCTAGAAATGTAGAAAAGTATGGATTTCCTGACTAGCTTTAGACCTGGAAAAAGTTTGGAAAATGAAGTTTATGTCTGGAAATTTGTCGAAGCTACATTATGTACAACAAGTTCTGTTATTCAATGAAATCTTTGTCAGGTAGCTGGAATTCCTGTTCTCGGCGTTTGATTGCGTGTGTTAGGCCCAGTTCAGACGCCGTACTTCACATGAGCCGAATCAAATTCGATGAATTAAGTTCATGTGAAGTACGGTGTCTGTATCAATTCGGAACGGCTGATTGAATTCGGATCGGCTCAGCCATTCTTCCCGCCTGGCTCAGCCGGGAATTACGGCTGTGGACTGACTTTGATTCAGACGCCAAACTTCACATGAGCCGAAACAAATGCATGAATTATTATAATGTATTTTCAATATAACAGCAATTTCCCCCTACAAATTAAGTTTGGCTGAATTAAGCTCGGCGTCTGAATCAATTCAATCGGTCTAAATTAATTTGGGTCGGCCTAAATTCAAATTCGATATGGCTCATGTGAAGAACGGCATCTGAACTGGACCTCAATCTGCCGAGTCTGTAAAATGAAAACATGGTTTGGAAAAAAGTATGGAAAATATCTCAAATTTTGTTTACAAAAATATGCAGAAACCCTGTAAATACAAAATTGCCCTTGATTAAAACAAGGCTTATATACAGGTAGTTGCCCCCCCCCCCCCCCCCCCTCCCCCCCCAATTATAGTCATTCTAATTTACTCAGCATCATTAGGACACAGGCTCAATTTGCTCCCTTCTCTCAATTCCTGTCTTCAAGAGCATGCATTTGGTGGGGGTAGGGGGAAGGGGATTCATTTTCCCAGGTAGTGGAGCCTAAAAACATGGAAACCAATGCTTAATCAGCAGCAAGAGCTATCGAGAAGTCTGAAATTAGGTTCTTGTACATTTGATATGGAGAAAAACTGGTATATATTCTAGGGTACCATTAGGGCCCAAGCACTTCGGTTAGCAAATAACTGATTGAGCCTTAAGGGTTTCTGAGGGGTCACTTAACAAGAACATTTGGATATCACAAAAACAGTGTTAACCTGATAATAACTATCAGGTATTTTAGTTGCTAAAAATTGTTTTATGACACATTGTTATGAAAGTAGTGATGACTAACACTCAATTTTCAAGTAAAACAATATTTATTTTCACTTTTGTAAGATTCAGGTTGGAATATGCACAATATGTGAATTTGGGCATGGATATCTTTTGGAGAAAAAACAATAATAATCACCCCTGGCTATTATTCGAGGAAATATATTTTTATCAGGTTGCCCCAACAATTCACCTACTCCTGGAGCAGCTAGAGGGAGCAAGGGTGCTGCAAGTCCAACACAAAAGTCATAAAAAAATCATTGGGCAAGAATGATTTTACATGAAATTATGTCAACATTTAAAAACTGCATGCAAATAATTTCTACAGTTTTCCAGTGCTCATTACAAGTTACTGCACAGTCATAAGTTACTTGGTTGCATATATTATTTTATTTCCCTTATGAGCTGAAAAATATTGTGCTTTGAAACACAATATTGTTGTTTATGTCTGAATTTCTAATGTACTGGTCAAAGGCATATGATTTGGCTGATCAGTATAATGTATTTTCTTGCGAACTGTACACACAAGGGACAAGTAAGGGGAGGGTTAGAAGGTACATGACATTCAGCTGTTGACACGACAGCCATATGCATGCACTGACTGGTTGATTTGATCGATCACGTAATGAAAAGTGCTCCGAGCCAAAAAACCAACAGTCAACTAATTTAGCGAGGAATTTAGCAAAACCTACATTACACGTACTTCTACCATACCCCTGGACATGCCTGGAGTTCCCAAGTGTTCTAAAAATTTCTGTTTTCCGTCATCTTCATCTGAAATTAATAGAGCGAAGATTCGTATCTTTGATCTTTGCCTTTGGTCGCTTCTCGTGGTTCCACTAGCGCGCTGCTCTTTTCTTTTTTTAGTGCATAGTAAAGCTCAGAAAAAGGGTCGACATACTTCTTATTTTAATTAAATTCTGGGTCATTTACGGCGAAAGACAACGAGAATACGTTCACCAACATCGGCGCTGTTGTGTTTCTTCCATACGACTGCAACACTTCGCTCGAAGGCAACTTGATTGGATGACGTCACGAACAGACCGCTAATGGCAAAAATCGCGGGCCGCGGCGTTTGCGAACTGATCAATGGCGGATGGATTTTACGCGATTTTACGAGATTTTCGCGGGCTGGTTCTCTGCCGTGTTTGTACTTTCTGGTCAGATTTCTAGCGTGTTGTATTTATCATTACCCAAATAATGAAATTGTCTAAAAAAAAACGAGAAAGAAAATGCTTAATTTTGATCGTAGTAGCACTTTAAGCGGTGCATGGATAGCTGGTGCTGGTTACATCATTAGGAAATACATTGATGATCCTCAGACTATGATTAGTATCTTCGAAAAGGCTGTTCTGCCATCCGGTACTATTTTGCTGACAATGAGCGAAGGCTGTGTGAAACTTTCGTTGCAAGCGGATTCGCTTTCGAGCTTTTGACTATCTCATGACTGATCTGAGTTACGACTCTCTTCGAATAGGATCAGCTCAATCAGCGTGTTTATTAGTTCCTGGTTACAAAATGACTGCCTTCTTTACTATTCGGCGTTCTAGATGTTCTCTGCCTTATTGTGCGTTGTTCTACCGTTATATTTATCGTATTTCCTAAGTATTTGTCCCCATAAGCGGACAAAGCCCTTTCACTACAAATACATGCCGTGCTCGTTGCTGACTGGATAAAGTTACTGTTGACTTATGCGAATTATTTTGTCGAACCTGCCATGTATCAGAACTACAGTTGTCTTTTGTTCTTTGTTACACTTTGCTGAACTGGATTTTATTTTTATCATGAATTCTACTTTTAATCTTGATATCCTTCGTAAGAATGTTCTATGATCCTAGCTGTGCATCACAAAACAGTTTCGTGAGGAACTGATACTCTACTTAGCTTTGTCAGTTTTATTGTCACCTAGGATTGATTATCTAAGAGAAAGTAATTATATTCTTCTACACATTAACTGCGATGATAGTTTCTGGTAAACTTATAACTGAAGCTCATTTGCAATGAAATGCAATGCATGCATAGTCAGTTTACGAAAACAAACGAAAATAGCCGTGACATCCATGATTACTGTATAATACAGTTACTCTTATTCTCTTGAGTGTTTTCACCGCTGTTTGTTTTTTTGTCTTTAGATGGCTCTGGGGCTGGGGCTGGCTTAGATGGCTTTGGGGCTGGAAATGACATCCTCTCTCGAGTACCTCTTGATGGTTCTATATGAGAGCGGACAAAGACACGACACAAATAAAACGAGTGGAAAACTACGAACTGAGTGAATATAAGCACATGGTTAAAGTACGCACTACATTTTCGACTACAATTCTTCGCTTCGATTCAAACGAAGGATTTGTTCTAAAGCAGAATTAAGCTGTGCGAATCAGTTTAAGGAACATATCATTATATTGATACCGCCAAGCCTTACTTGTATGTACTGTCCTGTTCACATCTAATTTGTCAGTGTCTTCTGAATTAGCTTTTCTCTCTTCTTTATGTTCCATAATTCTTTTGGGAAGCAATGTCTGATGCTGTTTATTTCAATAGCTCTTGATACAGTCGCCGCACAGTTTTCTCACCACTGAGTCAATTCGTTGCAGTGCTGAATAACACAAAATTATTCAGAATAATTCAGGCTAAGTGAATGGTCGAGTGCACGAAAACAGGAAGTATATCATATATTAACATAATCTCGTACGAGTCACAAATAATTCGGCAAGACACAATAACTTATGGGACGTTTTCTAGTCTCTTAAATGTCTTTGTGGTAATTCCCATCGCCTCCATCGCTCGACCCATCGCTCGTCTTTTCTCTTGTGAGCTTCCGCGGAGGAGAGTTGACTGGACGCAATGACGCAGGCAATGACGTATATAATCTGCATGACGTATATAGTGGTGACATTAGTCACATCGATCACAATTCACAGGAAGTCAAAAGAAAGGAAACAAAACAAAGGGATATAACGTTTCCAAAGTTTCTCAGAAATATCAGTCATGTCTTTTCTCGTGTCATATAACCTGATAGCATTGATTTAGCAGTGGAAATCCTCCATTCCTTCTCTCTTACTGAAGTTCATGATTAAGGTGTAAGACCTGAATTTACCCCGCACATTTTTCTCACCACTGAGTCAATTCGTTGCAGTGCTGAATATACATGTGTATCAGTGCAAGGAAAGCTGCAGTTTCTCAGAAGAAAAGGAAGTTATCTAGGCTCAGTGATAGGTCAAGTGCACGAAAACAGGAAGTATAAACTAATAATAGCAAGATGTCTAAACACGAGTCACAAGTATTCTCGAGTATTCTGTTAAACACTATGGGAACAACACACAATGGTATAACTTTCCTAGATTCGTGTTTGAAATTTCTCGCCATTTCTTTCTGCACGTAGCCATTAATTATATTTTGAGGCAGAAATGTCACCTCTCTCGACACGACAACTCTAAGAATATATAGATCGAATTTAAGTCAGCCCAGTGAAAACAAGAAACGAAACTAGATTGAAAATAAGAACTGAGATATTAAAATCACAGGCATGGTTAAAATGGAACGCGGTCATCCATAGTTTTCGTCTGCGCCAGCTCTGGGAATGGCTGGTTTTCTCTATGCACATTAAAATCAGGGGTCCTTAACAAAAGGTAAAATAAGGGACTTATTAACTAGGAGGTTGTAAAGTAGACTTTTATTCAAGATCGCTATCAACAGTCCCAAACGAAAGCAGTAGCGACCCCTCCCCGGAACAAAGTTATCGGTTTCTAAAGAAACTGTAGTCGATTTAAGATAGAATGCAATCACTCTTCTGCTCTTCAGCCGTAGGTAAAGCATTTCCATAGTTGCTCTGTTTGTTCCTGTTGAGGTCAGGTGGCTTTGAGTCTGGAAAAGGCATTCTCCCACGAGCTACTTTGATGGATGGTTTAAAGTGGACGACTCCTTGGCGAAAGGAATTAAAAGAAATGATTTATTACCAGTGAAGAAAAGTGTGAACTTGATTACTGAATTAATTGTCACGCACAATCACTGACTTTCCCTGTCCGAGTCGAGTCTGAGGAAAGTTGGTATTAACTGCATGCAAGCCGTGAAAGCGAATTTATTTTCGTGTTAGTACTCGCTTCACGGTTGCTATATAAAGACAGCAAGAAAGGAATATATAATTACAGCTAAGATTAAAATAAACTGCAGTAACCCTTGCCAGGAATATCTGGTGGAAATTTCAGTTTTCTAACAAAGTATTCCCGAATCAGCCTCCGCGGATGTGAAAACGATTGCACAGAGAACAAAATAACTCCGGTAGTTTATTTTGTGCACGATCTCCTGTGTGAGACGCTTCGACTAAGTTAAAACAGTGAGACTCCGTCAGCGAAAATACTTCATGTCGTTTCGCCTTCGTTAGCTGTCTGTTCAGTTCGATCGGCTGGACTGTTCGCGGGAAACCGACCGTCCACGCTTTTTTTAATCGCCATACGATCGACCACTTGTCAACAGGTAATACAGTCGAACCCCTATTAAGCGGCCATTTCCCCGAGGGTGTCCGCTTAATAGAGGTTCGACTTTTGCTAGTGAATTAGCTAATTAGAATTGAGTCTGCGAAGAAAAGAAGCTCTGGCTACTTTGTACACTCATGTAAATGATTGATCAGTCGACGCAGATGATCCGATAATTTATCGAAGCAAACGTTTAATTTTAACTATCTACTATACGACAGAAAAGTAAGGATTCAGTCCTACAACAGAATTAATCTGAGGCTTGTTTAAGGAACAGAGCATTTTATTAATACAATAAGTACTTACCTTCTTCTTTCCCATCTAATTTGTCAGTGTTCTCTGAATTAGCATTCTCTTTACTCTTTGCTGCATGTTCCATATTTGAAGAACAATTTCTGGTGGCCGTTTGTTACTCAACAGTCAGGTTTTGATACAATTACCGCACTGCTTTCTCGCCACTCGATGCTAATATTTAGGATCTGCCGCAAACAAAGTCCGGAGTATGTTTATGTAACATGATGATCACGAGTATTCTATTTAACACAGGAAGTCTGCACAAATGAAAAAAAAAATGACAATGGCTTTCCGACCTTTCTTAGAAACCTCAATGTCAAGTCTTGTTTCTCTCGTTATATAACACTGAATTAAAATAGGAAATACTCTATTTATTCCCCTTCTATGTCACCGGCATCGAACTAGCGCTTAAATAAGACCGTAAATTAATTCATGAGAAACAATTGTAATACTTCGCATTTCTGTTTGCAAACCAGGTAAATAATGTACCGTGCATCGGGGACGATTTCGTGCGAGTAAACTGAAGGAAGGCTCCTTTTTGGAAACCTCTGGTCTTCTGGTGTTCATTTCAATCTAAGATATCCACTGAAACATTTTTCAATTGCAACTGAATATTTTTTTTGAGATTCACGATCAACGACTGACAGTAAAATGCGATAATTTGAAGAAACACAGGATTAACTATATTGCCGATGTCATAATATAATACAGTGTACATCAACAGTTAAGCCGCAAGATTTGGCCAGTTCCAGTATTGTCACCCAAGATTTTGGTTTAAGACATCAAACGAAAATAGCCATAGCATCCATGATTAAAGATGATATAATATTTAATTTCGTCTCGGTAAATATTCACAATATTCACTGAGCCTGAGGCGAATAATTGTTTTAGTATAATTTTCAGAGGTGAATATCAAGAACTACAAAATTACGAGCTAAAACATAAAAAAAAACACGCAAGTACTCGCCATATTACCGTAGTTACATCGTTTACACATCAAATTAAGCAGTAAAATACACAAAGAACACTATTTATCAGGTACCTTTGTTTGATCGTTGCTGATTTCATGAGCAGCTGTAGTTATCGTTCTGAAATAAGTATCTTAGGTCTGAAGAGAAGCAAATTTATGTCACTCCATCCGACACAAACACGGCCGCCTTGGTTGGCCACACAAAAACCTTGACAAGTTTACGAGTTTTAAATGCGTTAAAATCATTTCTTGAAAATATTTTCCGTCCAAACGTCTTGGTAGTCATTTACCTAGGTTACCAATGCTTTGAATATCCCGTTCTTGGAGTGATGTCTTTAGAATAAACGAAAATTTCATTCAAAAGCGAGTCGCCATCTTTACTTGCCGGTAGAAGAAATGTAGCTTAGCAGCCACGCCTAGGCTCGATTACCAGCCGCTGTTCGGGAAAATGAGCCCACGCTCATCCCCATATTCACAGCGCGGTGAATATGCTCATAATCACCTCTGAAAATTATACTAAAATATGATATGATATGATATGATATGATATGATATGATATGATATGATATGTTACCGTGCCCAAATTCGGAATTAGCCAATCAGAAGCTCTGTCTACTGACCTGATATCCTACGTTATAACCCATGAAATATTTTTTCTCGCGCGCGATTGGTCTAAACACGTCACGTATATGGTGAATATAAAACTCGCTTGCCTTCTATAAGGGAACGGGCGTGCTACAAAGTAATATAGACTTTCGTGTCTGTTGGGATTGTTGCTACCATTGATGTTCATAGCGCGATGGCTGACATTAAATATTCATTGTTCAGTTCTTTACATACACCTATTTCAATTAACGTTGTCGGATAAAAATCGGATAAAAGCGTAAAGCCTACAAGACAAGACCAAATGGTAGTCTGGGTATTCATTAGAATTTGCATATCGCTGGAAAAGAAATCTACACGTTTTTATTTCGTACGTGATGTATTTGGTCTGCCCCGAATTATATAATTTGTTTTTCCATGTTTTTTCGCTAGCTTATTTTGCTACAATTTAGTTTGGCTAACAGTAGCTTACTTATACAGGTTTAAAACAAAAGGAAACGTTATAAATAATGTTTTACATGTTACTTCTCATTAGTATTCGTTGCGTGCAGCAGTTTTCAACTTTTACGTACCCATGCTACCTTTCGGTCTTGTCTTGTGGGCTTTGCAGGCTTTTAAAAACATTTCTATCTGACAACGTTAATTGAAATAGGTTGTATACTGCCAGGTAAGATCAGCGACCTCAAATGTTCAAAACAAGCGCTCGGATTTCGTAATTGAATGCGCTGATAGCTTTGTCATATATTTTTCAAAAATACGGACTGTTTTGCAGCCTGCTCAGGGGTATGTACAGTATATTTATTTTGTCTAAAGCAAACAGGACACATTTTCCTCTTTTTTCCTCAATCCCCCTCCAGTCAATGTGAATCGTTTCGACCCTATTTCGCAGATTTCAGTATAAATAAAGTGTAACTTTTCAACAGCAGTAATTTTATTTCAACTCAGTAGTGTCACACCAGTTTAGCCAAAATTTTATTTCACTCGTGATTGTTAACGGCAACTCAAAAGCGGGAACAAAATTTCCGTTTACAGACTCTTTACATTTCTCCATTACATATTGGCATGCAAGCCAACCAGCTCATCAATTGACTCTCAAACTAAAGCTAACTTTTTTGTTTCACACTTGAGCCTTTTGAGAACCTAACCAACTAAAAGGGCAGCATTAGCTACCTATTAGGTATACTAGTATAATATAATAATTAAGGAGAAACAAATGTTGCACCAAGCCGGCCTGTGGATGGGAGTAAAAGCTTGATCTTTTGGGAAACCTGTGGCCGGCGTTATTTCATTTCGTTAACATGTCCAGGACATGCAATAAGACATTATTCAACGCATTCAAACCAACAAAGGAAACAAGGTAAAAAGAGAAGAAGAAAGTAACCATACAGCCATAATAAAAATATCTGAACAAAGTGATTTAGTTCAGTTCTAAAGCGGAAACTGTAGTCGATTTAACAAACACTCTTCTGCTTTTCAGTAGGTAAAGTATTTCCATAGTTGCTCGGTCTGTTCTTGTTGAGGTCAGGTGGCTTTGGATCTGGAAAAATCATTCTCCTACGAGCTACTTCGATGGGTGGTTTAAAGTGGACGACTCCTTAGCAAAAGGAATTAAAAGAAAGGATTTATTACCAGTGAAGAAAAGTGTGTACTTGATTACACAATTAATAGACCAATTTCGATATATTAATATTCTAACTTGGCTCCGAGGCTTAGGGGAATAAGACAAAAGAAATGATTTATTCATCCCTCAACCTCGATGTGATTTCTTGTCGATTTCTTTTGTCTTATTCCCCTAAGCCTCGGAGCCAAGTTAGAATATTAATATATCGAAATTGGTCTATTGTCACGCACAATCAACTTTCCCTGTCCGAGTCGAGTCTGAGGAAAGTTGGTATTTTAATACCAACTTTCCTCAGTTAAAACTGCATGCATGCCGTGAAAGCGAAATTATTTTCGTGTTAGTACTCGCTTCACGGTTGCTATATAAAGACAGCAAGAAAGGAATAGATAATCTGTATAATTACAGCTAAGATTAAAATAAACTGCAGTAACCCTTGCCAGGAATATCTGGTGGAAATTTCATCCATTTTCTAACCAAGTATTCCCAAATCAGCCTCCGCGGATGCGAAAACGATTGCACAGAGAACAAAATAACTCCGGTAGTTTATTTTGTGCACGATCTCCTGTCCCGGTGTAGTCAATCGATAAAAATCGGTACCGATTTATCAATCGATGAATCGATAAAAATCGGTAAATTTGATTTGATTGATATCGATTATATCGATCAATCGGTAGAAATCGATGACA
Organism: Desmophyllum pertusum; assembly: GCA_029204205.1. Classification (NCBI taxonomy): domain Eukaryota; kingdom Metazoa; phylum Cnidaria; class Anthozoa; order Scleractinia; family Caryophylliidae; genus Desmophyllum; species Desmophyllum pertusum. Next base: position 546,935 of record MU827314.1, read on the forward strand.
CACTCATTTGTTTTATCGATTATTCTTGATTTTTACCGATTTTTATCGATGTTTAATGTTGAAAAGATAAGATAGATAAGACAGGCCTGCACGACGGACTCCCCACGTGGTTTTGTGGTTGCGTCGCATTACAGCCTTCAGATTTTTGCTCTTACGGGCGTGTCTTTCAGGATGATATGATCGGAGGTTTTTTACAAATTGTTTTCAGCAAGGGCTGATTTTGTATTAAACTCCAATATTCCATCACTATTTTTGAAGAATGAATGTGTATATTGAAAGGTTTCGGACGGTTTGAAGTAAGTTTTGATATCCAGGAAGGATTCTTTTTTTAATCTTTCACCCTTAAACACAACTGTGTCAAGGAAATGAATTTCGTTCTCTGATATTTCGGCCGTGAATTTAATAGTAGGGTGGAATTTATTAGCTTGCTCAATAAAACAATCCACGTCTTTTCAATTGTTGTCCCAAAGGCTACCCTGGGTGCCAGAGGCTTTTCTTGCGCGACGGAGAAATAAACCTCTGGTACCCAGGGTACCCAAAGGCAGAAGACGTCATCAATGTAACGTTTCCATTCTCTTAATTGGCTTGGTATTCAGTTTGTTGAATTAATTTTGTTTCGATTCCGGCCATGAAAATATTGGCAAAGGATACTGCCCATTTCCGTTCCCATAGCGGTTCCATGTGTTTGGAGATAATCCTTCTTATTGAACTGGAATGAGTTCTCTCTTAGGATTAAACCAAGCATTACCCTTAGGAAGCGTGTTGGGATCGGGGGGTTATAATTGTGGAACGATTTGACACACCGATTTTCTTTTTATCGATTTCTACCGATTTACGTTACCAATAGATATAAAAATCACTTGATTTGTATCGATTTTTACCGGTACCGATTTTTATCGATTGACTACGCCGGGTCCTGTGTAGACGCTTGACGGCTACGATAAAACAGTGAGACTCCGTCAGCGAAATTACTCCGTTTCGCCTTCGTTAGCTGTCAGTTCAGTTCGATCGGCTGGACTGTTCGCGGTAAACCGACCGTCGACTCTTTTGTTAGTCTGAAGTGTCAGCCGTCTTCTCGCTCTAACCCCCCCCCCCCCCCCCGTGGGCAGGCGCCTGCCCACGGGGGGGGGGGGGGGGGGTTAGAGCGAGGAGACGGCTGACACTTCAGACTTCTCTTTTGTAATCGCCATACGATTGAACTCGAGACCACTTGTCAACAGGTAATACTGTAGCTTCAGTAGCTAATCAGAATTGAGTCTGCGAGGAAAAGAAGCCGTCTGGCTACTTTGTACATCCATGTCAATGATCGACGCAGATGATCGCGATAATTTATCGATGCCGACTACTTACTGACCTTACTGAACCACTACTTTAAAACATACGACAGAAAAGTATAAGGATTTGTGCTACGACAGAACTCTGAGCCGGACTAGTTTAAGGAATAGAACATTTTATGAATACTTACCCTTACCTTTTTCTTTTCCATCTAATTTGTCAGTGTTCTCTGAATTAGCTTTCCTTTTATTCTTTGCTGCATGTTCCATATTTGAAGAACAATTTCTGGTGGCCGTTTGTTTCACTCAACAGTCAGGTTTTGATACAATTACCGCACTGCTTTCTCGCCACTCGATGCTAATATTTAGGATCTGCCGCAAACAAAGCCCGGGGTATGTTTATGTAACATGATGATCACGAGTATATAAGCGAACCGCTCGCCATTCACATGATTTCCCTTACAACTATTCAATTACAGAAGAGGACGTTATTTGTCTGAGACACGGCTGGGTCTCAATTTCGTGACGTCATTAGGGCGCAGCGCTATTTAACACAGGAAGTCTGCACAAATGGCTTCCGACCTTTCTTAGAATCCTCAATGTCAAGTCTTGTTTCTCTCGTTATATAACACTGAATTAAAAGAGGAAATACTCTATTTATTCCCAGTTCTATGTCACCGGCATCGAGCTAACAAATTAATTCATGAGAAACAATTGTAATATACTTCGCATTTCTGTTTGCAAACCAGCTGGGCCCAGTTGTTCGAAAGCCGATTAACGCTAATCCAGGATTAAAAGTTAATCAAGTTTTTTTAAATTTCTCTTGTATAAAAGTGTTTTACTCTGCTAATGTTTAGTAAAGTTTGAGATAAGTCAAAATCAAAACAGAAAGGCAAAAAATATAAACAGAAAACCTCACTGAAAAGTTACAAAACTGAAATCAAAATTCGCGCTAATCCTGGATTAAAAAACCGGCCCAGGGTAAATAATGCACCGTGCATCGGGGACGATTTCGTGCGAGTAAACTGAAGGAAGGCTCCTTTTTGGAAACCTCTGGTCCTCTGGTGTTCATTTCAATCTAAGATATCCACTGAAACATTTTTAAATTGCAACTGAATATATTTTTTTTCAGATTCACGATCAACGACTGACAGTAAAATGCGATAGCTTTAAACGAGAGTGCATGTATTGCATATTTGAAGAAACACAGGATTAACTATATTGCCGATGTCATAATACATCAACAGTCGATGCCCAGTTTTACGGTCGCAAGATACAAACTTTCATTTTGCTCTTCGTAATGTTCCATATGATCCTGTCTGTGCATCACAAAACAGTTTCCTGCGGAATATACTCTACTTAGCTTGGTCAGTTCCAGTATTGTCACCCAGGATTGCCGGATTATCTAAGAAAATGTATGTACACATGAACTGCGATGATAGTTTCTGGTAAATTAATATTAGTGGTTTTACTGAAGTTCATTTGCAATGAAATGCAATGCATAGTCAGTTTAAGACAACAAACGAAAATAGCCATAGCTTACATGATTAAAGTATAATACAGTCACTCTTGTTCTCTTGAGTATATCCACAGTTGTTTCTGTCTCTGTCAGATGGCTCTGGGGCTGGAAATGGCATCCTCCCTCGAGTGCTTAATGGTTCTATGAAAGCAAAATGAAAAGTATAAGACATAAATAAAACGAGAAGAAACTGACTAAGAAATGAGTGCGTAAGCACATGCTTGAAGCACTGCAATATATTAGTGACTACAATTCTTCGCGCATTTGTTCTAAAGCAGATCTAGAATTAATACAAGAAGCTGTGATCAGCTTAAATTCGGGCTTGCAATCCTTGACGTGGAGAGGTGTCCCGTTAATGGAGGCGGTGAAGAATTCAATACGACATGAAAAGACTACTTATAAAATTCCCCACCCCCAGGCCACAAGGACTGACTTTGTCCCGGGCGCTGTCTGGGGGGGGGGGGGGGGGGGGGTGGTAACAGTAGGAATTGAACCATGCATTACACTGTAGTTCGCGGTTGTGCGAATCAGGTTAATTTACAAGTAACATCACTGGACGAAAAACTTTCACTTTCTTCTTAAATAATATTATATGTGTTTCCTAAGTGGTCTGTGCGTTTACGATGGCAAATTTTTAGTGTTTTTCTTTGAGTGCATTTATACATCACTGAGCATATTCGACTATTGAAATAATAGACTTGTTTTTATATATAAGGTTTCAGTTATATTAGTAAGCTCACAACATACAAGGTGCATACAATGATAACCAACGTGCTTGTGAGTAGTGGAAATTCTTATTTGACCTTTTGGCTATCCCTAAATGTATAATGCTAGTATTGATGTAAATGAATATTTAGGCTTGGTACAAACTCTCAACAAAACAATCTATTAAATAATTAATATAAGCTTCTTCTGATCAGCTTGTCGTCACCCAGAAAAAAAACGCGAATATTATTTTGCACCATAAGCAAATATATTATTTCCGATCTCACAGAAACATAAACACCACATTAATTTCTCATTAAAAAAACAGCACTGTTTTCCGCAAAATACACATAACCTCCATTTTTTTCGCCTAAACATCATAGCAATTATCGAATGATTCCTGTTACCAAACCGCGTACACATGGACTAAAATCGCTGAAATATTTGTGTAACGAACGCTATGTCTGCACTGAACTAAGAACAGCAACAACACTCTCAAAAAATATTTTTTGTATTCCCTTTCGCTCGCGTAATACAATGTAACAAATTCCGCATTCTCTTTCAATTCATATAACTACGTAAAGAAACAGAACAACAGATCTGACAATACACCTGACGTTTTAACACAATCACACAAACTCATGTTTAAAAACAAATCATTCAACTAAACTCAACTTCCCATGTAAACGTTAAAAAAACTCCAGTCAACAAACGCATATAATCCAACTGAATTAAAAAAAAATAACATACCAATTGCAACTTGAAATTTGTCCTACTCCAAAAAAAGAATCACTTTCAAATACAACCACAGATAATTGAGTGACAGCATTCACCCGTCACCGTTAATATCTCAACAACGGTGAATCCCCCATCAATAACAATGTCGTAACTTGTTAAATTTAATCCGCAAGCCCCGACACGTTTCATGTATATTTTGTGGGGCGAATTATGTCCCGGAGTCCCAGACATGTCAAAATTAACAACTGCGTGATTTTTATTCAATGCGCTGTTTTGATGACTTGCCCTAAATCGCTTTTTATAAGCTCTCGCTGGTTTACTTTGGGAGGCAAAGAAAATTCAAAGCGGAGTCACAATTTCGAGTCGCGAGAACGAGTCGGCGAATTTGACAGGCTCCCTCGCTTGTTTTTGTCGCTCGGTTAGAATATTTTTCTCCTAATCGGTTCCCAGTTGTTTTCTTTGGAGTTAGAATTATTTTTGTCCGGTTCAGAGTAACTTTTCCGCTTAGTTCTCAATAATGTTTTGACGCTGGACTCGCGATAACGATCATAGTTTATTCGTTTGCCGCTTGATCACATGAATGTCAACAAATATCACAGCCAATGAAATACTCCTGTTCCCATGGCTAGTGCTAGCATTTCTAAATTTTTTGAATCATCAATGACAAAAATAAAATAATAAAAAATAAAAATAAAAAATAAAAAATATACGGCGCGTGATTATATTACGCTATGAAGAACGGCTAAAACTACACCCGTTTGTCAGCAGGATATGTGACATGTATGTAAATAATATCTGAACCACGGTATATATATCAATGACGTAACTTGTTAAATTTAATCCCCATGCAACCGTTTGAACAGCAATTTTCCACTTTCGCGATTCGAGTCATGTCAACATTATTTTTTCCCCGTTGCAACTAAAGACTTTCCGACAAAATACATATCACCTCCATTTGTTTCGCCAAAACATCATAGCAATTATCGAATAATTCTTCTAACAGACCGCGTAAACATCCACTAAAATCGCTGAACTAACAACAACGCAACACTCTCTGGAGTCGTCGTTTGCTGTTTTATCGATGTAGGATATTTGACATGTCAAGCAGCTCGCAGCGGAAAGCTTCAAAACACGTAAACAGGTGAATAAAATTACGTTTTACTTGGCTTGAGTGTAAGCTTGTTATTTTTTTATTTTCACGACTTACATTTTTCTCTTAAGATTTATATAACAGTCCAATCCAGTTCTGAACGTAAGAGTTTGCTCGATCTCGCTGTGATTCTGTGTGATTTTTTATAGGAAGGAATATTTTCGTTCCGCCGGCTGAATTTAGCTTCGCGCCTTGAATATTTTCCGAAACTTTTGTCCTCTATGTCACAAACAAGTAATTTCATGTTTCCTCGTAAAATTAACGATTAATATCACTTGTATTTTCAGAAGTTGCAGAAATGCAGAAGATAATAACAAAATTTCCCGTTCAATGACTTCAATTATAAACAATGCAACAAACACTGTCCAAAAATATTTTTAGCATTCCGGGTTTCGCTCGCGTAACAGTTAACAATTTTGCATTTTCTATTGATCCACACAACTGCGTAAACAAACCGGATATGAATTGCTCGGAGACTTCAATACTAAATAGAAAAAAAAAGAAGACTTCACAATATAGCGCGACGAGTCGCAGAATAAACGAATACCTGATCCTACATATACCAGCAGTATTTTCCTTGGCGGTCCTTTGCCACTTCCAACTTGCTCCATTTGGGAAACATGTGGCCGTGTTATTTTATTTCGATAACATGTCTAGGACATGCAATAAAACATTATTCAACGCATTCAAACCAACAAAGGAAACAAGGTAGAAAGAGAAGAAGGAAGTAACCATACAGCCATAATGAAAATATCTGAACAAAGTGATTTAGTTCAGTTCTAAAGAAACTGTAGTCGATTTAACAAACACTCTTCTGCTTTTCAGTAGGTAAAGTATTTCCATAGTTGCTCTGTTTGTTCCTGTTGAGGTCAGGCTTTGAGGCTGGAAAAGACATTCTCCCACGAGTTACTTCGATGGGTGGTTTAAAGTGGCGAGTCCTTAGCAAAGGAATTAAAAGAAATGATTTATTACCAGTGAAGAAAAGTGTGAACTTGATTAATTAATTGTCACGCACAATCAACTTTTCCTGTCCGAGTCGAGTCTGAGAAAAGTTGGTATTAACTACATGTCGTGAAAGCGCAATTATTTTCGTATGTTGTTCTAGTAGTCGCTTCACGGTTGCTATGAAGACAGCAAGAAAGGAATATATAATTACAGCTAAGATTAAAATAAACTGCAGTAACCCTTGCCAGGAATATCTGGTACGGAAATTTCAGTTTTATATAACCAAGTATTCCAGAATCATCCTCCCGATGCGAAAACGATTGCACAGAGAACAAAATAACTAGTTTCTCTTGCTGGTGCACGCGATCTCCTGTGTGAGACGCTTCGGCTAAGTTAAAACAGTGAGACTCCGTCAGCGAAAATCCTTGGCCGGTTTCGCCTTCGTTAGCCGCTGTCTTCAGTTCGATCGGCTGGACTGTTCGCGGAAAACCGACCGTCGACGCTTTTTTATTTTAATCACCATACGATTGACCACTTGTCAACAGTACAGTCGAACCCCTATTAAGCGGCCATTTCCCCGAGGGTGTCCGCTTAATAGAGGTTCAACTTTAGCTAGTAATTAGAATTGAGTCTGCGAAGAAAAGAAGCTCTGGCTACTTTGTACACTCATGTCAATGATTGATTTCGATGCAGATGATCCGATAATTTATCGAAGCAAACGTTTAATTTTATCTACCATACCCTGGACCATACGACAGGAAAGTAAGGATTCAGTCCTACAACAGAATTAATCTGAGGCAGTAAGGAACAGAGCATTTTATTAATTAATACAATATGTACTTACCCTTACTCTTCTTTCCCATCTAATTTGTCAGTGTTCTCTGAATTAGCATTCTCTTTACTAGTCTTTGCTGTATGTTCCATATTTGAAGAATAATTTCTGGTGGCCGTTTGTTTCACTCAACAGTCAGCCGAGTTTTGATACAATTACCGCACTGCTTTCTCGCCACTCAATGCTAAGATTTAGGATATGCCGCAAACAAAGCCGGGTATGTTTATAGTAACATGATGATCACGAGTATTCTATTTAACACAGGAAGTCTACACAGAAATTGAAACATAATGACAATGGCTTCCGACCTTTCTTAGAAACCTCAATGCCATGCAAAAAGTATTGTTTTCTCTCGTTATATATAAACACTGAATTAAAAGTGGAAATCCTCTATTTATTTAATCCTCTATTTTTATTTAATCGTTCCTTTTAAATCTTTGCTTTCCTTATAATTATTCGTTTTTATAATAGTAAATTATCATATCAGTAAAGTAATGTTTATTTGTTTATAATAAGTAGTTTTGTTAAGCGCTGTTGGTTTTTTAGTAGAAACGGCGCTATATAAATAAAGATTATTATTATTATTATTATTCCTCCTGCTCTCAATCTCCCCATATCAGCTCTCCCACCGATGCTGACCACTTTAATTTGTTATATTTGGTACTGATGAGAGAGAGATAATACGTTTTTTCGCTATTCACTCTGAGGAAGAAATTTGTCAAACATTTCACCCTCAACATGAGCAACAGGAGACGTAAATTTCAACTAAATAAAGCAAATTACTTACAAAGAAGTAGTCATTTGTCTTAAATTGTCATCTCAGCCTATACATTGGGTACCCGGCTCCTTTAAGCCTTAAGGTGACGCAGGACCCTTGCTCTCATTATGTATGTATTTATTTAAAGAGTATGCACGAACCATAACGACTGATGCCGACAATACGCGAAATATTTATGAGGATATTTTGTTTACGTTCTTAATAATGTATTCAATAAATGCTGTTTTCGGCGTATTAGTAATTACACGTGCGATTGAAATATTCAGGTACGAGCTTGTTGTGCATTTCACTCCACGTTATTGTACTTATTTTTACGGCACGTGCACTGGAATACGGCAAATTATCATAATATAAGTGCTTTGTTTTTGGTTTTGCTAAACTCAATTGAACACCGCTCTTTCGTTACGTTTGAAATCGTGTATTCGTATCTTTAATATTCCATCTTCATCTTTCAAACCACTCAAAGGCGCGGATCCAGGAACAAAACTTGACCGGTTTCCTAGTTTGAGCGCTGAAATTTTTTAGATTTTCACTTTCTAAAATGCCACTTTCTTCGATGTTGAGTCATTTTTAAAAATCTGACCGATTTCCGTAAAACGGTGGAAACCGGTCTGGATTAGCCTGCGTGGCAGGCGTAGAAAGGGGAGGGAGGGGAGTTCGGCGAGCGCGAAGCGCGAGGAGTCGGAGAGCGACCCGCCGATCGCGCTTCGCGCTCTATCCTCGCGCTTCGCGCTCGAACTCCCCTTTATACGCCTGCCACGCAGGCTAGGTCTGGATCCGCGCCTGATTCAGCATACGAGAGGAACAGTCCCCTCTAGCACCCGGACTAAAATGATACAGGCTAAATAAAACACCATAAATTATTCTTGTTAAAACAGTTTTTTTTATTAAAGGACAGGACCTAATGAATGAGAGTACTTTGGATTTGTGGTATTGATCCGATCTGATGTTATTTGTTTGAGTCCCCATAACACAATAAATACATGAAAAATCACTCAATAAATAAATATATCTTAAATATTAATATAATAAATCTATAACGTTTTTCATAATCGTTTAAAACGTAATTGCTCTTCCCCAGTCTCACAGGTCTCTTTCTTGTTCTCCATGTACTCCACATCACGCATGCGAATTTGACAGCGGTCCATTCTCGGGTTAATTTAATCTCGTTCCAGAGCCCTCGTTACCCTTATCCAGCGGCAGGAACGCGCAACAAGGACCTCTGGGATAAAGCGTTCCGCCTGACATGCGCAGTAAAACCGAGTCTTGAAACACATTCTCGACCCCAGAGCCTTCGCGTTTTTTTACTGTCGCCGTCAGTCATGCGCAAAAGAGAAAAGCTCAGGGGACACAGCGGCAAAATGAGTGCGCGTGCGCCAACCTGCTCGCTCATTTCCATACAAACATAATGTCGGCAATTCAAAATGCCCGGTATTTGTTTTCATTTCGAGCGATCGTAAGTGAAACATGAACTCTTTGAGCTATGTTTTCGTCATTCTCGTCCCCAGGGGACGTCGTATCGTAGCGTCAAAATAGGCGAGCATGCGCACTCATTTTGCCGCTGTGTCTCAGGGGTCGAGAAGTCGAACACATGCGCAGTAGAACCGGAAGTCCAAGAAAAATTTCATTGCAGGCAGAACGCTTTATCCCAGAGGTCCTTGCAGTCCGTTCCTGCCGCTGGATAAGGGTAACGAGGACTCTGCCCCGGGGATTGAGGTTAATTCCTCTCATTAGCAAGTCAACCTCGTCAGCAGTCAATCAGTTGAGATGACAAAATTTTCTCTTTTTAGTTGATGCTGACTTAATGCTCTTGTTGTCCTCAGAAAGGTCTGAAATTGAAAATGTAATCCAGTTACAGGTGTTGCTTCTATAAACAGTTCAACTCAGAAAGACAACATATAAAAAGCTAGTTATCGACCCGAAAGAGAGATTCATTGAATACTCAGTCGTGGATAAATAGCTGGAATGTTTGGATAGTAATGGAAACAGCTATTCCAGTTGAACCCAAGAAGGTTGGGCAGGCTGTCAGTGACTGGTCATAAATTAACACATGGTGGGGAAGGGGGGGGGGGGGGGGGAGCGGGGGGGGGATTTGAAATTGAGCATTGAAAATGATGCAACCCTCCTTAGTGATGGGAATGAAATATACTTCAGATTGGCCTGAAATATCAGTGGCGGATCCAGGGGGAGGGTCGGGGGGGGGAGGGTCCGGACCCCCTATCAGACCCGATGAGTTTTGCTTTCTCCATTGCCTCCATAGCAAAACCATCTCCAGGATCCACCAAAATGCACTTTTCAGAGCCTGAAATCTCAAAAATATTCTGGGGGAGGCCTCCAAACACTCCCCTACGCGCCTTTTAGTAATAACTCAGTACTGCCGTCTACTTCCAAAAATTATCCCTCTACTTCACATTTTCAGGAAAAATCCTGGGACCCCCTATCAAAAATTCTTGGATCTGCCACTGAATATCATGACCCATACCCCTGCACAGATAATACCTCCAATACTGTTTCACAGTAGTGGTACTACCTAGCCCTATGAATTCATATATATCCAGAAAACGTAACTATAATAAAGTTAGAAAATGATATGGATATGGAAAGGTATGTTATTTTTTACTTTATGAAGATGATGACGAGGATGCATTGCTGATGCTGATGGTAATGCTGATGATGACAATTAGTGATGTAAATGATGGTGTAACTCAGAGACGTGCTTTCATATCCTTCAGAGACATTAATTTTGTAAACAAGTAAATTTATTGTCTGAAGATTTTACTATTCCTGTCATACTATACCGTAAATTTAGCCCCCCCCCTCTCTATTAAGCCCCCGTATCTAATAAGCCCCCCCCCCCCTGTAATAAGCCCCCCTCTCTATTGAGCCCCCCTTCTTGAGGCATGAAATTAAATAAGCATAAATGAGCATAAATTTATCTGACCCTCCCTTTTTCATTGTCTATTTTTTTATGTCCCCTCCCTTTTTAGGGGCTAAAAATGTCATGACCCTACGCCTCTCTCCACACCCCTCCCCCCTGCTAATTTATGACCAGTCTCTGAGTATGAATAATGTACAGTCACTCTTAACTTGTACCCAGACTTCTCAAAGTGCTGTCTCAGTAATTAGTAAAATTACTTTTTATTTACCTTGGTGACTTGTTGTACTTTCCTTAGGTTTATGATGTGAATGTTCAGTTAAACCGGTGCTGAGGCCATTTAAACAGGACTTTGTGGGTGTTGACTTGCATTCTGAACTGCATGGAAATTCCATGCGTCCTCTTTGCACTTTTTCAAACACTTCATCTTCCGTGTCACAATTGCCTCCAGACTCACAAGTAACTTCGACGTTTCCTTTTTCTCCACAGTCTGTACCATTATATTTAATGTCATTATCTGCGGTGTTTTCTGAACTGCTCCGAAAGTCATTATCCTCCTGATCTTTGTAGTCCGAATCTTGTTTTTCAATGTCTATAGACGTGGCTCGATACACAGGCCATATTGTCTTCACAATGATCTCATCATCTGTATCATCTGATTCTGAAGAGAGAAAAGACCATGGGATGAATGATTGAATGATTCTTTTTAAAATTTCCGACAATCACCCTATCACTTTTATGTGGCAGTTGCGATATAGTTGGCAGTACACCGACACTTCACCGATACTTTATCGATACTTCACCGATACTTTACCGATACTTCACCGATACTTCCCGAGTATAGTATCGGTCTATGAAAAAGAAAACATTTAAGTGTCAAAATTACGAGTTAATTAGAATGTTTTACCCACTTCATTGTTTTAATTACCTACTTCAAAAACTGGTGGATTTCCGCTAATGTGTAATTTGGATAGAGAATTGTTGCCAAGGACGCTAATTCGTGTTTAGCAGTTTTCGCGCATTGTGAAATGATAACATGGCGGGAAGTATGAGATTGAACACCTCACATCGTGGGTCAGATGTCAATTGGTAAATAGAGATGTTTTAGGAATTATAATCAGATTTATAGTGAAGGAAATAAAAACTGGTGTTTGAAATAAAAACTCCTTTTTTCCAAGAACAATTCGTGACTGGAACGCTCTGCCAGCAGAGGCAGTAGCAGCTTCATCCCTTAAGGCGTTTAGAAACCATGTATTTACAAATCGTTTCTGATTATTATTTTCTATTTGTTTTACTCTCTATTGTATTTTTCCTTTGACCACTGACCGATTTGCAAGAATCATCATATAGATGGAGGCAAATAAATGGCAAATGTAAATGTAAATAAATGGTCGATATATATAAACAATAGCCTCCATTTGGCTTCAAAAATATGCTCGGATATTTGTCCGCGGACATTATCTGTTCCGAGAAGCGAACACTTTTCCGAGAGCGAAGCTCAAGGAAAACTGTTCGCTTCTCGGAACAGATAATGTCAGCGGACAAATATCCGAGCATATTTTTGAAGCCAAATGGAGGCTATTGTAGTTATTATCCTTCAAATATTTTTTCACAAGGCCGCTCTGTTTGTCATGGAAGATCTCGGTCGGCCAAGCTGTTAATAAACATCAAAATAATTCTGTTGGCGTTCAAAAATATTTCTAGTCTGTTCAAAACAATCAGTTTTATTTAATTTAGCAATAAATTTGAGACGAAAACTGCGCGAACGTGTGAAACGCAAATTTTCAAAACTGGGGAATATCACTTGGGGAAATTATATCACCCGGATATTACCCAGTTTTGGCTGCGTCACGTGACGTGTTTAGACCAATCACGCGCTAGAAAATTTTTTGATGGATTATAACGGCCGATCGAGTTAGGATCGACAGTCGACCGATATGTAACCCACCACCGACAATATCGCGCCGACATCACGAGGGCCATCGGTCGATATATCGACCGACATTCGATTGATACTCGACCGATACTTGGTCGATATATCGACCGATACTCGGTCGAGAAATCAACCGAGTATCGGTCGAGTATCGATCGAGTATCGATCGAGTGTCGGTCGAGTATCGGCCGATATATCCGATGTAACAACCGATGTATCGGCCGAGACCCCCGATAAGATACATGATCCGAAAGTTCAAAGTTGTATCAACTGATGGACTTGTATCAGCTGCCAATTAAAACAAATCTTTTAGCTCGACCTCTGGTCTTAACTCTCTATATCACATGCAATTTCCATTCCATTGTCAATGTTAGATGCATAAAATGATATATATAATATTATTAATACAGTATACGTATGACTATCACATGATGAAGAACATCTTCAATATTATATATACAGTATATCCGGCATGGGACCAATTACTCATGATTGCTGAGGGAAGTCTTCATCAGTTGAATAGTTTTCTTGCCAGTGTATATATAAGTCTCCATTCTTCGGCGGATTCGCAAATTTATACCTTTTGAGGTTATGATAAAAGTATACAAAGCTTTTATTTTACCACACCTGGAGTATTCATCCCAAATATTTATTGGAATTGGGAAAGGCCAATCCCTCAAACTCGAACTCACCAATGCCTTTGCCCTCAGAACTCTCCTCAAGATGCCCAAAGAGACTAGCTATGATGAGCTATTAAGTCTGGCATCTATGAAATCATTGGAACATCGGCGCTTCGAGCAAGCACTTATACTTGTCTATAAATCATTACATGGCAAAGCACCTAATTACATAAGTGACATGTTCACACTTCGTGTCAACAATTACAATCTTAGAGGCAACCTTAAACTTGTATTACCTAACTCAAAGTCTGCATATCTACAGCATTCTTTCTCGTACATTGCCGCCAAGTTATGGAACAATCTTCCTAACACTATTAGACAATCCGAAAATCTTTCATCCCTTAAAAAACAACTGCAAAAGATAACCATCTCGCTTACTACTGATTGTAATTGCCATATTTGTAATTCGTAATATTGTACAGTTTTCTATTTATCTTTCTATATTTACTTATTGTCATCTTCTTAGACATTACTTCCTAATACTTAATTTCATCTATTTTTAATATATATTAATACATAGTTCCTATTTTTAATACTTACTTGTAATGCACATTTACATTTAAACGAGCTCCCGTGCTCAATTTGTGATATGTGGTTAAATAAAGCTACTTACTACTTACTAGTGTATAGTCGTCAGATCAGATTATTCACAAACTATTCAACTGATTTGCTAATATTGTTTTGATGTTTGAAACCGGCACACGTTTGAGATGTTTACAGCTCTGTTATACGACCTTATACATACCGTTTGATTGAGTTTCGATTCTATTGGGTGCGCTGCTGTACTCCATCACCGTTCAGTTTGTTCTGTATGCTGAATACTCGTTTCTATTCTTTCTATTAACAGCACAATGCGCTCAACTTGAGAATCAATGCGGGAAGTCAAACGCTTTATATTATAATAAAGTGGCGTGACCGTCACGCTCTTCGACTTCTGGTAAAAACCGGAAGTGTACGCCCACTGCGTCATTCGTGTTACCTTTATTTGGTAAAAAAATGTTCAATTGTGACCTCTCACGCGAAAACGTACACTAACGGCTTTCCGTTTTAAAACGGAATTCCGTTCACAAGCCGTTCACTAGCCGTTCCGAAAAAATTTGCATCCGTTCGAACGACTTGAGTCATCCGTTCAAAAAAATCTCTATCCGTTCGAACGACTTGGGTCATCCGTTCAAATAAAATCGCTATCCGTTCGAACGACTTGGGTCATCCGTTCAAAAAAAATCTCTATCCGTTCGAACGACTTGGGTCATCCGTTCAAATAAAATCGCTATCCGTTCGAACGACTTGGGTCATCCGTTCAAATAAAATCGCTATCCGTTCGAACGACTTGGGTCATCCGTTCAAAAAAATCGCTATCCGTTCGAACGGCTTGGGTCATCCGTTCAAAAAAAATCGCTATCCGTTCGAACGGCTTGGGTCATCCGTTCAAATAAAATCGCTATCCGTTCGAACGACTTGGGTCATCCGTTCAAATAAAATCGCTATCCGTTCGAACGACTTGGGTCATCCGTTCAAAAAAATCGCTATCCGTTCGAACGGCTTGGGTCATCCGTTCAAAAAAAATCTCTATCCGTTCGAACGGCTTGGGTCATCCGTTCAAATAAAATCGCTATCCGTTCGAACGACTTGGGTCATCCGTTTCGAGTAAACATTCACCCGTTTTCGGCCGGCCGGTTATTTCTTATCCGACAGTGAATCTACAAAGACGTCAAAGTGTAAACAAAATGTCACGAGAAGATCAATGAAGACACGACTTGCGAATTAAAATAATTTTATGCAAGGCCGTGAAATTTGCGCGGCGGATCAACCATCGTTTATAAACTGATTTCGGGGCATTTTCGAATGTAACCGGCTTTCGGGCCGTGCACCACAAGCTGAAAATGAATGGACCGAAATCCCGGGCCGAAATCTTACGGCCGGCGAGGTTATTTCTTATCTGACAGTGAATCTACAAAGACGCCAAAGTGTAAACAAATGGCGCGACAAGATCAATGAAGCTAGAAGACTTTGTTTTTCGAATTCGTTGATTCACAAGTTGACAATTCAAAAGTCTATTGACAATTTACTACTTGCGAATTGCAAGTTCGTGAAATTTGTGCGGCAAATCCTGACCATTGAAAAGTAATGTTGCGTTACTTGTCACGACTGTTTTGTATTTTGGCCAGTTCGCAAACTTACACAAAGTCATGCTTCGATGAGTACAACCAAGTTCGCTTGCAGTTCAGCTGTTTGCTCTTTGATAAAAGTGCTTGTATTCCGTTTTAAAGTCTAACAGTTTATAAACGTCAGTGTGGAATTGTATTTTTACAACAAGCGACGCTGCCGAAAATAAAAAAAATATAATTATCAGTAAACCAAGCGACAAACAGCGGCTACGGTTCGAATAATCATTTGACCTTTGTATGCCGTTTGCGTAGGTTTTCTTTCCTGTTCAGCGATTCACGGTTTTCCGTTTAAATTTTACATGAGCCGTTCAGCCGTTCATGGCTATCCGTTCGAAATTTTTCACGAGCCGTTCAGCCGTTCATGGCTATCCGTTCGAAATTTTTCATGAGCCGTTCAGTCGTTCCACAGGTGACCAAAGCGTACTATAAGAGTTTGTATGGATTTTTATAAGAGTTTGTATGGATTTGAAATTTAATTGAAAATATCTTCTTTTTCCTTTGAAAAGGAATAACATACTAAGAGAGAGATTTCTCTCTCTGAGTATGATACAGACCGTTGAAACGAAAATCGCTCAAATGGCTTAAAGAAGCACCAGGGAGACAAAAACAGGACACCAGGTAAGGTTTCAAACTTTATTGAAGCTTTTATTACAGCTCTGTTATACGACCTTATACATACCGTTTGATTGAGTTTCGATTCTATTGGGTGCGCTGCTGTACTCCATCACCGTTCAGTTTGTTCTGTATGCTGAATACTCGTTTCTATTCTTTCTATTAATAGCACAATGCGCTCAACTTGAGAATCAATGCGGAAGTCAAACGCTTTATATTATAATAAAGTGGCGTGACCGTCACGCTCTTCGACTTCTGGTAAAAACCGGAAGTGTACGCCCACTGCGTCATTCGTGTTACCTTTATTTGGTAAAAAAATGTTCAATTGTGACCTCTCACGCGAAAACGTACACTAACGGCTTTCCGTTTTAAAACGGAATTCCGTTCACAAGCCGTTCACTAGCCGTTCCGAAAAAATTTGCATCCGTTCGAACGACTTGAGTCATCCGTTCAAAAAAAATCTCTATCCGTTCGAACGGCTTGGGTCATCCGTTCAAATAAAATCGCTATCTGTTCGAACGACTTGGGTCATCCGTTCAAATAAAATCGCTATCCGTTCGAACGACTTGGGTCATCCGTTCAAATAAAATCGCTACGTTCGAACGACTTGGGTCATCCGTTCAAAAAAATCGCTATCCGTTCGAACGGCTTGGGTCATCCGTTCAAATAAAATCGCTATCCGTTCGAACGACTTGGGTCATCCGTTTCGAGTAAACATTCACCCGTTTTCGGCCGGCCGGTTATTTCTTATCCGACAGTGAATCTACAAAGACGTCAAAGTGTAAACAAAATGTCACGAGAAGATCAATGAAGACACGACTTGCGAATTAAAATAATTTTATGCAAGGCCGTGAAATTTGCGCGGCGGATCAACCATCGTTTATAAACTGATTTCGGGGCATTTTCGAATGTAACCGGCTTTCGGGCCGTGCACCACAAGCTGAAAATGAATGGACCGAAATCCCGGGCCGAAATCTTACGGCCGGCGAGGTTATTTCTTATCTGACAGTGAATCTACAAAGACGCCAAAGTGTAAACAAATGGCGCGACAAGATCAATGAAGCTGGAAGACTTTGTTTTTCGAATTCGTTGATTCACAAGTTGACAATTCAAAAGTCTATTGACAATTTACTACTTGCGAATTGCAAGTTCGTGAAATTTGTGCGGCAAATCCTGACCATTGAAAAGTAATGTTGCGTTACTTGTCACGACTGTTTTGTATTTTGGCCAGTTCGCAAATTTACACAAAGTCATGCTTCGATGAGTACAACCAAGTTCGCTTGCAGTTCAGCTGTTTGCTCTTTGATAAAAGTGCTTGTATTCCGTTTTAAAGTCTAACAGTTTATAAACGTCAGTGTGGA
This sequence comes from Desmophyllum pertusum, assembly GCA_029204205.1. Lineage (NCBI taxonomy): Eukaryota > Metazoa > Cnidaria > Anthozoa > Scleractinia > Caryophylliidae > Desmophyllum > Desmophyllum pertusum. The sequence continues at coordinate 564,505 of MU827314.1, forward strand.
ATTGTATTTTTACAACAAGCGACGCTGCCGAAAATAAAAAAATATATAATTATCAGTAAACCAAGCGACAAACAGCGGCTACGGTTCGAATAATCATTTGACCTTTGTATGCCGTTTGCGTAGGTTTTCTTTCCTGTTCAGCGATTCACGGTTTTCCGTTTAAATTTTACATGAGCCGTTCAGCCGTTCATGGCTATCCGTTCGAAATTTTTCATGAGCCGTTCAGTCGTTCCACAGGTGACCAAAGCGTACTATAAGAGTTTGTATGGATTTTTATAAGAGTTTGTATGGATTTGAAATTTAATTGAAAATATCTTCTTTTTCCTTTGAAAAGGAATAACATACTAAGAGAGAGATTTCTCTCTCTTAGTATGATACAGACCGTTGAAACGAAAATCGCTCAAATGGCTTAAAGAAGCACCAGGGAGACAAAAAAAGGACACCAGGTAAGGTTTCAAACTTTATTGAAGCTTTTCAAAGGAAAAAGAAGATATTTTCAATTAAATTTCAAATCCATACAAACTCTTATAAAAATCCATACAAACTCTTATACGGTACGCTTTGGTCACCTGTGGTCGTTCATGGCTATCCGTTCGAAATTTTTCATGAGCCGTTCAGTCGTTCAGTCTCATCCGTTCGAAATTATTCATGAGCCGTTCACCCGTTCAGTCTCATCCGTTTTTTTTTTTTGGTGACCCGTTTCTCACCCGTTCGATAGCCGTGCGTTTCACCCGTTCGAACGGATAGCCGTAGTGTACGTTTTCGCGTGAGAGGTCACAATTAGTTCTTCCCGTTTATCGCCTTTCATTGTCATTTCCTTTTCGATTTTAAGCAATTCATTACTTTTTCAAGTGATTTGTACGAATGAAATCGGCGCGCGCTTCACTGAATAGTTGCATCATGTTGCATTGCAATAATACTCAAAAATTACAACATCCCAGATGAAAGACCCATGAAGTGATTGACACATGAAACTCTTCACCTCTCATGTTTTTAGTAAATCATCGACCCCAAACGTAGAAATAAAGGAAGTATTCACTTTATCAGACCCATAGAGTTGAAATATTTGATACAAATGAAGTTATGCGTGTGTAGTCGCTTTTCTCGTATACCGTGATTTCGAAAATGTCAACTTGCTGATTGACAGTACGGGCCGAGGCTTTTCACCCCGACCTTTTATTGGTAGCTTTTATTGCGATGTATTATTATCTATGATTCGAGATGAGTTTGCATCTGATGCATATCGCTTACCATTTTCTGAATTACACCATCTAGTTTTTAAAACAAAAGAAAGGAAACTTGTTACGTGAGGAGTTCCAATCTGTAATCTTGGTGAGTCCGATTTTTAAATGTTACCGATGTTCTTAATGATTGTTAGCAATTCCCGCAGCCAACCGGTTTTGTACTTTCCATTGCTTTTTGTAGAGGAAATTAATGGCTGAGTCGACAGAGCCTTCATCGCAGGTGGATCGATGCCCATGTAGATGTTTCTCTGGTGTGGCTTGTTACAGTCGGTTGTTAGAGTGGATAAAAGATACGCGACCACCTACACCTCCAAAAGATCCAGAAACAAGGATTTGGTATGAGCGAGCAAAATGCTCTCGATTTGACCTTCTCTTTCCGTTTCTCACCGCGTTTCTAATGTTACTGGATACTGCAATGGATTTTAAGGTGGCAGTGACGCATTATCACCGTGGTGATTACAGCTGGGGTGTGCTCACCCTCGCCTTTGCGTTTGTTTCGCTTGTTTCGATCGCAATATTGTCTGCAAACTGGTATCTTGAGGATCAAAGGGGTTATAAAAGAGAAATCTTGAAGAAAAACGGTCTGGAGATCAAAACCTGGCATTATGTGTGTCATTTCTTTCTGTGTGGAAATCTCTTGAGGTATGGTTATCAATTTAGCTCAATCTTGTAATATGGACTTTGTATTTTGTACTGCTGTGCATCAGGTTACGTCAGGTTACGTCACCTGTTTATAATTAAACAAAATAGCAGTTGTGAAATCTGCGTGGAATTGTTCGATAGCAGTTGTGAAATCTGCGTGGAATTATTCGATTCCATAGTCACATGATACGAAGAGCTTATTGCATAGATTTAAGCATCACGTTTGTTTTTCAGCTGCAAACGGCAAAAATCCCACTTTTGCCGTCTGGTGAACGTGTGAATTATTTTCGATTTTTCTGATGGATTTTTGATTGGAGGAAAAGTAAAGAAAATCGAATGCAAGCTGACGTTTACCGTTTCCCGTTTGCCGTTTGCCGTACAACGTGGTGCTTATAATCTCTATTATTTTAAAGTCACGGGAAAGATATCAGGTCATCACTGCTTGTCAAGCCAGCTAGATGACATGTTTTGTCGTCACCTTTGCAAACAACGATCCTGGCACCCAACGGAGACTTATTTAGCGGATGGCGAAATGAAGATGCATTAGAAATCTAGTCCCTGGAGGGAGATGAGGGGAGTTCTTTTAATAGGTTTATACAGATATACGGGTGTCTCCCTCACCCTTTCCCGAGGCCTCTCCATCGGACCTTCAACGCCTTTCAAACAATTTTAAAACATTTTTTTTTTCGTGGTTTGAAAATAAAAAGGATCTTGAACTTGAACAAAAAGTAGCATGGTAGAATGGCTTTGTCGCCAGACGTGTGTAGCCTACCAAGTTGGTGATGGCAAGGGATAACTGCGTCTTCCTCTATTGTAGATGCTGTCAGATATTCAGGACTGTCCGTTTGATACGTGGTATCAAACACCAGTCGCCAGATGATAAAGAGCGGTATCGCCTGTACATCGCTCAACTTCAAGACTCGAGCACTCTTGGTGTTTTAGAGGCGTTTATGGAGGAAGCTCCACAGGTAAATTCACCAGTTAATACACCAGACGTATTATCAAAAACGAGAGTCAGTGTTCCATCCGATTTACAAACACGGATAATTAATTCGACGCGTAATGAGTATTTTTGACGAAATTCGAGGTGTTTGGAAATCGGATGAAACACTATCTCGAGTGTTTGATAAATCAAATTCTGAATCAGAACAAAAGTTAAGGAGTAAATGGGAAAATAAGACCAGACTAAAACTCTGTCACGGTTATGATTCCCTTTACCTTATGAATTATTAATGAGTTAGAGAAGTCCATTGCAGTGGAGTCACTGGCCTGCTTTTTATCGCTCTTTTACCTTCGCGCGCCCCCCGCGCTCTCGGGAAAGGAAACGACAGCTACGCAGGCTACGAGTCACCCAAAAGCACATACTCTCCCACGGATGGTTTGCTCATAACCAGCATCGGTGTTGATACCCTGTTCGAGGCGTTAGCGGCGCGAAGAATAGCGAGCGTAATGAGCCAAATCGTGAATGAATAAACTAATTGATGCATAAATTAATAGCCCAATTAAGGTTTACAGCCATTGACTAGGCTCGATTACCAGCCACTGTTCGGGAAAATGAGCCCACGCTAGGGGAGGAACGAAGACCGGACTCGAGAGAGCGGCGGAAATCGAGCCTACCCATTGACCAACCGACCGACCAACCGAGTGAAATTTATCCACCAAATGCTGAACCCGTTCATTGCTTCCCAGGGGGGGGGTACTCCCTATAATGGACTATACGGGGAGGCTCCGCCCGAAAGGGGTACCTTTTCAGACTGGAGGTATATGAAAGGGTAGGGATTTCACGAGTTGGAGTATAGAAAAGGGTAGGGAAAACTGTCATTTAGGTATGAGGTGGACTGCAGGTTTGAAGTTCTTAGCCATCGTAAGACAGCTTCCTTCCACTTCCTTCTGGGGACATATATTGTTCATTAAGTTCATTCCATGGTTATAGAAAAGGGATGCAGTGTTTCTACTGTAGGTATGTGAAAGGGGTACCATTTTTATAATTTCTATGGAAGGTATATGAAAGGGGTACCTTTTCTGTCAAAAAATGGTATATAAAAGGGTAAGGGGTTGGACCTCTGGGCGGAGCCTCCCCGTATAAAACTTTTTTGAGTACCCCCCCCCCCCCCCGGGAATTGCTTTTGCATTCATGAGTTAAAAGTAAGGGATTCGGAATAGGGGGAAGGGGACGAGTCCCCACGCCTTTTTCCACTCGCTCGTATTCTTTGCGCCGTTCCCCACTCAGGAGACCTAATGCCTGGAACAGACTACAATGTTTACCATGTCTATTCGATGAATACTTATGCAGCTGGGCTTACAGAAAATGACTAATTAAAACTCAGATTTGTATAATAACGATGAACATGGGATATAAAAAGCAATAAGTAAGCGCAGGCTTTGGTCGCAAGTTCATTTATTGCGTTTATAAAATAGTTGAATTACCGTTACAATAGTCAACAGCAACTGACCAGTAAGAGAGCGCGCGACATCTTCATTAGTTCCTGACGGAATAAAACTTGACATAGGCGCAGCTAGCTGTAGCGTTTGTGAGTCTAAACGTTATTCTCTTTGTCTATTATAGGTCGCCTTACAGCTCTATATCCTACTGCGCCGAGGGAGTCTGGACTTTGGATCGTTTGAAGATCTTATTGTGGCTCTCAGCATTCCAAAGTCACTCGCTCTTTTTGCCTTCAACCTTCTCATCTACGCAAGATACATCAGGGTCGCAGATCAAGAGAGTCGCCAGTTGAATTGGTGCAGTGTTGGCACCTTGTTGTATTTCATATGGCGACTGTTCATGCTCACATCCAGGATTCTAGCTCTCGCTGTGTTTGCATCGCAGTTCACTCATTTCGTGTTTATAGTTGTCGGAATCCACTTTGCTGCTTCGTACGCCTTGCTCTGGAGACAGGAATGCGAATACTTTGAAGGCGAACCAATTAAACAGAAATTCTTCAGATGTGCCATTGCATATGTCCACATGTTTTGCTTTTTCCCACTGGAAGGTAAAAACACTCGAAAATGGGGGTATCCTTATTATATCTTGACCCTCGTTGAGGACAGTGTGATGGTTTTGCTGTGGAATTTTGTCACGAACTACGACCTGAAGTTCAGGATAATCACGCTAACGACAGAATGGGGAACATTTTTAATCGGGATAGTTTCTTTGGTTTTATTTTATCGCTGTTTTCATCCTTCACTAACTGTCACTACTGATGAGATCGATTCAGGGCGCGACTCAAGAGTCAAGACTCAATACAAGAGAACGCGCTGGGATAGGAATGACAATAATAGCACAACTACGGCCGTTTAAATAATAAAATGTTTATATTGTAAGTAACGTGTAAGAATACCAAAGCAGTGATTTTTATTTTCTAATGACCAAAGTTATCGCAACTGGCCAATCACAAAAATGAACCAATCAGAGCTCGAAGAAGAAACATGCAACTGGTGCCAAGGGCGGGAAAACGCTCGAAAGCCAATTCCGGTCAGTTTTGCTCCTCATTGGTTGAAAATAAAAACAAACAACAACAAAAATAAAAGCAAAAGCAAAAAGGAAAGAAAACAAAAATGCAAACACAAACATAAACAAAATCACATACCAAACAAAAAACAAACAAAACAAACATGCATAACACAGCGTGCGGTTATTCTGATTGGTTAGAGATTTTTTTAACCAATTACAGAGCTCGGCAGACGCAAAACCTACCTATAAGCAAATACTCTACTACTCTGCTCTACCTACTAAAGCGCGATAGCGCCGAATGTACTGTTGCTACGAGATGGAATTTTCATAGGTGTGCAGTGTAACAAAGTTTATATAGCTCCAGCTGCCACGCAAATTTATACGTCAGGTGCTTTGTCTGGTATATCAGGGCGCAGGAAAGAATGGGCGATGAAACGTGCACTGCGCTCTTGGGGGATGTTTGATGCGGAGCTGAGACTGGGTCACTACTGAGCGCTCGAGAGTGCTCGAGTTCAAAACATGTCGGCAAATGAAGTTCAATAGCTGATGCAGAAAAGGGATTGCTACAAGAGAACGATACGGGATTTCCACTTAGTTTTTGTAGAATTAACTTGTCAACATGTTTGTTAATCTGTATGCAATAAAGAACGGGTTCAAAATGTAAAATGAACAACGATTTTATTTCAAATAAGTCGAGCTGCTTCGAAAGGCGTTGCTCTTTTAGTTTGGGCGCGAAAAGACAGACGTTAATTACCTGCGATCTAAAGCAGTTAAAAGCGTAGTTTTCAGCGTATGCATAGAACAACCTTAGCTTTTTCATCGGTGTAAATTTCATTTTTAACTTCTTTTTTTTAACTTTTTGAGTTAGACGCTATAGACTTCAGTACACAGTTGAATGACGGAGACGCAAAACAGTTTCATCATGATCAAAGTATTGCAAAGCAAAGAAACAAAGACAAAACAGAACAACAATGAATGGAAAAAACAAACAAACAAACAACATGCAAACAAAACAACAACAACAACCACAAAACAAACTATTCTGCGACAATGTTGTTTCAACACTGAAGCGCGGTGGTTTAAGAGGGAGCCCAGACAACAACAATAATTGATGGCAAAATATAAGGACTTGTTAGACTACGAGTAGTCCCTAATTTTTCTCAGATCGAGCGGGTGGGCGCGCGCGAGGCGCGTGGAAATATCCTCGCGCCCGCCCGCCCGCCCGCTCGCCCGCCCGCCCGCCCGCCCGCTCGATCTGAGAAAAATTAGGGACTACTCGTAGTCTAAGGACGTGGTACATTTACAATGTATGGCCAGTGCAGATAGCTAATGGAAAATGATAATAAACATCCATACATAGCACGTGTTACGATTAAATGTTGTCCATAATTTGTTTCCCGATTGTCTTGCCGTTCCAGATTGATTTCTTTTTAGAAATTAACAGCGACACCCCCAGTTGTGACAACTAACGCAAATAATAATAATCAAATCTCCTGGCCAGCTTACTTTTCCAGGGAATATTTTCAATTCCTCCTATAGCTTCGGTTCGTGATGGCCACTAGCGTCCGACACTAACGATTCCTGCGTTGCGTGACGACCATTCTTGTCCCCAGATCTACGCGGTTTTTTTTTTTAATGTTGTGACCACGTGACCAAAAGAACGGAGGATCTGGGAACGAGAATCCGTGACGACCAACTGACCTTCGCTGTCTTGCGCAAAAGAGAAGAGGTCTTGGGTGGAGATTGCGTGACGACCAAATGAACAAGTGAAAGACTATCACTTCCGCCTTTAAAGGAGAAATGAAAACTGAAAATATCGCATAACTAAACTATGACTTCCTCTTTTGATCCGAAAGCGAAAATAAGTGCAAGGCGTTGACTTCCGCAAATTCTCATCAAATCAAGCTCTTCCTGTCTTACATGGAATTGTTTATATCACGCCCAGTGTGCGTGTCTCGTGGAATTTAAAAACCTGAACCGCTCTGAACACTTGGAAATGAAATCGACACACACAAGACCTGAAGAACGGTGAAACTGAGGAATGCAAGGTAAGTAAATGTACCAAGGACATTTGTTTTGATACGTATAATATACAGGCCTGCAAACTTTCGAAAGTTGAACGGCGGAACGGCAAATGTTTATAGGTCTTTATAGCGCGCTGTTCACATGTTTTCAAGCTGTATGTTCACAGTCTAGCGTGAAGCCATAATATATATCCGTTGGCTCAGCGAGATCGTGTATTAACTCACTACTAACTGTTCTTCTTCAAATTCATTCGTTATGAGCAAGTAAACAAATTAAATTCTGATTTGGAATTTTCCGATTTCCATTTTCGGAGACGCTCTTTGAGTACGTCTGCGCTCGCAGGCTAGGAGGAACACAGCTCTGGGTACGAGATTGCGGTCTGCTGGGCTTTAAACTCTGTCATTTGCGCAATCACATCTGTAGGAGCGTTGTGTGATGGCCTAGATATAACAGCCACGAAATGGTTGAAATATTAAAAATGTATGCACAGACACGTTGCGTGACGAAGTATTCGCCGGAAGTCAACAGTTTTTAAAATACTATGTTGATTATCAACTCGGAGTTGATAAAGGTAAATTAACCACCGTAGCGAATTTCTAAAAGCTGACGTTTCGAGCGTTAGCCTGTTCGTTCGGATAGTGGCGGATCGAGCGACGCGAAAAGACGCGCGAAGAGAGAGCGCTATACATGTGACATGGACGTGTTTTTTCCAAGTAAGCAGTCCCTAAGTAGACTACTGTAATGTTCATGTTATCTTACCGGAAGTTTAGTGACCGGAAGTTTAGTGTCTATGTATCTCGCTGGGAATTGTGGGTAATAGTTCTTCCACCATCATGGCGTCCATGTACTCGAGGTTTCCAAGCATCCATTAAAATCGTTTACTTATCAAAGCCATCTTCTGTTAGTATCAAAGGGAAACCTCACAACTACCAGCAGTCCCGCGTTCCCTTAGTCGACCGAGAAGCGAAATGAACCGGAAAGTCTCGCGTGGCCATTTCTTTCCTCTCGCGTGTCTCACCCCACAGATTTTGCTTGGCCATTTTTTCCCCTCTCACCTTATTTTCCTTCTCCCTCGGTGAAGTATGGGAGAAAGGGACTGCCCCCGTGGGGGGGGGGGGGGGAGACTCCCATATAAATGGTGTTGGGGGTGATCGTCGAAAATTTTGAAAAGAACCCTAAAAGGTACCAGAATCTCGTTTTGTGAGCGTGGCTCCAATTCATTTTCACCCCTAAGAGGTACCAATAGCCCTTTCACAGTTAACCTGAAATATTTGCATAACAATACAGTTAAACATAGAAGCGAGGCAATTTCGGGCACAAGCTGTAAAACATCGTAATTTTCTTGAGTTCCTTGAACTATGTTAGTATAAAATAAAACGGAGAAGAACTAAATCTACAACTTCTTTTAGTTAAAGTTTGCCGTAAAGATCGTAAGACGATCTCTCTGTTGCTTATACGAATCTTACATTTTTTTTCTAAAAACAACGTAAACTAAAAGAATTGTAGTTCTTTCACATTTTAAAACTGTTTTTATACTAACATAGTTTAAGGAGCTCAAGAAAAACACGATGTTTTGCAGCATGTGCCCGAAATTGCCTCGCTTCTATGTTTAACAAATATAACAAGTAACCGTGAAACGGGCTATTCTAAGACAAAACTAGTTCTTGTTATAATTTTTTCGGAATAACTCTAACGGTAGTCATGTTAGATTTTAACACCCCTATAAAGCGGTACCAAACCACGAATTTTAACCCCTAAAAGGTACGACGATCACCCCCGCCACTTATATATCGAAGTCCCCCCCCCCCCCCCCACCGGGGGGAATGCTCGTATAGTCTAGTTACTTAATGTCCCTGACGCATATATTCTCATCCGCAGTTAACACGATGGTAGTGACAAACGACCCTGATCAAGATTCCGTTGAATTGAATGAAAGCCAAGGCTGTGTAATGACCAATTATTGTTGTCGACTTTACCGATATATTGCTGATGAACGACCAGACATTGCAGAAGAAGACGGTGATACTAAACTCTGGAAAGAGAGAGCAAAGTGCAGTCGATTTTCCCTGCTTTACCCTCTGTTTGCTGCTCTGTTATTTCTCGCCGATGTCGGCATGGATTGTGAAATAGCTGCAACGCATTTTAAGAGAGGAGACCGTAATTGGGCTGCGTACACACTAGGTGTGGTCGTGTTTTCATTGGTTTTCACTGATTGCCTGTCGGCCATATTTTATCTTGAGGATCAAAGAGATTTGCACAAAACAGAGTGGCTCACAAGAAACAATTTACAAGTGAAACCTTGGTTCTATGCGTTCCACTTTATTTTTTGTGGTCGTCTTGTAAGGTAAGACACGAAGGCCACTATTCTAATCTGCAGTTCTATGCAAAAATACTTGAGACACTTGAGCGGTTTTGCGCAGTCTTGAAAAGTCTCACACCCGGGGGGTGGGGGGTACTCCCTATAATTGACTATACGGGGATTTCACGAGTTGGAGTATAGAAAAGGGTAGGGAAAACTGTCATTTAGGTATGAGGTGGACTGCAGGTAAGGGTATAGAAAAGGGATGCAGTGTTTCTACTGTAGGTATGTGAAAGGGGTACCATTTTCATAATTTCTATGGAAGGTATATGAAAGGGGTACCATTTTCCATGGAAGGTATATGAAAGGGGTACCTTTTCTGTTAAAAATGGTATATAAAAGGGTAAGGGGCCGGACCTCTGGCCGGAGCCTCCCCATATAAAACTTTTTTGAGTACCCCCCCCCCCCCCCCCCGGGGTCTCACAAAAGATGATAAAACTTTATGATATCCCACCCCCCACCCCCCAATCAATGTTGGTTCCGTGCAAGAGAAAATAACGACTGTCCCTTATTTTCTCCTGTTCCGTGCTAATGCAGTCTCAATTTCTTTCAGGAAACAACAGGGAGGGGGTAGTTCTAATATAAGTTAAATTTGAAGCTTATGATCGCTTATTCACAGGAGCTAGTATCTCAATCATGTTGCATAGGGTTGTGGCTCCGTGGCTTTGCACATTTGTTTAGCTGTCCTTTGTGTTTCAATTCCCAAAAGAGCTTGGATACAAACAAAACAACACCAAATGGACGTTTGTCTTGAAAGCCTCGGTGCCATGCCTACCTAGTTATTAGTCCTCAAGCTACTTATACAGCCGCGCGGTCAATACGTTTCTGGTCACGTGGTGCGTACGAGGACCGCATGTCACTGCAAATTCATGGCCAAGGCAAAAATGCCGAGCAGAATATTCAATGTGTCGACGGTCGCGGACCTCTTCTGGTTATAGCGCTTGCGTTAGATTTAAGGCTTACTGTGACGTTTCAAGCCATACAGCTGTAGCTTAGCTAGCTAACAACACACATAGTCTGTACTAGGTTGTCAAAACAGTTGTGGAACACGCGCGTTTATTTTGCCCTTTTCATCCGAGAGCCTGAGACGGGCTGTGTTACACGTACATATAAACCATGGGTCACCTGTGGTTTCTAGGGTTGTTTGACAGCTTTTCGTCAACCAAGGAAACACAGGGACCTCTCAGCTCCATGGAATATTAATTTATTTGGGATAATTTATTTGTTTAGGTGTTTCCAGATCTTTAAGACTGTGCGTGTGATACGAGGAATCCAACAGCAGGATCCGGATAATAAACAGTGGTATCGTCTGTATATTTCCATGTTGCATGACTTGAGTATAACGGGTGTCGTGGAAGCCTTTACTGAAGAAGCGCCTCAGGTACGTATAAGTGGTGATCCCACAGCGGTCAAGCGCAAAAATTTAGCGCCACTTCCGGTTTTTGCTGCCTTGATTTTTCCAAGAGTTTGAAGCGTAATGGGTAACTAAGAAGTTTGTAAGGAAACGTTACTAAAAATGCAGTGGTAAACCAAAATACGAGCCGATAAAGCAGGTGGATAACAATTATTACGTTATCTCTGCTTAACTTTTCAGTAAATTTCTTAACTTTTGGCTTTATAGTGGAGAACTTCGCAATTTTAAAACGTTTGTAAAGGGCAGTTTTGGCGGGAACTGCGCGCGCGCAGTGCGTTTGGCCGCTGTGGTTCTGTATGCAATTCAAATAAAAGTATGTTTCCGTTACGATGCATACTAGGAGGACACTCAGTATCGTAGGCAGGAAGACGTGAGACGCAGGAGTGAACTATAAACACGTACCTTTGCAGTTGTTTTTTAGGTATTTCCGTAACTCGTCTAGGGGCGTGGCCTGGCGAGTCACTACAGCGAAGGAGAGTTGAATAGAAAAGAGAGTGGTGGCCCGGAGGCGAGAGTCAGTGGGCAAGCGTTTATTGTGTTGTTTGCCTCACGCACCTGGAGAGGGGGGGGGGGGGGGGGGGGGGGGAGACGGTGTAGGTGGGTGGTGACAGGGGATAGATGAGGGGATGGAAAATAGTAAGCTATAAACTAGTCCTTATTTGTCGTTGTCTTTCCTTCTTCTGCCAGGTTGCCCTCCAGTTGTACATCCTTGTTCAAAGAGGTACCCTGGACTGGACGTCATTCGCTGATGTGTTTGTGGCAATAAACATCTTGAAGTCTTTGGCTCTGTTCTCCTTTAGTGTATTGGGTTTTTGCAGGGCTCTGCGCCTACAAGATGAAAATAGCCACCTGTTGGAGCTCTTTAGCTTTGCTTCACTCTTCCATTTCGCTTGGCGCTTGTTCATGCTTGTTGCCAGGACACTCGCTTTAGTCCTGTTTGCTTCCTGGTGCAAGCAACTGGTGTTCATTGTGGTTGGCGTCCATTTGTTGTTCTCGTACTTAATTTTACGCTCACAGCCAGATAATTACTTCGAGGAAGGATCATTGGAAGATCGCTTGCTCAGGTGTGCCTTTACCTTTGTCAACGTGTTTTGCTTTTTCCCATTGGCGGGCAAGCGTACTCGTAACTGGGGAATTCCCTACTACCTCGTCACATTCATTGAGAATTCTATTATGGTCCTTTTATGGTACTTCTTCAGCATTAATGTTGATCAAGTGTTCAAGATGATTATGCTAATAACAGAGTGGGGCACGTTTCTGCTTGGTCTAATGTCGTTGTTGCTGTATTACGGCGTTTTTCATCCTTCCTTAAAATATCGTAACAATGGCGATGATGAGGAAATTGATGCAAATGACTTAATCTCATTCAAACAATATGAAAGTAACGTTTAAATTTAATGTTGTATCCCAATAATTAAGAAACAAGACGGCCCTCAAGTTGTCGTGATAGTTTGTTGTGTTCTCCATATTTCTCAGCCTCGTTCGCAGGCGTCGCTCCTTGTATGGTCGTGGCGCGGTGTGCGTGGAGTTGTGGGACTGACGCAGAGAAAAAAAAGCGCACCTACCCATCAAGCCCCGGGCTCTCTGAATATTCAAACAAAACAGAGAGAAATAGAAATAACCTAGAAGAGTAATGGAATTGGTGGTTTTCATCAACGTTACAAAAATTAAACTGTTTGCTTGCATGAACAACACCAGAAAATTAACAGGTAAAAGAGCAGGCAGATATAAACGTTTTGACCAAATTATAGCTTTGTAGCGTTTTTCATAACCGAGTTATTACCAAACGAAGTTTTAGAAAATTACAGCGGTATTTAGTATGCCGCCGCCATGTTTGTGTCCTTCAGAGGGGCACAAATATGGCCGCCATAAAATTGCACAAGAAGTAGAGTACATTCTACCGTCAATATCATTAGCTTTCACTTCAAATCTATTTAGACATCACTTCTAAGTTATTGTCACGTCTAAAAATTTTAAAATGTCATAAAAATATCCGTTTTTGTGACAGTTCAGAAACACGTTCATCCGGGACTTCACAAATTTCAAAATGATCTAATTCCAAAACGAAGCACTGGATCGATACCAAACTTTGTATAGAGATTAATGATTTTCATGTCTATAAGATATTAAAATAATAGCTTTGCAGGATTGACAGTTTAGATTTTAGAATTTTGTTGACGTCAGATGAAAACAAAGAATTGGATGAATGAAGAAATAAATGAATAAACGGAATGAATGAATGAATGAATGAATGAATGAATGAATGAATGAATGAATGAATGAATGAATGAATGAATGAATGAATGAATGAATGAATGAATGAATGAATGAATGAATGAATGAATGAATGAATGAATGAATGAATGAATGATGAATGAATGAATGAATGAATGAATGAATGAATGAATGAATGAATGAATGAATGAATGAATGAATGAATGAATGAATGAATGAATGAATGAATGAATGAATGAATGAATGAAATGAATGAATGAATGAATGAATGAATGAATGAAATGAATGAATGAATGAATGAATGAATGAATGAATGAATGAATGAATGAATGAATGAATGAATGAATGAATGAATGAATGAATGAATGAATGAATGAATGAATGAATGAATGAATGAATGAATGAATGAATGAATGAAATGAATGAATGAATGAATGAATTGAATGAATGAATGAATGAAGAATGAATGAATGAATGAATGAATGAATGAATGAATGAATGAATGAAATGAATGAATGAATGAATGAATGAATGAATGAATGAATGAATGAATGAATGAATGAATGAATGAATGAATGAATGAATGAATGAATGAATGAATGAATGAATGATGAATGAATGAATGAATGAATGAATGAATGAATGAATGAATGAATGAATGAATGAATGAAATGAATGAATGAATGATGAATGAATGAATGAATGAATGAATGAATGAATGAATGAATGAATGAATGAATGAATGAATGAATGAATGAATGAATGAATGAATGAATGAATGAATGAATGAATGAATGAATGAATGAATGATGAATGAATGAATGAATGAATGAATGAATGAATGAATGAATGAATGAATGAATGAATGAATGAATGAATGAATGAATGAATGAATGAATGAATGAATGAATGAATGAATGAATGAATGAATGAATGAATGAATGAATGAATGAATGAATGAATGAATGAATGAATGAATGAATGAATGAATGAATGAATGAAGAACTTTATTGTTCAGTACTGCTAGTTGAAATATAAGCCAATAAATCTGCCCTTTTGCTGTAGTACCAGCCTTGCAATCAGTTTGGTTCAGTTACATACGTGTGATGCCTCTGTATTCAAACGTGATAGTTCGCCGGGTACAGTCACCCATTTCAGTACCCCTGGGTGTACTCGAACCCCTATCAGGCCGCCGCGTCTCCCACAATAGGAATAATAAAGCATTATTGTAATGATTTCCACCATATCTTTATATTAATAATATACCAAGCAACTTCTTGGCACGCCCATGTAAAAGAGAAGGGGGTGGTCGTCGGAAATTTTAAAAGGTACCAGAACCTTGTTTTTGGGGTGTGGCTCGATTTCATTTTCACCCCTAAGATTAGATGTACGTACCAATTCTAAAACTAAACTTGTTCTTGTCATATTTTCTGGCTTTATACATTATAACATTTATCCCAACCGTACAGTCAGCCCTTTTTTGTTGCATTCTCATTCTAAAATTTGCTGACTAGATCCACCAGGATCCGGTACCTTTGTATTGCGAATGTCCGTTGGCCCTTTCAGAATGTCACAAAGTTTTCATTTATACGTACCGTTACAGACAGTTATCCTAAAAGGAACGACAATATCCCCGCCACTTTTAGATGGGAACAACCCCTTCCCGGGCTCCTTTGGAATCAGTCTATCATTCATTCTTTATTTTTTTCATCTTATGTTAACCTTGGTGTAAAGCAACACAGCATTACCGAGATAATAAACTGAAAGACTGAAAGACACTCCGTTTGGCGTTTTTCTCCAAAGATTGCGTCACCACCCCACCCCCACCCCCTTAAAAAATAAATTAAAAAAACTCTGATCTGCACAAGGGTTAACCGACCGTATCATTAACGTCGTCACTTGTTATACATTTTCATATTCCTTCTTCTATGGCCTTGGTGACGACTAGCTAGGAGCTATTCCTGTGAGGGGAGGGTGGGGGGGGGGGGGGGGGAGGGGGGAGCTCCCATGTGAAAGTGGCGGGGATGCTCGTCGTGTCTCTTTGAGGGTGTATTAAAATTGACATCACGCCAGTTTTTAGTCATCAAAGTTCTCGCTATCGTTTAGGGTTGCACGCGAATAAATAGAAAAAATACCCGTCATACTGTGTGGGTGGTCTACACCGATCAGCCATGAAATTCTTCCAACAATGGATTGCAACTTTATTCATCCGAGTCTCAGGAATGGTATATTAATTATTTTAGGGGTAAAATAAAGCTACCACGGGTACCTCATGCGGTGCAGTGGTATTTTGAGTTTCGAAAGAATCACTCGCGCACACGTGGAGTAGAAAACCATGTTCGTGTTGTTCGTGCAGTTTCATGTGACTCTATCGTGACAAAGTCACGCAATAATACCCATAGTTCCACACTGGTTCGTGTCCAGTTCCAATATCATTCTCCCTGCTGGTGTGTACGTGTAGCGTGGCACGTACGTTTGTTTCTGAGCTGTCTCTTTGCATTTATTTCCAACTTAACCATGGTAAGTATGCAGGCTTTGTAGAATTTTATGCACGTCTTCCTGTTGGAAATTTAATTTATTGGGTTTAACTGAGCGTGCATGCATGGTGAAAACTTCACTTCGGCATCGATCGTCAAATCTGCAGTCCTTCGATCGCGGGCCAATATCACTAGTAATCACAGATTAAGAGAGTGCGTTCGACAGGTTTAATCTCACTAATATAAGACTAAATTGTTGCTCATTTTTAAAGTATTGTACAACATGACAAAGCATAAAAATCAAAGAAAATCCTTCTGTAATATACTTTCGAACTGAATTTAATAGTGTAATCTACGGAAAGGGGGTGGCAGACCGGTCATATGAAAATTATACAACCAGCACGCAAGCTAATAAACTTTGTCCTGTGTGCTATATGTAGTGACAATTGGAAGGTTGCTGTTAAAGTTTTTTTTAAGTGTGTTGGAATTGAATTATCAAATGTTCATGAATGTACAGTACTATTACAGGTCAATTTTCATCACCCTCCCCACCCCTCTGATGACAGGAGGGTATAGTATACATTTATTTATTGATTTGCTTGCTTGTTTGTTTGTTTGTTTGTTTGTTTATTGTCTACCCCAGCCATAATCCTCAGAATTGAGGGGTAGGCTTCATTGGTAAATAAATAGATTGCCCATTCAGTAGGAAATTGAAGGTCACATTTTTTGATGGCTTCAAATGCTCTCATTTCTTGTATCCTGATGTTACATGATAACTATTGTCACCATACACCCTTGAATAGTGAATACCATGAAAAGTCATACGTCGATCAGCCTGATGGAAGGAGCAGGGGCTTAATAGAGAGGGGGGCTTATTACAAAATCTGACTTCCAAAGGGAGGCTTATTAGATAGGGGGGCTTAATAGAGAGGGGGGGGGGGGGGGGGGGCTACAGCATACAGGGGCTGAATTTAGTCCTGTCACTGCTGCATCATGCAAAAAATAATCGTATACAACTCCTGTTATTTAATATAGTCTGTGGCTACGATTTGTCGTAGGGTTTTAAAATATGTTTCAAAATCCTACAACATTTTTTGTGTCATACACAATAATCGTGAGCATTAGTTGCAGGTTTGATTTGCATGAAACAATTTGTCTCAAAGGCTTCTCATAGTATGCCGCATGCTACAAAGTTTGTACCGTACAAATCGGTATACTGAAACACTTTCACTTATAATTAAAGGCCAGAGATACATGTATGTTCAGCCGGATGTGACGTTCTTACATCTTCTATTTTCCGGACTTAAGATTGAGAAGCCCAGGTGTGAGCCTGATCGGGATTCTGGTGTTCTTTTTCGCAGTGCCTTTTAAATGGAACCCATTCCTGGGTAGCTGAGGTCATGTATTAGACATGTGTACTAATTTTATAGGTCTGAAATAGGGTATGGACAATCGCATATTTTGGTCTAAAATAGGGTAAGGGTTTCAAGAAGCAGGCCACACACCCCCACCAAAAAATTCAGAAAGTACCCCTCCTCCCCTCCTCCCCCGGACTTTTAACACCCAGGACTCAGTGATACAAGTCAAGTAGTGGCAAACTATCAGGAGAACCTGACTAAATGTCAGGAGGGAGGGGGGGGGGGGAGTGGGGGGGATTACCTGTAACGCTAGAAAAGCGGTAGCAATCAACTCCTTTGTCACTTTAATTTGTGCTACAGGAACCATATTTTCCTTATTTGAATTTGAAGTGTGCTCTTTTTGAATGTGACTTTTTACGGTTTGTTTTTACGGGGGTGGAAACTTGACTTGAAGTTGCTTTGCCCTCAACACGGATTAATTTGTTGAACTTTTATTTTGTAGGCAGAACCATTGCGTATTTGTATCACTGGCGGTGCTGGACAGATTGCATACTCTCTTCTTTATTCTATATGCAAAGGAGATGTGTTTGGATCTAATCAGGTACCATTACTGAAATAACTTTATATATTTTAATTATCCTAATGTTTCTTCTAGATAACAGGATGAGTTTACGTTGCTATTAGTAATAAAATTAGTATAATAATAATTATTGTCAGAATGGCTGAACTGTTCGTCCAAAGAACCAAAAATATAATTTACAGTGGAACCCCATTAATACCTACAGGACAAAGAAAATGGCCGTAATAACAGGGTCATTGTAGGGTCATTGTGCAGTACAACAAAAGTGACTTATATTAACAAGTACTAAAGGCAACCTGAACCAATTCACAGCAAGACCTGAAAGCAGACACAAATTCGTCAAAACAATGAAACCATGCTTAAGAAAACCTGCTCATGATCATGGCGTCATTGTGTCAATTGGCTTTTTTATTTAATCCATTGCATATTTAGTGGCCGTAATGCGGGGTGAAAATTATTACAAAGAAACCTAGGCGCACAGGGATTGCCAAATATGGCCATTGGCCGTATTACAAGGTGACTGTATTGAAGGGTTTTTTTTAACAAGAGATTACGGTAAGTGTGATTTCCCCAGGCCAAAACGAGGTGTCCATAATAATGATGTGGCCGTAATAACGAGGTGGCCGTATTAACAGGGTGGCCATAAGGTGGGGTTCCACTGTAGAAATTGGGTCTGACTCCTTGATTCAAATAGTCAAAGTAAAACTGACTAAATGCAATAACGCTTCACCGTACTTGAGAGACATCTGAGATTTGAGCCAAGAAGTTCTATATAATGATGACATACAGTAGCTCAACAGAGTCTTGTGTTACTTGGTTTAATTGAAGTTTTGCATATAAATAACAGCCAATCTGAGACACTACTCTCTGTAGAGCTACAAGGAATTTCAGATATTGAGCGTGCAATGCAAGGAGAGATGTTTTGGTTACTCAGGCTATAATTGATGCACGGGGGGGGGGGGGGGGGGGGGCGGAGGCTGAACTTCTCACTTCCCGTACCTTGTACTCCGGGTTCCTGCCCCTAATCTGTTTTGGTTCCACCTCTTTGTGCTTTTTACTTTTTCTAATGCAAAATACTACTGTCAAGACTCACATCCATCACATCCAATCCTGCCAAAGCCCTGATTTTTTTAAGGCTTCTTTGCATTTTTCTTTGTTACAAAATATTTCTGCGCAGATCATTTTCTTACTTTACCGCAGTTCATAAACATTGTATGTTTGATGACCATTAATTTTGTCAAGCTATGTTTGTTGTCCTCAGCCACTCACGCTGCTGTTACTGGACATCCAACCCATGATGGCTGTGTTTGGAAGGTGTAGTGATGGAACTGCAGGACTGTGCCTTTTCCTCTGTTACAAGGTTGGTAAAAAGCATGAATAATAAAACAGGCTTCAGGTGGGAAGGAAGATTCTGATTTGCTGATTGATTGACTGGAAACACTTTGCCAGGGGATTTTCATATGGTTGTTCCCCTGTAGTCACCTTAATACCTGCCAACTCTCACACCTATTGGAGCTATTACACCCTGTAACTGACACACTTTTTGAAAAATATGTAAACTTGAACCAATGCGAGGAAACATAGTCCTATAAATAACGCTTATATGTCGTGTTTGAATCCTCCAAACTGTGTCCGAACACATTGTGAGACTGTACACAAACTCTTCGGCAAAATTATGTTCGGAAATTGTTGAATCATCTTCAGAAATCTTTGGCAATTAACTTCTGGAAATCGTCAGAACATTTTCGGAAATCCAGGTACTCTGAATACAAAAATCTCAAGCATTTGACTCGGGAAAAGTTGGCAGGTACATGTATAGTCACCTATCCCAAAGCTGAACGGTCTGATGATACCACCTCTTATTGGGAGTGCTTTAGAACCTTCAAAGGAGAAAATATTAACACTGAACAAGAATTGAAAATTGAATGGATCCAAGCCCTAAGATTGCATGGGAAACAATAAACAATAATTGTTTATTATTTTTTGGTTCCGCGCCCAGAGATCATGGGAACCCATCTGTAACTATTTTTCGGTTCCATGGAAACTCATGGGAACCTATTTTTAATATCACTGATTTTAATAGACATGTTGTTAAAAATACTTTTAAAAATAATGCTTATTGACTGTCTCTGTCAATGGGAACTGAATGTTTGTTGCATATCTTGCATTTTAACAGTGAGGTCTGGTTGTCGGCATCAGTTTCAGCAATAAAATCCTCACTAAACGACCACCTTCTAAATGTTTTCAGACTAACAGAGTCATATTTCTTCTTCGATCTTTGTGGCACCGGAAGCCATGATCGATGATGTTTTTAAAATTGTCAAACATCTTTCATGTGTAGAAATCCAAGATGGCAGAAGAAATAATTGACATACAGTGCACTACCACAGTACTGTGCAATGCACTTTGGGAACGATACAAGATGGCGGATCGAGGAGTGATGCAAAACAACGTTTTTAGTTTCGTATATATAACCAAGTTATTGCTCTGACTACTAGTTGAGAAGCAGAGTGGGAAAAAAACTTATATCAAATGGTTTTGAAGGTTGAATAATTATGTCAATGGGAAATGCTTTTTCGATTCTGTTATTTCTCAATCACGGTAACAACACGGTACTGGAAATGTAGGTACTGGAAATCCTAGGGCTTGTGGATCAATTCACTGTACATGTGCAGGTGGTAAAAACAATGAAACATTCGACCAACCCATTGGCCTTGTGAGTTTTTGCGGATAATGCAGATATTGTGTTATTTTTTGGCATGTGGGGGAAGATCAGCATTGAAATAACTGGATGCCGGGAACATTGCATGCCATTCAGCTTAATTTGTGAAGGAATGACTGGCAATTCCATATCGGTCAGCAGTGACAGTAGCTTCCTCTAGTAAAAGCAATTTTATATATTTTTGGAAATTTAACTTCTGGGGAACAAGATTCAGATTTAAGACTTGCAACAGCGATGATCAATGACAATGTCTGTAATTCAGTCTTGTTTGCATAATTATGTGTATTTATTTTTAATTAAGAAGTCTTAAATTAGACCTTGGTGCTTCAGGTAAGCTGCGCGCACACCTGATTTTCAACCCACGTTTTGAGCAAAAAGGTGCAGCTCGTACATGGGTGTTTACGGTAATATTATAAGAAATGCATAGCAATTTTAATCAATCGGAATAAATAATTTGAGCTAACTTGAGACTGAAAAGCTGAAGATAACACTTATTTGATTACATTTTTTCTTAGATATAGTTTCAACTGCTGACCCAAAGATTGCATTCAAAAATATTGATGTTGCCATATTGGTTGGAGCGATGCCAAGGAAGGAAGGTATGGAGAGAAAGGATCTTCTGAAGGCCAATGCCAAGATCTTTGTTGAGCAAGGAAAAGCTTTGAATGAAGTTGCAAAGAAGACTGTCAAGGTATGATGTGTACTGTGAATCATTTATTTAATTAGTAAAATCATTGTGTAAATTTTATTCCTTGACACAGGACTGCAGACCATCAGATATCATGCCAAGCTTTTTCGCTTGATCTTTGTATGTAAGGCCTGGTTCACACTAGGGACATAATGGCAAGGTTACGTAAATTCTAAAAAACCCCTACATGTATGTGTATCAATGTTTTATGTCACCAGTGTGAATAACACAACATAATGACATAACAGAAAAATAATATTTCAACGTTGGGGCATATGCACTGATATATGTTGCCCATTTTTCATGTGCCAGAGGAAGTCTCAGAGTCATAAGCCGCTAACTGGTGATTCTGGTAGGGTTTTGAGAATGGAGGTTTGGATGGCAAAGCCAACTCCAGGAAGTTTCCGTTCCACTGTCTACGAGGCCTTTCGGTTTCCAATAAAATTAAGGTGTAATTCTCCCGGAAGTGGTCGAAGCGAGAAGGAAGGTGGAGGAGGCTCGCTGAGATTGTGACCGCCAGGGTACCGAGGGGAGCTGGGGTGCTTAGGGTGGCGAAGCAGCTGCTCTACAGCATGTACGACAGCATCAAAGAGGAGGAGATCATGGAGAAAGTGAGGCGGGTGGAGGCAGCTCACGGTGCACATCGGTACGGAGAATTGTGGAAAGTCATCAACGAGATCAGCGGGCGTAGGAAAACAACTGCACGATCTTAAAGAGGCTGCGAAGCGCCATCGACCCTCTTCTGAGAGATAACCAGAATGGCTTCCGGGAAAAGCGGTCCACTGTCATGCAGATTCTGGCATTGAGGCGCATCATAGAGGGTGTCAAGGCAAGGAGAACAACCTGTCTGCGGTGCTCGCCTTCATTGATTTCAAGAAAGCCTTTGATTCCATTCACAGAGGCAAAATGATGAAGATCCTCAAGGCCTACGGTGTCCAACCGAACCTACTACTACTCTACCTTATCCGCCCCCTACCCCCATGCTCGCGCTTCGCGCTCAGTTCCAGTTCGCTCGCGGCTACAACGATCTGAGAAAATAGAGAGGCTGTGAACAATCTATTGATATCCCAGGATTTTTCCCGAAAATGTGAAGCAGAGGGATAATTTTTGGAAGTAGATGGCAGTACTGAGTTATTACTAAAAGGCACGGAAGGGAGTGTTTGGAGGCCTCCCCCAGAAAATGTTTGAAATTTCAGGCTCTGAAAAGTGCATTTTGGTGGATCCCGGAGATGGTTTTGCTATGGATAATGGAGAAAGCAAAAACTCCTCAGGTCTGACCACCAGCTATTCTTATGTACTATACTAGGTTTTGTTCTCACACCAAAGAACTCGCGTCCAGAACTGAAGCTAGCCATCATCATATCAATGGGCATCCTTTACTAAGCTATGTTGTTATGTCGCTATAGTGTGAAGCAGGCCTAAATAGTTGATGGTGAATTCTGGTCTCTGAGAACTGACTGAGCCAGCGGTTTTCGCCTTGAAGTTGTAATTAAGCATCATGACACTGTCCCTGCAACAAGTCCCCTCATGCAGGGACTAGTTGCTAGGGACTTGTTGCTAGGGACTAGCTAGTCCGGGGACATAAAGCCTCATAAAAAAACACCAAGTCACCACCAATCAGAGCACATATCATATAAATATGATAAATTGTACATGTTAATGATTTGATGTTGCAGGTGCTGGTAGTCGGGAACCCAGCAAACACAAACTGTATGGTTGCACAGTTGAACGCCCCTTCCATCCCAGCGACAAACTTTACTTGTTTGACAAGATTGGATATGAACAGAGCTAAGGCACAGGTAAATACTGATTTATTTCTAAAGAATACACTAGGACAAGCATGAGAGAAAACAAAAATATACCAATGTTTTGACTTACTCAAGGCTTGGAAAAATGCAGAGTCCCAGAGTTTCTTTTCTAAAGGGAGGGGGTTGGGAGCTTAAGGATACATGTACTTCCGACCTTGGAGAGTGACATCAAATCTGTTTTATTATTATTATTATTATTATTATTATTATTAAGTTAACTGTTTTTCCTAACATTACAATTACATAATTGTTTTTACAAAATCTTGAAAAGTGCACGAGTTATTTAGGAAAAAAGTATTTTCAAATAAAAATTAATGATTCACAAAAGTGTCATAATATTATAATCTGTTAAATGTGTGGACTCCTCTGGGGATTTTTTTGTAGCAAAGGGCTTCATCCGGTAGCTCGTTATTTAATATGAAAATTTGAAACAAGCGATGCCAAAATGTTATGCTTTCTATTGACATTTTTTTTTTTATTATGGTTTGGTAAAATTTTCTTGAAACTGGCACAGATACAAATTTTTCCCAAAGAACACCCGTGAAGGTGGGAAGTATCCTTAATAAAGAAAATACAGTACAGCAGAACACTAAATTGGGCCATACAAATTTGATCCTATCATTAAAATGCAGATTAATGTTATTTAACAGAGTTACAAACAAAAAGTGCCAGTGATCAGCCGGTATATATTTGGCATGTGCCATGATTCCATGTGCTTTCAGAATCGACTGTATTATTAAATGAGGTGGTCTAATCAATGAAGTTCTATAGCTAGTGTTGTATTAACGACCTATAGATCGGAGTACGAGTACGAGATTGAGTAATTGAGTACAACTTTTCAAACCTAGTGCGCAGGGTTTGCATCAACACGTCTAACACCAATCTTCGTTCCTAGAGCTCGAGCTCCTTCTCTACTGGTCAGCAACAGGGAGGAGCGAGGGCTCTGGGAACGTGACTGATTTGAAATTCGAAAGTCATACTCATAGTCAATCTCATACTCGTACTCCGATCTAAAGGTCACTATTAAAATAGGGTGGTTGACCAAGGCAGGGTTATACATTACTGTACTTAAATAAATAAAACATTTGTCATTGGACATTAATGCAGATTGCCTCCAGACTTGGCACCCGAGTGGAACAGGTTAAAAATGTGATCATCTGGGGAAACCACTCTTCTACTCAGTACCCAGATGTCAATCATGGTGTGGTCGACTTAGGAAATGGGCCCGTGTCCATTAGAGAGGCTGTCAAAGATGATAATTGGTTAAATGGTGATTTTGTTAAGGTACAGTACTGCTCAGCTTATACATATTTTATTGAACACATTCCCACATGAGGCTTTTCAGTGAACAAGTAAGCAATACATCCAATAATAAGCTAATATATTTTATACTTAATTAACTAACACTTCAATGGTAAACTATTATGATTGTTTTAAAAACTGTCTTAAAAGATCGTTTTTAAGAGCCCTCGTAAACGATACAGTGGTTTGGCATAATTTAAAACTAGAATCAATATTGTTCCAGATAGATACAAATTCTATAGTAAAAAGTTATCTGCCCAGATTGCAGTTTTTGATAAGGGACTGTAACATGTCCAACCTTTGAGAATTCCGGGTTGCACGTCCAGATACCTGTCCTCTCCTGGGTGTATAGTCTTGGAGTGTAGTGTTTATTGCATTTTAATTGGTTATTTTCGTCTTTTTCTGTCAATACATAATGTCCAGCAGACATGATGTGAGGTGATGAGAATAATTCAGTCATAACTGTGCAAAAACACCCACGGCTGGGAACTGTCCTAGCCTAGTGGACATTATATAACTGTCCTAGCCTAGTGGACATTATATAATTGTCTTGATTACTAAATGCATTCAAAACAAAAGGGATATATGTACATACTTTAACTTCACAAATTTTCCGACCTTTTTAGCAAAATTTGACCTACTTGTAGAAGTCAATCATACGTTTCTTGAAGTTTGCTGCATTCCTGTAACTGACAAGTGGTAAACAAATGTTTTTCTTTGTAGACTGTTCAAAAGCGTGGTGCTGCTATCATTGCAGCTCGTAAGTTATCCAGTGCTATGTCAGCTGCCAAAGCTATCTGTGATCACATGAGAGATTGGTGGTTTGGTACTCCTGAGGTAAGCAACTCCCCCCCCTCCCCACCCGATACCCAATCCATAAACAGCAGTATACATTTTCTTTTAAGTCCCATTCACTAATGAACGTCTCTCTTTGTTGTGGTACCCAGACCTCTCATTCCATAAATGAGATGAAATGATAAATAACCCAGTCATATGAAAGTATTTACAAAACAATACCTGCGTTCAATCCTGGACATAAGTGAATTAGATTTTACACTCCAGCCAACCAGGAGCAAAACTAGTTGAAGAGCGGACTGAAAAACGCCCAAAAGTTACTTGACTTATGACAGTGTGCATTATCCTGTGATTGCCACTGGTTTGCATGTTCTTGCTTCGAGTGTTCTGATTTGTTTATTACTTTGTTTATTTCTCGAAAACTGCTTGATTGTCCAAATATCGCACGATATTTGTACTCTACACCGGTTTCACCGGTTTCACAGGTTATCTGAGTTGACCTTGCGAGAGCGGTAAAAATGGTATTCGGGAAAGTAACATTTGATAATGAATATCTTATTAGACAACTTAAAGTGTAGGTAAGGTAAATCTTTATCTAGGCAGGGTAGTCAATTCAGCTCTAGGCTGGTATCCATAGGGTCCCTGCTATGAAGTAGTATAGCCTGTGAACGCAGGCGGAGTCCCGGCTTTTGTTTCTGTGGCGTGACAACAAACAACACTATTAACTATTAAATAAATAAACTATTACGAACTACTATTAAAATAATTTATCCAAAAAATGTAACCTAATTTTTATAAATGCAAAATAAAAATTGTTGTTGTTGTTGTTGTTTACAGTCTTCACACTAAAATTTGTTACGAGATATTATAATTATTTATCCATGCTAATGTTCATCCGTAGGGTGAAATTGTGTCCATGGGTGTGGTCTCGGATGGTTCTTATGGTCTACCACAAGGCATCGTGTACTCATACCCACTAACTATTGGGCCAAACCATAAATGGGAAATAAAGCAGGATCTGGACCATTGATGACTTCTCGCGCGAGAAAATGGATGCTACAGCCAAGGAGCTTGTGCAGGAGAAGGAGAGTTGTGCAGCATTTCTTGAATGACTAGTGGTATCATCACAGCTCTGAGTCCCGGGGAGGGGGGGGGGGGGGGGGGGCTCCCATATAAAAGTGACGTGGGTGATCGTCGGAAATTTTGAAAAGAACCCCTAAAAGGTACCAAAATCTCGTTTTGTGGGCGTGGCTCGAATTCATTTTCACCCCTAAGAGGTACCAATTCTAAGACAAAACTAGTTCATGTCATATTTTTCCCCCGGAAAATACCCTAAAAGGTACCGGAATAACTCGAACGGTAGACATTTTAGATTTTAACACCCTAAGCGGTACCAAACCACGAATTTTAACCCCTAAAAGGTACAACGATCACCCCTGTCAATTGTATATGGAAGCCCCCCCCCCCCCCCCCCGGGCTCTGAGTGTGAGCTGTGAATGTACTGTAGTGTCCGAGTGAACTGAGTGGTGTATAATGTCAGCGTCGCGTCGGAGGGCACTACCTATCTGCTGAGTGGTGTGTGTTATTTTTGATTTATTTTATTGTAGTAAAATGAATAAAGTCAGACGAGTCAAATGCTCATGGTGTGGTATTTGATAACCTGGAAATGCAGCCACCTCTCCTTATCCATCACAAACAGCCCCTTCTTACCCTCAAAGGTCGTCCTCAAGCGAGGAAAAAAAGACGTTATTCAAGTGTCGGTGCAATCTCGTTCCCAGAGTCCTCGTTACCCTTGTCCAGCGGTGGAGCGGCCAACAAGGACCTTTGGGATAGAGTGATCCGCCTGACTTGCGCAGTAAGATCGGAAGTCCAAGAATCTTGGCGTCCGTTAGTTGAAACAGGGGGTCGAACACATGCGCAGTAGAGTCGGAAGTCCAATAATACTGTCATGGCGGACCGCTTTTCTCCAGAGGTCCTTGTGGGCCGCTCCACCGCTGGACAAGGGTAACGAGGACTCTGGGAACGAGATTGATGTCGGTGTAGGGAGAAGAGTTGCGTGATGACCCAAATAACGGCTGCGAAGGAGACTGGGCATCCGGCGTGTAATCCATCCAATCTGTGAAATAGATACTGATGGCAACCATCATAACATTCCAGTGAGGACCTTATCATTTTACTAAGTGTTTAAGAAAAAAAAAATGTTGTTTACATGTTTGTTTCCTTTGTGTGATTCCTCACGAGGCCGAGCGTGCGAGGTTCATAATTCTGTCTGTTAAAGAGCTCAGGCGGGATTTAAATATCGTCTGAGTTTGGGTCATGTATACAGCTGTTTCGAGAAAAGTGGTCCAACAAGAGGTGTAAAAGCGTACCCTCCAATGCCGAAAGGTATAATGGGTAAAAGTAGAAAACCGCTGCGCGCACTGAATGCATAGAGGTTATTCAACGGAAAGTTGTGTAATACGGCTGGGTATTTTTACGGGTCAGTTTAAATTTTTTTCGAGCCTTTAGGTGAGAAAAATTAACATTGACGATTAAAAATGCCCAGCCGTATTACACAAATTTCCGCTGAATAAATTATTTATTTCCTAAAATATAGGCTTTCAACAGTGCTTTCCGTAGCGCTCTGTCAGGGGGGCTAAGACGAGTGTAAGGGACTGTGCAATAATTACCAGTGGGGGGGTTGGAAAACCAGAGGGGGGTGGCATAAAGTAAAATCAAAGCAAGGATGGGGGGAGGGCTCAAGGTAAAATAAGTCACTCAAGAGAGGGGGGACTTAACATTTTACTTCAAGTACATATTACATTGGTGAATCCGTACCTATTTATAAGGTGGGGACCGAAAAAGTTTACGAAATAACACACATGCCATTTTCCTTCTGCTATGGCTCTGTTGTACGTATACATTGCTACGGAGGTGATGTTTGTTCCAGACGCGGATGTCCAACAATTAAACATGTAGTAGGAGCTTCTTCCTCTCCTCTAAATCACAGTTTGACACCCCCAGAAACAAACACACAGCAACCCTTGGGTGTGGCTCGCTTCAAGACGAGCGTTCGTTTATTATTGCACTATGATAGGTAAAACACTACTGACAGTATATAGACAATATCCACGATGCGAAAAAACTAACTGAATACACGTCAAAACTAGCAAAAGCTAACTGAAATGGGGTTGTGGAACAACAGCTGGGTGAAAAACCTCTCCGTACGTCCACTTGCTCCTAAGAGGAAAACCCCAGGCCAGCTGTACCCCAAATCAGGCGGTCCCCCGGGCAAGACCAACAAGGAACAAAATACAATATCCAAAGAAAGCTAAATACCTGAAGCTTTTGAAACGGACAAACGCGAAGTTAAGGAGTCAGCCAAATGGTGGATCCAAGCAATGCTATGTACCGCAGACTCTATCGGAGAAGTCGTCTTCGCATCAGACATCAGGTGGCACAGGTAGAGGGCGAAGTGGTAAGGAGACGCAGGGAAAACAGGCACTGGGTCATGTTCACGGGCCCAGAGTTTCCATCTGGCGTAGGTTGCGGAGTACTTGGATGTAGTGCTTGTAGCTCTACCCGCCAATGTCACATCCGGAAGGGAATTAGCAAGCGCTGATAAATGAAGATTGTCCGGAGGAATAGCAGCCCGAAGATTTGACCACATTGCTGACTTGAAAACATCTACAAAAAATAAGAAAGAAAGAAAAAGGAACATACGCGGCCAAACAATAATAATAATGATAAGAATAAATAAATCAAATAAAACAAAAAAACACGAACGTAGGAAAGCGAGACCGAGATGAAAGACCTACTCTTTCACACCTATATATATACACCCGCCAAACAAAACCCCACATACCAACGCACATACCTAAACAAACATAGATACCGATGAGAGCATATTTTCCTGCTAATTCCACAGTCAAACGCAGGAAAATACTATTTCTGTTATAAGATTTTAATCTACAGGTGCGTGTAGAGAAAATGCAGGTACTTGTTTAAAGGTGTGTGTATGCTGTGAGGGGAGAGAGAGAGGGGGGGGGGGGGGGCGTACATAATTTCTGACTGATTGGAGGGGGAGGGCAATAACTAAATTCACTCCTTTAGGAGGGGGGTATTACGGACCTTCAGATTGGGCTACGAGTACGAGAACGAGTACGAGTACGACTTTTTAAACCTATTTCTCATCCTCAAGATTATCACGTGTCACACCAATCTCCGGCCAGAACCTACCCTTCTACTGGTCAGTCACAGGGAAGAGCGAGGGTTCTGGGAACAATATTGTTTTGAAAGTAGAAAGTCGTACTCGTACTCGTTCTCGTACTCGTACCCCAATCTGAAGGTCCTAATATTTTCCTACATGAAGCCCATTTTAACTGTCTATCCGACAACGTTTTCTTGATTGAATAGCTGTATATTCATGGTTTAATTCTTCTGCCATCGCGCGATCGTGGTGTCTTCTATCCCTTCTTTAAACCTCTTAAAATTTCATTGAAATTCAGGTTAACTCCCGCCTTAAGGGCATGTATTTAGCAGAATATACTAGATTTAAATCTAAAATAAATAGGCCAACTCGATTCAAAGAAATCAAAACTAGTGAAAATGCGCTCATTTCACTATAGTTATAATGATAGAAAAATGCGTAAAAAAATGCGAAAAAATTATTTTTTCCTTCTATCCCTTCTTTAAACCTCTTAAAATTTCATTGAAATTCAGGTTAACTCCCGCCTTAAATCATTTTATTCCTTAATTTAGCTATATATTATTCATATTTATATTTCTTTTTTTATTTATTTATTTTCTTGTATTTTATCTTGTACATATCTCATAGTTTTAATATTCATATTTTATTGCACTTTATCTAAATCTTGTATATAATCTAGGAGGGGCACTGATTTGTCAGTTTTTTTAGGCGTACATTCAGATGTAGGGCTAGGGGGACTAGCCAATCTCTAAAGCCTGGTTATCACCCTCGCACCCCCAAAAATAACCCATCCCAGCTTCGCGAGGACTGTCTGAGTCATGATCACGTCCTCTCCCTAGTCTCTCCACGGCTCGCTGTTTAGAATCGGCCGACGGAGCCTAGGTGAGACGAGGTGCGGAATGTTTTCCCGCTTTCCTCCGCTTTCCCCGCCATTTTTAATCGGAGTTCCGAGAATCGACTTTAGGATCGGGAGTTGTCGCGTCCATATCGGCTTTACTTTTCATTGGGCTATCACTGGATTCGCTACCAATCGTTTTGCACTTCGCTGTCTCATTGACGAAGCGACCGTGAATGTGAGTTCGCGGTGTGTCGTCAATTGACATAATTTGTAAACTGTTTTTCTCGCTATCAGCTGAATTGTAGCCTTCTCTTCTGGTCGACTACTCTCCCGAGAGACTCGTTTGATTGCGTTTCCTTCCTTCCGTTGCCAGAATAGCTTTACAGGTTTCATCAAGGTATGTCTGAGTGTATCTTTAATAGAGCGCTAGGAAACCACAATCTCTGCAAACAGTCAGATTTCCATGCCGTCAAAAAGCTTCAAAAGGTCGCGATCGTTGTAATTTAGAAGCCATGCATGCATTCGATTGCTCGATAACATCATAATAGTTATCAATATAGAAGCGTAACACCGCGTGCTTGATGTACAGGAAACATCGTAGGTATATTTTATTCAGCATCTGTATTAGCACGATTAAGTTAACATGTATAACAGTGCACTCGCACTAGCACCGCACATCTGCAGTGATGGGCTAGCCCTTTGTGGATTAACAATTTAGATTTAGATTTAGATATTCTTGCTCCTTTTGAAGAAAACTTAATTGCTTATGGTGTAGTTGAACGTAGCGTAAGCTTAAATGTACATAGTACGCAGATCGATTGGTTAAACTAAATTTAAGCTTATTTGTACATGCACAAGTTCAACATAGTATTACCGATATTTTATAATACAATAAGCTACATGCATGTAATAAGATTAAGTTTGTTTTCTGCTCGATCTTATTTCGCACCCTAAAGTGCCATACTTTGGGACGTATCTATTGATCATAAAAAGGAAAGTGCGTTCGACCCTTTCAAATTTATGACATTCCCTTTTATTTCTACGTACCCAGAGGTTTTCTTTCTTTTCTTTCTCAATCTTATCTTGACAAGCCGCGAAGAGTTCAGAAGAAGATAAGAAAGAAACCTCTGGGACCAGGTATTTTAATTCGGAACACACGCATCGAAAATCGGCATTTCACGCTCCAAACTGTTGAAATATATAAATCTAGAAGAAAATAAGTAATAGCACTGATTATAAACAATCAAGTACAAACTGAATATGCATATTGGTGCTTAGTACACCATCAAATATATAAATAAGATTAATTTATTGACCTGTTACATTTAGTTCTCCTAGAAATTAGGTTCATGAAAACATTTAAGCCTTGCACAATATGATTTGAATCGCTTTTTTATACATGTATATTTATGTACTTTTATTTTGCAGATTTTTTCATTGGAGAAAATAACTGATATAAGTTGTAGTGGGCATGGATGCTGGTAAGTGATTGGATGCAAAATGTATGTTGGAATGGGCAAGTCACACGAACATGCCATTAGGACATTCGCTAGGCTCGATTACCAGCCGCTGTTCGGGAAAATGAGCCCACGCTCATCCCCCGAAGGCACGGCTGGAGTCGTGAGCTTGGCATTGTTAATTTCCACCAATGAGAAACGTGCCTGCACAAATCGAGCAGGCATAAATTATCTTTTACGGATGCAAAGCAGTTGTTTAGGCTGGCGTTCGATCGTCTTCAAGAGACATTTAGCCTTGAAACTCTCGAAGATATATGCAATATGAATCGTTAATATCAATTAATGGGCATGATGTCTTTGTAATTCAACCGACAGGATGGATTTTTCATCCGCACCAAGGAAATACATCACGGAAAGTTCGCGCTAAGCCGGGAGCTATAAAGCAGGCTAAGCCACTACAACCGCACAAGGCAACTAATGAGATCCATTTGGACATTCAACATGTATTATACAATACAAAAAACAGTCGGTAAACTTGTGTGATGAATTTTATCTGGGATTTGATGTAAAATCGTGTGGTGCCAGAACGCGACGTCTCTGGCAAAATTGCATCAAAACATTGTTTCTTGTCATGGACTGGTCATGTTACATCTTGTAATATTTTTTCATCCCGGGTTTTCAGTCATATAGCTTCACAATAAAGGCGAGAAATCAATATCCTTCGTGGAATATTTCAGATCAGATCTTTTTCTTTCGAAAATATAAGAGATAATGTAAAATAAACGAATGTCACGAGCCGGAGTACGTAGCGTTACATAAATTAATTTTTTTGATTACGTCACAGACACGGCTGTTCGCTCACGCGTCCAGCCGTTCTTCTCGGGGAGGAACGAAGACCGGACTCGAGAGAGCGGCGGAAATCGAGCCTAGACATTCGCAGACCTTTGTGTGACTGCTATATTTTCTCCCTTAACCCATTTTCTCCTAAACCAGCCAAAACCGGTCGTGAGGAGACCACAGACCTGTTAACTACTTGTGTCTTCATCACTTTTCACGCCAGAATGTGTTTTTGATATTCAGCTGATAGAGGAGTAAAAAGTTAACAAAGCATTCTTAAACGAGCACGAAACATTATGATATCTGGCCAGAGATACGTACATGTACATACACACAAAAAATACTTGGAATTGTTCTTACTGGCTGGCCTCATGTACATGTACAGTAGAAGGGGATGATAATTTATGTTACATGTAGCTGCCATGTAGTAAACTAAGTTTTAGACAGTTGGGCTGTAAATTGTTGAGATAACAGCCAGAAATACACATGTACATTGTAGGCATCTGCAATATTATTGTTGTGTTTTGGGAAAAAAAACCCAGGAGTCCATGGGTTAGAGAATATAATGTACTTGAGTGTGAGTGACACTTACATGTATGTATACAGTGAACTCTCTCTAAGGCGGACACCCTCGGGACCAGCTCTAGCTGTCCACCTTGAAGAGGTGTCTGCCTTATAGAGAGTTTTGTTACAGAAAAATAAGAGAAACTTGATTCGGTTGGGACCAGCCAACCATGTCCACCTTAGAGAGGTGTCCGTTTTACAGTGGTGTCCGCTTCGAGAGAGTTGACTGTGCTGTAAGCTTTTTGATTCAGTTGAATCACTGTCGTAAAATAACAGGAGGAGAGCGGTGTAATAACTCAATGCTGTACTTTAATCATATCGCTCGCTCAAAGTACATGTGCTCTGAAAACTCGTATGCCCATATAAGTTATGACATCCCCCTCTTTTCGTTTAGGAGGCAAAATCCTTTGTAACTCGACATATACATGTAAATCAGAAGTAAGAACTGATAAAATAAACAGACAGTTCAATGTAAACAGTTATCTCATGCTGAGATTGGTCACTATGCTTGTCTCAGTGTTCATGCTGCATTCACTCTTTAAACTTGGTTGGGATTTGTGTAATATGTCCTGCTCTAGTAGTCTGACTCTTTGGCTGGTACGAGACTTTCCCCTCCTTTACAACAACAACAGGAGATGGGGGACTTGGCTGCGCCGCTGGGGTGTATGGTTGTTGCGTCAGAACAGGTGAAGGTGGTGCTGGTGTGCTCGAGATTGGATTGGTCTTCACTGGCGTAGGGGGTGTGGCAACGTGAGGTGCAGGCGACAAATCTGGAGGTACTGGATGCTTAGGCAACGAATCTGGAGGTACTGGAGATACAGGCAGCAAATCAAGAGGTACAGGCATTGGATCGCTAACAGCCATACATGTAGGTGTTGTGTCACTTTTGCTCCTTGGCTTCAAATGCTCCCTTGTCCTTTGGTAGATCTTGCCTCGAATGTCTACTAAGTAGGTTTCTGGGACTCTGGATAGGCTGAGGTCTGTTTAGTACGACCGCTGGCTCCCATATGTTCTTTAGAGAGTTTCGTACAAACACCGGTTCCATATTGTTCAGGATCCTTTTATCACCTCCAACGTTTCTGTCGTAAAACTCAGCTTGTTTGATTTGGCGCTGCTGGTTTGCTTCCTGGTGGTTGTCATTCTTCGGATGTTTAGACTTCAGGATACTTCTGGCACTCGGTAGCATGGTCTGGGGTTTA
This sequence comes from Desmophyllum pertusum, assembly GCA_029204205.1. Classification (NCBI taxonomy): domain Eukaryota; kingdom Metazoa; phylum Cnidaria; class Anthozoa; order Scleractinia; family Caryophylliidae; genus Desmophyllum; species Desmophyllum pertusum. The sequence goes on from MU827314.1 coordinate 598,689, forward strand.
CGCCCAAACAGTAATTCATAGGGCGAAGGCATCTGATTGTCCAGCGGAGTGGTACAGTACATCCATAAAGCTGTGTAAGGACATTCTTTGCTTTCCAGTGCTTTTGTCAACAGAGACTTGCAGGTTCCGATTGTTCTTTCAGCTAAGCTGTTTGCTTGGTGGTGGTACGGAGAACTGAAAGATAGTGTAATTCCACTTTGTTCACATTTTGCCTTGAACTTCTCGCTGACATATTGTGATCCGGAATCAGAGATGATCGTAGTCGGTAAGCCATATTCGGCGAAGACACTTGTGAAGTGGTTGCATATGGTATTGGCTGTTATGTCACTTAAGAGCCTGATCACAGGGAACCTGGAATAGTAATCAACAATCATCAGATACTTCTTTCCGTTAAACTCGAATATGTCTGTTCCCAGTTTTTCCCATGGCCGAGTTGGAAGATCGGGTTGTATTATTGGCAGCTTTGGTTGGGCTGGTAGGTGTTTTATTGCATAAACCGCAATCCTTCACCGTCTGTCTGATCTCGTTGCAGATCCCTGGCCAAAACACAGACTCTTTGGCTAGTAGGATACACTTGCTTTCGCCCATGTGACCCACGTGGATGGTCTGTAGGACTTGGTTCTGCATGGATTTAGGTATGACTATCCTGTTACCCTTAAGCACTAAGCCATCTTCTAGTACAAGATCACACCTGAAGTTCCAGTATTCCCAGAGTTCTTGTGGGCATTGTTTTCTGTAGGGTGGCCATCCATTGTAAATGACATCCTTCAGCAGGTTCATGGTAGGGTCTTGGGCGGTAGAAGATCTCACTGCTGTTAGATCAATGGGGCATGAAACAAAGTGAATGTTGCTCTCGGGTAAGAGGTCATCACATTCTGAGGTTTCAATCGTAGGCGTCGGTGACTGGGATTGACTTTCCTTGTTTGTATTGGACATGGACGTTGAACCGTAGACATCTGAGTAGTAGTCTTTGTAATCGAGCCGGGGCTTCTGCTATGTTTTTCTTAAAAATCTGCTCCAGGGGAGAGTGGTCGGTTTCAACTACCGCATGTCTGCCCAGTAAGTAGTATTCAAACTTCTCTAGACCATACATGACTCCCAAACATTCACGCTCAATGTTTGAGTACTTGGATTCAGCGCTGGTAAGCGATCGGGAAGTCATAGCAACAATGTTCTCATTGCCTTGAGAGTCTATCTGTCTGAGCCAGGCTCCTACGCCCGTTTGGCTTGCATCACACTGTAGGATCGTTGGTGTAGTTGGGTCAGGGTCATAGTACGAAATGATTTTGACTGAGCAAAGTTCTTCCATTATCTTGTCCAATGCTTCTTGATGATGGGATTCCCATGTGAAATGAGAATGTTTCTTTGTCAGTTCCCTCAAAGGTGACGTCATCTCGGCTAACGTCACCGAGTATCGATTGAGGTAAGTCACCATTCCTAGAATGGTTTGAAGCTCTTTGACATCAGATGGGGTCTTGATGTTGCGTATTGCTTCAAGTTTATTCGCAGCTGGCTGGATTCCTTTCTCTGTTAGCGTGTGGCCGAAGAAATCAACTTGTGGTTTCTTGAATTACAGCTTCTCAGAGTTCAAGCTGACATTGTGTTGTCGAGTGGCATGGAGCATTTTAGCGAATGCCTGGTCATGTTCTTGTTCAGTTGAACCACATATCACAATATCATCAGCTATTCCTGTTACGTTAGGAATGTTCTTGTAGACATCATCAAGTTTGCGCTGGAAGATGTCCTGAGATAGAATGACTCCAAATGGTAATCTCTTGAACCTGTACCTCCCAAACGGGGTGTTGAATGTACACAGCCGGCTGGATTCGTCGTCCAGTTCGACATGCCAATAACCTTTCTTTGTGTCAACAACTGAGAAATACAATGTACTTCTTTCCATGCAGCGATGGTAGGAGCTCATCGATGGTTCTGCTGTAGTAGTGTTCGCGACGTATGTTCTTGTTTAGGTCTTTGGGGTCAAGGCAAAGTCTCACTTTCTTTTCTCCACCTGGGGTGTCCTTGATGTTACACACAATGGAGTTGACCCAGTCGGTTTGTTCTTTTACTTAATCTGTGATGACGTCATCGGCGATCATCTTGTCAAGTTCAGCCTTATACAGAGCTAGTATATGCACCGGGACAGTGCGTGGGGCATGAACAACAGGGACAGCATTGTCAGTCAATTGGATGTGGTATTTCTCTCCTGGGAAGCCTAGCTTATCAAAGCAGTCCTGGTATTCTTCTAGTATGGTTGATTTTGATAACTTGCCTTGTTGCGCAGCTGTTTCAACCTTGGAAGTGTGCTCAGACAGGTCCTTGGTCGTAGGCGTAGCCGTAAATTCATCGATGTTTGCTGTGATAATTCCAAGTTCCTGGGATTGGCTGCAACCAAGCATGGATGGGCTGCCTGGTGTGTCTACGATGTTGAACTTGGTATGAATGGTTTTGCCTTTGAAGGAAATGTCTAGGAAGGCTAACCCAATGCTGTCAATTTTGGCGCCTCCATAGCCCCTTAGAGTATTACTGAAAGGCAGGATCTTGATAGGGAATGGGAAGTTTTCAAGATCTGTTGTAGTGATTGCACAGGCATCTGCTCCTGTATCCACCTTCGCTTGATGTCGTGGAGCTCATTGATCTTGACTGTGACATAGATTCTGTCTCTGTGGCTGTTTAATTATGTCATGCAATGAAATTTTGCAAGGCTCACAGTCCTCGGTTGAGATAACTGTTCCTAGGAACACGTTGATGGGTTCGGTGTCACTCGCGCCTTCTTCGTCGTAGTTAAGGGCATCATAAGGATCTTCGAAATAGTCTTCGTCCTCCAGATGGATATCTTGGCCCTGGTATTCAGGACTGTCTACTATTTTCGTGGAGTTTCTGTAGCCGCTTTTTCATGCATACCCTCGCATAATGGCCAGTTTTGCCACAGTATTTACACAATTCTTGGCGGGGCAATGCGCAGATTTTTCATGGCTGTTTCTGCATCTAAAACAACCTTTTGACTTGAATTGAAATCAACGGGGTTTACCTTTGAACAGTTGATTCGAGTTGGCAGATTCTTGTCCGTGTTGAACTGTATGGAGATCGGCGAGCTTGTCTTCACCTTGAGTAATGATCTTCATTTGGGCCTTGGTACTCTCGTCAACTTTGGCCAAGTCGTAAACTTGCCTGAATGTCAGAGTGTTCCCTAGTGCTATCGCATCTTTGCGCACTTTGTTTGATTCGACGCCAAACATGAGTGTGTCTCTGAGTGCTTCAGTTACAAATTCCTCAAATGGCTTATCTCCCTGTTTGAGACATCTGAGTTGGTATCTAGCTAGGATCTTATTGCTTTGTGGCTTTGTGTACGCTTCTAACGCTGCCAGAACCGGGACGATCTTGAGATTATCGCCATCGTTGGCCCATGTGGTCGTGTTGTAAATTTTGAGGCCTTTATCACCTACCCACAGCAGCAGCAATCGGACTTTCTTTGCTTCTTCGACTTTGTCAAGTGGCCCAGCGAAGATTAGTTCGCATTTTTGCTTGAACAGTTTGAATCTCTTGTGTACATCTCCCGGACTGGTCCAGTCTATGGAAGGAGGTTTGAATCTGTCGGCCATGTTGTGCTTTTGCGGAACGCGCCGATTGAAGCTCGAAGACTTAAAATATTTGAATATTTGAAAACTTGAATACAGTCTTTCGACTCCTGGAGGATCAGTAATCCCACGCTTCTAACACCATGTCGTAAAATAACAGGAGGAGAGCGGTGTAATAACTCAATGCTGTACTTTAATCATATCGCTCGCTCGAAGTACATGTGCTCTGAAAACTTGTATGCCCATATAAGGTATATGACACACAAGGAAAAGTTCTAGGGACAAATTGAATAGACTACAGTGTACGTACAGTGTATATCACTTTTCAAGAAAACAATGCTTATTGTAATAATTCCCTTGACACGATTGAGTGAATCACATATTTAGCCCATAAATGTGTGTTTAGATGGCATACATTTGTATTTAATTATTATTTTTTTCTTTCTTGCGATTAAACATTGTTATAAAATAATTTAATGACAATTGCTGTATTATCATTATGCAAATTAAAATTAATAATTAATTATTAATGTAAGTTTTATTTGTGATTTAGGGATTGCATCAGATGGTACTGACATTCCATCTAGTACCTTAAAAGCAAAGTTATTGAATGAGTTAGAATCCAACAAGGGTGCTTTGGAAGAATTGGTAAAAGTGCTGAAGATTAATACCACACTGTATGCTCCCAAGACAGTCCATGAGCTTGTAATCAGTTATGAGATGCGCTCTGGGCAACAACTGTCATTAAAGAAGTGGAAGTATATATTTCGGCAGCTTGGATGTTTGGATTGTTTTCATCAACATGTTGCTGATGATCAGAGAGGTGTAGTAGCCACAGACATGGATAACGTGAATTGTAATCCATCTTCAGCTGCAAAGCAGCGGCCAAGAAATGATTGTGACATTCCTGTGGAAGTACATGTAGATGCTGTAGAGCTGCAAGATCAGTCTTTTGATGAATCAAGAGAATTTGCAGGTACTAGATAATTAAAGCTGTTTGCTTTTTGAATAACTGATCGAGGTCAGCTGACTGATGACCAAGGCCCAGTTGTTAAAAGGGTGGATAGTGCTATACACCAGATAAATCACTATCCAGTGGATAAGTGTTGACAAAACAAACTTATTACACTATCTGTTGGATAGTGATTTATCCGGTTGATAGCGTTATCCATGCTTTGAACAACCGGGCCAGAGGTTTAAATAGACCAATTTCGATATATTAATATTCTAACTTGGCTCCGAGGCTTAGGGGAATAAGACAAAAGAAATCGACAAGAAATCACATCGAGGTTGAGGGATGAATAAATCATTTCTTTTGTCTTATTCCCCTAAGCCTCGGAGCCAAGTAAGAATATTAATATATCGAAATTGGTCTATTAATATGTTGTAAACTCAATTATTGAAAAATGATGTTACATATATTAAAAATACTTTCATTGGTGCATGGTACATGTGAATTACATATTAATAAGTGTGGCCCAGGTTCAATTCCAGGAACTGGTGTTAATTGAGTATATGTTATTGTTATTGTCTGGATTTTCTGGCCTTACAGAGTTTGACCTGACATTATATTTTCCAAACAAACCTTAAAAAAGTTGTTTTTTTCAGCATCTTCAAGTCTGCCGCCCCTGGTGAACACTCGGGCTAAACAAACTCACGGGGCCATTCCTAAGACACGGTCCACTCAGCAGCAGAACAGAGCTGATGTCATGGGAGTGACTGATGGTTCCTCAGCAAATCAGCTTGCAGTTTATAGTGAAGTAGAACTAATCGTACAGGCCATGACAAGAGAAGCTGTTGGAAACATTGAGGAGACAGACCAGAATCCCAGTGAATCATGGCCTCTGTGGAGTTTACCTCCTCCAGAACAAAAGCAGAGAATTGAAAAAAATGCTACAAACGATGCTCCTAAAGGCAACAATGACCATGATTCAGCGGTGGAAGTAGGTGAAGAAAGTGGGTTATTTTCAGTTGAAGGCAACTCACAAATTGAGAGCAGCAGAATGCCATCAATTAATATCCAGTTGTCATCACCAGCTAATGTCGCACCACTCAGTCTTGTTCTTGAGGTGGATGAACCAGACCTGCAAGACCTGCAGTGCCAGAATGCTGGTTCTGAGATTGAAGAAAGTGACGAAACACATGCAATGTCAAGTCTTCGCATAGATTCAAACCAGCAGTCAGATGAGATAGAAACACCTTCAAGACCAACTACCCCAGAAGGAGCACATTCCTTGAGTAACCCTTTACCGCTCACGACAGGTCATCACAGATCCGTGGCTGGGGTTCGTCTGCCGGTCAGCGAAGGACCAGATTTAAACAACGGTGATCAAGAACATCGGATTCCAGCTGAACATTATGATTCAACTGAGAACAATGGTCTCCTTGAATCATTACAGAAGGTATAATCCATCATCGACAAGTACTTTATACTCAGTGACTAGTCCCACCTGTACATGTACATTGTAGATGGCCAATGACTGTGTTTCAGTAGTGTAAGATTTAAGAAAAAGTGAAACTTTACTTTATTACTAACTTTTAAAGGGAATAGTAATGCGGCCGAGTGCATTGTTGAATTATATAAGCACACAAGAGGCATAGCTGAGTGCTTCTCGCACTTCTTCTCACACTTCCCAAATGCTTAATATATAATTCAACAATACACGAGGGGCAAGTTTAACTATTTCCTTATTTATAAAATTGCTCAAACCTGTGACGTACCGTAGGCCGCATGTTATTTTATAATAATTGACAAAAAAGCATGCACGCGACGTACTGCAGGGCGCGTGCTTTATCGAGATATAATGAACTTGAATTGACCAATCATAGCACACGATAAAGATATGACCAAAATTATATTAAAAAATTTAATGCATTGTGGATGCCTCAGACGTAACACTGAGTGTACAAGTATGTACATTGCACTATGTACATGTATTGTAGCTCTAAGAAACTAACAGTAATAAATAAGTCTGCTGTTTCTAAGGAGTGATTTTATTTTGCGTAAGGATCTGTACCTAAATTGTCAATGATATTATATTGTCAATTTGTAGTATACAATAATTATTATGTTGATGTATCATACATGTATATTTTTATATTTTTATAGGAAATTGAGTTTTTGCGTCTCAATGAATCCTTCTTGGTTCAGGTAAGTCGTTAACTTCAATCCAAACTGCAAAGACAATAATAATTATTAAATTAATATCTTGGTGTTATAGTAATAAGTATTAATAACATTTCCAAGTTTTCTGAAGTCGAGAGGTTATTTTTTTACAGCAAAACAAAGAGATGGAGCAATATGACCGCATTGAATTAATCTTTTAATTTATAATCTAAATCATAGAGAAATGAAGTCGCAAAGTGGCGACTAAACCAGAATTTTTAGTCGCAAAGGATGAAATGTTAGTCGCATTTGCGACCGTATTGGTCGCAATTTCAAGCCCTGCTGACTTGTATTACAGTAGAACCCCACTAACTCAAACTCGGTTAACTCGAACTCCCCGCTAACTTAAACTAATTTTACTTCCCTTGGCTGGCTGAAATAATTACCTCAATAACTCAAACTCTATTTTAAAAACATCAATCAGTAAACCTCAAAGTGTCAGAACACAGCTGATTGACGTGTCGAAATCTTTAATCTTTATTAGTAACAATGTGACAATGTATGGAAACCTATTTATTCAAGCCCATGAAAGACCAATAAACATCATTTCTGGTCGATCACTGTTGACAATATAGCAGTACATAACGTAAATTTTATGTACGTATTTAGGACCACTTAAATTCATTGATTAAAAAACAGTCCTGCTGAACTTCCATTACTCTCCAATACATGTATATCTGTTAAGTTTTAGTGGAATCGGCTTCCAAATGTCCAAGATATAACGATTTTGAAGGTAACACCCCTACCTAAATTTTACCTTATGAATTTATTCATTGCCATGTATCCTCTGCGACCTTAAATACAGTACATTATGCGTTGCTCAAAACACTAGCCAGGAACAGTGGTCTGCATCGCGCAACATTGCTGGTAATGTTGTACTATGTTAATAGATTCACCAGCCAGAGAATTATACATGCACTAACAGTGACACCAGACTGTCAACAGAACTGCAACCCTTTTCTACTCTTCTACCAAAAATGCACCCCACCCCCTACTTTCACAAGGTTTTGTAAGGTGCAGGTAAACTGTATTGTTAGTATATGGAATTATTTAAATATGGTTACCTTAGCTTAAAACAATAAAAATTGTTTTAATTTATTGCAATTATTGCAAGTTTCTGTTTTTTTGTTGTTCAGAAATTGAGGGAAAAAGAAACAGAATGTGCCAATGTAAAGACCCGGTGTTACCATCTACAACATGAATTGGAGGTATGTCAGGCAGAAGTTTCAGGATGTAATAATTTATTATTATTATTGTTATTTTATTTATAGACATTGTGGAAATACATGTATGTACTGTATAAGAATTATGTGTCCCAATAAGCTGGTGATTTGTCAGAAATACTTTATACTGTAGAAATGTGCAAATCTATGATAAGTGTACATGTATATTGTTATATTAAAGTCAGACCTGTAATGCAACCCACTGGGCCTGTTAATACATAGAAATGTATCTTTATTTGGTTGAATTATTATTGTTTTCAGGAATCTAGACGTGTACGTGCTCAACAACAGGTCACCATTGAAGAGGTACGTTCAGATTTGGCCTTTAATAATATTATTATAAGACACAGAAAAAAATTGAGAAAGTTGCAATTATTCTTTCTCAGTAGCTTCATTAACAGAAGCAGCTGGTTTATCAATCCCCTTGTTGAAGCATTTTGGAGCTTTAAAGGGGCTATGTTTCCATATTAATTAATTTTTTTAAAGTCATTAATTTACAGTAAACAAAATTACCTTGCAATTGAAGGAAACCTCAAAATAATTGTTTACTAAGGTAGAAGAACACCAGAGAAGAGGTAATAAGAATTAAACCAAAAAGTAACAAGGATTGTTGTTGTTGTTGTTGTTTTGCGACATCAGGGGCTATGACACTCCGGCCATCCCTCCCTGAGTATTTGTGACAGCAATTGAGGTGTCGACTCCCATAAGTTTCTGAGTGGTGAATTTAGTAGCTGTCCTTCTGGTTTTCTCCTCTGGCACAGTTTTTCTCAATATGGACCTCCCGGCCGGCAAAATGACATATATGTTTTTTGCTTGATATCAATATTTTTCAAGTTCCAAAACTCCAAAACTGTGACACAGCTACTTTAAGTTTAAGGTGTTAGAACATATTTTATGTTGTTTCATATGAAGTGTTTTGGGGTTTAAAAAAATGATATATATCAAGAGAGGATGATCTAAAAGAACACATCCCCATGCCCCATGATAGTTTTTTTCAATCTATTTTACGCCCCATGCTGTGAAAGTTATTTTAGTTCTCGTCCCCATGGTCGCGCGGCCAATGATCAGAGGATCAGATGCCATTACGAAGATTTTTCTCACCGTCGTGTTGACGTCCATCTACTGAAATCGTAAATCGAAATTTAAAGATGTGATCAGAAATCTTAAATTTCATTACATCATTACAACTGACCAATCAGGTGTCTTCTTTAAAATAGCCGCGCAGTATGACCACGCGCTAAAATTAGATTGGAAAAAAATATCATCGGAAGAGGCCCATGTATGGGGGATGTGTTCTCTTAGATAATCCTCTCTTGTATATACATATTTTTTTAATTTAGTATTTTTAGGTTTGTCTTTTTTCCCCGATAACCCCCCGCCCCTGCGCCCTTAGTTTTCCTAATGTTTGTTTTATTGCTTTCTCCCCAGCTTTCAAGATGCTTGGAGGAAAGCACAGTATTAGAAGCTGAGAGTCAAAGATTGATAAGAATGAGTGAAGAGGTTTGTCGTCCTGACTGTTTGACTCTACTGTGTCTTTAATATTCCTGCTACATGTATTTGTTGTGAGATTTTGTGGATCTGATTTTGAGGTCAAGTAAAATGTTCAATTGTTATTAAGGAATTTGATGTTACTGTGCGAATCAAAAAAGAGTGAATACTGTGAATTACATGTAACTTTGCCATGATCAAACCACAAGAAGAATAGTCAGGAAACTCAAATTTACACTTTGTTTTTGCAGAAAAGCTTTGCGAAAATAGCAATAAAATAAATACAGGAAAAAAAAATTGGCAAAGGAAAATCCAAGCATAAATCATAGTGTTCATTCTTTTCTGATTTGCACAGTAACATAATGATAAGAATACCAATTTCTGGCTTTCTTTTTAATACCGGCCATTCTCTCGTGAAGCAACTTGTTGGTCATCTGAGACTATCATCTTATTCAGGGGGAATAGCAGTGCTGCTAGTCCTTGTGTGCTACAGAAAACTGAGTTATGTGCTGGCTGTATGAGTAACCAAATACAGTTAAATTATTCTGCTTCTCTTGTATCTTGATACATGTATTACACTTTTTAGATGCGCAGTTGGAAAGAACAGAAGTGTGACAGAATGGAGCAGGTAAGTTTTGATGTATTTGATTGTGTCTCGTACTATGAGGATACAGCCAATCAGAAGACAGGAAAGCTGTTTCATATTGATGGTATCCCACAGGATATACATGTTAATCATACAATACTGAATATACTAAAAATATGTTTTTGCCATCCAGCTATACAAACGTGTATCTATATTAAAGTACTGATTTTTACTTTTGAATGTAGCATTTCAAGAAGGCTTCCATCTTTTACCTTTCAAACTTGGCAGATCATCTTCTTGAGGCTACCATAACAACCATACCAAAAACATCCTTAATTTTAGCTTAAGTGTTTATAACTAAAAAACGAGCTCGGTGACCCAAGCAAAGTTTAAAAATAACGTAAGGAAGGGGTTCAGTGCCACCATTAAATTTTCGAAAATTACAGTGATTACAACTATTGGAATACTTGGTCTTCTGGGCTACTTTCTGGCTAGACTTAATAAGAATCGAAAATTCCATGGATGCACCTTTCAGGATAATTGATTTTTGAAAGTCAATGCTAATCAAGTTAACAAATAGATTCCATGTTGCCGTGCGTCTGTTCAGTAATAGATCACAGATGACGTCAAAATGTGGTAAGAACAAAAAAGTGGCCAACGAGCCGCTGCGGCGAGTTGGTCACTGATGTTCTTACCACATTTTGACGTCTTCTGTGATCTATTACTGAACAGACCCACGGCAACATGGAATCTATTTGTTTTATATAATTTTGGAGATATTCGCTTCGGATTTTCACTTGATTGTACGCTAAATAAGCCGATAAAAATTAATGTCAACAAACATCGAGTTTAGGCCACAGTGTTTCCATGCACTTAAAATAAAACTTTGTGAAAACTAAACGGCTTAAAATAAACTACAGCTCAACTCAGCAAATGTTTCGAGAAGCAAATATTTAGAGACTAACCTCTATTCCGTCCTGATATGAGGAAAAACAATCTGAATTATTCCAGTCCAAATCCCGTTGCAAGTCGCTTATAAACGGCGAACGATAATCCCGCTAAATTTCTCGGATTCTGTTCACAAATTATGAGCTAAAAGACCATCATATTTTCTTCCAAGTTCTAGCCAAGCTTGAACAGCCGATTTAAAATTCGTATCAATTGATCTACATTGAATTTCCTACGGAATATTTCGAGTTTGATGAAAAGTTTTCAGCTCTGTTTTGAAACGGCGATGCGAAGAATTCGTGTTGTGGCAGGGCGCGCGTGTTTTCCCGCCACACGTGACGTCATTCGTGCGTCTGTACTCTAATAGATAACAGTTCTAAACCAATCACGGCGCGAGTTTTACACAGTGAATTATATAACAAGAAATGGATGTTTTAAATATTATACTATGGTTTTTGTCGTTTATAAAGTCATTAATTAATTGATTGATTGATTGATTAATTAATTAATTTTTAGAATGAAAATCAGCGATATTAAAGTCGAACGACGTTTCGATGACTCCATGTCATCATTTTCAAGTTCAAAATACATAAATTATAGAATTGATTATATATAGGAAAAATTGTGTGAAAATTAATGGAATTTAGATGTGTTCAGAAAGTATTCAATTGTTATGTAAAGAGTTTGGCGCGAATGGAATCCGACTGCGTGTTAAGTTTTGGCTTCATGTTCCTGATAAACAGTATCTCGTAGATCAATCAATCCATCGTTGTGCGACATTTCTTTAGCACTGTAAATTGGTCTTGTAAATTAGTTGCACGCAGCTTGTGGTCTTCTTTCAAGTGCTTGCTAATTGCAGAATATTTATGCTCAGCGATGCGTTTGAAAAGGTGTCGGGATGTGTAACCAACATAATCTGTATCGCACAGATCACATGTAAATTTGTAGACAACGCAATGCTGGTTAATAAGAAAAATAATTGATGACATCAGAGTGGTAGAAGCCAAACCTCCACTTATTAAGGTCATTCCATCGAAATAGAAGTTACAATAGATCTTCATTCAAACTTTGCCTATTGGTTGTTTATCTTAAGGGAACTTAAATTTTGAAATAAAAAAGGGGGGTCCCGGTATTCGTTTAGGAGCAGGAGGACCTTGTATATACCCCATAATTCCGTACAATATCAGCTTCCAGAAACGTTTTTATTTTAACCGTTCACTTTACGTTTCGTGGGAGCAGAAAAAATAGGGAGAAAGCAAAACGTGATATACTGCATCGACTTCAAGGAACAATTTAATGGGACAATTTAATGTATGTTTTATGATAAAGGCACGCATTTTTAATCGACACTGATTCAACTTGTTCCTAGCATGCAGTGTTCTCGAGGCCACAATTATATTTTCACGAGTACTGGCTAAGTTCACGTTTCCGGTGATTATTTATTCTTCTGCAATAGAAATTAGTTTATATTCATTTTATAGAAAGAAGATGATTGCTAGACTCAAAATAAAATAAAAAATTGATAGGTCACCGTACTCGTTTACGAGAAAACGACGATTTATCTCTCTGGTGAGCTTAGCCATAAAGGAAAAGCCGCCATGTTTTTAATGTGCGCGCGCTAATTATGTGTGAAATCATGCGCAGTAAGGATGCGCAATGCAATACTAAGGAATAACCTTAACCAGCATTGTGTTAATTGTCTACAAATTTACATGTGATCTGTGCGATACAGATTATGTTGGTTATTCATCCCGACACCTTTTCAAACGCATCGCTGAGCATAAATATTCTGCAATTGGCAAGCACTTGAAAGAAGACCACAAGCTGCGTGCAACTAATTTACAAGACCAATTTACAGTGCTAAAGAATGTCACACAAAGATGGATTGTTTGATCTACGAGATGCTGTTTATCAGGAACATGAAGCCAAAACTTAACACGCAGTCGGATTCCATTCGCGCCAAACTCTTTACATAACAATTGAATACTTTCTGAACATCTCTAAATTCCATTAATTTTCACACAATTTTTCCTATATATAATCAATTCTATAATTTATGTATTTTGAACTTGAAAATGATGACATGGAGTCATCGAAACGTCGTTCGACTTTAATATCGCTGATTTTCATTCTAAAAATTAATTAATTAATCAATCAATCAATTAATTAATTAATAAAATGACACTTTATGATCTGTCTGTAGCACATCCGGCAGCTGGACCATAGATATGACAGTGCTAATTGCCGCATTGAAAATCTAAGAAGAGAAAATCAGGAAGTTTCTGAGGTATGTGCAGATATTGCTGGTCATTTAATTTTAATTACTATAGAAAACGTAAGGATATTTACTAAACTTTGTTTCTTGAAAGATCTAAGTGATTTTTGTGTTTTAGTGCCTGTTTGAGATTTGTGATTGATATTTAGTACTTTGTAAATGGAATTTGAAGTTTTACCAGTGATTTATTTAAAATAATTGCACTCTTTTTTATAAGATTTCACACTTTTTGCTTATTTTTTAACCCGTTCACTCCCAAGAGTGGCAAAGTTCAAAATTAAAAAAAAGTCCCAAATTTCATTTTGCAGTCAATACTGAAACATAAACTAACATCTATAGAGAAGCTACTGCTGCATAGCTTTCATTTGAATGGTCACACACTAGGTTTTCATCAACAGACGTAAAAGTTAGAACCACCTCACCCGTTGTACAGAATAATAAACAGTACCACATGAAATGACAGTACTGCTCAATAGCTTTCATTTGAATTGTCACACACTAGGGTTTCATCAACAGACGTAAACGTTAGAACCACCTTGTACAGCACAATAAACAGTACCACATAAAAGTACTGCTCAATAGCTTTCATTTGAATGGTCACATATGCATTTAAGCGTTCCATTCTCAGTCAACTCAAACGTAAGACCCTCATTAATTGGCTCAACATACATGCTCAAGATTTTATACTCTCAATCTGGGAGTAAGTTAATTGTAGACAATGGGTCTTACGGAATATGTTTTTTTTTTTCAGGAACTGCGGTCAGTCGTTTGTGAAGTGCAGGAATTACAATTACAATTACAAGAGCAACACAATCTGCAAGGGGAACGTGAGCGTGTTAGGATGGACAGTGAAAGACTGTTGGATGTGAGAATGGCAGAGGTATCCCAAGCGTTTCATAATGCGGAGACTGATGAAGTCAAGATACTTAAACAGGAGTTGAGAAGAGAAAAGAGTAAACGAAAAACGGCAAAAGAGAGGAACAAAAGCCTACTTAAGGTAAGAAGTATAACAAACCGTCAATAGCAGTTATTACAGTTGAGCCCGCAGTCAAATATTCTTTCGTTTTTAAAAAGTATGCAAACGAGTTAGGCTCGATTTCCGCCGCTCTCTCGAGTCCGGTCTTCGTTCTGGCTCATTTTCCTGTACAGCAGCTGGTAATCGAGCCTGCAAATGAGGCTAATGGGCCAATACAATGCCAGATTGACCCTTTCGCCTCGTTTGCATGTCAAACCGCTGACATCTGTAATAACTGTTATTCTGTCTAATGTTAATTTGCCTACAGATAGCAAGAGTTCGGTGGATGGTACTGAAGATTTTTATTGCAAACTTCTTGGACATAATTACTGGTGCATTTGCTGTTAAAATGAAGTTTAAATGGCTTGTTTGTACGATAAATCTTTTCAGGAAAACTGCCAACTGCAGGCGTTGATAAAACAGCTGAGGTCCAAGAAAGAGGAAGATTTTCCATCTGGTGACACACGTGAGGATGATGTAGAGGAGAATCATGAGTCATATAGCACTGTAAGTAATACCCAACTGTTTGGTAATAAAAACAGTTGTGTGTAAGAAATGGAAGTGCAGTCGAGAGTGAACACGACGTTTATTCACGTTTGATATTGGTCTTGAAATAAGAACCGAAATATTACGTTTACTTTGTTTCTCTCTCTTGCTTGTACTTATATTTTAAGTTTGCAAGATGTTTTTCGGAGTCATTATCCTATATTTTTTACACTTGTCGGCGGGAAAAGGCTACTATACCTCTTTCGGTCGAAGTTGACTGAGCTCGCGATATTCGCAGGAGAAGCAACTAAGTGACGTGACATATATGTATCCTAATGACGATAAGTTGACCGCTGAGTGACATGACAACATTCAGTACCGTATAGCTCCGAAAGTAACTAGGGTAATTACATGTACTTTCGGTTTTAGCTGCCTTCAGACGTCTTCCGGTATCATTTATATCCGCGGGGAAGAGGGTCGTTACTTTCAGGGGACCGCTACTTTCGGGGAGCTAAAGCCCCGTTCAAACGGTCTCAACATTCGCTCGACATTTGTTGAGTCGTGTTGAGAGATGTTGAGACCATGCTGTGTCAAACGGCTTCAACAACCTCTCAACAAATGCTCAACAAGAGAGATGCGTGGGGTCTGGGACTGAGAACAATGTTGAGAGGAGTTGAGAGAGCGTGTCAAACAGCTTCAACATTTCGAGAACAGAAGAAATGTTAAGATGTCGAGACAAAGTTTAAACGAAATCAAACTCTTCTCAAGATGTCTCAACACCTCCCAACATTGTTGAGAGTCAACAAATGTCGAGAGAATATTAAGACCGTTTGACAGGGGCTTAAAGTGCGTAACCGTATACAGGCCGAGCCATTGGTACATTTCTTAGCCGTCCTTTGCAAAACAACAACGTGAAATGACCAAATTCTGGATTTTTGTAGAACGTTAACCCCAAACGGCGAATTTGTCAACGGCGAAGTTTCTCTTTCGATTAGAATGCTGTCTTATTCAGCTGATACCAAGGTATTCGTGAGATTCTGAAGTAAAATATAAATTCATTTTTTTATCGACATTGTCCTGCGCAGTTGTAGTTGCTTAAACTCCCCAATATGTAATCTAATGACTTTTTTTTCTCTCTCTCTCTCTCTCTCTCTCTCCCATATTTTAGGCTTCAAGTGAAGAAGAGGAGCCAGGAACATCAACCCACAGCCAACAGCAAGGTAACTTGATATCAGGAAAACCAACGATGTTAGTATGCTTTAATAGAGACTGAATTAATTTACAAACTAAAAAAAGCCCGCTTCTCGAAATCTCTTTTTCTAGACTCCAGTGAAGACTCCGGATGAATTTTATTCTCCGTAAACTTATTTTAAAAAGATGGATACTGAAGAAGACATCTTGCCTTTCTTGGATTGTTTAACCCTAAGCGTGGGAAATGAAGGATTAGAGTTCCAATAATATACATGTACGTACTCATGCAGCTAAAAAAAAAAAAAATAAAATAGAAATAAAAAATAGATAAGTACTCATGTGATGAAAATATAGATCAGCTGCTGTGAGAAAATTTTATAAAAGTTGTTTAAAGGGGATTAGCATAGAGCGGTTTTCAATAATATTGAGTGTTGACAGTAATCTGGGATCACTTTGGTGGGTACATACTCAGCTAAAAAAAAAAAAAAAAAAAAACAGAAAAGTACTCATGTGATGTAAATATAGATCAGCTGCTGTGAGAAAATTTTAAAAAAGTTGTTTAAAGGGGATTAGCATAGAGCGGTTTTCAATAATATTGAGTGTTGACAGTAATCTGGGATCACTTTGGTGGGTACATACTCAGCTAAAAAAAAAATAAAAAAAAACAGAAAAGTACTCATGTGATGTAAATATAGATCAGCTGCTGTGAGAAAATTTTAAAAAAGTTGTTTAAAGTGGATTAGCATAGAGCGGTTTTCAATTGAGTGTTGACAGTAATCTGGGATCGCTTTGGTTTTGCTTTACTACGCTGGCTGTGATTTGTTAAAAAAAATTTGCAGCACCTACTCAACCAATCAGATGTAAAACGAAAACCAAACGCGACTATATAAATATGATTACACACGTTTTCCCGCGCTTAGCACCGGTTACGTGTATTTGCTTCTCGTTGGTTCGTTGTGTCGTTACGTTTGTTGTGGTTGGCCATTGTACTATTGCTCTGATTATGATTTTACGACACTCAATTGAAACCCGCTCTAGATCAATTATCAAAAGGGTTTGTAAACAATTGGTCTTTTTATTTAAAATAGAACATGTTCTTGTAACGTAAAGTTGCCTTTTGAAGACCTGACGACTCATAGAATTTGCAGATGGATTATTTGAAGATTTTTTGATCTAAGATCAGCGTATTTTCACGCATGGTATAAAATGGGAGTTGAATATTTAGGTAATAATACATGCGAAAATTGTACAGGTGTATTTTGAAAAGTACAGTGTTACTTTTAATTTGTATAGAATGAATCTTTGTAATTTGAATGGCGTATTTTCAATTTTTTAAAGATAGGGATTTTGTGGCAAAATTATTGGTCTTTTTCGCAGACCGTGCTCTCAATGAAATGCTTGCATTTTCAAGATAAACGTTATTATTTTTTTCTTATTAAAAAGCCCTACATCTAGATAATTCGTATTTTATTTATTTTTGTTACTTTTATTGTCAGATTGTATATCTGAAATCTGATAGTGAAAGTTAATGTTTGGTCACTGGACCCTAAACTAGAGACTTTTATAACTAGATTATGAAATATATAGTGTCCCCAATTAGGTTTAAATACCATTGACACTTAAATAAAAGTTATTCATTCATTCAAATTATTAACATTGATTATTTATATAGACAGAGCTAAGTTATTGACGTCGAATGTAGTTTCATATATATAGTAAAAACCCGCATATAAGAAACTGTTGATTAAGAACATGCAGGCTGAAATTTGGAAAATTAAACCCCCAATATATGAGAACCACTTTAGCCTGACAAGTGAAACAGGTTCTTATTTGGAAACATTAGTAAAACTGAAAACAAAGGCTTAGACCTAAATATGCTTTGAAGATCCATGATCACAATGTACAGTATGATTACATATCTACTGATTACAATATATATACACTACACCCATATTAAATAACTTAATTTATGGTCAGCAACAAGCAGTATTTACCCTGTCAAAAATAAGAACTTAAACATCCTGATTTCTCACTAGACATCCAATATATAAGAACCATTTCAGCCTTCCTTAAAAAAAATAGGGTTCTTCTACGCGGGTATTTACTATATGACCTAAGTATTTATATAATCAAAGAATAATAAATAAAATCAATATACATGCAGTTGATGGGCCTAGGTACCTTTCGAAAATCGGAATCTAAACGAACAGAATTGGAAATCCCGTTGCTGTATTGCTGGTTTGCAACCATTCCCGAGAGATTTAAATGACAAAGACCCTGGCGGCCATGTTGGATGACAGGAACAATAAAGCTAATTAGAAATATTTTGTTAATGGTCATCCAACATGGTGGCGATGACGTCAGTTGCAAACCAAGAATTACCAGGAAAGGTTGCTCTGTGTCCAACTGCATTTGTTTTACTTTTATTTAAAACTATAAATATTGTAATTTACAATAATTTTTGAATACAACACGACGACTTTAAATTTTACAGACATGTTTCGGCAGAAACTTCTGCCTTCTTCAGTGCAAATGTTACAGGAGATGCGAGTTTGAATATAAATAAGTAGTACATGCTAATGAGTACGTAAAAAATGCGTGAGAATTACAAAGATAGCTAATTAAGCCTATCTTTGTAATTCTCACGCATTTTTTACGTACTCATTAGCATGTACTCCTTTTTTATATTCAAACTCGCATCTCCTGTAACATTTGCACTGAAGAAGGCAGAAGTTTCTGCCGAAACATGTCTGTAAAATTTAAAGTCGTCGTGTTGTATTTAAAACTTATTGTCAGTTTGTTACTGTCTAGACCTTTTGGAAATATTGTAATTGTTTGTAAAACAGTTCCTACACATATACATGTATTGTACTTTTAAAAAGCTGTATTTTTATTTGTAAAATTTACATGTCTTAGCTAGACTTTAAATGTTGCTATCGTTTTGTTGTTATTGTTTGTTTTGTATAAAACATTAAAATACATGTATATATTTTCCAGATGTCTGCAGTTCAATTTAGTGTTGGTAGATAAACGTACGTTTGGGTATGAACAAAGTATAATATACTAACCATAGGATAATGCATTTTCAAGCAATTCGATTGGTTCCCTACTCATGGTCTCAGAGGCGGTATATTCTCTACCTTATTTGGAAATATCGTGAAGTTCAATTTTTTTGTCTTGGGCGAAAAATAGGCTCGATTACCGGCCGCTGTTCGGGAAAATGAGCCCACGGTTTTGGGCACCAATACAACTGTTTCGTAAATAAAAAAAATAAAAAAAAGATATTTTTCCTGGCATTAATTACCTGAGAAAAAATCAACTTGAAAGGCTAGATGTTGTTTCAATTCTGAAGTTTATTCCCTGCTTTTACACTACACTAAATGTTAAATCTTCAATCTCCTCCAGTGATTTCCGGCCTTTTTTGCTAGGAACCTGCGAATGATACCAGAAATAAATAAATAGAAACAAGTCAAGCAATGAATAAACAATTGTAGCGAGAAACATAAATCCAATCAAAGAGGAAACTTAAGTTAGTTTATTCTGGTACTGCAGTAGATGCCCGTACCCCCAAAAATTTGGGTGGGGGTGTGCTGTACGCTTCTTGAAACCCTTGCCCTATTTGAGACCAAAATATGTGATTTTCCCTACCCTATTTCAGACCTGACCCTTAAAAGTTCGGTGAAAATTTCTCCATTTTAAAGTCAAAATGGCAAAAATATATGCCCTATTTTTCAGACAGTAGGCAAAACATACCCTATTTCAGACCAAAATTGTCAAAATCTATACCCGTTTTCAGACCAAAAAGGCTAAAAAAACATACCCTTTGGCGCCGCACATACCTATATAGCTCATATAAGGGAGAACCCCCCCCCCGCCGGGAGCAGATGCGAACTACATTAGTACATGCAAGAGAGGATGATCTAAGAGAAGGATGACCCCCATGATATGTTTTTTTAATCTATTAATACAGTTTCGCGCCATGCCGTGAATCAAAATTTTTATTTCCTTCTGATCGAGGCTCCGACATCACGTTACTCGAACTGACCAATCAGGTAGCGTTATTAAAATAGCTCAGCTGTGGACTGAAAATTAAAAATAGATTTAAAAAAGTATATCATTGGAAGAGATCCATGTATGGGGGAATGCTTTTCTTAGATCACACGTGTGGTTTTAAAATCGAGTAGACGGTATTTTAATGCTAACTTTGCTATTTGGGGGGAACATTTAAATTTGTATAAATTTTTAAATTTTCAATTTGTATATACATATTGGGTATTTTGTAAAAAACTACCCTACCCCTTCCTGGACGAACCTGAGTGTGTAATGGACTCACCAGCCTTAGACGTCACACATGCACCCATATTATTCAACCCGCATACATGGATAACTGGCCTTGACAACAAGGATTTTCTGGCCTTGACAGGATTGAATGTGTTCAAAACTGGAGTGAAATGATCACAGGTTCCAGTACAGATCTAGAATAAAATAACAAATCGTCCCGCTGTTATTAATGATATAACATACAGAAGTCAGTGAGAAAGAAGACTGCATCGACATTATTTATCCTTACAACTATCAATATATTATCAAGCGGCCCTTCCCACCTTCACCATCATCAAGAGAACAACAATCTTTGCGTTAAGACGAAAATTTTCCCTCCGCCTCTCCAGATACTGACCTGCGGACTGTTCATATATTTTATTTAGTTTTTTCTATATTTTGTGGCGGAATTTTTAACCCCACCTTTCCTAAAGAGATTTCAATTATTGGCTGTTATTAATTATGATTAGTTTAAATAAAATCGTCACATTTGTAGCCATGTATCCCAAACAGTCTGGTCATCATTCTATGTTCTACCTTTCTCTTCAGGAAACCAGTGTGACGACTCGCGGAGCTGTCAATATCATAATGTTCGAAAAAAATGACTCGAAATAAAATACCCCTCTCCCCACCACCTTTCGTGAAATTATTACAGCAACACCACTTGATCACCAAACGTTGTTGTGGACTTTTTATCTGCTCTCCATGCCTGAATAAACATAAACATCTACACAAATAAAAATAAGATAAATATCAAAAAGAGCAAATACATACGATATTACATTTGTTAAACAACAGGTGCTGCGGTTTTATGGCCTCGCATTGGAATCGACTGAAACAACGATCAGAGAGACCCGTATGTAGCCTGCTACGCAAGCGCTAGGAGTAATGAGATGCGATTGTATAATCGCAGGCTACTACGCACATATAACGATTGATCCGTGCATCTCTCTGCCGCGATGCAGAGAATCAACCAGCATCGACAGTAATCGTCATAAAGATTATCGCAACGATGTTAGATCGATTAGCGATCTGAAATCGTGGCGAAAGAGTATCCGATGGACGATCTTGCAATGATTCATGATCCAAGATCGTCGAACGGACGTCAGTTGAGGTATACATAAGCAGAACTTTATAATGTGTTTTTGCTTAGATATACTTGGACTATAGAGTTCTGATATAAGTCGAGATGACGAGCAAACAATGTCGTAATAAAAAAAGGTTGTTGTTTGTCGTGGTAAGATGATAATAAAGTATATTGTCGTTTGGATGTAGATCGCGACGTGCACGTGACAGCTGACGTGAGGATCGAAATCCACCAATCACAGCAGACCATCCTGGTGACGCGTAACAAATCGATCCCATCGCCTGAAGAAGACTAGCAGTAAGGAGTTGAAGCGTCGCGATCTACATCCAACTGACCACATCGTTTAAAGACACTTAGTTTAGTAAAACGAACAATAATGCCGGAAGATAGCATATTAAGTTCATCAAAGGTAATGTTTTTTTTTTAAAAGTTGATGTGGTTTGTAGAACCCATTTTAAGATCGTATAAATTCTAATTTAGCGCGACCATTGGTAGAATATTAAAAATAGTCCAAGGGCAACGCGCACGAGATCATGGTCTATCGACAAATAGTAAACGATGAGAGAGCCAATCAGATTCGAGGATTTGCAAACTACGCGTGTCTATTAATTCACGGTTACCACATGAAGCATTGTATACGTAGTATTCATAGGTACCTGTGCAGACAAGGTCAGGCCCACTCCACGTTCCATTGTCTGTACATCTTCTAGCTGTTGAACCGGACGCTTGAGATCCATTCTTACAAGAGAACCTACAGACTGTGTCAAGTAACATCTCTGTCGTATCACAACCCAATAGCACGCCACTGGTCGGTATTGATAACGCTGGGCACGTGACACCTAAACAGGGGGAAAATGTTTATTTGTTTCAAAAGTGTATTTAATCTAAAGAGGAGATCAGTGGCCGCTACATAGATCTATTCAGTATACTATAGTCGTTGGTACTTAGTCCAGAGGGGCCCAGTTCTTATACCATGAAATGGCTAGGAGTATTGATACCCTCTAGATGGGATGCTATACCAGTCAGGTTGTCATAACAGTTGTCATTCCTGCGCGGAGATAGGCACTGTGAGGATTAAGTGCCTTGCCCAAGAACTCAACACAATAACCAATGCTCGAACCCGGACCACTCGATCCGGAGTCCAACTCGGTATAACCATTGGGCCACCACTTCCAATACATGCGAGCTTACCATGGCATCGAGGCTGTGTACCAGTCCATGTTCTATCATTGTTACACCATCTCACGGCTGAACCAATCAGATTGTAGCCTCGTTCACAGGCAAATCGGCAGGAATAACCTGGCAACCGGCTGCAAAGAGTTTTTATTCCACCATGAACAGGGATTGAAAGCGGCTCACAATAAAACCCTTTTTGAACAAAGAAAATTCATATTAATGTAAACTTTCTAACAACATTTTTTAAAAGAACATTTATCACTTTATTTAAGCATTGAAAACGCATTTCTATTATTGATTGGTTTAATAAACCACACGGATGCTGGAAGAACACAAATCAGTAGAATCACATGAATTACAATAATAAATTGTTTATACTGAAAACCTGTTTAAGCTTCAAGGAGCCGATCCTGTAGACCTGTCTATGCTTAATTACAGTACGTCCATTTTATCCCTCTGGGCAGTGTTCGGTTATAAGGGAAATACAAGTCACCAAAGTTAAAAGTATGGGCAGTTTATGCTATTTTTCTAAAGCTGTTTATCTAGTGTGAACGTTAGAACCCCATGTTAGAGCGGTTTTCAATTGAGTGTCGAAAGTAATCCGGAATTGCTTTGGTTTTGCTTTACTACGCTCTGTGATTGGTTTAAAAAACTCGCGCCAACTACTCAACCAATCAGATGCAAAACCAAAACCAATCGCTACTTGGTCACACGTTTTCCCGCGCTTAGCGCCGGTGACGTGTATTTGCTTCGAGTTTTCATTGGTTCATTGTGTTGTTTGTGTTTGTTGTAATTGGTCAGTGTAATTGCTTTGGTTTTGGTTTTACGACACTCAATTGAAAACCGCTCTATAAGATTAATACTAACCTGGAAGCTGTCGGGAACTGTCATATGTCACGAGTCCCCATACTTGACCAATGCTTGGTACGGGCACAAATGACGTAAATGATCCATTCGAGGCGTTCAGTTTAAGAATCCCGGATGGTGACCGATCAGATACGAATAAATACGAAGAGAAGAAAGTCACTTCAAACAAGTTGTAAAATGAACCCCGATAAAGAAGCGTTCTGTTGTTTCCATCATAATCGACAGATTCTACAGTTGCCCATGCTTCATCTACCCAGAAAACAAGTTTGTTTTGTCTGTCAAGGTCAATACCTTGTGGTGATCTAAAAGTAGTTACCAAGGTAACATTCTGGGTTCCGTGTAAAGTTGATTTCTTGATTCCAAAGTTGTAGACCGTCCAGAACATTAAGCTGTTGATGAAGAAAGCTCATATTGAGACTACTGGTGAACATTGATCCATTTTTAAAGGAGCTATACGTCACGGATGGGGCATCTAGAAAAAAAGCTATTTTTTTCAAGTTTGCCGACTTCGCAATCCGTCTTAATCTTCTCCATCCTCAACCCGGCATCCTTGTATTGTTGCTGTTTGGTTTATTATTACCTCTTTGGTGTTTTTCTACCTTAGTAAACTATTATTTTGAGGCTTTCTACAATTTAAAGGTGATTTTGCACTTTCCAAAAATGACTTAAAACGTCGTGTCGGTCGGTCGGTCGATCGAGTCAAGTCGGTCGAGAAATTCTAGCAGAAAAAAAGTCGACGGGAAAGCGAGTGACCAGATGGGGATACTACGCTATTACTGCGGAGGAGACGTGTCACGGGGTATTGTTGTTGAGGTACTGTTTTCGTTTTTGTGACTGGAAAATCAACTAAGAATACCGGGATGCAAACTTAAAACTATTGGGCGAGTGTAGGAGAGATTACGAAAGTTCACACGCATTATTGTCTGAGTATGGAAAACTGAAGAGGGAAGATGTGGACAGAGAAGTTTAGGTTGTTGTCAATTTACCACGATCATTTAACTCACCCACGTTCAGGATCGAGAACAATTCCTAATGGGTAATGAGGGCTTGTAGAAAGTAGAACACGTTTGTTATTGCCCTCCAAGTCTGATACGGATATGGTACCATTGGCTTCATCAGTCCAGTACAATTGTGATGACCACCAGTCCACTGCCAGTCCATTACATTTCCCTGTGTTGTTGTGGAGTATTTTGATATTTGTACCGTTGATGTTAGATCGCTTGATGTTTTTTTCTGCTGTGTCGCTCCAAAATATGTACTTCAGGCTGAAATGGATATCTATGGCGACAGCTTCTGATAAATTCGAGATGATTGGATAAATTGTAGCATTGTTGTAATCCAAAGCTATAATGCCCGTTCCAGTTGAAACCAAAAGACATGGAGAGTTACATGGGACGTCCAAACCTAAGTCGAGGGAAATAAAAAGGAAACAAATTCAAAATGACGAACAAACCAGTTAGTTTAGACTGAGATAGGGCATTTTTGTTTCCGTCGATGGCAAAACTATATGCAGGCTAGTCGAAGATCTCTGAATGGACACTCTCATAAACGGACAGCTCTACTTACGGCCGCATTGAGAAGACCCCATTTAAACTCTAGCTCATACAAACTCTGTATTTACACATTCCCTTAAGCGGCCAGCTCCAAGTGCGGACACTTTTTCTGCTTCCTGAGGGTGTCCGCTTACGGGAGCTTCGACTGTTATTCTAGAACCTCCTAAGTGATCCGAAGTGTTACGAAGATTTCCGAAGATGACCCGTGAACTTCCGAACATTTTCGAACTAGCTGCAGCATATCAGCAATTATTTTTCATCAAATTTTCACGATGCCCATATATGGTCAAGAAGTCCTTGTTACCTGTCCCCCGTACATGGCAGATTTATGTAGTTTGCCATATTTGGAAGTGCACAGAAGAACACTCGTCCGACATATTGGAAACCGCTGTTGAGTTTGAGGGGACCTATAGAACATCTCGATGCTTCATTATTTTGCGACTCGTTGACAATTTTTGAATACAGTCTATAAATAAATAAAATGGTCCATCGATATTCCCTTAGGTTAGCGGAAATGACGATTGAAGTGCATTGCATTACTAATAAGCTCCCACGGCACCACCACCATGGAATACTATGAAGCATGGAAAACAATATACATACAGTGGAGAAATCGGTATTCCACTGTATATGAAAGAAAAGCACCAAAATAAAAAAATGTAATTAATGATTAGTTCCAGAACTCTTTTAACATACGATATAGGAACGAATGAAACCTTAAGAGCGAAGAATACATGAGGGATACATGTTCTAACATGTACTTGATGAACATTTCAGCGGGCATTTCAGCCGTGTACCCGGCGTGTATCATATATCAGTGAGTCGTGGAGACTTTAGTGCTGTCACCATCATCCACGGTTTTATTTTCTTTGAAAATTCCTGCTAATAAATAAAAAACGTAACTGGAAGACTCGGAAACAAGACCGGAAAAAACTGATTTAGCTGCACTCATTCACTGAGGCCAACTAATTCTGCTTCTGACTAAACTAGGAGTGATTATAAATGGAAATATATCATGAGTATCATGATACAAACTTTTGGTCGTATAGGAACTTCACAACACAACAGACTCATATAAAGTCATGCAGTAAGTGCTTCATGCGATTTACCAAAATAAAAATTGAGTCATAAGACCGTTCTAAAATAGAAAAGGTATACGTATATAGTATAGGCAAATTTTACTACAACATTTTTGCTTGTATGTCTACCTACCATTGTGCTGAGAGCAGCTTCCATAGATACCCGGCGGGCAGGAACATTTCCCATCAACTAGAGTTCGTTGGTTTAAACATCGAGTTGTATTGCAACCTCGTGTTTTACTTAACGTTGAATTACATGGAGTTCCACCGCACTGTTCATTTGCCTCTACGTATCTGCTACTTGTTTGGTAACCCCCGCATAAGAGAGAACACTCACTCCAAGTGGACCAGGATGATAGCTGACAGTCTACTCGTAAAGTTCCTTGGCACGAAGCTACCTCTAGAAGGGAAGGGCAGTGTGTTCCACCGCACGTAGCAGGTATTTGTACCGTTCGAGCCCTCTGTCGAGTCCCAGATTTTCCACATTGCACAGCACTGCAAGCCGACCAAGAGGACCAAGCCGTGACCTGACAATCCATTCTACTACAGCGTCGTCTTCGACGCCGACGCCAAGAGATCGACTGACTTATACAAATCATAAGAATAAGCAGTAGCAGGATCGAAGTCGGGATCGAAGACATGTTAGCACAAAGAAATCGCTTGTCTTTTTGCAAGAAAAGCTTTTATATAGATTATCAAATCCGAAGTGCAAATCTGCCCTATTGAAAAGTCGCGAAGTAAACATGCCGGGGCTCAATGTCAATTCGATACCTTATAGTTGCATTTGTATGCCCTGTAGCCTCCATTAAGGTCAAACGTTTATGTGACAGTTATTTCATTTCCGGTTATCAATAAATGCTCTTGTTCAGTGGTCTTGTTTGGGTTTCGCGTGAGCAAAAAAAGGAAGAAAAGAAAAGAGCGGCGAAGGTGCGAGTTACTCGCCGGCCCGTGACTTACGTCTACTCCCCAATAGGTCTCGATCGGAACAAAGAATGAGGTTCACGACTGCAGCGCAAGCACGCTGATGGCCGCTGCTGGGAGCAAGGATGAATTATTATAGAGAATCATTTCACATAGATCCTTAGAATCAGCCCAGAATCAGCAGGAGAAGGAATATATTCGAAGCTCTCGTTGCGACCGCTCTCGTAAGCGACCAAGCTCTAGTTACGACCACCATTGTGAAACCCCGTTTGAATTGTCACTCAAACTCTGTAATTAAAAGCTCTCGTAGGCGACCACTCCCGGCATCCGTAAGCGACCGCAACCACTTTTGGGAATCATCAACTGGTCGTTCCCTTTGTTTTAAAGCTCTCGTAAGCGACCATTTGTTGTGCTCTACATTTACGAGACATTCGTGTATTATTTGTAATCATCTGAATAAGAGAAGTTATCAATCTCTGTGGATACGTGATCTGTACATTCGCTTCCATACATTTCGTAAGTGGCTAGCCTCTATAGTTTCAGCACGTGGTCACTTAGGACAGCCCATTCTCGTAAGCGACCAGCTCTAGTTACGACCACTTTTTCGAATTCCCGAGGTGGTCGCTTACGAGAGCTTGGACTGTATATGAAAATACATTACTTCCGCTCAGCCCGGCCATTCCCGCTCGCTCACACTTCCCGCTCGCTTCAACTATCCGAAAGATCTTTTCCTAATATTTCTAAAGGACCTGACGTAAAGCTCTGTTGCTGCTTGTAGTTTATCCCGCCGGAAGTAAAGAGCCGGGGACTGCTTGCAGTCCAAAGTAATTATACAATGGCGAAGCAGAACAAATGGAAACAAGGGGATGAACCAATCAAAACTCGAATAACAGGCGCCAAGCGCGGGAAGACACGCGTGACATGAATCAAATTGCAAGAACTGTGGGAGGCGGAGATTGTCAGAACGCGCGGAGCTGGACAACGTACTCCGCCTCTCATAGTTCTTGCATTTCGATTGGTCAGCTGAAACGAAAGCCATCACTTAAAGTTGTCAAAAAGATGTCAAAAAGTTGTCAAAAATTAATCAAAAACTTTGTCGAGTGGCAACGGTGGGGTGCTCCGCACGGTAAATGACAAATTGCGCATGTATGAATATAAGCAGCCGTAAGTCTGCAGATCAACGGATCAGCACTAAAAATACAAAATAATTTTGGAATTACTGTCAAGATCATTGAAATGATAATATCGTAATACTGCGGAATTAGCAGCCTTTGGGGCTTGGGTCTCTGGGTCTCTGGATTCACCGACCCGGGTCGTTACTTTCGGGGAACAAAAACGGTTAAATAAATGAAGCTGGTGCGAGCTCTTTTTCAGAAATAAAAGCCCGAAATTCGTAAAAACAATTACAGTTGAAAAATGAGACGAAATTCTTGTGGCATAAGCGATAGCTTTCCTTGTAATAAAGTGCCTTAGCGTGGTCAAGTTATGACACTGTACGAAGATATTTCAGTGTATATTTGACGATTGATTGAAAAAAAATATATAGATATATAAATATATAATGTATAATGTCTCGCTACTTTCGGGGGCTCGCTACTTTCGAGGGGCTCGCTACTTTCGGGATTTATTAGCAACCACAAAGTCTTGACGTTCTTTCGGGGGGTCGTTACTTTCGGAACTTTACGGTAGTCCATGAGCAAAAGACCTCAAAAATGCATTTTCGTAGCATTCCCAGTGGGGCGTGCTTGATGACTCCATGGCCACCTGTTTTCAGTTTAAAGGAGCTATGGCACGATGTGGGCGCCATCCGCAATCTGTCTTAATCATCTCCATCCTCAACCATACTTGTTCCTGTTTTGTTTGATCTCTTTGGCGTTTTTCTACCCTAGAAAACTATTATTTTGAGGCTTTCTTTAATTTGAAGGCGATTTTGCACCTCGCAAAAATGACTTAAAATATCGTGACATAGCTCCTTTAAGCGAGAAAACAGGATTTGGGAATTTGGGTGGGGAAGAATTAAAATGATAAATATATTTTATCTTACTGATCCATTTGGACTCAAATTTAATATGGAGGGAATACATAACTTACAGCTACGATGAGTCAGTTCTTTGTTTAGAGTTAGAATATTTGAACATTTGCCGGCAGCTGTTACCGGCTCCACAAACAGGAAGACTTCCTTGTGCATGTTCTGAACTCTCTCTTACTCCACCATATATAGTGACATCTCTTGAAGCATTTTCATTTACTTATCATCAGGTGACGTCGCCATTTCCATTCCACGCGATCTGGAAAAATACTTGATTGTAGATACGTCTTCCTCGAAGAAGCTAGCCTGCGCGGCAGTCGTAGAAAGGGGAGGGATGAGCCGGGAGTTCGGGTGCGAAGCGCGAGAAAAGAGCGCGAGGATTGAGCGCGATCGGCGGGGGTGGGACCGGAACAGATTGATGGCACTGAAATATCTCCAGGATTCAATTAAGTATTTACAAGGCGAGTTTCAACTTGGTAGTACTCATTGACAACAGAGCTTATACTCCCTGCTCACCCAATCAGACTTCCTACACCGACCATGAAAGTTTATACATTATAAAACTC
This sequence comes from Desmophyllum pertusum, assembly GCA_029204205.1. Lineage (NCBI taxonomy): Eukaryota > Metazoa > Cnidaria > Anthozoa > Scleractinia > Caryophylliidae > Desmophyllum > Desmophyllum pertusum. The sequence continues at coordinate 628,240 of MU827314.1, forward strand.
CCAAAATATCAAAAAGAGAATCGGTACCAAAAATATAAACTGTCATAAACAGATGTTGCCTTTTATTGTCAATATTAACCCTTTCACTCCCAAGAGGGCTAAGTTCAAAACTGAGAAAAAAAAAATCATTTTGCAAAAATGTCAAAAACAAACAGCACCACTTAAAAGTACTGCTCAATATCTTTCATTTGAATGGTCACACACACCAGGGTTTCAGACAAAGACTCAAAAAGGTACAACCATATTTATTGACTCATAGTTTGACTTTGGGAGTGAATTGGAAGGGTTAAGATAACAACGAGGCAACAACAGTAGATCGCGAAATAGAGAGACAGTGACAATATTAGTTAAAGTAACGATAGTTGATCGATCATTTCTTTCTACGATATTTTAAATCGATTGATCCATGTATCTCTGGGATCCGGCATAACTGCGACCATGTAGCCATAGAGAATAACATTTTCTTGTTTAACCATTCAGTTTTCACTCCGCATTAATGTCCTGCCCCTAACCAGGTTTCCGTGTGATGGGCCTTTACTACAGTGTCCGAAAAGTTTAATTATTATAACATGTTATAATCCGGCTTGTGCTTAGAAATTTTATTGTCCTGTGCAGGGCTGATATGCGATAACGGCAGAATCATTACGTGTCAGGGGCACCCAACGAGAATTTTTTTCTGTAGGTGTCGGAACGTCGTTTTTACGTTATAATTGAACTGTTAGTGCAGTTCAATGGCTTATTTTTAAAGGCTAAGAAAAATGTATCTGTTCGGATACGTTAGCTGAACTTTCGAACTTCAGAACATTTTAGGGATTGAAATCTGATTTCCCGAATTTATTAGCTGCTTTTGCCTTTCCGAAAATCCTAGCTGACCTGTTTTTGTACCCAAAACGACATTTTTATCTCTCCGAAAACAAAAGGCATTAATTTTACCATATTAAGAAAGTTCGAGATGTACTATTTCAAAAACGAGTGCGAGTGTTTCATCACGATTTCCAAACACGAGAAAACAGATGAAAGCACGAGGCCGTAGGCCGAGTGCTTTTATTGTTTTCGAGTGTTTGGAAATCGTGATGAAACACGAAGCACGAGTTTTTGAAATAGCTTCTCAAACAAAAGCTTTAAAAAGAAAGCACTAATTAGTAGTAGTTGACCCGCATTGTTTTCCAGTTCTTAATTTACGGTTACCAAACGTAAGCTCTGAATAGTAGTAATGAAATATTGTTTTACACTTCTAATTAACAGTTTCTAAATCCGTTGGGGAAACATGATCATGAAGTCAAATGTAAATGAGTGAAAATTTGTTATTTTGCATTTCGAGCATGATGATAATCTACTTTAATTCCCTAAGTCATTCAAGTATCTTGAGCTCAATGGTAGAGCGTCCGACTGCTGTGCGGAAGGTCACAGGTTCGACTCCAGCTGGTAAAAAATTGAATTATTTTTTTCTTTGAAAAATGCTTCCATGATAATTATTTAGTTTAAGTCTAAGTCATATAAATGCCACAAGAATCTTGATATCCAATAAAATTGGATATGAACATCACTAGTGATGTTCATATGAAGATCACTAGTGATCTTCATCTGTCATTTAATTGGATATCAAGATTCATGCACGTGACAAACGTTCCCGCTACATGGTCTTCACCGGGTATCAAACCTCATACACGTGACGAAATGCGTGGCTTCTCATAGGTTAATTAGCTCATGAATTATTAATGAGTTTGAGAAGACATTTTCTTAACCGAATATCTGAGGCGATTACAGGCCTTCCGAACAGATATTCAACCGAAACTATCCGTTGGGTGCCCCTGACGTGCCACAGATACAGTACAATAACTTTGTTTTATTGAAGCTTTGCAATAAGCAGCGTAACAGCGTAACATTGGGCAAATTGAACGTGTTAGAATAATCACGAAATAGTGTATAGGACCTTGAATTCGCTTTTAAGTGACGTTTTCCATGGCGTCGCCATCGTGGTTGCTTAATGCCAATTGAACCTTACCCTAATGCCTTTAGTTTTCGCGCGGGTTTTAATTTCGTTATTTTCGGGCATTGCATTGTCAAAGGCTTGCGAAAGTTAATCCACGCAAAGGAAATGTGTGGACCCTCTTGACGACCCCACAATCCTATTTTTGGTCTAAGGTAACGAAACCAGTGTTGGGATAGGGTTAGAGGATATGCCAGATAGTTTCAGGCTCGGCAGTAAGTTTTGTAAAGGCTTACACTATCGGGTTAGTACGTCGTGTAAGTGCCTTTGATTGTTAACATGACTGTTTTCTACTCTTTTGGCTTGTTTTTCCATGCTTCCATCTTTTCTCTTTCCAACCTTTCTTGTTCCAAAAGTCTTGGATCAGGAGGTGAAACCAAATCTTGCCACTTTTTCTGTCGATGAAAATGAAGATAATATTATGCAATTTTCAGTCATGATATTCTTACTGATGGGTAGTTTTTACCACTCTTTCCAGTAGGCCGCACATCTTACGAGTGTATTAATTTTATTGTTCTCTCTCCTGCTAAATTAAATTCACACTTTTTTCAATTGATTGCAACTTTTCCCTCCGAGTAAGTATTAGTAATATTTCTTCATATCCACTACACATTGTGTCATCTTAATTTTAGAAAATCGCCAATGTTAGGAAATGTCTGCATGGAAATGGTTGACATTCTTGGAAAATTTAAAAAAATGAACAAATATCTCAAATAAACATGATATCATCAAGGAACATTATTAAGAATCTCGACTTGGCGGAGGCTACCCAGATGACCTGGCCGAGGAGTTGAACTCGAGACTAACAAGAACCAATTCCTATAGTGACAGGATGTAGGGCTTGAACCCGGGACTTCCGCATTGCAAGGCCAACACCCTAAACCAAACGGCTCTACAAACTTTCACGTTTTTGAAAAGTTTGGAAAGCTGCGTGTTATAGATGCGGATGCGGATGCATTTGCAACATACAGTACAACTGATATAGTTATTAGCAGCCAGGAGACCAGTACCAGGATCGCAGAGAGAGAATACCAGGGCCCAGAAAATCAACAAAGCACAGCGGGATTTATACGCAGTAGACGCTTAGTATAAACATCGCGTTTAAGATTACCGTGAAAATAAACGGCAAAGAGCTCAGGACCAGCTGGGCAAACAACCCGTCAGCCAGTGCGCACTTGCAACCTGACATAAGAGGGCCAAGAAAACTCATCCGATCATGTGACAGCCGCACTACCTGAGCAAGACAAAACACATAGTCAAGAAAAAGCAACAAGTATCTCACAATCACAACGGAAAGTAACGCGAGGGTAACCAATTAGACTTCGAGTATTCCCTCTTTCGGATAGTTGAGCGAGCGCACATTAAGCGCAAGAGAGCGGAAATGAGGCCGAGCTCACTTCTGCTCGCTTGTTCTTCGCACTTGACTTCCGCTCGCTCAACTATCCGAAAGAGGGAATACTTGAAGTCTATGCGGCCACTCTCACCATCATCGTGAGAACAACAATCCCTCCGCCTCCCCAGACAGCGACCTGTTAACTGTTCATACAGTTGAATCCCGATAACTCGAACCTTCAAGGGGAATCGAAAAAGCCGGTTCGAGTTAGCGGGAGGTTCGAGTTATCGAGGGTAAAATTAGTAAGAAAATGACCTGAAGGGAAAACGAATTTACTTCGAGTTAGCGGGAGGTTCGAGTTATCGGGATTCAACTGCATATGTTATTTAGTGTTTCTTTATTTTGTTATTGTGGCGGAATTTCTAACCCCACCTTTCCTAAAGAGATTTCAATTATTGGCTGTTATCATTAGTTCAAATAAAATCGTCACAATTGTGGCCAAACAGTCTGGTCATCATTCTATGTTCTACCTCTTCCTTCAGCAAGCCAGTGCGACGCCTTGCGGAGCTCTGGATATCATTATGTTCGAAAAACTGACTCGAAATAAAATACCCCCCCCCCCCCCCCCCCCCAAAAAAAAAAAAAAACATCATGAAATTACACAGCAACACCACTTAATCTTGGGTGTAGTGTTATCCTGTGCTTCATCATTGCTCTCCCTACCTGAGTAAAGATAAAAATCTACACAGTTAAAAATCAGAGAAATATCAAAATGAGCAACAACATTTGTTACATTACATTACATTTGTTAAACATCGGGTGCTGCGGTTTGTGGCCTCGCATTGGAATCGACTGAAACAACGATCATAGAGACAGGTATGTAGCCTGCTACGCAAGCACAGGGTAACACGAGGCGCGAGTTAAGTCAAAATCGCGCTCCATATTACTCCAGTGCCGGCTTGTATAAACGTAGGCTGCTACGCACATATAACGATTGATCCGTGCATCTCTGTTGCGATGCAGAGGATCAACCATCATCGACAGTAATCATCATAAAGATTATCGCAACGATGTTAGATCGATTAGCGATCTGAAATCGTGACGAAAGAGAAACCGATGGACGATCTTGCAACGATTAATGATCCAAGATCGCCAAACGGACGTTTGAGGTATACATAAGCAGAACTTTATCATGTGTTTTTGCTTAGATATACTACTGACTTGAACTATGGAGTTCTGATATAAGTCGACGTGATGATCAAACAATGTCGTATAAAAAGGTTGCTGTTGTTTTTCGTCGTGGTAAGATGATAATAAAGTATATTATCATTCGTCTCACGTTGTAGTCACGTGGATGTAGATCGCGACGTGAGGATCGAAATCCACCAATCGCAGCAGACCATCGTGTTACATATGGTGACGCATAACCGGTCGTCCCCATCGCCTGTTGAAGTATAAAAGCAGTCGAAACATCGCGATCTAAATCCAACTGACTACATCGTGAGACAATCGATAATATACTTTATATTAGACAATCGAGTATCGAAATACACTTTCGATTAGCACACAACTCAGTTCAAACAAAACATAAAACGAACAATCATGCGAAGATAGCAGATTAAGTCCATCGAAGGTAATTTATTTTTAAAAAAGGTTGATTTGGTTTGTAGAGCCGATAAATTCTAATTTAGCGTGACCATTGGTAGAGTATCAAAAATAGTCCATTGCAACAAATTTCCCTATCATGCTCAAGGACAACGCGCACGAGATCGTCGTCTATCGGCAAATAGTAAACGATAACGGAGCCAATCAGATTCGTGGATTTGCAAACTTAAGAACACTACAAGTGTCTACTAATTCACGGTTACCACTAGAAAGCATTGTATACGTAGTATTCATAGATACCTGTGCAGACAAGGTCAGTCCCACTCCAAGTTCCATTGTCTGTACATCTTCTTGCTGTTGAACCGGACGCTTGAGATACATTCTTACAAGAGAACCTGCAGACTGTGTCAAGTAACATCTCTGTCGTATCACAACCCGATAGCACGCCACTGGTCGGCGTTGATAAAGTTGGGCACGTGACACCTAAACAGGGGGAAAATGTTTTTTTTTTCAAAAGTGTATTAGATTGTATTAATCTAAAGCGGAGATCAGTGATAGTAGTTCGTACTTGGTCCAAAGTGGCCTGGTTTCCATAGCATGAAGCGGCTAGGAATATTGCTACTCTCCCTGGATGGGATGCTAGTCCATCGCAGGTTACCCTCCAGCATTTTTGTTAGGTTGTCCCAACAGTTCATCAGTACCCATTTAAACTCCTGGGTGAAGAGAGGCACTGTGATAGATAAGTGTATTGCCCAAGAACTCAACACAATAACCCCGACCAATGCTCGAACCCGGACCACTCGATCCGGAGTCCAATGCGGTATAACCATTGGGCCACCACTTCCAATAAATGCGAGCTTACCATGGCATCGAGGCTGCGTGCCAGTCCATGTTCCATCATTGTTACACCATCTCACGGCTGAACCAATCAGATTGTAGCCTCGTTGACAGGTGAACTGGCAGGGATAACCTGGAAACCGGCTGCAAGGAGTATTTATTCCACCATGAACAGGGATTGAAAGCGGCTCACAATAAAACCCTTTTTGAACAAAGAAAGTTCATATTATTATCAACTTAACAACATATTTATTGTCATTTTATTTAAGTATTGACAACGCATTTCTATGATTGATTGGTTTAATAAATTAAACCACACGGATGTTGGTAGAACACAAATATCCGGAGCCGAAGGCGAGTGATTTACAAGCTTTCCCATGTCAGTGAAATAGCTAGCTCTAAAATTATAGATTTATTTTACCGCGAAAAATCGGAAAAATCCTTTAAAAGTGGAACCCTACGCGCGACCAAGGACAGCGCGGGAAAAGTCACATGACAACATCAGGCGATCAACATGTCTCGTATGTTGGACTTTGACGATTTCAAGGGGAAAATTATTATTTTTTCCGTTTTTACTGATGGACCAAAAGCGACGAGTTCTATTTTCTCGTATTTTACAAGTTCTGTCAGTTTCTATTGCCTGAGAAACTGATGTTGAAGCTGCAAGTGCCGTTATAAACTGAACAAGATGGTCAAGATGCTGCCTAACCGAAGACGTTTTCGTAATTCCAGTTCAATTATTTCTCACACTGATGTGACTGCATCCACCGTCTGATGTTACTGCTTTTAATTTACCGGAGGGGAGAAGCAGAAAAGTTTGGAGAAGCCACAGCATTTGGGCAGTTCTTGATCATGATACGGCAACAGGAATATTTTCTAGCGTAGTGGGACCGAGATTTAATAGTCGATCCGAATACAAAACTAAATCGTTGGCAGCACGAGGGACTTCTTGCTTTTTGAAAGACACTGCTGTATTCAGGATTTCAGGTAGGAATTGAATTTTAAAGTTAGTTGGACTGGACAGCGTTTGGAACCACTTCAAAGACTTTTAAAACTGTTCGAAATTATTTACAACTGAGCGTTGTCACGTTCTTACTCTAGCTATTTGCTTGATAGTAAACAAAACATTTTGTACGACATTTTTGGCGATTTTATTTAGTGACACGACTAAACTTGCTACAAATGATCACCTCTAAATATCTTCAGGTATTTTTGATAACACAGTGACGTGTAGCGGCCTCGTTTATGGAAGTAATTTCTGTTTTGATCAAAGAAGCAAAACGCACGGCCATTTTGTTTTGCTCGGAGGTGAATAGCAAAGACTATTCACCTCCGAGCTAGCCTATCAGAAACGCGCGAAAAGCACTATTCACTGGTTTGGTATATACTAAACTGAATTACAATAATAAATTGATTAAACTGAAAAGTAGACGAAAGCTTCAAGGAGGCGATCCTGGGCGTCCCCATGAGTTTTTTAAAAATGTTGAAAAGAGAATTTACTCTGCGATGCTCACACTTTCAGTAGCTGTTCCAATCTCGTACCCAGAGTCCACGTTACCCTTATCCAGCGGCTGTAACGGGCAACAAGGAACTCTGGGAGCGACGGTTTAAATCAATTTTTTTCATTGGCTGACCGTTGAGCACGACTTCACACTTTGTTTTCGAGTTATATTCGTTTCTTTTCACATGTTTGATCATGTTTTTTTTCTCCATTTGTTTAATAGGTTTTAGCAGCCTAAAGACCCTTCATGACAACAGAGGATCATTGCCAAGATGCCAAAATATGTTGCTATTTCTTTATATATATATATATTACTTGTTTTGTTATTCAAAACACTGCTCCACTTGGGACGTTCCATTTTTAATCTGAACCCCTCCCCCTATGGATGAGGTTCCTTAGAATAAGACTAGTAGGAATCTTTTTTCAAAGAAACTGACAAGAAATTAGGGGGGTAGGAAAGATTTTTCAAAGGATTCCGACAAAATGTTGGGGTTGTAGGAATCTGACTCATCCATAGGGGGGGGGGGGGGGGGGGGGTTGGGTTTAAAAATGGAACGTTGTTGGGACCTCTTCCTCCAACTCAGTGTCCAACTTTAGCCAACTTTGATTGTGATTATGTTTATATGTGTTCATAAACTGTTGCTGATAATCTGTGGATAATATCTCTGGAGGCTGAGTTGTGAGAGACTAGCATTTTTATTACATCCATTATAGATTGTGGAAATGAAAAACAATAACAAATAGCCTGAGTTCAGATTGAATATATTGAATATACAGCAAGGTTTATTTAGTAGCTTGCACTGAGGTTTCAAGTGCTTCAAATAAGCATACCGTAAACACCGGCGTATAAGCCGCACTCGCAGATAAGCCGCACCCCAAGTTTAGAAGCTCAAATTTTGGAAAAAAACTAAAACTAATAAAGTTCACAGTCGAGTCTTAAAAAAAGCTTTGCTTCAATGAACATAATAAAGGTATACTTTTCTACAAAATTTGGCTGCTCGACAGAAGAAGCTGGTTTCTCAGGATCTCTCAGCCACCTGTAATTTCATCTCCTGTTTTCTTAACCAAAATTTAATTCAGGCACACTTGCATAGTGCTTTCTGTGTTCCAAGAGTGAAATTGGGTTAGTGGTCACCTGGCCATTCACAGGGGTGAACACTTTTATTTTGCTGTCCAATCAGACAAGAAATAAAACCACAGGGATAATACCATTATTAGGGTTTGCAATTTATATATCTTGGATCTCATTGGTTTTCCTGCATGGCAGTCAAATTACAGTGGAACCCCGCTTTATGGACAGTTTTGTTTGTCCCGACGACACATATTTTCTCTTATATCAGCCCGCTTAATACAGACACCCGGATATTACGGACACTTTTTCATGTCCCTTTGGTGTCCATATTAACCGGGTTCCACTGTATTTCCAGAATTTTTTGTTACAGTCACACTTTCTGATTCGCACTGTTACTGCAAGGGTTTAGTGCAAGTATGACACAAGTTTCTCTAACATGTGATAGCCTGTGAGCTTCACCGGTAGTTCATCCACTCATGTGCAAACCTGGCAACATGAGCCTGAGCCTTCTTGCAGGCCATTTTAGTGAAATAAAATGGAAAAAATGGTCCCTATAAAGTAAATGACTGAACCCTTGAGCATGAGGACTGCAACAATAATAGAATGTTGCTTTTATAGCCTTATGATTGAAGATGTCACACCTTCATTTTTATCCCTCTATGGATGCTACATCTAAAGGTTGGCACACATGAGGGGACTAGTCGCAGGGACCGACTAGTTCCGGGCACCAAGTCCCTTCGTGTGAACAACCCTATGACTTGTCCCACGAATTATGAGGGGTATATTGTAATGGTAAATAAAATAATTCAAACTGGTTGAATTGAAGGGACTATCCCCTCAAATTGTGCTTGTACGCTTGTGTGTACTGTTCATGCGACTGGTCCCTGTGACACCGGACTGTCCCCCTCATGTTCGACTAGTCATTGACTAGTCCTTTTGTGTGTGTGCAAGTGTGACTAGTCCCCTCGTGTCTGCCAACCTTGAGGATATTGAGAAAGGAGGCCGAAGCAGATTTTAATTTAGGTTATATTTGTTCATACTTGATATGCCAATTTGGCACAAAACTTGTATACACAAAATGACACAAAAAAAAACAATCCAAAATTGCTGGTCAGGACCTGCTTTTGAGCAGGTACAATGGTGCAATTAAACTTACTAGATAAAACATAAACCTCTGGCACCCAGGGTAATTAAAAAATATGGATCCTGTGCAGTGTGAACAATGCATACATGTAGCTTTCGATATTTCATGAAAGACAGAAACTGTCCAATATATTGCAGTGCCATAATTCCAAATCCACACCGAGTGAAGTAGTACAACTATTATTTAGGTGAAAAGCTATATTTTCATTGTAAGCTTATACCTTAGTGACAGACATCGATCCAAATTTACATTCAGCAAAACATCGTTCAATTCTCGAGATTTAACTCAATTTATTTCCATGTACACGTTCACACAACTAGAAGGAGAAAACTATAGGACAAAATCGGGCGAGTTAAAACTTGGTTTCGACAAAAAGCTACAAGATTCGAACATTGAACGAATTACGACATCGCCGAAAAGAACTTATCTGGTCGAATATTCATCGCTAAAGTCCGTTCCTTGAGCACAAATGAAAGCAGTTGTAGTCGTGAAGAAAGTAGATAAATATATGGGATGAAACAGCGGGCAGATTTCTTCAAGAAATGCATCGGACCGCGGAGAGCTGAGATGTTTACTGATCGCCGACATGTTGCAAATGAGCTCGCGATCGATTTTCTCCCAGCATGCTTCGCGACGCGTGTCCAACACCGCCTGTTGCGGCCCTATGTTAATCGGGCGAGTAATTTCGTGCACGAGGCCGATTTGAAATTACGAGCACGATTACACCCCGAATTGTACGACACGAGGTCCAATTACCAAATAACCAGGTTAGGACGTCTGAGAGAACCTCTTTTTAGTGAAAATATCAGCAATTTATTCAATCAGTTTACAAAACAGTACGAAGACAGCAAGAAAGAACCCATTTTAAATGCATGTAATTGACGCGTGATTGACGTAGGTGTCCATTATGACGCGATATGACGAAAAAAAAAAGCCCAGGCAGAATAAAGTTAATCCCTATGGCTTCCAGAGTATAGTCACGTAAACGTAGCATCATACCTGATTTACGAATGAAAAAATGCTTCATCTTACCTCATGTTATTTATCTTTATTTGATGTTTATCAGTTTGCGTGGTCATTTTTGTGATTTAAAGCAATATTATCTGACCTGGTATGATTCCGGCTCAAAAAAAATAGAGTAACTGCAATACCGTTTTGTTTTTAAAGAAATTAAACAAATGAAGACATTTCCTCAATCTTGACCCCAGGGCTCTTGAGACATTTTCTTGGTGTTTATAATCTCCAACGATATATTTGGGGCATTTAACCAATCAGAATGCACTAAGTTATCCCAAAACTCATTGCTTTTTCTGTGTCCACCATTATAAGAGTAAAGACATTAATGGTCATTAACGGAATGGAATGGTAGGGATAAACTCTTTCACTCTGTGATAAAGGATCTTTAAAGATATTACCTGTATGACCAGGCACACATTGACAAACAAATGATCCAGGTGTGTTGACGCATGTGCTGCCATGGTGACACGGCGAAAGACTACTGTTAACGCTAACGCAGTTATCAATGTCAATGCTGCAATTTTTTCCAGTCCATCCCCTTGGGCAGAGGCAACTATGTCGTCCAAAGGCATCTGTCAAACAAGTTGCAGATCCATTGCAAGGGATGCTGTGGCATTCATCAACAAACTGGCAAACAGGACCTGTGGATAGCAGACAATAAATTTAGGAAACAGTTTGTAAATGTATTGTATACATGTACGAGAAACAATTAAACCTCTACAGTTTTAACAAGTTTCTGTCACCTTTCATTACCACTCCAAATTCCAAAACGTTAAAATAACACAAAAACAACTTTTCAGTCAAAAAGGTTTTGAATTTTTAGAACTATTGTAAACATTTTTAGCCTTCATTTATTTTTCAACCTTTTTGCAAATTTATCCAGTCAGAACATAATATGGCTTAAGGTGACTCCCTATAGTTTTATGACCGAGCGCGCGCTGTTGACGAAAGCTTTAGTAATCTGCGCGCGCTCAAAGGAAAATCCTCGAACCGCGCGTGTTTTTCCGATATTTTATGACGTCAGCATGGTCAAAACATAGAAGCGAGGCAATTTCGGGCACAAGCTGAAAAACATCGTGTTTTCTTGAACTCCTTCAACTCTTTTAGTATAAAAACAGTTTTAAAATGTAGAAGAACTACAATTCTTTTAGTTTACGTTGTTTTTAGAAAAAAATGTAAAACGACTTTTCTCTATTAATAAAGAGTAGACTCGCATAAGCAACAGGGAGATCGGATTAAAGGATCTTCACAGAAAACTTTAACTAAAATCGTTGCATATTCAGTTCTTCTCCGTTTTAAAACTATTTTTATGCTAGCATAGTTCAAGGAGCTCAAGAAAATCACGATGTTTTGCAGCTTGTGCCCGAAATTGCCTCGCTTCTACGTTTAGCTGTATTGTTATGCAAATATTTCAGGTTAACCGTGAAAAGGGCTATTCGGTCTGTAATCATACGAGTGATTAACAAAATCGGACGATCGCGCAGCGGGAGTCCGATTTGCTTAATCACGAGTATGGTTACAGACCGAATTGGACTCCACTCAGTCTATTACCATTACTAATCGTATCTATAACAACGTTCTAGGAAAAAAACTTAGACAATGCAAAGCCTTCTAATAATTTATCATCTCTATGACTTCAGCTACTCAGGAATGGGTTCCATTGCGCAAAACATTTGAAAAGGGCTTCAAATTCCCCGATGTTAATGGAAAAAAAAACCCAGTTTCGTCTAAAAGCCAAACCCAAATTCCAGACCAGAGTGCACAAAAACATACCCTCGGGTGGGGGGGGGGGGGAGGGATAGAGACAGGGCCTGGGACCGAGAACCATGCTCTCACAACTTGCAAAGCGATCAATTTCGTTTGGCCAGCGGTGTTTTCTTAAGGCTTCTTTTCGCGGGCCAAAATTCTTAAAAATTCATTAACGTTCCTATAAACTATTTCGAGATTATTCCAACACGTTCAATTTGTCCAATGTGGCCGAACTTTCCAGAATCTGAATTTGTGAGTTCAAGTCCAGGACAGAAAAAGGAAACTTAACCTTCGCGTGTTGACGTTCTCCATAATACCATGAATTTGGACATTTGTTTTTTTTTGTTTTGCATACGAAGGCAAAGAAATGTAAATTAAAAACGCACGTGCGTTTTGTTTTGCATGGGACGGCAAAGAAATATGCAAAACACACGTGCAGAATATTGTATTACTCATTAAACCTATTGTTTGTGACGTTCTTGTTGTCGTCGCGGTCGTGGTTGCATCTTAAAAACGAAAAAATTGAGGAAGAAGTTTATCTGGTTTAAAGGATCATAAAGTGAAAAAATACAATAATCATTGATACATCAGTACGCACTTCCATCGCCTCATCGGCCGAGGCTCATCGGCCGCCATGTTTTTCTTTTATAGCTTTCTTTCTGGCTTTATACAACTTCTACGCACGTGCAGATTATGAATCCGCTGGCTAAAGTTGTGATGATTGCTTTGCAAGTTGTGAGAGCATGGTTTGGATTTGATTTAAGAGAATGTATGGGAAGTAGCTACCCCCCCCCCCCCCCCCCCCCTGGAACGGGAAGCGAAGTAGATGAAAACGTTTAATCGTAATACACGAGGCGAAGCGAAATCAACCAACAACGAAAAGAACACGGCGTTCTGGATCGGATTTTGAGCGAAAACAAACCAAGGATAAAACACGTTTTTATTCTCTTGCATACTAATTTTAGGTGTGAATTTCTTGCCTGATGTGCTTTTTTATTGTTAATAAGTTCCCGTGGGCCAATCCCCTTAGCAACTATTTGAGTGTTATTGCGCACACTCGGTTGCCCGGTACCGCTGTGTCGTACGGCCAAGTCCATTTATAAGGACAGTTTCTATCCCCCCCCCCCCCCCCCCCCCCCGAATCATACTCAATACAAGATTAAAGATATCAGAGGAAGTGCATTTTATTTATTAAGCATATTGCAATCCTTACAATAAATTCCCTGGACACATTTTATCCCTTTCATATCATTAATACCCTTGGAATTCACCACACTACATAGCACTCATAATATGTTATGATGTAGCCCCGAGTGACCGTGATAAGCCGAGCCTATCCGGAATATTCAGACACGGTGCGGTGGTTGAGCGGCTGAGTGGGCCTGAAGTTGCCACACATGGAATGTTTCTCGGGATTTCGAAGAGCATTCATTTCTTTGAACTGAAAGAAAAAAAGTTTAATTTTCTGTTAACAGTAGATCATACTATTTTACAGTGGAGTGCAGTGTTGTATTGCTCCGTTAGTGTTTTATTACCCTGTTGGTCTCAGATCAAGACTTCTTTGTGATTTTCGATTCTTCCACCTGACCCAATTAGCGTCATTAGGTTTATCAACTTCCACGACCTTCTGTACCTTTAATGTTTCCACTTACCCAAAAATGCGATTACATGGACAAACGGAGCCAGGGCTGGTTTGCCTGTTTGGCGAAACAGATCCAGTTCTTACATGTATGTAATAGTGGACCGTTACAAAACATAAACTGTTTATTTGATCATTCCTGAATAAACAGACGTCTTTCTTTGCGCGCTAGAGAGTGGTCTGAGATTCCATATTGATGACGTAGCTCTACAGAGATTTTTCCAGCGGCTTTGATTGGTTATTGCGCCGCTTTAATTTTTGGCAATGGCAATTTTTGGTATCTCAGACGAATTTCAGGAGAAGAATTTTAAAAGCGCGCGAAGAGAGACGGCTGCCCCCTCAGGCTAATAATGAGTCGAAGAGACAGTAAAATGAATACGTTCTTACCACTTTTCTACTGACAGCAATTGGGCTTTTTGAGCACAATCCAGTTCACCGACTGTAGCAAGGAGGGGTGGTCAGAGATCCTTTGTACGAGTAAAAGGATGTTCTGGACAGATCTCTCAGTTGAGGTACCAGTTTCAGCAGGTTGAGTTCTGGCACCGCAACTTCATTTTCTGTAGTAGAAATGTTTGAGAAATATAAACTATATCAATTATAATCTCAAATCTGCATACTGATTTGTGATATCTGTTCCTGATTTCCCAAGGGAACATCATAAATAATCACAAGATTACACCCTATGGACATGCATAAGTACTCGGTGTTTTATTGGGTACACCACAAAGTTATAAAGCCGATACATAACCAAACTGATTGCAAGGATGGGCATTACATCAAAATGGCAGGTTTATTGGCCGATATTTGAACTAGCAGTGCTAATCTTCTTCAGGGTCCGGGATATAATGAAAGAAAATAACGGCTCCTTCAGTTTGAACTAGTGGGACAATCAGACCAATAAACCCTAGAGTAGGTACTAATAAATAAGTAAACAGTTTAAAAAAACATTTTAAACCTTACCAGGTTTCCTTATATTCTTCAGCTTGGAGGAAAAACGACTTGCCCGTTTTCGTCTTATCTGTTAAAAAAGAAACTTGGCCGTCAACTTGCCCTCTAAACGGCCTAAGGCAGCTCAAATGATCTCGCTATTTACTATTTACAGTTAAGTAGTAAAAACAAGACGATTAAATGGAAATTCAACTTCTTGAAATGTGTTGCGTCTTTTCAAAGAAGAATACAATGCTACTATTTTTTAATTTTCTTCAAGTTAGTTGTCAGTTAGTATATACAAGAGAGTATGATCTAAGAGAAGGATTCTCCGTTCCATTTTATTTTTTGTTACTCGAACTGACCAATCAGGTAGCGCTCTATAAATAGCTCAGTTATGGCTGAAAATTAAAAATAAATTTCAAAAAATTATCATCGGAAGACACTCATTTATGGTGGAATGCTTCTATAGGATTATCCTCTCTTGGTATATATAGTTACATGTCTGTTTCCGACTGGAAAATTAAATATAACGAGAAAATGTCATTTGACAAAATGCTTTTCAACACCTGAAAGAACACACCAATCACAGCCAGTCCATCATCTTGGCTTGCGGCATTACCAAAATCAGAGTAATTTGTGTTATACGTCACCAAATGAAGCTACAAAAGGAAACAACTGATATCAACTTGTTGTTCAATCGAAACAGCGTCGCGTGCAAAGAGATAGCGAAAAGATCAAAGATATAAAGTAGGATTTCTTGGGTTAGATGAATGTAAGGATTGCATGAAGGGAGAGAGAAACCAAGGAAAAAAGCCATTAATTGTAAGGTACAATGGGATGAAGTTCGAGGAATCTTGGTGCTTGTAGGTCCGTAATAGACTCTTGGTCATACTTTGTTCTTGAGAGAATCAGTTTAATTCAGTTGTATTAAAATGCAACTGATAATAAGAATGTATACAAATTGATCTAATTTTTGCTTGAAGTTACGTTACGCTAGGCTACTTGATACATAACTAAGCTGAAACCACAAATTAACAACTCTTATAAAACAGGGTTCGAGCTCCCGTGACATTTATAATCACGTATTTGCGAAGCCCCGCTGAAGCTTTAGTATGTAACTGAGATACACTATTGATTTCACTTAGACTGGGAGTTCCAAGTTTCTTTCGCCCGTTGACAGGTGGCGAGGGCAAATCCGGCGTAACAAAGTTACGGGCGAGAAAACGTGTAAACTTGTTGGGAAATGGGAAATTCTTGAAAATGTTTAGTTCAATAAAATCGTAATGTAATTGCTGAATAGCCCATTGTACTCGTACCTCTCCTGAATATGCTCTGCAGTTTACAGTGTGTTCAGATCCGCCTTTGGAGCCTTTACAACCAAAATGAAAGTGAAGCTGCTGCAGCTTATACTCGTTGTCTCCTAAGGGACCCCCGGTAAGTGAAGCAGTACCTTTAGCCTTGTCAATAGCTAGGGTAGGAGCATGGCCATTGTTGATTAGAATACCACTGACCGTTCCATCTTTGTTATCAAAAGTAAAGCTGAGTCCTTTGAGATTTGAATCCTTCTTTACCTTGCTGGTTTCAATATTTATGGGGGACTGGGCACTCTCGTTGCAGTGTGCCGATACCTTTTCCCAATCTTTTGTACCATACACTACAAAAAAAAGTTAGCTAAAAGTTAAAGTGGTGGCTGTATTTAAGGATTTTCTTAAATAAGGACATTGCTGACTTAGCTTTCGTTTGGGGTGAAAGAAAGTGGACGTCTTAACGAGGTGTTGTCATGCGAAGTTTTAGTCTGTGGTACGACCAGAGGAACCAGTCCGGGGTTCCTCCAGATCTGTACCTTGCTTAAAACGAATAATTGAACGCCTCATGCATCCATGAACGAATGGACATAAATTTCAGCCAATGACAGCGCGTGCTTTGTTGTTGCCATGTTATAAAAAGTAGGTTCGAGTTACGCTCATATTAACCTGCGATCAGGCCAATTTTTCGCGCTCCTTACATTCTCTTTACTGGTCGCACGCTAAAAATGGGCCTGACACAATCCTTCTAAAGATTGTCTGCCAATTACAAATCACGTCCAGATTTTGGACGTGATTTTAATGAATCTGATTGGCTGATTCAACAATAGACTTCGCCGGAAGTAAAAGCAACGCGCGTTGCGTGGAGAGTCAAGCGAAATCCGCCATGTTGGAAAGAGGCATTTCTTGTGTTCTTGTTCAACTTTTTTCATCAAAGGTCAATGAAATCAACCTTTTCAGGATTTTTTTTTTTTCCGGTTTTTGAGTATTTTGGGAAGTTAACAAGTCTTACAGTTACGAGGTTACGTTGGATTTTCAGTCCACGAACGACTGGAAGACTGAATTTCCGAAGAATACAGCTAAGCTTGTATGTCAGCTATTACCTACACATGTAGCTGTCTGTTATTTGGTTTTGGGTGCTTTACATGTACATGACAGCCTCTGTATTTTGACCCTTGTTTCGTGGATGGAAGCCGCTACTTAGGACAAAGGACAGTAAGCAGTACGAGAATATTGTATATTTTAATGAAGTGAATTAAGCTTATTTGTTTCTGCGTGTTTAATATAAGTTACTTAGTAGTATTCTTATGTAAAATTTTTCATTGAATGTATATAAGCTTATTAAGGTTTTGAAACGTACAGTGTAGAACGACTTATATAGCAAAATCGATATTTCTACACTAATAAAGTAAAGGATATATCAAGTTGCACAAAGTTATGGCTATACTGCCTTGAAAAATCCTTATTTGTTGACAGTGGTGTTGTATAAATTGTATAAACCAAATTATTAAACGACCTGAAATTTATCAAAACGTGGTTGCTGGACTTTTCACTGACTATATTAATAAGACCACTGATCAGATGAAAATTAACCAACGTAATAACAGTAATAAATTTCAATATGAAATTATAAATTCATCGGCTAGGCACTTGGGTCAACCCCCGGGACAAACCAGGGGGATATGTTGTAGCCTGTTCCAGGCATTCAGATAATGAGAGGCGGTACGAGTAGGCGCAAGAGCGCGAAGAGTGGGGCCAATCCCCTCGCCGCTCCCAATTATCCGAATGCCTGTAACAAGCTAGATTTGTTGGGGAATAGAAGGAGATGGATTTGATTGATTGCCCCTGGGTTGGGGAAAATACTATACTTATTGTAATATAATTATTGGGTGCATTCCATTTGACCAAAATTCCAGTTTGAAATTCCTGAACGTTTCGGACAAGCTTAAGAGGTATACCCAAATCTCTGCAACTTTTTTTCTGGAATTTTGGGTTGAATGGAAAGTGTCCATGATGTTTTAAGTTCAATGAATAGGGTGGGGGAATTCACAAGTTTGTAAAATCATGGACAAACAACGAGTCTGTGATCCGGGACATATTACCGGTATATATCAGATGAAAACCTTACTATGACTTTCACTGAAATAGTGATGACATATCAATGTAAATCAGCTGTCTCAAGATGTTATTTTGTTTGATTTACAAATAAAATTTTTTAAAATGATCCCAGACTATTGCCTGGTCATGAATCACTGAGACAAATCCCTCTCTATTAGGAACTGTGCAATAATTATCAGGAGGGGGGGTTTGGAAAATGGGCTTCGTGTAGGACAATATTAGGTAATACCCCCCCTCCTAAAGGAGTGAATTTAGTTATTGCCCCCCCTCTAATCAGTCAGAAATTATGTACGACCCCCCCCCCCCCCCCCTCCCTCACAGTATACACACACCTTTATACAAATACCCTACATTTTCTCTACACGCACCTGTAGATTAAAATTTTATAACAGAAAGAAGAGCTGCTACTACATGTTTAATTGTTGGACATCGCGTCTGGAACAAACACCACCTCCGTAGCAATGTACAACAGAGCCATAGCAGAAGGAAAAGAGCCTGTGTGTTATTTTCAGGTCTGATGAAGTGCCGGAAAATTATTCGGTCCCCCACCTTATAAATAGGTATGGATTCGCCAATGTAATATGTACTTGAAATAAAATGTTAAGCCCCCCCTCTCTTGAGTGACTTATTTTACCTTGAGCCCCCCCATCCTTGCTTTGATTTTATTTTATGCCCCCCCTCCTGGTAATTATTGCACAGTCCCTTACCCCTTATATATAGGTGGATATCAGGGGGAATTTTTGTTGAGAAACATCCCCTACCACTGGGTCAAGATTAACTAAGTTTACAATTCCCCTGGTTGTCCTGGGGGTCTACCCCAGGGGCAAGCTGATGACATGTACAATTTGCTTTCATTTCTTTTCCAAAAAACATTTTTTTGACCATAATAAGACAGTCTTCTGCATCAACAATACTCATCATCAAAAACATGTAGCAACCTCCTGTCTACCTACCTGAGAAATTAAGAATTCTCTGACCAGATATTAAATTCTCCGAATTTTCCCTGATACCATGAAAAAAAATTGCTGGCTTTTTCCGGACCTGAAGCAACCATGCAAGAGTAAGCTCAACAACTGCATATTAAGTTATTTTTGTTTTAAATCATTAGCAGTGTCCGATCCTGTCAACCCTCATCCATAAAGTTCATGCCTCTGGGTTTAAAAATTATGTCAGACAAGAAATTTGTGTGCAATAATATTATTACACACAAATTTCTGATACTTGGCTAAAATTCCCTAAAATCCACTGTGTGACCAAGAAAGGAATATGTTTCAAATAAAATAATGGGATTAGGAAAAGGATATTCCAAGAAATCACATTCCTTGATCAAAAGTGGCATATAAACATTTAATAATTATTTTAAAATATGTTTTAAAATGCTTTCCATGATTGCTTTACAAATTATCTATCGCAAAATCCGGGCGCAAAATAGTTTGTCCATTCAGTACAAGTCAATGATCTAACAATAAAATCACATCAATCTATTTATTAGTTGCTAAAGAAAATGAAGCACATGCCATCACGTTGTAGTCGATCGCAACAGCCACAGAGTAGGTTCGATCGATCGATCGATCCGATCGATCGAAGATAAGCTTACTATTCCTTCACTTGCCGTGCTGTTTACTCACATAATATCTAATAGTCCTTCCTTCTTCTTTCAATGGCAAAATCTCCCATGTAGATATAAATACCGGGAAAATTGAAAGATTTGATTTCAAACGTTTCCTCTCGAAACATTCACAACAAAAAAAATGGCGTCCAAAGCTGTTTCGTTCCACGCGTGGAAATCCGGCATTCTCGCGAGTGTCGCGTATCGGAAGTAATTTTGATTGGCTATTTAGAAGTCATGTCAATCAATGTCAATCCATCACGAAAAGGGGGCGGAAGGCATTTCGTTAAGGAATTGTGTCAGGCGTTAGTTTTTCAGCGCGACCACGTATAAAAGACGAAGAGTAAAAGAGAGCGCGGAAAAATTCGCCTGATACTCAGGTTACGCTCATATCTGCATCGTATAATATTTAGTCCAGTTCTGGCCCCTCTCTGTCACGCAACGCTACGCTCTCGTCGAGGGTCCAGCGACAATTGTCTGCGCATGCTCAACGGTTAGTCAGCTTCTTAGCTAATCGCTACTGCGCATGTATTTTTCTACTGACTAGATATGTATGTATGAGGGATGTTTCGATCTCTTCGGGCGCCTCGGTCAGTGAAAAGTATAGATAAATGTTTCCTGAATACGATCCTGTATTTGTAGATGCTGTAGGTTCGGCTGTTTCTTCTTGTGTAAAGATGTAGCAGGTACCAGTAACGGACAAAACTACTCCAACTACAATCTAGAAGGTTTATTTCGCTCGGTGGGAGAGCTCCACCGAAACGTGCTTGCTTTTGTTACAAGAGAACTCACACACTAAAATAAACAGCATTTCGTGACATAAGTAATTGAAACATCATATCCGACGAAACAACTAGGCTACAATTAATCACGTGAGAACACACAATTATTATAAACATGCAATTATAAACGTGCTGACATATAAGCAATTAATACGTGAACGATAATATACCGACTGATCAAGATAACATTGAAATATCTTCTCCTACACATTCCCTTCATGCCTGTGATAATTTGCGAGGTGCTAAGTCAAAGGAAGAGCGGAGTTTTTTAGTTTTAAAATCGCACTGATGGCGACTAAATATATTTTCTCTTTCTCGACTTTGTCGAGTTTAAAAGTCACATGTGAGCTAAGATGCGCTGTGATTGGTTTATCGTGAGCATGCGCAGACAATTGTCGCTGGACCTCGACGAGGAGCGTAGCGTTGCTTGACAGAGAGGGGCCAGAACTGGACTACGTATATATTAAGCTATATTAGGAGTTTAAACAAGAAGTTCCGCTATAAAAGGGATGGCACCCTCCCACATTTCACACCTTTCGGGTGCGAAATGCAAATTTGTACTCTTGGAGTCGTGGCACGTTTGTTGAGTCAAGCGTCCTGCAAACTAAACATGCTTCAAAATCTCATGAAACGAAAATATATCATTGACAAAAATAAGACATAACTTGCTAATGTTTTAACAGAACATTAAAAATGCAACAAATTTTAGCAGCAATGGTCGTACAAAAAGTGCAGTTTGCCGGTTTTGTCAGCTGTTTACTCTGATGGTTGATTGACAACTAGGTGTGAAAATGGCCAGGCCAGGCCCCTTTTTGTTTAAGAAAAGTCCAAGACGGCAATAGGGAAACGAGAAAAGGATTTTTATATGAGCAGTACATTGGCCCCGAGGTGTTATGCGTTATGGCGCGATAAGGACTGGTGATGATTGTGATGATGTATGCGTTAGACATCTTGTTTACATTTCATAACTGCCCTCTTTAAATAGCAAATGACCAAAATCTGGGATTTGTGGAGAATGGGAACAACGACAGAAAATTCTTATTCAGCTGAAGGCAGTCCTGACCGATAGGCAAATTGAATTGATAAAGACTGTAAATTCAATTTTAATTAACATTGGCCGTTTTTATGCTAGAGTCTCGAGACGACTTTAACATCTAGTATAAAAACGGAAAATAAGATAGACGCATTTAAACGTCTGACGACTTTAACGTCGCCTGTTCAGTGCGTCGTTCAGACGCACTTAACAGACGACTTTTAAAATGTCTGAGACGTTAAATGCGTCTAGCATAAAAACGGGACGCTCTTTTTCAGTTAAAACTGGTAAGTGGATTTGTTTGTATATTCGCGCGCCTAAAATTAATTTTGCGCCGAGTTTAGTTGTGTCTGGACTCTTCCGAGAATAGAACCCAGTCATTGTTTTTAGTAAAATATTGTTTGCCCGTCTACTTTTATGCGTCCCGTTTTTTATACCAGACGACTTTAACGTCCTAGACGTTAAATGCGTCTAGGCGACTTAACGTCTCTAGCATAAAACGGCCATTGTCCTTGTCTCGCCCTCGTTGTTGCTTAAACTCCCTACCAGTTTCCCCGTCATATTTCCACCGCTTCGCTCCTGTAAAGAAGGAGAGAGAGAGAGAAAACACACGTTTTATATATAGCATGGTTACAGGATTGATCCATACTGTAAAGTTCTGGTTTTATTATCTTTTGTAGCTTTTAGCTCAACATCCAAAATGGCTGGTTTATTCAGGGTTATCAAACAAGGCACTCCCCTCAGATGGGATGCAAGCCCATCACAAGTTACAATTTTCTGGTGTCCATTTGTACGCCTGGGCAGAGAAAGCCGGCCACTTTTGAGCCTTGAGAACACAACACAGACCTTGGCTAGAGCTCCGGCAAAGGCAGACATCAGGATCCAGAGTCCAACGTGTTAGTCATTAGGTCGCCGTGTCTCTACACTGATGTACCAGTTAAGGGTGGTCAAATATAAAGCAGGTTGTTTAGTGTTATTCATGGCATGGGCTCAGTCACTTCGAAAGACAAACTCTGGAGTGAAAATAGCTCGTGACAGTTTGACTAAACAAAGGAAAAAAATAATAGCCTATTTTCATTTAACTACCTTATTATAGGGAATTAACGCTCCATGAAATTAACGCGAATTTTAAAAATTCGCGTTAATTTAAGTCACGTTAATTTTTGTGAGCGTTAATTTCCGCGACATTAATTAAGTGGAGCGTTAATTTCCGCGACCTTAATTTCCATTATTATAACCCCAAATTCTGGATATTTGACACTTAGGACACAATAGCTTTCTTTTTTCTGCACACTGTATTTCAATCTTTTACAATGTAAAAGCCTAAAAATGTAAAAGCTGAGCAATAAAACAATATTTCCAGTTCTCTCTCGTTTTCAGAAGAGCCGGCTTTTCGACATCTGAGTTCTTGTATTTCGGCCAAAATATATTTGTTTCTTTGTGTCGATCGCGTTAATTTCATTCATTTTGAAATTTTACCTCCTCTTTCGCGTTAATTTCCTTTATTCGGAATTCATTTTCCCTCCAATTCGCGTTAATTTAAGTCGCGTTAATTTCAAATACCTTAATTAACACGAGCGTTAATTTCCTATAATAAGGTAATACCTTGTCTGATCCGTGCTTGAAAAGTTTGAATTCTTTACCGTGCTGATTTCTATTTTTTATCCGGATTTTTTGTGGTGAAACTTCAGAAATAATGTGAGTTCAAGGCATGGTGGTAATCCAAAAAAATAGGTCCGCGACGCGTACTCAAATGGCTACTGCGGTTTTTACGCGGAGAATGCGCATAGCGAATAATATTAAGCTGAGTTAACGAAATGGATTGGGACCCTGCGATGTCACTCAGTATTAGATGGATTCTCGGAAATATCATGCATCTTACATGTACGTTTTAATAACGACTTGTCTATGTTGTTCACGCTAACGCAATGGAAGATTTACGATATGCTTCAATTCGAAGGAAGATGGACTTATTTACAAGGCCCACTACGATGCTTTGCTGTTTCAAAAACGTTTTTAGATCTTGTTGGATTGTAATCATCTCGCTCCAGATCCATACAAATTTATTTCATTATCTCACGTGTGCTGTGTTAGGTGTTAATTATCTTATGAAGCATTCTTGTTCTGTCATGATGACTCGGGTATCAATTATAAAGCCTGCACTTGGGGTTAAGTAGTTTTCGTTCATCAAAAATAAATTTACTTAGTTATTAGTTAGTTTCTTGTGATGAGAGAAATGATATCACAATCCACTGTATAATTATATTACAGTATGTGTTTATTTTATTGAAAAAATTTAATTTGTAGCTCAAAGCAAATATTTGCGCGAAGTAAAGCCTGTGTCGGGGAAATTTAAATACATTTTCTCCGGCATCAAACATTATTTATATTGAGTATTTATTAGAGTATTGCGCAGCCTCAGGGTTTGTTTTCATTTTTGTTTTGATTTTGTTGATTTACTTGTTACATTTCGTCGAGGTTCTTCTATCTGGGGTTAATAATGATGAATTTTTATTTTGGATAGAATTTACATTCCTTCGTTTGAGACTGAAAATATTGTAGGGCCGACATTGCGCAGTACGGACTGTAAATGCATACAGATAATTCGTTAATAGGAACCAAAAGACAAATAACCAAGGCAAACCCGTTCTCTTCCGATCCTCCTCTCTCTGGCTCTCTGGCAAGCGGGAAGTTTACGTAAGAACCTGGGAATGGGTTTGCGTGCTTTTTTCTATGGCAGCCGGTGACGTCATGAAATTTCATGGCAATTCAAATGGGACTGACGCAGGTAGACTTGAAACGCAATGTTTGCTGCCGCTGTAAGTGAGCCTGAAGCGAACGAACAAGGCAGCAGACCTAATCGGCAAAAAATTACAATATAGGGCCTTGAAACCAAATTTTCTAAGACCGCATGGAATTGTGGTTATGCGCGAATGGAACAAAGTAAGATGCGCAGTTCCATGTGCTCTCTCTTTCTCGACAGCTAGGCTCAGACCGCATGGAATTGTGGCTATGCGCGAATGGAACAAAGTAAGATGCGCAGTTCCACGTGCTCTCTCTTTCTCGACCGGCTAGGCTCAGAGGTGAGTTATTTCGTTGCTCCGGTTTTTTGCTGCTACGCGCTACCCGTCTAAGACATTTAAGTCAAAATCATACCCTGCGTATATATTCCCCGTTTAAGACCAAAAAAATCGTAAAATATATAACCCGTTCAAGACAAAAAGAAGACAGAAAAAAATAATAATTATTGGGGAGTCTCACCCCCGTGGGGAAAGGTTTCAAAAGAAGAGCACTGACAGAGAAACCTGGAGGCGGTGAAACGTGAGCTTTCGCGATAATAATCAATAATCGACAACTGAAAGTTCGACGAGGTCGAACACAGGCTGCTCTATTAAACGAAAGCTGCACACTTCGCCAGTGGCTGTTGGAGTTAACGTAGCAGATAATTATTATTTTGCATTGGAGCCAGTGCAAAAAGGTCGTCCTGGAGTACGAGTCAGTAGCGGCAACAGCGACACTCGTTGTCAAGGGTGTTGACGTGAATGCAATTAAGCCACTAATTTAATGCGATCAAAAGATATACGGTCGAGTATTTTTGGCTCCAAACAACTCAATGAGTCATGCGATCAAAATATATTCTTTCGTGTTTTTTTCTCTCGGCAACGTAAAAATCGTCAATATAAGATTAAACATCAACGAGAAGGCCTTGCTTGTTGAGAATGTAAGCAACGGCTTTTGTTGTTCGTTAACTCGTTGGGTGCTCCATAAGGAGTTGCAGATGTTTTATGAAGAGCTTGTTTACATGGGGCTGATTGCTCTTTGTAAAACTCTAAGAAACAGATTTCTAAGGAGTATCATTAAAGTGAGCGTATACCTTCACTTAAACTGATAACGACATTTTTGAGACTTAGGTTACACAATTAACATATAGAAATAAACCAGCGCAATGTGTAAACCAGCGTCATGTGCTGTGCACTCAGTGAATGAAGAAGCTTCCGAAGTGAATGAAGAAGCTTCCGAAGGAGTAATATTGAATCTGCTCGCTGATCTTGCTGTTTGGTAAGTTTTGTTGCGTTCAGTGGTTATAGTTCATCCGAAGAAATAAATTCTATTTCCATTCAAACTTCTACTTATGCGCATACTGTTACATTTTCCTTTCCCCCGGCAGCATTTTCTACCTATCAGGTATACTAGTTATTTGTATATTAACAAGTTGTAACGCGAAATAAACAACTTGAATTTCGTGAATACAAACAAACTACAGGTGGTAGCTGGCTTAAGCTAGAGACATGTAAATATAATGTATGAACATGGAACGAGCACACACTTTGCATTTGAATTTATCACGCTAACCCCGGCACTACATGTTTGCCACGTGCATTGACTAGATTGATTACCTGTGCGATGTAGCAACTTTGCTGGCTTTTTTCTTTTTTTTTGGTGTATTGTATTTGATAACCCCGGCTAACGCCAAACATCTCTTGCTTTGAAGTTCTGTTCTACTTCACGGCCACCCTAAACTACGTTGCCTTTCGTGACTATAAGGTCACAGTTCTAAAAACTATTTTCGTTTATCTCAGTTCTTTTCTTATCAATATGAAGACAAGCACGTCTTTGTTTCTTTTAGAAAGAAACCGCAATTAAGGCTGTTATTATCTTATATCAACATGTCCGTACATGTTTTAGCTTTTTGAACATACGATAAACAACTCAACTCATTAGCGATTAGCTAGTGGCCTAATAAGCCTAATTTGTTCGAGTATAATGGAACGGCCAAATCGGTATCTATCATTGACATGACAAAGACTTGACAATCGCGGGCGGAAATTGATCTCATAATTAAGTGACATGCTGTTTTCTTTAACGAAAAGCAGAATTCTACAAATCAATGAAATCAGTAAGTTGTGGTCGGGGGGGGGGGGGGAGGGGGGTACTCCCTTATATAAGCTATATAGGTATGGCGCGGCCCAAATGGTACGATTTTTGAGCCGTTTTTGTCTGAAATAGGATATAGATTTTGACCATTTTGGTCTAAAATAGGGTATGTTTTGTGCCCTTTGGCCTGGAATTTGGTTTGGCTTTTAGACGAAACTATTTTTCCCATTAACATCGGGAAATTTGAAGCCCTTTTCATGCCACAAATGTTTGCGCAAATGGAACCCATTCCTGGGTAGCTGAAGTCATGTATTAGACCTGTGTACTAATTTGATAGGTTAGAAATAGGGTATGGAAAATCACATATTTTGGTCTGAAATAGGTTAACGGTTTCAAGAAGCAGGCCGCACACCCCTACCAAAAATTTCAGGGCGTACTCCCCCCTCCGGGGAGGTTGTGGTATGTTCCTCGACACAGCAAATGAGTCTGTTGATTTTAACCTAAGTCCAAGTTCTTCCAAGATCTACAATTTATAGCAAACTCTGATGAAGCCTTCCTCTAGTCCAATCTCGTAAACAGGAAATTGTGCTGGACAGACATCAAACTGTTCGAATACAAAACTACAACAATACGGCCCGGGTGCCAGAGGGGTTTTTCCCTTGAAGAGGAGCGCTGAGGCCACGAACGAAAATAGTTTTTTTTACTCCGCGGGTTTTGTCGTCGCGGCTTGCCGTTCACAGTTTGCGCCAGAGTAAAAAAAAAAAACCTCTCACCCAGGGTACTATAAAAAATACTTATATTACAGTACATTCTACACAGGACGATTCACATCAACATAAAAAAAATATTATCGGGCACTAAGCAATACCCTGCTCTCTTAAACTACAATAGCTCGCCGACTTCGCGAACCTTCTCGCGGACAACAAACTCTGTTCACTTTACTATCGTGTCATTTTCACCAGTATAAACAAAACTTGAAACATACCCTTCTTTGAATACAATTACAATCACCCACTGTTTTTCTTTACAAAACAACGGAAATAGTGCTCATTAATGGGATGATCTTATCTTTCGTCTACATTCTTAATGGTTCTCGAAATTTCTCACAAACCACTGAAGCAGACAAGTTCGTTTACAATTTTAGAAGATAATCATTCCTCGTCTTGAAATTAAAAGCCTATATTTTTTTGCACGATGTCCAACGCGAAAGTCTCATGGCCCATCAGCAAAAAACATGTAATATTTTTGTTTTATACAGCACCATTCGCGCTGACATAGCAAAATTCTCAAATCAGTCCTCATACTAATAACTTGCACCATCAACCTTTCGTTAACGATTTTCAAATATTTAAAAAGTCAAAAACTGACACAGCACCACTGATTCCAAAAATATTTGGTCACTATTAAAGCAATACTTTCCTCTCGTAAACTAGTGGCCCGCCATCTTCTTGTCGCGACTTCACCCCTCGCATGTGAGACTTAATGAGTCTGTCGTAGCCTAGCCATGCCAAGACAAGCTTAACGAATATCAGGTCACACGACAACCTTTTACGTAGCTGTAAAATGTCATTTATCTTTTTATCAATTGCTCGTACGTTTTGAAAAACTAATTGTACATGTGATGATACTGTTTCATCCGCCTTCAACAGTGAATGATTTTCAAAACGGTAATTACAGGTCATTCAGCAATACTCTGCTCCAGTAAACAAGCTCGCCGCCTTAGATTATCGCGGCTTTTCCCCTCAAGCGTGAAAAATGACCAGCGCCTTCGCGACAAAAGCTTCAAGACTGTGGCTCAAAACGCGATCCTGCTCGTAGTTGTCTACACCTCCCATCAACAAAAGCTTCAACAATGTGACTCAATCAAACGCGACCCTGTTCGTGCAGTTGTCAAAGAAATACACCTACGCAAATAAAAAGATTTAAAAACAAACGTGTCTTTCATATTTATTTTGCAACGCAATTTCTCTCCATGTAGCTCACTAAATATGCCAATCTTCTTTTTGAGCATTGCACTTGACACCACTGTCAATGAAGCGAAACAATCGAACAATGCCATATCATGTTCAGTTATTCAAAGAATTGTTACAAAAAAGTCTTACGAAGGAATGTTAAGAATGCTTCGACGACGACAATAATGGGCACTTGCGCAAGCGCAGTAACCCATTAAAAATTCAAAATTAACCGTGGATTTTCTCGCATTTCCTTCGGTAAATTTTTGTGAAAATTCGCACAATTCAAGACAGAAACGTTACCTATCACATGACCGTTTTTTGAAGAAATTTGTCGGAGCAAGTAAGTTTTATTGTTTAAAATAACAAATGAGGTAATATTGGCAAAATCGTCTGAAAAACCACAAGGTTTTTCCCCTCCAAAATGCCAGGCAAACTCAGTTTTATAAGACGGCAAAATTTGAAGAAATTTCACCGAAGGAAACAAAAAAAAATAAGGAATAAAGATAAAATATAGCAAAAATGTGCCATTCTTTAGATGCTGTGTTGCCATGGCAACGGCCTCCAACGAAAAAAGTAACAACCTATAAATAACTGTAATTATATCAGTTTCCTTACTGGTAAATATTGGGGAAAAAAAAATCAAAGACAAAATAACTGGGGTTTCCTTTCGAACTCATGTCAGTTAGTGTAGGTCATTGGTAAATACTCTAGGGAGTCACCTTAATTGCAGCTAGATCTATCTTGACAATAATTTATATCATTTCATCAGTGTTGCCTGTTTGAACGGTTCTGGTTGTCAAGACTGGATCCCTTTACATGTATCAGGTACTGTATTAATCCTAGTTAGAATACAATGCTCTAGATCCTTTCTTAAATCATTATTTTTTTCACATTACACCATTCTAATTAAATAATAATAATGACTTTTATTAATGTGTCTGTAATACATAGCCGAGGGTTGAACCCTCTACTAATTGAAAGTCACTTCAGTTACGTTGTTATATTACCTGTTTTTCCTTGAGGAAAAAAACAATCATATTCCCAACTCTGTCAAAGCAGGTGCCAGCAATTTAACACCACAAAAAAGTTGTAACAGAGGTCTATACCTCTGTTTATAATAATTAATAAATATTTTGCCTGTATTAAGATCCAGCAACTTTAAAATATGATACAACGATACAGTCTTAATCATAACTAGAGCAAAATAATCCTTTCAATAGAAGAATACATGCATTTGATAAATATTTCCACCGTGTATCGTGTTTTATTATTAGACTGCGAGCAGTCCCTCTTTTCCTTAGTAGCTCTTAGTCCACCGAGGACCCGAGAGAGAAGCGAAATTTCTCTCGCTTTACTTCGCTACTCAATCGGCATACTAAAGGAAAGGGGAGCTGATCATAGCCTAGCCTCTGAAATGTACCAAAGCAACAACCATCGAAGGATTACAGGTGAATATACCGTAATGTTCTGAAAGTAACGACCCTCGTTACTTTCGGAATTAGCAGCCTTTGGGGCTCGTTACTTTCGGGGAGTCGTTACTTTTGAGGAACAAAAACCGTTAAATAAAGCTTTTCTGAAATAAAAAGACATGGACGAATCAGCCGATGTGGAGGAAATTGAATTCTTCTCTGATTCAGACTCAAGGAGGAAAGCTAGGTCAAATACCGTAAAATGTTTCTCAGTACTCCATGACGCATATCTCAGTCGGGGGGGGGGGGGGGGGTACTCAACAAAGTTTTATACGGGGAGGCTCCGCCCGAGGTCCAACCCCTTACCCTTTTATATACCATTTTTGACAGAAGAGGTAACCCTTTCATATACCTTTCATAGAAAATGGTACCCTTTCATATACCTTTCATAGAAAATGGTGCCCCTTTCACATACCTACAGTTGAAACGATGCATCCCTTTTACGACTTTTACTAAACTTTTCGCTTGAGTAGCCCTTAAAATATGGATGAATCAGCAGTTAGGTGCGTCTGTTCGAGATATTTCGAAAGGCCCTATAAACACCTAAATGACAGTTTTCCCTACCCTTTTCTATACTTCAACTCGTGAAATCCCTACCCTTTTATATACCTCCAGCCTGAAAAACTGCTACCCCTTTCGGGCGGAGCCTCCCCGTATAGTCAATTATAGGGAGTATCCCACCCCACTCGATGATATACTGTAAAACTTCACCGATTAACTGTATTTGTTAGCGCCGTCACCTTTTAAGAAAGTCGACCCGACTGGCGTATTTTAAGCCTGTGTTCCTAATAATCGTTCCCATCGTCTCGATCTCCTTGTCGTTTAAAAACAAAGCGATTAAAGTTTCAACGTTTCAAAGAGATCAGGAAGAATTAATAAGGGACTAACGGGGCGATCGAGACGACCCGCGCGTGACACGAACGGAAATTCGGACGATCGGAGCGATCTAAAGTACTAGGTTATCCCATAATTCATTTATGTGTCCGCCATTTAGTTTTTAAAGACGTTGACATTAAAGAGCTGGGGATGGCTGGGATTACCCTTTCATTCTATGATAAAGGATCATAATTACCTGTGTAACCTGGCACACATTGACAAACAAATGATCCAGGTGTGTTGACGCATGTGCTGCCATGGTGACACGGCGAAAGACTACTGTTAACGCTAACGCAGTCATCAATGTCAATGCTGCAATTTTTTCCAGTCCATCCCCTTGGGCAGAAGCAACTATGTCGTCCAAAGGCATCTGTCAAACAACTTGCAGATCCATAGCAAGGGATGCTGTGGCATTCATCAACAAACTGGCAAACAGGACCTGGATAATAAATAATTAAATTTAGGATACAGTTTGTAAATGTAAATGTAAATGTAAATGACATTAACAAAGCTCTATACAGTTTTAACAAGTTACTGAATGTCGCATTTCATTACCATTCCAAACTCCAAAACGTTAAAATAACACATGAACACAAAAAAACAACTTTTCAGTCAAAACGTTTTGGAATTTTTAGAACTATTATAAATATTTTTAGTCTTCGCAATTCAGTCATTTTTTAACCTTTTTTCGCAAATGTATCTGGTCAAAACACGAATGGCTTAGTGAAGTTAGATCTGTGTCCCACGTGAGGAAATTACTTGAAGAGTGTAAAAAATTATCCTGAATTGCAAGTTGATCAGTTATCTGGATAATAATTACTCAAACTCATTAATGATTGATCCATAACCGTGACGGGGTTTGGATAGTTGGCCTTAATTTATTAGCATAGATATCTACGATTTTATTTCTCCGTTTACTCTTTAGTTCTTGCTTCCATTGCGAAGATATATCAAATACTCGAGACAGTGTTTCATCGACTGTCCAAACAACTCGAATTTCGTCAAAAAACACCCTGCTGCGCGTCGTATTTTCAACCCTCTTATCCCGATAAAACACCGTCTCTCGTGTTTGATATATTACATGTAATTCTACCATTTTAGTGACCATAATTTCAGGTTTGAACATGCAGCTCTGGTTATTTTTTGACCTTACACCACTTTAATTTCAAAAACGTCACTCGAGACCTTCAGTTACGTCGTTACCTGTTTTTTCTGGAGGACAGATACAATCATATTTTCCCACTCTGTCAACACAGGTTCCACCACTTAAACACAAGGGGTTCCCATCTAAAGATATACAGTCATCCTTGTTGATGGAACAATCAAATCCTTCATAACCATAAATACAACGGCAAAAGTAGCCACCGAAAAAGTCTGAACAAGTTGCTCCATTTTTGCATGGATTTGATAGCACTTGACATTCATCCACATCTGTCTGGCACCGGTCCCCAGTGAAATTTGAAGGACAACTGTCGATGAAAAACAATAATTGCCATTTTGCCACACCAGCGAATTCTGCCAAATTTCTGCAACATTGCGGCTGTCATAGTTGCAAATGCCGTCCTTAAAGACGTCACCAGCTGAAAATATTTGTTTAATAGACAGCAGTGAGTATTCATTTGCAATAATTTCAAACTAAAGGTCACTGAGGCCATATCGAGTTGTGACGAGGAACGATTATAATATTCAAAGTTAGGGTGTTATTTCACTTATCCTATCTCCGACTTCGTTTCTGCGCTAAAAAGGAAAGCGCCGTCTTCTTGCGAGACAACTTGAATAACCAAAGAGAACATACCTGCAACTGGCATTTCCCTGGAAAACCGAACATGTGCCACCATTCAAGCAGTATCCGTCATAACACGTGGAGGCTGTAAGTGACACATAAAGGACAGAATTGAGCCGAAAAGCCGTCAACAAAACCTTACAACAATACGCCTGAATGTTAGAAGGTGAAACGAGACAGCTGTTCGCTCGTGAAAGCTGCTCGTTATGCACGTCCCTGCTAGCAAACTGAACAGCTCAAACAGTGACTTCGTCTCGGGAAACATTGAAATTATAGGGAAACAAAATTCACTGATTTCCAGTGGATTTCTGTTGTGATTAGGTGAAATGAATAAAATGCAACGTTGTTTGACAAGTTTGTACGTACGATCAATATCATACCCTGAGAGAAGTGTGTACTGTTCATTGGGCCAAATAGAACAATATGGAGACCTTTATATTAATTGTTACCGTTTTGAATTCTATTCAATAAATTTCAATAAATGTCACTGTTGCAGTTTGTGTGTACAGTAGTACCTCTATTTTAACCAAACGTTAACATGACTCATCCATAATATCATGTAATCATTGTGTTATTTTAATATTGGGATGGCTATCTTCCGGGCCTTCACTATCAATAATATTATTAGCTTTCAAGCCCATATTTTATAAGCAAAAATGTTTAATTAATATCTCTAATGTTTCTGTCTGCAACTCGAACGCACTGCCATTGAATGATCTGTGATTACTCTAGTAGTATTTATGACCTTTCATTTTGACATACTTTGACTTGATAATGACGTTCAGCTAAACGTCGAAATGTCGACGGATTTACAATTTTCAAATTCATTTAAGTAGTCTCTTATCGCATATTTTTTATAGTTAAATGTTTTAATAAGTCGCTTCTTATTCGTATTATTAATTGTGTTACCTTGTCATCAAATAAACTGGGACTTTAAACACTTTAACTTTATTACTTCCATCACTTATGATACAATGTAAATTTAACAATTACTTTTGACAAGCAAAGAAATCAAAGAAGTGCGGATGAAGAGTCTATAGAATAGCAGAAATGCTTGAAGTAATAGACCCCTTTTAACGGCCATTACATAACTTAAAGGTTGAATGCGTGTTTTACAATTCATTGAAAACAAAAACATTAAATCATAGATTATAGAAGTAATAATAAATTTGCACATTTGACGGCCAAACCGCCTGTCGATAGTCACGAAACCACTCTTGGCTTTTCCTATGCAAATATAAATTACGCGTTGTCTATTTATTTTTTATCGAAACGCTGCGAAAACAAAGTGGAAACTTGCTGTATAAAAGTGATAGCTAGAAGACGTCCGTACACGTCCTCCAATAAACCTAATTAAAGCTGTCAAATATGCCCAAACGTGAGCAATTATATACTGACCCCAAGGTTAATAACCTAATTTTCATAAAGCAACGTCCGGTAGATTCCTGTCAAAGACATATAAATGAAGTAGCGCCCCACGGAATGAACGAACCGTGTTTCAATTACTGCATACTCAAATGTGCTAGATTCCTTCCTTTCAGCATTTATAGAAACCTCCGTCCAAATGATTTCCATTGCCAAAGGCGAGCGTATCGCTGAGGCGAGCCACTTCTATCCAAACGGTGGGCCGAGACGATAGCTATATAAAATATATAAACACAGCCTACATTGCGAACCTGGCGCTCAATTCCTGATCATGACGTACTATGGGAAAGAGGGACTGCTCGTAGACTAGTTTTAAACCCTCTGAAATGTACCAAAGCAACCGCCGAAACTGATATTACAACAGCCAGATGTCAGTCTGCGTTCGTGTTCCCTCAAAAACAATTACATACACAACCGGTATGAAAATTTATAAACGTAGCCAAAATCATGCAGGCCAATTGGTTAACAAGGAAAAGAGCATCAAATACCTGAAGAAGCGAATACGATTGTGCATAACAACACAAAAACTTTACCAGTGTGCGCCTCCATACTGCAGCCTCGTCAGCGAGAGCCCGCGATCCTTTAGTAAGCATCACGGTAGTTACTTCATGTATGGGGATAGCCTGCGAGCAAGCTCTCTTGGGGTTTTTTGGGGGTGGGGGAGAGAGCTTGTTCGGGGACATATCGCAGGCTCTGGCATGGAGAGATTGAGCCCCGATACTGAGGTCATGTAAGGGGGGGAGGGGGGGGGGGGCAGGGCGCTTAGAGGGAAGCAGTGGGGAAGGGATAGGTGATAGGTGATAGGTGAGAACATCCTTAGCAATTTACATAAAGTATTTTATGGCGACGCGTGAGAGGGACCCTTTAACGGGGTCCCGTGATTTTCTTTATGAAAACTATATCCAAGTGTAAAATTAGTCAAAGCGTACTGGTGTTGTGTCGGCGTTCACTCTGGTACCTCGTCACAACGACCGATTTTGGCGATTTTGGCGCCATTTGAGGGAGAAAATAAATATATCTAAATAAATGTAATTTTTCACGTTGTTATTATTAGGCCGGTTCACACTAGGGCTCATAAGTGCACTTGGAGTGCACTTGGTGCGTACTTGTAGTGTGAACTCATATCTGAAGGCTTTTTCTAAGTCTGACCAACGTTTCATTAATCGTAATTAAAGGCAGTCATCTGGAGATATTAAAGAGAAAAAAATGAATATCAGCTGAATGTAATTAAAACGTTTAAACATTTGCAGTATTTCGTTTTCTAGAAGCTCCACATTTCCCCCTTTTTTGATCGAAAACGTCTTTTTGAATAACACGTGCTGATATTCAAATAAGTTGGTCACTGGAATCATCCAAGTGTAACTCGCGTAGTTGGATTGTGAACGCTTTTAAAATGGCCGTACTTTGTAGTTTCTGTGCCCGGGGGGGGGGGGGGGGGGGTACTCAAAAAAGTTTTATACGGGGAGGCTCCGCCCAGAGATCCAACCCCTTACCCTTTCATATACTATTTTTCACAGAAAAGGTACCCCTTTCATATACCTTCCATAGAAAATGGTACCCCTTTCATATACCTTCCATAGAAAATGGTACCCCTTTCATATACCTTCCATAGAAATTATGAAAATGGTACCCTTTCACATACCTACAGTAGAAGCACTGCATCCCTTTTCTATACCCTTGTAATGAACTTAATGAACAATATATATATCACCAGAAATCATCAAGCATTGCAATAGAGATGTTACCAAACAATAATATCATTTACTCGTGAAATCCCTACCCTTTCATATACTTCAACTCGTGAAATCCCTACCTTTCACATACCTCGAGCCTAAAAAAGGACCCCTTTCGGGCGGAGCCTCCCCGTATAGTCCATTATAGGGAGTACCCCCCCCCCCCCCGGGTTTCTGTGTTGCCATGCGATCAGCGTAAAACAAAAGGATTCAAGTGCAGTCGAAAGTAAGGTCTACCCCTTACTTTGGGAGAGCTTGACCAATGAGAATACAGCCTTGCAGCTAAAAGCCCGTGTGCATACAGCTTTGAATTCCACAGGGATTGAGCTGTTTGTGTTTTCAGTTCTGCGGCCTCGGCCAAGCCAAAGCTCTGCGCCCATCTTGTAGAGGATTGTTGGCTAACATTATCCTAACAATCAAACCTTTCTGCCATTTTCTCAGTTGAGAGATACGAATAAACCCAAAAAGCAGGTGTATGCCAGCTTGCTGCATGACATATGTAAGCCCTCTCTCTCAAAACAAGGAAGGCAAACGCGTGCTCTTTGAGCCGGAATCATGTTTTTTCGCTCATGCCTAATTAGTCATACAGCAAAACACAAATACTGTGACGACAAATAACTTTCACTTCACGTGAAAATATAGGCTTTTCAGAAGACACGTTCTACCCACAAACAACGTCAACCTAGAAAAATTCATCGTATTTCTGTACGGAGCCTAAAAAATGGAATTCTCCAAAAAAATGATTTTAAACAACAATTGAGAACACTACATGGATTTTTTGTACGAAAACTTTTTTTTTGTTTCAGCTGTGCGCATTCATGCCTGAAAATCTGCCCAATCGGCTTTCTAAAGTAGACCTCAAGTCTACTTGAGTTTCAAGTGCACTTCAAGTACACTTTGGTCCTAGTGTGAACTGGCCTATTGTATTATAGCTGTGCGTTGGTTGGTATGTAGATTATGTAATCCTTTCTATTTTCCGCTGGTATGCAGGTTACGTAATCATGTTACAAATTGAATATTTAAGCAGTTTGTCAGTTAGGAGTTGTCTTTCGACGGCATCTCCGTTTTTGATCGTTTCTCTTACGAAATGGGGCTGTTTATGTCTGATCAATAAACGAGATGCCCCCTCCTATACCATGGTCTGGTTTTGTTACTTATACTAAGTTAGAAATTATTTTGTTGTCGTTTCACTGCAGAGTGATTAGACAGCAAATATCTTCCAAAACTCGATGCAAACATTAAAAGAATCCCCGACTGTTGGAACAAGTTGCCGTTAAAGTGATAGAAAAATAATCTGAACCTAAAATTTGTTGAAAACCGCGCAATATTATTTCAGTGTTAACGAAAAAACTGGCTACAAATCTCTGCCATTTTAGGTTTCAAATTACCCGCGCGCCACCATCTTGGATTTTATGACGTTTCATGGTTGCCCCTTTTGTTACACAACAAAAGAGCTATTGTTTATTGACAATAGCGGCAACCACAATACGTCATATAATACAAAATGGCGGCGCGCGGGAAATTCAACCCCCAAAATGGCTGATATGTGTATCCAATTATCCCGTACAATTGAACGCTTTTCCAATTTATTTCAACAAATTTTCAGTTTAGACAATATTTCCAACAATTTAACAGCAATTTGTTCCAACAGTAGAGGTTTCCTTTAACAGAATTAAGGGAGATTTAAGATTGAACAATTAATATAATTTAAATATGAATAATAATACTAGGGTTAAAAAAAGCATTGTAAACACGTGTACGAGCTTTTACCGCACACAGCTGTTTTCAGTTCTTTTCCGGGTCAATTGGAAGCAAACGATTACACTTGGTGATATTGCATCAGAATCTCGTTTTATCACTTTGCGTCTCCTGTCTCTCAGATTTTGGTGAAACCATTTGTCATACTGCTTCTTCTGACCTGAGCAGAGTTTCCCTCGATAGCGGCCGCTTCAAGTGAACACGGAATCCCCGAGCTGTCGCTGGCTGTCTAATACATGTAGCTGGATTGTTGGGGTGACTAGTTGTCCGGCGAAAATCCGCTCGGTCCAGGCGAAGAATGCTTAAAGATCCTGGTGCATAGCTGTAATAGGGAAAACGTCCATCCATGATGAAAGCACACGCGTTTGGATAAAATTCCTGCCGATTCCAGATGCATACAAGTCAAATTGATTAGCGTTGGCATCTCTGGAAGCGGCTTCTTTTGTTTTCTACGATTTTTTCAAAATCAGCCTGCCCCACCCATACACTACGGCGTCTTGGCCGGAATTTCAATTTTTTTAAATTTGTAAAACGTTGGCGCATTAGGAATCATGCTGTGATGACAGATTTTTCATCTAAATAAACAAATATTTGATCAAAATTTCTCTAGTGTGACACGGCCCTAAAAGTCAGTTCACATATAGAGTGAGTGTAGACGTGGTATAGCTAGTGTCACTATTAGTTTAAATTCCGTTTAGACCACGGTTTTCTTAAGCGTTGTCTAAACTTCGTTTACTGAATAATCGGCCCTCTGAGTCTCAGGGCTACTAAAAGAGCTAAATGCAGCGATTTTCCTTTTGAAATATTCATTAACTAGTTAATTATTGCACCTACAGTGTTCGATTTTCAGGGATTTTGGTGATCTCAACTTTTAAATCTCATACGAGTATTGATATATGGATTTGTCATATTACTAACCGTACCACAATACCTAATCATTGAAACAATCAGAAGCTCTATCTTTACTGTCCTGATTTCCTACGATATCACAGTCACTGGCGTGATATGCCCCATATCAGGAAATTTTGTGTAAAATGGACAAAGAGAGGCGCATTTTGTTGAGTTTGTAAATCGCCCATACTTTTATCAAGACGTGAGCTTCTCGGGGGGTCGGGGTGTATGCTCTCCTTTTACCCTCTAAAACGCAATTTCCAGCATTCCTGATACTCGAAATTCGTTTCAGTCAATTGGTGGAAGTGAAACAACTACGTATAAAACAATTTTATTCTATTATTTTTATGAACCACGAGGGAGAGACATGAAGAGTCAAACAAATTAAAAAAAATAGAAATGCTGCTCAACCCCTCCCCTGGATGGTCCTGGATCCGCCTCTGAAGAGTCAACATTATTTAAGATACTGGAAATAAGAGAGGCATTACAACGCAAATCTGTCCAAGATCTGGATAACACTGCCGCGGACGGAGCTTCAGGTTTTCAGACAGTTGAGCAAATTTTCGACGACAGTATAAGCTATGAATAGGCTCCGAGGTGGGCCGGGCGAAACTGGGGAGAGAAGGAAGGCCATCCCCACCGCAAAGCCTATTCACAAGCTAACGCAGGAGCATGCTCCTGCCAATGCTCCTGCCACTATCTTAAATAAGGTTAACTGACTCAAATAATGGTTCAAACTTCTCCTCGTGACAGAACTGAGGGGGGTGAATAGGGGTATGCGAATCCGCGAATCCGCTATAATTTTTGGCCAAATCCGTCAATCCGCAAATATTTTTCCTATAATCCGAATCCGCGAAACTTTCAGGCTCAAACGCTGTGTATGATGTTAACGAAGGACGAGAAAATGACTGCCGAAAGTTGGGCAGCAACCACCGCAGGCGGGAGTTTCTAGGGAGGTTCGCGGGCATGCTCTCCTGGGAAAATTTTAAAACCTAAGCCCTCGGAAATGCGCTTTCCAGCAATTTGAGGATCACTTGAAGTTTTTTAGTTGCTATGAGTTTGTCACAATTATTTTGCGCTAACTATAAAAAAATAAAAACAGAACAAGATTATCCCAAAAAGTTGACAATAATTGAGGTGGATTTTTGTTGTTTAGAAATTTCTAAATTTGATATTCTCATCACAAACTTAGATATATATATTTTACTCATTTTACTCATTTTACTCATTTTACTCATTTTACTCATTTTTATTTACTCATTTTACTCATTTTACTCATTTACTCATTTTACTCATTTTACTCATTTTACTCATTTTACTCATTTACTCATTTTACTCATTTTACTCATTTTACTCATTTTACTCATTTTACTCATTTTACTCATTTTACTCATTTTACTCATTTTACTCATTTTACTCATTCACTCATTTACTCATTTTACTCATTTTACTCATTTTACTCATTTTTACTCATTTTATACTCGTTTTTACTCATTTTATTTTACTCATTTTACTCATTTTACTCATTTTACTCATTTTACTCATTTTACTCATTTTACTCATTTTACTCATTTTACTCATTTTTACTCATTTTTACTCATTTTTACTCATTTTTACTCATTTTTACTCATTTACTCATTACCATAGATACAATTTGCGGCTAGATTCTTGAAATAATATTAGAGTTAAATTCTATGTTTTAGTACAAATGTGGGACTGAATTTTTTTCTCAATAAGGCAAACATGACTTGCGATTTATTGTTGATAGTACTGATGGTTGGAACCCAGGAGTATCAGTAGTTATTCTAGAATGATCATCTGGCTGAGTGTAGTCCTGAAAAGGGCTGTTGTGGTGACTGACGTTTCGACAACCTAAGCGGAAGTCATCTTCAGAGTCAAGTCACTCTTACTATTTTTTTATTACTCCAAAAATGTTACGTCTTCTGAAGAAAGTCATATTTGCTACGGAGAAGCCTGACTGATAAGGAAGGATGAAATCCACTATCCGAACAATATAATAAGCAAAATCCAAAATCCGGTCCTAAAAATCGCAACAATCCGTAATCCACTGCATCTGCAGGATCCGCAAATCCGTGGAAATTATCCATTGAATCCGTAATCCGAACGAATTTTTTGGCCGAATCCACCGATCCGCAAACCTATTCACCCCCTCCAGAACTGTAGTACTGACCTACACCTGATCTTGATCCTGACCTGATCATGAATCTTGTTACAGTACGCACTGCGTCTGGCGTTTCTATTGTTTCTCCACTACTCTGTTACCGTAAGCAACGACTTAATAAAAGTATGGGCGAATTCAGGCCCGTAGACAGGATTTTTAATGAGGGGGTGCGTTAGAGATGAAAAGTTTGGATCGTACGAGCGCCAGCTACTAGGGGGTCCGGGGCATGCCCCCCGGGAAATTTTGAAATATTAGGTTGTCTAAGACTGCATTTCGTACGTTTTGAAGGCAGTATGATATGAAACCAGGCAGCCAAAAGCGAACGTAAAAACATGAATATTTCGGGAACTGTTCAGTTAAAGAAAATATCGATGAAAGAATACATATTGCAGAATACATATTGCAGACCTTCGATTAAAGACACTTTTTAGGCCAAAGGTCCCAAAGGAGTGAATATTTAGATGAAGAAAATGACTCGCTTGATGTTGTCTTTGTCGATGAAGACGATATGTAAACGCATTCAAAGCTGCGATTGTTTTGATTCAGACTTCATTTTCAAACTACACCTGTCCAGTTATCGAATTAGAGCACAAGCACTACTATTGCACTTTCTTTTGAACCGTCGGTCCACCATAGGTGGACCTCCACAGCCCGTGCGTGAGCTCTTGCACGCTTGATCTGCCAAGATGAGAGCTCATTAATTTTCTTCAGGATGTCAATTGGAAACCTATAGGTATACAAGCTCAAAATCTGAGTGTTGTAGTATCACTCAAACTATGAATGTTGTATTCTTTATTTAATATGTCACGCTCAAGTCATGCTAAAAGGTCAGCGGTCATCCGAATCAGGCGATCCTTTGTAACCTTCAATTTCAGTTTGTATCGTGACGATGAAAGCCCGATCCAGAGGACAACATTCTAGCCTTTGTGCAGTATCTGGTTGATTGCTCAGCTTTTTCAGGACATTACAAGGATTTACGAAGGACTTTGTTTACTCTGAAACGGTTATTATTATTTCAGTCATTTCAAGCAAGACTGCAATTCAGCATACGATAAGCGGATTATAACCACTGGATTACAAAGCAAAAACTGCACCTAAAACTACGGATAATATGGCATATTTTTCCCGAACTAAACGCTGTTCTCTCGCATGAAATACCATTTGGCTACTGTTAATAAATGGGCGAACATTTAATGTTCTTCGGCGATCATTCGAGATCATGATAGTGATGATTCGCTCTGGTGTTGCGTGCCATCGACCCCACGGTGGGGAAAAATGGTGTCCAGTTGGAAGACTTTGTACATAATTCAGGTTAGTTTTACAAATGTTTTTCGTTCAGAACTGTAATATGGGCCTTTTTTTTAATCTGTTGTAGGTCTAAAATGTTTTTAAAGGCAAATCTAAGAAAATGAAACCAGCCTTTATGGCTCCGTCAATTCCAAGCCCGCTCATCCCCCCCCCCCCCCCCCGGGCATTTGTCATTTTTTTGTCAGAAGGTTGAAAATGCTCCACGGTGGGGTCAGCTTACATGCACAAACTCCCCACGGTGGGGCTTCAGGAGCAGTGCAAATGCCCGACCCACGGGACAAGTTCAAAAACTTTTTGAGAGGATCGAGGAATTTAAAAATCTAAATTCCAAGCAGAACTATTAATGATGGATACTATAATTGTTCACAAATACATAGCTCTTTATTTATACCTGTAATCATGATTTTTGGAACATGGTGTTGAAGTCGAAGCTTCGTTCCGCCATCTTTGACGTCTTTGGTTCGCAAGTGGAAAGCGCTAGCAACGGTGTAAATGTTTGCACATGTGGGGTGGGGGTGGGGCTACGGTACACTTGAAAAGTGCGGGACTCGAACAAGGTTTAATATCAACTCAGTTTTTCTATTTTTCTATCAGGGGCAATCAGGAAATTTTAAATAAACAACAAACCGTGTACGTCTTTTAAAATACGAAAGATCGCGTTGCCTTTGACAAATGCCCCACCCCCGGGCTTCCCGGTTATAGCAAATGCCCCACCCTAGGGATGGAAAAGTTGTAAAATGCCCGACAAATGCCCGGGGGGGGGGGGTGGTCGGGCTTGGAATTGACGGAGCCATTAATGACCGAATGATAATGAAATTTGTCATTTTTGTGAAATTGATGCAAGATTTTCTAATATTATATGACAAGTGCCCACAAATGTTATTGCAGTTATTTGTAGACCAGACCATGGTCTGATAAAATATTGGTGAATTGATTTCTGATCAGGTCCCACTTTTGAGAAATTATGTATTTTTATCGAGACACTTTGCCAATGGCGGCTGTGGCACCAATAGGAGGGTGTACGAAAAAACTCATAACTAATTTTGTACGAACTGGAACAAGTTAATTTAACGCTTAAAACAAACTTTATTACTAATGTGACCAACCACGTAAACATTAGCTCACTGTGTTAAATCTACATTATTATACGGTACTTCGAGTTTAAGGTAAAAATCGATGTTCCGAACGACTAATTTGCATAATCTATGGTCGCTTCGGGACAAACGGCCAAACGCAAGTTTTAAAAAGAACGAAGCCAAACTAATATGATTTTTGTACTTTAAACATGATGTTCTACTTCTGTGGAGAAAATGAAAGAAATCGATTTACCGCCGAAAAATGACCGGTCGGTTCTTACGCGGACTGCCTCTTAATATTTCAACATGATTGTCTGGTTGTTCCGTCCGCTGTTTATATAGATAGACTTTATTTGGGTTGAGCGAAAATATAAAAAAATGTACCAATCCCACATTCACTCCGGGGCCAAACTGTAGAAACAAGAACAGATCGAATTCACCAACAATTTTACAGACTTTAATATTATTTTGTGTAATTTATAGTTTTAAAAAGTCGGAGTCAGAGATAGTTTGGAAAAGGAAAAATAACACAACCTTTTTAACTCCACCGCTAAATGATGTAGACAATGGTGTAGACAGTTACACGGTACATTACCTAACGTATATTAAAACAATAAATAGATGTTATTGAACTAGCGTGAGGTCCGTATTGGGAAAATATTGGTCGAGTTGTTTTTTTGCAAGTTTATGGACCGAGCCGAAGGCGAGGTCCATAAACTTGCAAAAAAAGAACGAGACCAATATTTCCCAATACGGACCGAACAAGCTAGTTCAATAAAGTTTTTATTATAATGGTTTTTAAAAAATTTGCTGAGAAATTAGTGCAACCATTCTCTGCTGACGCGCGCGCGCCAAAGCTAAGCGTATTCTTGCATTTTTCAGGCCACTTTGCAAAAAGTTTAACCAAAATTGTCTGCCAGACATGAGGAAAAAATTTTCTTCTTAATAGAAAACAGTTTACTTTTGTTCAATGTTTCATAAAAGGAATTTGGCGAAATGAGTTCGTGAGCGGTCCATCTTTGCGGTCCGTATTGCAAAATTCGGACCGCTCAGGGAACCAATC
The DNA here is from genome assembly GCA_029204205.1 of Desmophyllum pertusum. Taxonomy (NCBI): domain Eukaryota; kingdom Metazoa; phylum Cnidaria; class Anthozoa; order Scleractinia; family Caryophylliidae; genus Desmophyllum; species Desmophyllum pertusum. The sequence goes on from MU827314.1 coordinate 672,297, forward strand.
AGAAAGTTCCTTTCCATCGTGGACCAGTTTGCCATATAATAAATGTTCTTAAAGTTAAATATTTTAGCTTTTCTCTGCATCAGTGTTTATAACAGTGTATTTTCGAAAAAGGCAGATTTTATTGGTTGAACTTTAATGTTAGCTATTTTTTAGAATTACCTTTAGCAGCATCGAGAAAGTAACCCCTTGCTGTTCATGAAACTTTGTATTTTCGTTGATGACGGAGATCTTGTGTTCACAAGTTCCTTCGCCGTCCTTCTTGGAGGACACCTTGTAGTTCGTGGAAGAACACCAAGCGTTTCTCGTACATTGTTGGCCGCACGATAGCAAACTGGGAGAATCAAACCGTTTGACAACGTATCCTTTAAGCCGCTTATTTTCCCGCGTTGTGAAGTACGATGAACGGGAAGTTACGGACATTTCTTCAGCGGAGAAAACGGAGGCAGTTAGAAACAGGAAAAATAACAAAAAACATTTACGCCCCATTGCTAACCGAAGTCAATACCAACTGCAAAGTGTTTTAAAAATAAATTATCAGACACTTATAGACATAAGGTCTGTTATTAATTTGAGCCCGCGGTAAAAGTGGTGATACGGCGCTATGATTGGTTTAGTTTAGTCTACGTAATTAGCAGCTCTAAGGTAGTCGGTAGCTATGACAACGAGCTAACACTCAAAACGCCTGCTGTTTATAATTCAGAAGCGGCGGTTAATTTCACTGAAATTACAGAACACGTTACATTTTCTTTATAGGTATAAAATAATTATTTATTGACGATAAACGTTTCTTTCGCTAGAGAAATGTAACTATTAGTTTACGCTGTTTTGCAATCTGTACTGCAGCATCAAGTCTGTGCATAATAACTATTTTGCTAATTTTTACCGGTCAATTTCTTACTCTATTTACCTTAAAGTGCCTATGAAACGAAATGAAAAAGTTGCCAAAAATAGTCCTATGGTACCTTTACTTTTCCCCTCGACCTTCGCAAAGACACGCTGTCGTGGGAGACATTTGCTCGCGCGGCAATTTTGATTTGATGACGTCACAGGGTTTGCACATATCTCGCGCCAGTTTTTAAAAGTCAATAGATACAGTGGAGATAGTAATGGCGGATGAACATGTTATCAAACGAGGAGGGAAAGGTCAAAAGCCCGCTTGTTCTTTGTACGATCGTCTGGTAAACAACCTCGTGCAAACCCTGTGACGTCATAACGCGAACTGACTCGTACCCAGTCTACCAAAAATGTGTCCCCTTTAGTTACGGCAAATTTGGGATGTTTGAGACCATATAATTTATTTTTTACACTTTTCTAACGAATTCCACCTCTATTTTTTAAATTCCGGTACCCAAATGTCTTTATTTCTCAAAAAAAAAACAGAGCAACATTTTATTTCAACTTGTCGCGCAACATTGTTGCGTTGCAAGTTGAAAAGTGTTTTTGCGCGTATTACCACCCGTGTTGCAAGTTGCGGCAACATGTTGCGCGAAGTTGAGACATGAGTTCAGCAGTTGTGCAACATGTTGCCGCAACTCGTAACACAGTCGGGTGATAATACGCGCAAAAACACTTTTCAACTTGCAACGCGACAACTTGAAAGAAAATGTTGTCCGTATTACTCGGTCTTTACTCTCACTAATTTTCGCGCGTACTTAACTTCGAGAAAATGACAGAGCCATATTTCGCGGTAATTAATTTTCTCGAATTTCAAGGAAAAAACGGGTTCAAAGGGTATTAAATTTCGCGGAAATGTCATGACCAAGGCAATAAAGCGTTCAATTGGGAAAGGTAGTTATAAAATAATGGGACCCCTTTGCGAATATTCTTAGTGTACTGACATGGAGGATATTTTATACATTTCGCGATTTGTTTTCAATAGCACTCGCAAAAATAAGGTTCTTATTAGTCAGAAGTGTCAGCGTCTCCTCGCTCTAACTAATTTTCGCGCGTACTTAACGTAGGTTCTTATTAGTCTGAAGTGTCAGCGTCTCCTCGCTCTAGGTTCTTATTTAAAATTTAGAATAAATAATTAGCTTTAGAAGGGAAGTTTTGTGCAAATTTCGAAATTAAATTAACATTTGGCCTAGACGTAGTGGTATAAAATTTTGCGCTGTTGACCGCATATCACTGATTGAAATAAGGAATTTAGCCGACTCTATTGCTTCTGCCAGTTTTAAAACATACGCGTCAAGCCCGGGGGGGGGGGGGGGGGGGGGGGGGGGGGGGGGGGTACTCAAAAAAGTTTTATACGGGGAGGCTCCGCCCAGAGGTCCAACCCCTTACCCTTTCATATACCATTTTTCACAGAAAAGGTACTCCTTTCATATACCTTCCATAGAAAATGGTACCCCTTTCATATACCTTCCATAGAAATTATGAAAATGGTACCCCTTTCACATACCTACAGTAGAAGCACTGCATCCCTTTTCTATATCCTTGTAATGAACTTAATGAACAATATATATCACCAGAAATCATCAAGCATTACGGCAGAGATGTTAACCAAACAATAATATCATTTACTCGTGAAATCCCTACCCTTTCATATTCTTCAACTCGTGAAATCCCTACCCTTTCATATACTTCAACTCGTGAAATCCCTACCCTTTCACATACCTCGAGCCTAAAAAAGGACCCCTTTCGGGCGGAGCCTCCCGTATAGTCCATTATAGGGAGTACCCCCCCCCCCCCCCCCCGGGGCGTCAAGCTCGAAATGTCCTTTCATTTATTTTTCGCGGGTTAAGAATTCGCGAAAATCGTCAGTGAAAAACTGGCCAGTAAAAACTTCGAATATAAATTCATTGAATTAATTTCAAATTTTAACCAGTAAAATGTTCGTGCTACTCCATGTTGAAGTCTATTGACGAGCCATGGCTTATCACGTCGGCGCTTACTCCAGTTTTCATAGCATGAAGCGACTAGGAGTATCGCTTCTCCCCTGGATGGGATGCTAGTCCATCGCAGGTGACCCCCAGGATTTTTGTCACGATAAAGAAAGGGAAAGATGGTCACAACTGACAATATGATAACAGGAATATTAGTTTTTAATGTTACCAGATGAGATGTATCTCACATTATGGTAAGTTATGTTATGGCCGGTTTAACTCTCAAACCTAGTAGTTTGTTATGATTAACTCCCGAGAATTACGAGCCAGGAACTTTTACATTTCACACGTTGTAAGCATCACTAAATATATTATTCAGCTGACGTGGCATACTGTCGACGAAAACTAACACTGCATGCATGTGCTGATAATTTACAGAATTTTATCAAGCTAAGTGTACAGAACCGATAAATAACTTCTAATGCAAGGTCCTCGGTAACTTAACAATGGCTCGTAAAAAACTAAAAAAAAAAACAAGTAACTAAATACTGGATAAAACCTATAAAACGGCGACGGAAAAGCTCTCGCGCAAGCGACGACAAAAACCCTCAAAAGGCTTACACAATCCTAATGTTCATATTGGCGAAGCGACCAAAGTTTAATGTTCAATGTATAAATGACAAGTAAAGTTAATACGTGAACTTAAACAAAATTAACCTAAAAGTTCACAAGTCCTTCTTTCAAAACACTATGCGAAAAATCAGAATTTCATGCTCAGTTTTGTTAGTAAGTATCTGCCAATACTTCAGGCAGTGTGCTAGTCCTACGCGAGGTAAATATCAGCTAAATTGACTTTGAACAAAACTAAAAAAAGCCCAAAGGAAAAAACTATAGCCACTTTAATTTCCGGTCTGACAAAGAACACTGAACTGGGCTCTCCACAAGTCGCTCTGGGGTAAATCGCAGGCATTGTCATTCCACTTTCCCGGTCTGGACAATTCGGTAAATGTATGGGCACATTTCTCAAAAAGGCTGCTCGGTTCACCATCCGCCCATGCAGAATACTGGCCTGTCAGTGGAGTGTCATCGATCCAGTAGAACGCATTGTCAGGCTTTCTGTAAAGTCCAATCCACGCACCCCAACCTTGGACCTGTTGTTGCTTCATAACCAGGTCAGATATAAAGTTATTCTCATCGGCTGATCTGATTATGGCGAGATCTCCGCCCAGATTCTGGCAAGTCGTGCGAGCGTCGCTCCATTTAAAGGTTAGTGTCAATGACGTGGTAACATGAATGTCCATGAAGAACCCAACCTTGCGGACAATCTGAAACAGAAACAGAATACGATCATAGTCAGAGATAGCAGCCGTTTTTTCGCATGTTGTTACCAGGGGTCTACCAGCCATCGAAACAGTTAAGACCGCATCAAACGACGCGAGACAACGGGTCTTAAGACCAGGTAACTGCTGAATTTGATCTACCCCTATTCAGCTCTGGCGGACATTCTCTTAGGCCCGGTTTAAACGTCGCATTTCCCATGTGCCGAATTTAATATCTATTTGGGTCGACTCAAATTATTAAATTCGACAATTGATTTAGACGTCGAATTTATAGAGTCGCATTGAGCGAGTATTTGTAAAGTTTCGTTCCCAGGCCCCGTTTTCATTTCGAGTCTTCCCGCGCTATTTCAAACATTAGGGTTCCCTGCAGACTAGCGAATGTTTAGATTGAAAGCTAAAATACGAACAAGAGAAAATAAGAACGAATTTCTTTTTTCGCGAACCAACGTCTTGTTGTTTTCACTCTTGTTGTTTTCAAGCACGACTGGTCACGTCAACACTTATACCTTTCAACCAATCACGAAAGCTGTTATATTCAGAAATACATGATAATAATTTATGCATTCGATTCGGGACATGTGAAGTTCAACGTTTAAACCGGGCCTTTAGGTACTTCGGTTGTGTGCCAAGATTGAAGCCCGGGGGGGGGGGGGGGGGTACTCCTTATAATGGACTATACGGGGCGGCTCCGCCCGAAAGGGGTCCTTTTTTAGGCTCGAGGTATGTGAAAGGGTAGGGATTTCACCGAGTTGAAGTATATGAAAGGGTAGGGATTTCACGAGTAAATGATATTATTGTTTGGTTAACATCTCTACTGGTAATGCTTGATGATTTCTGGTGATATATATTGTTCATTAAGTTCATCACAAGGGTATAGAAAAGGCATGCAGTGCTTCTACTGTAGGTATGTGAAAGGGGTATCATTTTCATAATTTCTATGGAAGGTATATGAAAGGGGTACCATTTTCTATGGAAGGTATATGAAAGGGGTACCTTTTCTGTGAAAATGGTATATGAAAGGGTAAGGGGTTGGACCTCTGGGCGGAGCCTCCCCGTATAAAACTTTTTTGAGTACCCCCCCCCCCCCCCCCCCCCCCCCCCCCCCCCCCCCCCCCCCCCCCCCCGGGGATTGAAGGCAAACTGACGAGAAGAGACTAATTAACACTTTACAATTTTAGAGACAGCATCGGAAAAAAATATTTTACTGCTTTAATAGAGGATAATTGTTCAAATAATTATGTTTATTAACCAGTTTTTTTAACCGGCAATTTTTACAGCTTCTTTTATAGATTTTCTTTAGATTTTTTTAAATCTTCCTTAATGTATTATTAATAATTTGTTTAACAAATGTTTACATATGTAATATTAAGAGCTTTAGACAATGTCCACAATTAGATTTTTAGCTAAACACTCCTTTCCAGGATCATTTTCTTTCATAATCTTGACGTTAAGAATGAAAGTTCTGAACTTTCTGATAAAATGATGTTGCAAAATTCGAATCATATGTGCGTGCGTTCGGCTGTCATTTGCAAATTTTATGTATTTTTCCTTGACATTAATGTGGCATAGAGTGGCAGCTTGTCAGTTTTTTAACAGAAAACTTGTCTAGAAATAACTTCATAACTAACATTCGAAAACAAAATCATGCCCTGTATATAAATATTGTCACGGACGCAAAAGATCCGAATACAACTTGTCATAGAAAACGTCTTGATATCACTGACAACACATGTTTATTATACTACCACCAGGGCTATGTAATTAAAACTCTTCATTACCCATTTTAATTTCGCATCTGTCTCCAGTCCAAGGCAGCTTGCACGAACATGAATAGGTTTGTTTCTCCTTGTCGGGCAAACAAGAACCACCATTGAGGCAACTGGAGACATGGCATCCCTGAATCAGCGAACAAATAAAACATTGATTACACGTTTTACCGTACCAAAATTCGGAATTAGCCAATCAGAAGCTCTATCTACTGACCTAATATCCTACGATATCAAGTCACTGACCTGATATCCACCAATATCATGGTCACTTTCAAGTCAAGTAATAAAATTCTGCAGAGTAGAGCTGAATTTTCCTAAGCAAAATTTTGCGAAATTACAGTCAAACTTAAAACAGGAAAATGTTGACGAAGTGAGTAATTCGAGGGAAATTTGCGAAGAAAAACTAAGCTAAATTTCTCCCCAAAAACGCGGCGGCTGCACTCTCCTACTCGATCGAGGTTGTCTCAAAATTAAAACTCGTCTTCAAAGCAATTCAAAAACGATAACATTCGGCGATTTTTTTCGTCAAATTCGCCACAGGAGAAAGGAAAGAGGACATTTAAGGTAAGATGATGGAAATTCTGACCGTAAATAGTTCATTTTCAGTTCATTTTCAACACATAAACAATCACACATCGACGATCGGAACGCCTGACACATTTTTACTCGATGAAAGTCGTCTTTGCGTTTCTTCGCGTAAACTGAATTTGGGTACGGTAAATACCTAATCGTACCTTTTTGGTCTCGCCATGGGTATTTTGGCTCGACTGCGTCTCGCCAAAATACAAACCATGGCTCGATCAAACTCGCTTGATATGCCGCCAAAGCGTACCAAAAAGGTACGATTGGGTATAACAATTACCTTTAGGAGCATCGAGAAAGTAACCCCTTGCTGTTCATGAAACTTTGTATTTTCGTTGATGACGGAGATCTCGTGCTTGTTCAGTTCACAAGTTCCTTCGCCGTCCTTCTTGGAGGACACTTTGTAGTTTGTGGAAGAACACCAAGCGTTTCTCGTACATTGTTGACCGCACGATAACAAACTGGGAGAATCAAACCGTTTGACAACGTATCCTTTAAGCTGCTTATTTTCCCGCGTTGTAAAGTACGATGAACGAGAGTACGATGCTGAGTTTTCTTCGGCGGAGAAAACGGAGGCAGTTAGAAACAGGAAAAATAACAAAAAACATTTACGCCCCATTGCTAAGCGAAGTCAATACCAACTGCAAAGTGTTTTAAAAATAAATTATCAGACACTTATAGACATGGTAAGGTCTGTTATTAATTTGAGCCCGCGGTAACAATAGTGATACGGCGCTATGATGATTGGTTTATTTTAGTCGACGTAAGCAGCTCTAAGGTATCCGGTAGCTATGACAACAGGCTAACACTCAAAACAACTGCTGTTTAATAGGCCATTTACGAGTTCCTTCTCAAACTACTCATTAATAATTTTAAGTTAAAACAAAGGAAATCATAACCGTGTCTCCGGCCGTCTTAATTAATTAGCATAGATTTATCCGTAAATTACTCCTCAGGTCCAGTTCAGACGCCGTATTTCACTTTGCTCCGACGAAGGGCTAACGCTCGAAACGTCAGCTTTTAGAAATTCGCTACGGCGGTTAATTTACCTTTATCAACACTGAGTTGATAATCAACATAGTGTTTCACTTGCCCGCCGACGCAGCACCACAGTTTCATTAGAAACTAATCACTTTGTATTTCACATGAGCCGAATTGAATTCGAATTTAGGCGGACCCAAATTAATTGATACCGGCTGAATTGATTCAGACGCCGAGCTTAATTCAGTCGAACTTAATTTAATAGGGGAAAATTGCGTATTCGGGTCAGCAGTGAAACAAAGCTATTAAATAATATTTCTAGAAAACAAGTAGTTTGTAAAACACGACAGCCTCTGTGATATTTAGAGGAATTCAATCACTCTCTTCTGTCAGTTGACCGGCAGTAATAAGGAGTTTATGAAAATATTGGCAACTGCAACGCGAACATCACCAAACAATAGTTTTAATTAGCAGTACAATAGGTTCTGTAAGTGCGTACAGTTTCCTAGCCGTCCTTGCTTTTATATGGCGTGACTCTTGTTGATTGGCCACGTCAACAGTCAGGGATAGCTTTTCAACCAATCACGAATACTGTTATATTGGAAAATACATTATTATAATAATAATAATTTATGCATTTGATTCGGTTCATGTGAAGTTCGGCGTCTGAATCAAAGCCGGTCAACAGCCGTTATTCCCGGCTGAGCCAGGCGGGAAGAACGGCTGAGCCGAATTCAATCCGAATTCAATCAGCCGTTCCAAATTGATTCAGACGCCGTACTTCACATGAACTTTATTCATCGAATTCGATTCGGCTCATGTGAAGTACGGCGTCTGAACTGGGCCTAGGTTTTGTTTCGATGGAGAACTCGAGACAGTGTTTCGTCGCATTTCCAAACACCTCGAATTTCGTCAAAAATACTCCGCTGCGTGTCGTATTTTCAACTTTCTTCTCGGTGTTTGGGCATGTGATGAAACACTGTCTCTCGTGTTTGATATATTACTTCAAAACGATTCCATGTGAAAATGAGTTTGATTTGCATGAAAATGAAAATGAACATGCGAGCAGAACTCATTTTCATATGAAAGGCTTCGCAGCAGGATTCGTTTTCGAAACGGAAGCAAAAGGACTCAAAAGCGGCGGTTAATTTCACTTTAATTACGGGACACAATTATCTTTATAGGTATAAAATCTTGAAATTTGGATGGGTCATGGATAATTTTAGATTGATGAAAAACGTTTCTTTCACTAAAGAAATTAATATCACCATTGTCATAGGTACGCTGTCTGTCAGCTGTAGTCTGTGCGTAACAACTATTTTGCTAATTTTCACCTATCAATGTCTTATAATCCATCAAAAAATTTTCTCGCGCGCGATTGGTCTAAGCACGTCACGTGACACAGGCAAAAGTGGGGAATATCCGGGTGATATTCCCCAAGTGATATACCCCAGTTTTTAAAATTTGCGTTTCCCGTTCGCAGGTTCAGTTTTCGTCTCAAATAAATTGCTAAATTAAATCAAACTGATTGTTTTGAACAGACTAGAAATATTTTTGAACGCCAACAGAATTATTTTGATGTTTAAACAGCTTGGCCGACCGAGATCTTCCACGGCAAAACAGAGCGGCCTTGTGAAAAAATATTTGAAGGATAATAACTACAATAGCCTCCATTTGGCTTCAAAAATATGCTCGGATATTTGGCCTTGAACATTATCTGTTCCTCGAAGCTCACAGTTTTCCTCGAGCTTCGCTCTCGGAAAACTGTTCGCTTCTCGGAACAGATAATGTCCGCGGACAAATATCCGAGCATATTTCCTCGCCAAATGGAGGCTATTGTTTATATATATTTCATATTCTTAATGACTAAAAAATCCGTCATTCATGATCAACAATTTACGGTACCCAAATTCGGAATTAATTTCCTTCGAAATCAAGTCACTGACGCGATTTGCCCAAAATCAGGACAGTTTTGGGAAAAGGACAAAGTCAACACATTATTGGTGAATTTTCCAAAACAAAATGTTACGAAATTACAGCCAAACATAAAACGACAATATATTGAAAAGCGAGTAATTTGAGTGAAATTTACGCGCCAAAACCGCAGCTGCTGCACTATGTGCGTCTCGTCTCCTACTCGCGGTTGGCTCAACAAATCGTCCTGAAAACATTTTTAAAAATATGAAATTCGACAGTCGTTTGGCCAAATTCATGGCTGGAAAAAGGAAGGAGAACATTAAAGCTGAGATGATGGAAATTCTCGGCTTAAACAGTTTATTTTATAACTATGAGCAATCAAGTTAGCGAGTACAAAGGCATCGACATCGACGATCGAAACGCTTGACAGTTTTCGACTCGAGGAAAATTTTCTTTAGGTAAAGAAAAAACCGAATTTGGGTACGGTAAATAACTAATAGCACTGTACGCTTCCAAACTCGGACCCAGTTTCTATTTAACTGGTTAGAAAACAATTTTAGCCGAGGGGATCTGGAGAGAGATGAATTACGCGGCTCGTGACTGGCGCTATGGCTGGTTTATTTTAGTCGACGTAAGCAGCTCTAAGGTATTATGTAGCTATGACAACGAGCTAATACTCAAAACGCCTGCTATTTAATTTGCCTACTGCTTCAAAAAGAGTCCAGGTACGAAACCATTCGAAAAACGAACAAGCGAGCAAAACTCATTTTCATATGAAAGTTGAACGTTTTTGCATCAGGACTCGTTTTGAAACAGAGGCAAAAGGAACTCAGAAGCCGCGGTTAATTTCACTTAACGGGACACGGCGTATACATTTTCTTAATATGAATTATAAAATCTTGAAATTTGGATGGGTCATGGATAATTTAAGATTGATGAAAAACGTTTCTTTCGCTTGAGAAATTAATGTCACTTTTATTGGCATACGCTGTTTTACAAGCTGTACTGGAGCCATCATAACAACTATTTTGCTAATTTTGACATCTATCTGTATCAATTCACCTTATTGTCACTAATTTTCGCGCGCGTACTTAATTTCGCGAAAATGACAGAGCCATATTTCTTTTAATTTTTGCGATTTCACGGGAAAAATGGATTCAAAGGCCTATTTTAAAATTTCGTGAAACGATGTCACCAAATTTAATCACTATTTGAAACAATCCGTCAACAATAAAGCGTTCAATTGAGAAAGCATCAGTACTTAGAACAAAACAAACAAATGATAATTATAGTCACGGCATACGAAACAATGCTTAGTTCAGTAAAGTCTTTATTTTTACATAAATACAAGGAGCCTGTGGATGGAAAACTTTGACGACTGTACTGTACCATAGACATTTTGCAGGGATTGCAAGAAAATGATGATTCAGAGGAAGAATGTGGAGATGCATAATCACAGACAGCTGATTTTGAGACTGTTTATCCTTTATTGTGTGTACTGCGCTTGCGCAGTAAACACTATGTACTTTCCGTAAAATTGTCAACAAAATAAATGTTAACAAAAGAAATGTTAAGGACGAAATCCGTTAGAAAATCGAGTAATATTTATGGCCAGTAGACAAAAATCTTGTACTACGACGCCATACACTTTCACGCTTAAAATAGACATTCATGAGCCATACCTTAACGGTATTTACCAAATAATATAACTCCACAATCCTTAAATTGCTTTCCGCCTTGAGTTTCCTCCCGTGAATGGGTTGAGTCATAAGAGGTGGCAGCCATATTTCTGGGAAACATGGCTGCCACCTCTTATGACCTTACCCATTCACGGGAGGAAACTCAAGGCGGAAAACAATTTAAGGATTGTGGAGTTATATTATTTGGTAAATACCGTTAAGATATGGCTCATGAATGTCTAGTTTAAGCATGAAAGTGTATGGCGTCGTAGTACAAGATTTTTGTCCACTGGCCACAAATATTACTCGATTTTCTAATGGATTTCGTCTTAACAATGCTCTATTGTTAACATCAAATCGATAAACAAACCACAGAAAATCGATCAAATCAATAACAAACCACAGTTTAATATATAAATCACGATAGCAATGAATCAAGCCTTCGATAAGATGCGCAATAAATCAAGCCTTCGATACGATACGCAATAAACGCGATCGCAATGAATAATAATAATAATAATAACAATAACTAATTTATATAGCGCTTATTCATCGCTGTTCTAAGCGCTTTACAAAGTATAATGGATAAAAACTAATGAATCAAGCCTTCGATAGGATACCCAAGAAATCTAGCCTTCGATACGATCAAAATGAATCAAGCCTTTGATAAAATACGTGATCAATCTAACCAGTCCGGGCCATATCCATTTCTGGATATCTGATGACGTCATCAGTAATGGCGTCTTGGGACTCATACGATCGCAGTGAATCCCAATAAATCTAGTCTTCGATGCGATCGCAATGTTTCAAGCCATCGATAAGATACGCGATAAATCTAACCGTTGATACGATCACAATGAATCAAGCCTTCGGAAAGATACGCAATGATCTAGCCTTTGATACGATACGCAATGAATCAAGCCTTCGATATATAAGTTACGCGATAAATCTAACCTTCGATACGATCGCAATGAATCCGGCAAGCCTTCGATAAGTTACGCAATGAATCTAGTCTTGGATAAGATACGCGATAAGTCTGAAATCAGGCCTTCGATACTACGCCATTCTTGCGAACGATCGATAAACGCGGATCGTTTTCTGTACTTGCCAGTATGTTTTTCCATGGTTCTGTCAACGCGTTTAACTACATGAACATGTACGTAGAATTATTGCTTGTTTATACATTGGACCTTCGGTCCCATCGATTTGGCAACGGATCGTAGAGCTAAAACATTAGCACTCCTCCCCCGCGTAACGAGCCCAAAGAAAGTCTGCGTTGGAGGCTACTAAAACATTTACATACGCCATTGACACGCGAGTTGTCACTTGAGAGTTTGCGAGTAATATATTCCTAAATTGCCGGCTCAGTGACTCCCGCGAGAAACGAGACGAGACGGTGTTGTCTATAAGCTTAAGATTTCATATGAAAGCGGCAAAGTATATATCGGCGAAACAGGGGGATCGATGCGTCAAAGAATAAAGGAACACGACAGAGACATACGGCTTGCTCGCACTCAGAACTCCGCAGTTTCGGAACATGCCAACGAGACTGGGCACCTTCTTATTTGAAACAAGGTTAAGTTTATTGACAGAGACCCTCATTGGTACACTCGAAAGGTTAAAGAGGCCATACATATAAGACTTCATCCAAACAACATCAACAGGGATGGTGGAATCGACATTCCTCAAGCATGGATGCCTACGATCAAGAAACACAACTGCCGATCGTTAGCGGAGCAGACCACTGAGAGAACATCATCTACTGTTAAATACAATAACATTAAAACCGTGTCTTTTATAATTTAATGCTGCAGATAACAAAGGATTATCAAAGATGCAAGAACAATAATATTGCAAACACTTAGCACAAATCTCGTTCCCAGAGTCCTCGTTACCCTTTTCCAGCGGTGAAGCGGCCAACAAGGACCTCTGGGATAGAATGATCCGCCTGACTTGCGCAGTAAGACCGGAAGTCCAAGAATCTTGGCGTCCGTTAGTTGAAACATGGGGTCGAACACATGCGCAGTAGAGCTGGAAGTCCAAGAATCCTGTCATGGCGGATCGCTTCCCCCAGAGGTCCTTGTTGGCCGCTCCACCGCTGGACAAGGGTAACGAGGACTCTGGGAACGAGATTGCCATTTCGCATGAGATACCTCGTGGGAACGGTGAGCATGCGCAGTATGACTTTTTGCAAGTCGACCGCTGTCGAAACAAACCATTTTGCGTATATTGCGTATTTTACAGATTGACATTTGGGGATATTGCGTATATTGCGTATTTTACAGATTGACATCTGGGGATATTGCGTATATTGCGTAATTGATTATTGCACCTACAGTGTTCGATTTTCAAGGATTTTGGTGATCTCAACTTTTAAATCTCATACGAGTATTGATATATGGCAGGGGCACCCAACGGATCATTTCGGTGAAATATCTGTTCGAAAGGCCTATAATCGCCTCGGATATTCGGTTAGGGAAATGTCATCTCGAACTTTCAAAATATGGGAAAATTAATGCCTTTTGTTTTCGGAGAGATAAAAATGTCGTTTTGGATACAAAAAACGGTCAGCTAGGATTTTCGGAAAGGAAAATTCACCTCATAAATTCGGGTAATAAGATTTCAATCCCTAAAATTTTCTGAAGTTTGAAAGTTCAGCTAACGTATCCGAACAGATACATTTTTCTTAGCGTTTAAAAATAAGCCATTAAACTGCACAAAAAGCACAGTTATGACGTAAAGACGACGTTCTGACACCTACAGGAAAATGTTGTCGTTGGGTGCCCCTGATATGGATTTGTCATATTTTAATACTAACCGTACCACAATACCTAATCATTGAACCAATCAGAAGTTCTATCTTTACTGTCCTGATTTCCTACGATATCACAATCAATGGCGTGATATGCCCCATATCAGGAAATGTTGGGTAAAATGGACAAACTCTGCACATTGTTGTTGAATTTTCCAGAGCAATATGTTACGAAATTACAGCCAAACTTAAAACAGGGCGCTGTGTAAAAGAAAATAGTAGTTTTAGTGAAATTTACGATGAAAAACTAAGCCATTTTTTGCGTTATTTTTACGTCTCCTACTCACGGTTGACTTATTAAATCGTCCTCGAAACAACGGCCTTTTTGGTCAAATTCACCACTGGAGAAAGTACTGGAAGGACATTAAAGGTATACGATGATGGAAATTCTGATCGTAAAAAGTTGTCTTTCAAACCATAAACAATCAAGATTAAAGTGAAAACAATGATTGGATCGCTTTTACAAAGGTCAGTGTGTACAAAATGTAATTTCTGACGATTGAGTGACGAAGGTACGATTAAGTCAGAAATTGCTATTCTGACGGCACGAAAGAGAGGCTTTGGTATTGTCATGTGACCTTTAGGGGTATTTAAGAGTTTTAGAGGGAAATATTAATTATTCTGTGTCCGTCAGGTTCGGTGCCACTGCATTAGGTAGGGAATATGTTTCCACACATTTTTTGGCCACATCTAAAGAGTGTTTTTTTAGTGGTTTTTCGCATCTGGCGTGGTACACCTACGTAGTACAGGCCTAGGCCTACTGTATGAGTATTTAAGCTGTAATGTCTTTCAGTATTGAATATCAGAATGTACTAGGATTCAAAGTTGATGACTGACTGGCTCATCCTAAATAAACTATATTTTACATTGAATGGCTCTTGCTAGTTAAAATTAGTTATGCATCAGTGATTGTAGCTGGATCTGAGAGTCTACCCCACCCTCCCTGCTTGTTGTTCATCTCCGTTTGTCGCGGCAGGCTCAGGTTGTGGTGCGACCATGAATCTCTGTTTGTACAGAGTGAACACATGCTTCTTGAACACAAACGACATGCAGATCAGCACACCTGGTGAGTAACAAGAAAATATTGCTCAGGAAATCCTAGTCATAATACTAATTTACTGTGATAGAAAAACACAAAAGAGTGGGAGGGAGAGGGGGGGGGGGGGGGGGGGGAGGGTAATAAATTAAAACAGGAACAAGGATGGTTAAGATTGGTGAAGATTGAGACGGATTACACATATTGAGGAAAAAATCTTGAATTTTATTTTGCAAAATTGTCAAACTCAAACAGCACCACTTGAACGTACTGCTAAATAGCTTTCTTTGAATGGTCACGCACTAGGGCAAAAGGTACAACCACATTTATTGACACAAGGTTTGAGACTGGGAGTGAAAGGGTTGATCTGATATGTGAAGTAAATTCCGACACAGCAGGGTATGATCCACAAAAGTTCCTGAAATGCCATGCTTTAATAGATATGATGAACTAAGAGAAAGCTTCAAGCTTTAATTCCTGTTGACTTTTTCAATTTTCTGAAAGCCAATCACTTTTGGGTTTGTTAGCACGTGATAAGTCACATGTCGACTATGTAGAGAGAGCTCGACGGAATTTGCACGAGGGAATTTTCGGAATGAGACCTCTGCCTCGCCGGGCAGGCATAAGGCATATTCATATGTTTGTGATTTAAGTGACGGGAATTCACTTTCCACGTTATGGAATAACCATGTACAAGAAAGAAAACAACGATAAAGTATTGCCCTAGTGAGTTTGTTTAGCAAGCATTCCACTTATTCTTCGAGTCATAATTTCTGCATTCAAAGAGAGATGACATATATTTACGGGACGCTAAGTGCATGAATTCATTAGCACCTAACTATTTGTCATCTATGTTTATAAATCGTTCTGACGTCCATGGAAGAAATACACGTAATTGTAACGATCTTCAGATCCCTAATTGCAGAACTGCTACTGCACAACAGTGTTTTTCATGCAGAGGTACAAAGTATGGAACGCTCTTCCAGCCGAGTTCAAAGACAAAAAGTCCGTCAAAGTTTTCAAAAACTCTCTCAAGAGATCATTACTGGAACGTTGGCAGAAAGATGAAATCAAATAGTTTATTATATTAATTTAGCATTATTAGTTTAGTTTAGCATTAGTTTAGTTTAGCATTATTAGTTTTAATTAGTACTTTTCAAACCTTTGTAAACATGTATATATTCTTAACTATCATTATTTGTAAATTGGCCTGAAAAGCCCTATGGGGAGTGTCCAATAAAATGTATGTATGTATATATGACATACATGAGAGATATGGGACGGTAATGAGTGACTGGCGAGAGGGGTGTGGGGGGATTTGCGAGACAGTTGCGTCAAGAAACGTTAAACCTACCTTGACAGCTGTTGATTATGACGAACGGAAATTCCAAATATGGAGTTGGATAGAAAAGCCAACACAAATCACAGGATCCAGGTGATCCCCATGACAGCTGTCATTTTCAGTACAATCAGTGGCATGTTAGTGTGATTTGTGGCGGCCGCAGCGTTACCCTGTCACAAAAAGAAATTTGAGAATTTAAGCCTCTTGTTGGGGGCGGGGGGGGGGGGGGGGGGGGGACTGCTCCTTGAAACCATTACCGTATTTCGGAGCAAAACATGTGATTTTCCATCCAAATTTCAGACCTGACCCAAAATTCGATACTCTACTCCAGAGTTAGTACACGTGTCCGAGACATGATCTCAAGAATCATAATAATAATAATCAACTTTATTATGTGTCAAGTAAAATCTAGCCTCCTGTAAAGACAGGTTGCTAATTGGGGACACTTACATACCTAACATTGTTACTTCAGTATTTACAAGCCTAAAAATCTACAATCTACAATTTAATTACATCCTAATTTTAAAAATTGTCATAAGTAGCCAGGCCGATGAAAACTGGAAAATTTAGAGACGTTTGTGCTTACAAGAATCTCTAAATTTTCCAGTTTCAACTTCCGTTTTCTCGACTCATGTAGAACCTAACCTAACGAAACTTTGTACGAATACCAAACAAGAGGTGGTCTTTCAGGTGCTGGTATTTATTTTCCACTCAATTTAATTTTAATCATTTTGAATTTGCGGCGGCCATTTTGGAGAATGGTCTATTGGCCAGTGTTAAAAAAAATATATATCGTTATAATTATGTCTGTTCACCTGTCCCAGCTTGATAGCAACAGCCGTGCGGATCAAAGCAACGATGTTGAAAACAAGCATCGCCGAAACAGGAACAGCCACAGCAAAAGTGCGAGAAGGAAGAGACAACTGGCAGCCATCTGCATTTCCTGTGAGGAGTATTGTTAGTAATTAACACTCGTAGGCAAAGAGACGTACCAATAATAATATTATATATACCGTAAATCCTCTATTCGGCTTATGCTTAATGGAGAGGGGGGGGGGGGGGGGCTTAATAGAGAGGGGGGCTTATTTAATTCAGCGAACCGCCAGTACGTATAGGATAATAATGCATAACGCCAGAGGTCTATAACTAGAGGTTTCCATCTCTGGTATTGGTCTTGTCTCATCAGATTCGCAGTTAGGCTATTTTTAGACATTTTTCGCGCGAAACCAGCAGCCAATCACGTTGAAGTTGAACCATCTTTAAAATGATATGCGAGCGCTACGCAAAGACAGAAACTTTGGCCAAGGAAAAGCGAAAAGCGTCACAGCAGAATGTAATAATTGTTTAAATACTTCACAAAATTTAGGTCAAACTTCCGTATACTTTTTGTAAAACTATAAATCGACTGAGTGATTTTTCAGTTCAATCTAAATGAAGCATGGTTTGTATGAATTCGGCGGCAAAACTTCTGGCGGACTGGCGCGCTGTCCAGTTGGCAAGTTGAATGAAAAGTTTTTCTCCGCGGATTAATCTTCGCTCAATCTCTCCAAAGTTTGGTATATTCTGGAAAATTGTGCCGATGGTTTAGCTTAACATGGGAAGATTCGAAATAATTGTGGAGCTGAACATTATATTCATTTTACAAGTTGAACGGACAGCTATACGCAGCCGAAGGTTTGACTTGTTTACATTATACGGCGGGCAAAACTTGCGCGACTACAGAATTTAATAAGCTTAAACTAAATTGTGTTGAAACTAACTGAGCTTAAAATCAAGTTCATTGAAGTAAAAGAACAAAGGAAACCCTCAATATCTACATGGATGGAAATAGAGTGGTCTTCGAAGAGAATTTCACTGTGAAGTGATCTGACCGTCACGAACGCTTGACGAACTGCCGTGGATATTTATTGTGCTGATTTGATTGTAAAAACTTAACTCAGCTGGAATTGACAAGCCTCTTTGAAATACACGGTAACAATACTGAATAGACTAAGCTTAAATACGTGTTGTAAACAGGCTTTCATTCTTTGGACGAATTAATTATATGTCCGCGGTTTTCGGATCTGATCTTCCCGTAAATTAATTTCAGGCTGCCTTTAGTGCTCTTTCAGTCGCATTAGTTGTACTTCGTGCATTATTTAGTAGAATTAACCTTTGTTTGATTTAGAAGGGCCAAGGTTTTTTACTTAATAATTTTAGCCATCTTTTCAAATTTCACTGTCAACCGTCTTGAACAAAAATTGTCGAGCTAACGCGTTCAGTAGTGACCATATTTGTCAGGCATGGTACGTGATTGGCTGCTGGTTTCGCGCGAAAAATGTCTAAAAATAGCCTAACTGCGAATCTGATGGGCCGCGCGCAATGCTAGATGGAAACCTCTAGTTATAGACCTCTGATAACACGGCTGTACATTTAATCTTCGATGTTGCTCTAACAAATTTCAAAACTCGTAATGTCTTTTTCACAAGCTTCCTAGTATGCTTAAAATTGCAGTAATTTGCACATTAACCTACATGATTACATTATTCGAAAATGTTCGGACGGTAAAATGTTCGGACTGTGTTTTTGTTCGGACGAAAACATTTTCGGAGATTTTTTTGGTCCGAAAGTTCCCATTGCTCATCCTTACTGCGTACGCTATTCATGCCGCACGCGCGCGCCACGTCATGCAACCAGCGCGCGCGCTGAGAATGAAACTGGACAAATATAGTGCTGGAGCAGGTGGTGTGCGCACTAAGACCGCGATGCATGCTGGTACTTGTTCGGTTTCAGCTCATTTGCTCCTAACCGCCATCGTGTGAAGATGTCTGGAGAGCATCGAATTATCTCGAAATAACCACTTTTTGCTCCAAATATCGCCGCTTCTGCAAGTCTTTCGATTCTATCGTGTTATTGATATTAGGAAGTAACGATTTTCTCGGACTTAGTGTGGAAAAACCATTGGATTTGGACGTCTCAACGGGACTTACAGGTAAGCTAAATCATGTTTGTGGTTTGTAAACACTTTACACAACAAGTTAATACAACCTCTTGATAACCTATTGCTTTTAATATAGCCACTGGGAAAAATCAGGGGCACCCTGAATATAGTGAGAGTGAACTGTGAATGATTTATTGAATCCAAAATTTTATGTGTTCTGACTTTGATGTAGCTCAGAGAAAAATCAGCTAAATAAGTCAGTGGTAGTCTCCCTAGCGAACGAATTCATCAGTAGTCCGCAGCTTCAATATACATGTAGCTACACACCCCTGCATAGGCCTATAATTAAAATCAATTATTGATATCCATTCAAGTCTAGTACTTCATGGCTGATACATGAAGGATCAGTCTATTGGCATCATGATAAATTACAGGGGTCAGAGTACATATTAGTGACTAAGCCGAAATGTTTTGTTGCTATTATGTTAGTCAGGGACAAAGCATAACAGAATGAGCAGTAGTATCCAGTTGGATGGCTGGTAAAAAAATATATTATTCATACATCTGAAAATTAGTCGAGTATGCAGCAGGGGCAGATCCATGATTTTATGAATGGGGTGGGAGTTAGTATGAGAGGGGAAAGCTAAAGTCCATAGGCCTGGGAGGGGTCTAGACTATGGAGGTTTATTTACCCAGAAAATTTTGAAACATGTGAAAGAGTATATTTGCATTTTTATTTCATAGCAGTTTTTAAAATGTATTATTAAATGGGACTGTGGATAGCAACGATGGCTGTTTATTTTACATTCATACGTTTTCAATTGAACAATGTGGTTTGTAATAAAAATTTATTAAAAAAGGGGAGAGAAAAAGAGAGGAGTCATAGAAGTTTTAAAAGCTTCTCAAAGGATCCTCACTCATATAAAATGGGAGACAGAGGGCAAATGTGTTGCTGTTAGGTGTGCACAGGCCATGTTTATTTCCTTCCCCTTATTGCTGCTGCACTGATTATAGAACTAGTTTATAATCAAGTTATTTGTTGTTCTTTATTCAGAGAATAACAGAAACTGAATGGAAAATGCCCAGGTGTGTTGGAGAAATAATTTGGGAGGCAGTAGTTACTTTACTCAGAGAAGCTTGAGCACCAGGATGTGAACAGTTTTAAAAGATTGACTGACCAGATAAAGCAGTAGTTGGCATTGAGATGACGCAATCACAAATTTAGATGAATATCAATTTTCTTGAGGTTGTAAAAATAAAACATAAAGAAACAATGTGCAACTTTGTGTCATTTCATATCTTCCTATTTTCCAATTTGACATCAATAATATTGCTAGAAAGCAGGACAAATCCTTTTCCTGATACCCAAAGCTTGACAGAAATACTTTTATAAAGCCATTGTCACAGTAATGAATAAAACCCATTTGGTCTTTTAGAACCATTTTATTGAACTTCCCATTCCCCTCAATAAAAGGTTAATTAGCTGTACTGATGAGAACCATGAGAGGTTGAAAGTTCTTGACAATTCCGAAAATGAGCTGTCCATGTGTATTTTCTAATATGAAGTCTACACCTTCTGGTTTTGTTGTGAAGTATAATATTTATTAGTAACAACAGATAGAATACCGTAAATCCTCGAATAAGCACCCCCCTCGAATAAGTGCCCCTCCTATCGGCCAAACATTGAAATAAGCTCCCCTCCCCCCCGTTTTTTTCTAGGTGAGAGCTGAGACAACAAAGGTTGAGTATTGTGTAAGTCATGTTTCACTCATCATTTTGTGAAATTATCGGTAATTCAGAATCAAAGTTGAACTACTCTTGACTACTATACGAACAGATTTGCACATACTTGTTTCAGCTTGTGAACATGTTCGGTGAACCGAAAATAATATTACAAATAGCAAGATGCTGCTATTAGAACTACATGTATATGTACAGCTTTGTATATTTAATACTCAGGTTATAAATGTTGTTTACGTGCAAATGTTTACTACCAGAGTAGTATTTCAAAAATAAATGACCGTCTGGCCAAGATTTGGGAAAAATAAAATAAGCACCCACCCCTCTCGAATAATGGATTCGTGACCAAATAATGCATTGCGCGCTTAGTGCGCACACCACCTGGTGCTGGAGGCTGCTTGAATAACTTGGCGAGGATTTTACTCTCTTGGAATCACGGTGACCCCTGGGTTTTTTTTCATAGATCACTTCCTTGATTGATTCTCTCCATTTTAATAAAAAACAAAAAACAAAAAATTCTGAACGTACTGTAAGGCTAATTCTACCTGAAGGAATGACATCAGCTGCAAAAATTTACTCAATAGGCCTATTTGCATTGAAATCAACACATCCATCTGATCTAGAGTTCTCCATTTTACATTAATATTTTGTGATAGCAATGAAGCAGATATCGCCTTACATGACCAAAAGTTCTAGAAACACTAGGGTCTTCAATTCGCTTTATCTCCGAAACGAGCACGGTGACCCCCAATTTTTTTGCCTTTCTGACATGAGTTGGTCATTATCTAACTGCAGAAAAAGTTTAAAAAAAATCTGAACGTGGGAAGAATTGGGCGCGAACGGAAATGAACCAAATTCAACAGTCGTACGACCTTCTGAATACCTTTAGAGTTATTCGCGCGAAATGCTTTGATTTGCCCTCAGAAAGAAAGCTTGGGTGACCGCGACCGGTTATTCTAACCCTCACCATATTTGCGACCAAAATATATGATTTTCTGTACCCTATTACAGACCTGGCCTGGCCACCTGGGCCCGGTTGTTTCAAAGGGTGGATAACGAAATCCACCGGAAAATCGATGTCCAGTGGACAAGTGTTAACAAAACTAGCTAGAGTTTACATGGTTAACTACACCTCCTAGTATAGCGTAAGCTGTTTATTAGGAGTACTTCATTGAAGCATTAAAGCATTAAAAAAAACTACGCTATTCACTGGATAGTGATTTATCCGATGGATACCATTATCCACCCTTTGAACAACTGGGCCCTGGCCTTTAAAAACTGTACCCTGTTTTAAAAATGACCGTTTCAATTACTGAAGTTGTATTTGGTCCCAGTGATTTTTGTTGTTGTTGTTGCTTTTCTTTCTCTGTTGAGTTTGATATCGGTATTGTAAATCCCTTATAAAAGCAGACGCCGGTTATTTACACGAACACAAACATCCTTTCATTTAAACATCCATGTCTAATTAACGCTCCCATGAACGCCCTCTAAAGAAAAACAACGTCCCAAGCCTTTTATAGATAGGGGGCGTCACGATTAAACGCCTTCTTTTAATCAACGCCCCGACTAAGGTATCGAGTTTGCAATAAACGCCCGGGCGTTTAATTCGATTAAATACGTACCCATTCAGACAAAAAAGGCTAAGCAAAACCCTATCTGTCGGGGTGCAACCGACCTATGTAGCTCGTAAAGAGTTAAGTACATATCCGCGAGATTTGCACCATGCAGCAATTTTAGTTTATAATGCAGGGAATACAAATCAACTCACCGTAACCAACATTTACTGCATTTGTAATTTGCAAAGTCACGCAAATTCCAACAACTACAAGAGGTAATGCCCAGGAAAACAAGCTGTAACGAATGTAAGATTTTCTTCTTTCGGCAATCACCAGTGGGTTGTGCAGATCCACGTCTGGATGAAAAGAAAAGAAATTCAAACCATTGCATGGGTTACTCTATAGAGCAGTTTTCCAAATGAGTGGCGTAAAATCAAAACCCAAGTAATTACAATGGCCAATCACAACAAACATAACATGAACAATGCAATGAACCAATGAGAACTCGAAGTAGTTTTGCATCTGATTGTTGCGTAGGTGGCGCGAGTGCATTTAAGCCAATCACAGCGTAGTAAAGCAAAACCAAAGCAATTCCGGATTACTTTCGACATTCATTGAAAACCGCTGAAGGTTTAGTCATAATCACATATTATAACATCAAATATTTTAGGATTTGAGCCGTACCAATATTTGAAGTTTGAAGAGTAATAAACACAATAACCCGGCAATTTGGCTTTAAAAAATATTCATTGTTATTTGTTCTTGGACAAATTTTTCCGTTCCGTCGAGCTTACAGTTTTCGGAAAACTGTTCCGACTTCTCGGAAAAGATCGGTTTTGACAAATCTGAGTTTCATTTTTCATAGTATAAAGTACAGTGTGAATTAAAAGAGAAAAGAGGTTTAATGCTGATCTACTTACTCAGGGTTGAGATGGTTTTCTGTGTGTTGTGGGCGATAACACTCATCCACAAGAATAAAGCCAAGATGAAGTAATGCAACAAGGCGCCCATCACAACACAAAACTGCAGAGGAAACAACATCCGGGTCCGAAGCAAAGTACACTGACTGCATGGCTATCATTGCGCATGACAAGTGCATAACCATTTTACCAGGGTAGGTCCGCAGCTCAGCAAACAGGAAATACGTCACCAATAGGAATAGGAGGGCAATGATTGACAGGGACGACCCAACATAGGTGAGGATGCGAAGCGCGTGGGCGTGACTCGGCGGTTTCTCGTTGTTATATGTGGGTGTCACTTTTTTGGTGTAGTTACGACTGGTGTAGTTACGAGTAAAATTGATGCACAGAATCAACGTTTGATTTACCAGGATGTAGCTGTCGTTGTTGTAGAGTTTACTGTGAGGAATTATGAACACAGAATTGTTACTTAACACAACCAACTCGTGTGATGGAAAGCGAGGACCCCAGCACTGGTCTGTCATGTTCGTTTTGTTACTGTTGGAACGGCTGGAGTGTACTGGCAGACATCTTTCCCTGAATGGATCATAAACTTTGTTGAACGTACAGTTAACCTGTACATGCACAATTTGTGAAAAACGTATATCGGTTTTGGCATGAATTGAGAACACGAAAAGTATAGAAGGTGACCTGGGGGGATAACGAATACTTCTGTAGCATCGGAAAGTTCGGTTTAATTAACACATTGGGATTTGACAAGAGGGCGCAATGCGGATTCTTAACGTCTTCAACATCCCTCGCACCAATTTCCATTAGCATATGAACGGCACAACTGTTTGATCTTTGTGTCAGGCTCGGTGCTGGCTTCTGATGGCGTCACGACGCATTTTCAGGGATTAATTCTCCAACTGGAATTACTCCCCACAGCACGTCGGTAGATCCGATAGCATTCAAAGTTTGTACTTGTCCCGGCCTTCTCGCAATTCGTATACTCCAAAGGTGAAGGTCACGTGACTTCCCATGACACATGGCACAGTATATGTTGGCATACGTGACGTTTTGTTGTCATGTCAAGCACTGGTATGGACAACGACAGGATCAGCCGAGTAATTGGTAGACATGCAAGCATGCGCAGTTTCAGCATTCATCCAAGATGATGGCATCTGCTGATCATGACGTGACCTTGTACTTGGTTTGACCTGAATGAAGGTGTCAGTACTACAGGATAGAGTCACTGGCTTGGGTTTCGGATTTGTCGCGTGAAGTATATGCCTTAAAAACAACACGGAGAAAATTATCAATATATTATATTCTCGTTTACATTTATGGATCGATGGCAAGGGGCAACTCCTATTTTAAATTGATAGGTATCTCCGTCGTAAAAGGATCTCCTGAAAGGTACCAGTAGGGAGTTATTGAGACCGGGAGGGAATCTGCCCGACGAGACCGTTAATAACTTTTTTTAAAATTGAAGTAAAAGCCACCAAACTTTTCGAATTTACCTACAATTTATCTGGAACAATTTGGTATGACATGTCATTGTTCACGGAACTTTCTGTTACCATGGAAACCATATTTTTGACAGACATGTTTTTCCAAATTCAGAATTTTCATGTTTTCTAAGGAAGAAAATAACTTTATGGCAATAACTTTTACCTTTTTGGATCGTTTTTAGCATTGTTTTATTAGTTTTTGTTTACTTTTGAAGTCATTTTTTATGATTTTCTGACGTTTGAGAAATCAAGAAATCCAAGATGGCGCCTATTCGGAAGTCATGACGTAATTTTCTATGTCATATGACGTCATCATCTCGTGTTTCATACGTCAAAAGAAATATTTTTGGACGTAATATATGTCCTCCAAGTTTCGTTGTCGTAGCCTTAATAATCTTGGAGAAACGCCTCCCCCCCCCCCCCCCCCCCCCCCCCGGTCGGAAAAGACCAAAAAAACCTGGTCTAAATAGGATTAAGCAAACAACGACGGCAACGGCAACGAGAGCGTCGCTAAACAAAAGGTTAAATGAGCTGTACAAGAGCTATGCACGTGCGTTTTAAATATTTGTACATTTCTTAGCCGTGCTCTGTAAAACAACAACGTGAAATAACCAAATTCTGGGTTTTCGGAGAACGTGAACCGCAACGGCGAGTTTTTGAAGTTTCTCTTTGGATATGAACGCTGCCTTTACATTTTCAGCCGTGGATAGTTCTGACACTGATAGACAAACAGAATGAGATTTGCGAGATTCTGAAGTAAAATATAAATCAATTTTTTAATCGACGCTGTCCTCGGCGTTGGCATCGTGGTTTCTTAAACCTCCTAATATCTCGAGTTTGGGGCGTGGCTCAGATTCAAATTATATCAGTAATCCTTAATAGGTACCGAGACTGTAATTCTGAACACCAAGATCCTTACATAGAAGCAGTAACAGCATTTCCTGCGTCGCATAGTCCTCTAAGTTGATTTAAACGCGTATACATTTTACGGTGTTGTGTTCTTGGGCAAGATACTTTCTGTCACAATGCCTCTAACACCAGGATCATTAATGGTACATACCAGATGTCGTAAATCCACACAACAATCACCGACCACTTTACACAGTTGGTCGCAGTAGCATGTTCCCCATTTTAAATCATTCCGGTTCGGAGGACCACGAGTAACGTGCAAATTAGGATTACATGATGCTTCCGAGATATTGCAAATTGTCTTAGCACCATAGTCTTGTACCAGAGTCTGTAACTCTGAGCAAAGTGCGGTTTGGTTTCCTGGAATGGTTGACAAGGGCCTGGGAATGGAACAAGAATGATGAATCAGGATAATCTTCACAGTCTGAGTTATTTTTTTAATTTAGATACAAAGAAAAATGTTCATCTATCACTATTTTTGGGAAAGGAGGTTTTAACCTGTGATGCTAAAACTTTTAGTAGCTCTCCATTCCTCCGTCCCGGACACTGTCTGCAATTTTAAATGTTGCCATGGCAACCACGTAACGACATGCAAGGTTACACACTTTCGAATTTTTCATGTTCTCATAATGTTTTAAACATCATTGCAATTTAATGGCGTTATTTGTCGTCATATGACGTCATAATTCACAACACAAACAGCCCATTTTATCTTGTAGAGCTAGCAGAGGAGATCTACTAAATGCATAATTACAATAATAATTACAATGGAAAGTTAAACCGAAATCAAATCCCATGAGCCAACTCGGGAGTGAATAGATTAATTGAATTAAATAATTTACATAAATTAATATCGCGATTAAAGTTTACAGCCCATCGACCGACCGAGTGAAATTTGTCCAATGCCGTCACCATGGGTAAGGCAGGTTTACCATTACTACATATCTCGGGTTCAATATCATGAATAATTTCATGCATAAATTAATATGCCTTTTAATGCATAAATTGATGTTAACAGCATCGCCGAGTGAACATTTGCATATTTGTCCCCAACCGTATACTCGTTAATCGCATCCTGCATTCACGAGTAAAAATAATCATGTACAACAGAGTGCACACCAGAATCTCTATGCCTCACGCCAGATAAAGGAAGAAACTGGTTATTTTGTGGACACATCGAAAGAATTATGCCTTTAGTAGATCACCTTGAGCTAGCTCTACAAGATGAAATAGTTTATTTGTGGGTTATGACGTCACGTGACGTCAAATAACGCCATTACATTCGCCATCTTGAATTTCGTTTTTTTGTTTCATGACGTCAGCCTCGGGTTTCCTGATAAATCTTATGAAACGGTGTCAAAGTGCTGTCATAATTGTTCATTATTTGCCGTTAATTACATAGGGTTAATCTCTTGGGTTTTGATATAAAGTTGTAATTCGTTTCATACCTGGATAGTTTTTCAATACAATTCTATTCCAGTATTTTCCTCCTCCTCCGTTAAACGGCCCGAAGCCAACAAGGATGGCAACGAAACAGAGTGACAATTTTCCCATCTAGGGACCTGGATGGGGAAGTATAATGTCAGAAGAAAAACGTTACATAATACCGTATTTCCTCCACTGAGCGTCCACCCTAGATAAAAGCGCCCCTTCTGGAATAAGCACTAGCTCTCATAGCTAGAATCATGAAATTTAAAATACAAACCCATCCTTCTCCTTGAAAAGCAGTCAAAATGCCGAGTGTACGAATTAAAGAGAAGAGGGAATTGCTCCAGGTTTCTTGCCAAAAAAAATAATTGTGTAATAATAAAGCTGGTTCAATCATGACCTTGACATGTGAAAACCTGAAATTTGAAATAAGCGCCCGGAGCTTAATCTGATTGATTGAGCTAGTGAGTGCGCCATTGAGCGAGACATGCCACATCCCAATCAGATTTAGGTGGTAGGTGGCTACACTGAAAAAGCACGCTAGTATTATTTTGTGATAACCGAGTTCAATATTAATTGTTTTATCATTTGATCAGTGAGTTTGTTTTTCATAAGATGTTCTATATGTACTTTTAAGATGTATTTTTATGGGGAGCACGTTATTGCCTTAAAGCGGCTCGATTGTGGTTGTGCTAGAGAACCAGGTTACGGTGGGCTCGAATCAACTCAATTGGTGAACTCTATTCTCTATTTTTTTTTCTGTGGAAAAAGTCTCAACGGCGCCATCTTGAAGGCAATTTGTTTTTTTACGCCTACTTCAAGATGGCGGCGTTTAAGACTTTTTTCCACCAAAAGGGAACACAGTTCATGAATTGAGTTGATTCGAAGCCACAATAACCTTATTTCCTAGCACAACACAATCGAGCCGCTAGCTGCCCGAAACACTAATTTTTAAGGCAATAACTTATTAGCTCTTACTCCCATAACATACGTCTTAACTGACCAATACTAACGGTTTACAACGAACGAATCATAAAATCGTTACTTAACATCATATTTTAAACCATTTTTAACCCCAAACAGTAAAACATTGGCTAACTTCAAAATTCTAAACTGTTGATTAACCTGAAACAATATTTAGTCACTTAAAAAAAGATACAAATGTAAATAGCCGCCATCTTGAAGTGGGCGTAAAAAAAAAATTGGCGCCCGCGCACCGGGCCGGGCGTAACTTAAACGATATAAGAAGTGGAATATGCGATTGAATTGATCGAGATATATTGATCAGATCGAATCAAACTCTACGCCCGACGTCAGACAAGCAGCTGTTTCTGTTTACTTGGCGAAAGTAAAGTACCGAGAGTCAGCGATGTTCACTTACTCGCCCCAGCCTAGTCCCTAGTCGTTCTCTTCTCTCTCGAGCGAGCGCGAAGTCCACGTAAGGACCTGGGAACGGGTTGCTCACTCGGCGATCGATCAGAATATTTTGCTAATTTGTCAGGTTGAGTTTCACTATTTTAGACAACAAATGACGTTATCTGTTAACTATAAATCAAATAAACGCTACAATGTTAAATCAACTTTTTCAACTTTATACGAACATCGCCTTTCATGATTTAGTTCAAATGTTAGGTCATGTCGATTTTACCGCTTTATTGTGACATATACCGACTCATACAAGAAAACATTCGGATACAGAACGCTCGGATGAAATCGCGCGGAAAATTAACGTGTCGCGAAAATGTCATGTAATAAGGCAGATGAAGAAATCAAGAACAAATAACCCTTCGCTTATTAAAAAAAAAAATCAAAACCGAGTTTATCTATGAAATCTCACGGCAGATTTGAATTGAAATCATTTTCTTTTTGCATTAAGAAAATTAAGGAAGAAAAACCGCATTTATACCAGACGACTTCACTTTCTTCATTTGTCAGTGTACATATGCCGAATTTGCCTCGATTCAGTAAACTTCATGTAAAATGAGGAAAACATGAGGCCTATCAAAATGATAAAAAAATATATACCCCGCGTGTTTAATAAACGCCCGATCTACAAGACCGTTTAATCGAGAAAATATGGTTCATTATAATTATTTCGGTTACGCTAAACAGTTGCTCAGTAGCTGCAACCGGTAACTAGTAACAGCCGTAATAAGCGTTGTGCATTCTCCAAATTTGAACTAGTATTACTATATATAAGAGCCAATTTGAAATAAACATCTAAATAAATGATACATATTTGTCCGCCTACATTCCGAAATAAACAACAATTAAAGCATTTTTTCTAAGTAAACGGTTAAAATATTAAATTACCTTACAACTGTAGAACGTATATTGGCTGCTTGTACGTTACTTAAAGTATCTTTCGTGCAGTCAGGGACTAAACTGAACTGAAAACCATGTTTTGAGAAACGGATAATGAGAAGAGAGGGACATAATGGTATAGGAAATAACCAAACTTCGAAACGGAATCGTTTTGAGACATGACTGTCATGTAAATAATCCTTTGGATTTTTCACATAAATGTGTATTAGTAAACAGACAGAATAGAACTGAGAAACTGAAACTAAAAAAGGAAAATAAAACAATGGTACAGGAAATAAGGAATACTTTTATTTTATAGCAAATTTGCAATATAAAACGCCCCTAATTTGCCATCACGTTCTAGCAAAATCGGCTTTGTGATACACGTTTATTATTTTTTCCATCTTGCAAACGTGCATCTAAAGAATATTTAACAATTATTCACCGAAGTGGAGGTGAATAGCGGAGGATATTTACCGAGCCGCGAAACTGTTCGCTTCTCGCAACTGATGTCCGCAGGACAAATATCCGGGCATATTTCCTCGCCAAATGGAGGCTATTGTTTATTTAATACCGAGGCGAGAATTTGTTTTACTGAATTCGCATAATTATAACTGACGAGAAGAAGATTTTTCAAATGATTCTGAACAACAATTCGATGTATTATGAAAAATGCTAAAGCATCCCTCAAATAGGAGGGTGTCAATGGGGTATAGCTCTAGTCAGTAAACAGCTAAAAAAAAGCCAATTAGTCAGTAAACTGTTAAAAAAAGTGGCTTTAGTCAGTAAACAGCAAAAAAGGAGATTAAACAGTAAATTTGTATTATTATGACTTTTAGAAGCTGTAGATGGTATGTTTTTGCAAAGTAAGCCATTATTGAAATAAAATCAGCTTCTGTTCAATGTATTGGCACAATTAGTACTCCCTATGATCTCCTGTGGGCTCCTATGAGCGATTTTCAAGAACGTT
Organism: Desmophyllum pertusum; assembly: GCA_029204205.1. Lineage (NCBI taxonomy): Eukaryota > Metazoa > Cnidaria > Anthozoa > Scleractinia > Caryophylliidae > Desmophyllum > Desmophyllum pertusum. The sequence goes on from MU827314.1 coordinate 702,820, forward strand.
ATCACCAGTTATAGCCAAAAAGCACACTGAACAGTAATTTCTGTAATGTTTGTCACAATTACCCGTCTTGTCTTACAAGTCCAGTCTAACCACCGCTCTAATTTGCCTCCCATGTCGAGTGGTCAGTATATTGGGCACAACATACATTCCAACATCCTCATCCTCTTCAGCCTCATTACCAGATAATGACAGGTTGGAATCCGAATCATACTCTTCTGCCTCTCCTGACTCTTCTAGGTCTTCTTGGTCTTCCAGAACTTCCTCTTCCTCATCTCCACGTTCATGTCAGACATGTCAAGGGGATCTTGTCGTAGTTCCACACTGTATGCTGTCAAGGGCAATGTTCCAGCAGATAATTTAGTAGTTTGTTGCCTAACAGTACGCTGCCGAACGCATTGCCCATGTTCCCTTGCCCATTCCCTCATCTTCACAATGTCTGCCCTGTCCATGGAAACGACTGGGATAGGATTCAATGTGGGAATATTTACACAGATCCATTGCCACTTCTGGGACTGGGTAGCTATAGTATGACCTTTGATGGGTGAAATATTTGGCGGACCAGTTGGTTATTCTCTTTACGATTCCCGCATTGCCTTTCCGAAAACTCTGCAGTAATCTAGTAAACTAGGTGCTGGGTGTTTGATCTTGGTTGTTGCATGCAGACTCTCTACAACCAAAGTCAACAGGGACTGGAGGTTGATCGCATCTGCGGCATCTGGATTCAATACTTCTAATGCTGTAAGGAGCTGTGTGATGCTATTTAACATCAGCTCGCACGATTTGATGGTCTTGCTGGATACTGTACCCTCTGGTCCATTGGTGACTTTGGCTGTTCCCAGCTGCTGTTGAACATCAGAAACGCATCTTTGAGATAAGTCGTGATATTCTGTAGGCAGGTTTTTGCATCTACAAGGGAGGCATCAATGGACTTTTGACCTTTCAAATGAACGCCAAAGTTACGATATAGGTCCCCAAGGTGTGTGAGGAATTCCGTCGTACCATCCAAAGGCGTTACTAACTTCACACATCCTGTAGATGCATCAGTGATGTACTGTGTTCTACCCTCACAGCAAATTCCATATGGCTGTGAAAATTCAGCAAATAGTGCACTGCCATCCGCTGCTCCTTGTTGGCCTTTACCAGCATGTACTGAAAGACCACTGCTATCCAGCTTCCACACTTGCCTGCTTTCCTGTCAGTAAAATAAAGAGCACCCTCTTCATCAACTGCAACACAGGCAATGTCCCTTTCAGGGGTGTGGGGTTCAGAGTTTCTCAACACTGTTAAAACTTGGCGACTTGACAGTTCAAGCTTAAAGATACCTCCAAGATGACCACTGGCAGTGAAGAAAGCACAGTTGTTTCCTTTTGAAAAAGCCACTGAGACTACACTCATCGGATGGGGATATGTAGCCAATGCTGTGCTGGTGCCCTGAATACCAACACCATCGAAATTGAGGCACACTTGCTTAAAACATCCACTACCATCATCCGCAAACCAACAGGATGTCATCACTGAGAGCACAGACAGCTGATGGCCTTTCAAATGACACTCCCGCAATGCTGTTCACAGTGCCTGTGTAGACGTTTGTAGCTCATCAAGGTGCTTTTTAAGTCTTTCCCGTAGTTGTGGGACAGTTCCTTCCTTAGACAAGTGAAATTCCTGGAGTTTTGTCTGCAGATCTGCCTTTTTCTTGAGTGTGCTTACTTTCAGTTTGACATTTCTTTCGACAGCAGCAAATCGGATCCTTTTACTACTTGGCTCTGTGCAGTAGGCCACACCATTGGTGAATGCTACTGATTTTGGCATTTTGAAGGTCCTCGACTAGGACAGTCACGTCTGCTGGGGAATGAAGGCGCATCAGAAGAAGCTTGCTAGTGTTTTTTCAGGGGATCGAAATCAACCACGAGCAGCTTACCAAAGGGACCACATGTTACAGAAAGTGGATGAGGGTACATACCAGGGCGATTGCTTAACCACATCCGGTATTTTTCTGGGACTATCGTGTAAACAACCCTGTCCACCGATTTAAGTACATCTAGCAACTCTGGCGTGGTCAGCAAAAGGATTGGATCAACAGCCATTCGGTCTTTGTTTTCTCACAGATTCTTCTGTAAGCAATTTCTTCAACTTCATTCGTAGCTCAGGTTCACCTTCTCTTCTCAGTTGTACAAAATTGCCAGTGTAGACCTTGTTCCCTTGAACCACAGAATCCAATTTGACCAGCTACATTTCAGGCTCTTTCCCAAGTGGACAACATCGGGCATAGCAGCAAGAAAGTACAAATCAGGAGGGGCATCCTCTTTTGCTGCATCATCATGGAGTTGGGTAAGGGCTTGCTTGTTAGATTCCTCGCAATCAGTTGTTACAACAACTACTACCACCTTTTCACACTTCGACCCACTATTCAGACACCGGTACAAGCACGCAAAGCTGGGATGTGCGAGGTTTGTCCCATTCTTTCGCAGTTTGTGGGCAGAGTGCAGGCGCGGAGGATGTCACGAAAATTTAAAGAAAGTCATGCAATCTCCAACATGACACGCAACAGACAGAAAACGGAGGTCTACAAAGACTACAAAGGGTCTCCAGAAGAGTTAGACGAGGTCAAAGTAAACTGAAATTTACATTTTGTTTCTCAAAAAATCGCCAACCTTTGGGCCGTTAAATACCGCATACGCTAAAAGTCGATCTCCTTTTATACGTTAGACAGTTCATATTTAGTTATTTATACGGTTACGGTAGCCAAAAAACGTCATTATACGCTAAACAGTTGACCCATTGACACCCTCAAATAGCAATGTACATACATATATGGCGTAGAAATTCAGTCCGCCAATGAGAACGCTTGCACGGAAGAGCAAACTTAGATTCATGCTCCACATTGCATGTTGTCTGTTGCATTCGCGAAAAGGAATTATGTAAGTTGCCAGGTGAATTTTATAAACGGGGATGTACACATGTATACCTGTAGACAATATTGATAAAGGCTTATTGGAAGAGTTCATAACTCTGATTTGAATTTGTCTCATGTATTTGGAACTTTTTAAAAGTTAAACAATATTTATTGCGTCATAATAAAATGTGCCATTTCGAGTGCAAGTATGTAAATACAGAGCATTATTGCACTTTAAATTCTCATTTACTTTAACGTTTTATTATATTCTAAATAAGTGCAATAGTTTGCCTAAGTTTGGTTAAAACATGCTTTACTGGAATTTATTTGTCCCAGTTGAAAGTTCAGAATAATTCAGTGCGTCGAACTGGAAAAATATAAGGTGCCGCCCTATTTCAAGCTGCCGACAGTTCCCAACTTATTGAAACGAAACACCATTATCTTCATCGTTTTGAAACCTGCTTTTTTGCAATTAGGCTAAGGAAGTATCGAATTCCTAATTGTTTTTATTTTTACTTTTAATAAATGGCGTCGTATCAAAAGGGAAACGACCGTGCGCAGGACCAGAAATGTTGTTATGCGAGCTGAGATCGAGATTGCTGCTGTTAAACAAATAATTTCAAATCAAACTCAAACGCCAAATATCATGGATAATGTATGCACGTCATTATTCATAAAACAGTGGAACGGAACCCCGACGTAACGAAGTGCCAAGGGACTCAATCTCGTTCCCAGTGTCCTCGTTACCCTTGTACATGTCCAGCGGTGGAGCGGCCAACAAGGACCTCTGGGATAGAGTGATCCGCCTGACTTGCGCAGTAAGACCGGAAGTCCAAGAATCTTGGCGTCCGTTAGTTGAAACATGGGTCGAACACATGAGCAGTAGAGCCGGAAGTCCAAGATTCCTGTCATGGCGGATCGCTTCCCCAGAGCTCCTTGTTGGCCGCTCCACCGCTGCACAAGGGTAACGAGGACTCTGGGAACGAGGTTGCAAGGGACTGTGAAAATGTGTTCGATTTAAGGGGTGTTCGTTATAAACGAAACCGCAAATCCAATCCTTCTAGTCCATACCGCCATATTTCGCGAACGTGCTCGAGGGATAAAGACGGACCATAAGAGAAAAGGAGGACTGCAAGCGGTCTACTCCTGGACAGTTCGGCCACATTGGACAAATTAATCCCCCGGGGCTTATTTAATTTTAGGCCTCAAGAAGGGGGCTTAATAGAGAGGGGGGTCTTATTTCAAATCATTAATTTTTCAAACTTTACTATTACACCACTAATTATAACTAAAACAGAACAATAGATGGGTTATGTATGACCGTCTTACAAATGCAACGTCATTTATACCCTAACTCACGATAGTTCTGGAAATTAAAGACCACGTTTCAATACAAACTGACTGAAACGCCAGAAAATATTGCTCAAAATTCACTTACATCAGTCTGGCGAAATGGGGGGGGGGGCTTAATAGGGAGGGGGCATCTAATACAAAATCTGACTTCCAAAGGGGGGGGGGCTTATTAGAGAGGGCTTAAATAGAGCTTTTACGGTAATCACGAAGTAGTTTATAGGAAACATGAATTCACTTTCAGAAATTCAGGCTGAATATAACGATGGGAACATAGCCAAAGACAATTGTAGTTTGATTATTTTATTAACTAATGGCGAACTGGCAAATTAAATACAAGATCCAAAAAGAAATGCAATACGCATGGGGATGTCCAAAATAAAATTCGGTTAAACAAGAAGTTCCGGTATAAAAGGGGCCTGGCCTGGCCATTCTCACACTAGTTTGTCAATCAACCATCAAAGCGTAAACAGCTGACAAACAACCTGTGCTTTTTGTACGACCGTTACTGATAAAATTTGTTTTATTTTTTCTAAGAATGTCTTGTTAAAACATTAGCAAGTTATATCTTACTTTGTTAATGATATATTTTAGTTTCATGAGATTTTGAGGCATGTTTAGTTTGCAGGACGCTTGACTCAACAACGTGCCACGACTGCAAGAGTACAAATTTGCATTTCGCACCCGAAAGGTGTGAAATGTTGGAGGTGCCATCCCTTTTATAGCGGAACTTCTTGTTTAAGCTGTTTTAGTTTTGAAGCAATATCTACTTGAGGCAATAATATTTCCGGTGGAAAAAAGTTGCACGATGGAGATTCGTTTTGACAATCCAACCTTGTCCTAATGCCTTTAATTTTCGCGCGGGTTTTAGTTTCGTTATTTTCGCGCATTGTCAAAGGTTTGCGGAAATTTACTGTGGCGAATAAAAAAAACCGTGAAAACTTCGATTTAACTTAAGCATGATCAAACCGTAAGAAGAATAGTCAGGAAACTCAAGTGTACACTTTGTTTGGACAAAAAGGCTTTGCGAAAATAGCAATAAAGTACATCTAGGAAAAAAAATAGACCAATGTTTGGCAAAGGAAAATCCAAGCGTGTTCACGCTTTTCTGATTCGCACAGTAATCTACGCAAAAGCCTGGTTTCCATATGATCGCAACGATCGCAGTCGCAACGATCGCAACGATCGCAAGAGTGGTTTCCATGTGATCGCAAACGATCGCAAGAGTGGCTTCCGTATGATCGCAACGATCGCTGCGATCGTTGCGACTGCGATCGTTGCGATCATATGGAACAGGCTAAAGGAAATGTGTGAACCCTCTTGACGACCCGAAATCCTGTGTTCGGACTGGTGCTTACAAAGCGGGTTAGTACGTCGTGTAAGCCCCTTTGATTGTTACATGACTGTTTTCTATTCTTTGGCTTGCTTTTCCATGCTTCCATCTTTTCTCTTTCCAACCTTTCTTGTTCCAAAGTCTTGGATCAGGAGGTGAAACAAAATCTTGCCACTTTTTCTGTCGATGAAAATGAAGATATGCAATTTTCAGTCATGATATTCTTATTAATCAAAACTATAACAAAATTCTGGAAAAGAATTGAATTCAAAATTTCCTCGGAATTTTTTTTATCCAATTATTTACAAATTGGACAGCATGTACTCCTATTACATATACTAATAGGGCAGATTACGTGTCATGTCTGTAATTGGACAGTTTACGTGTCATGATCATGCCTGTAATTGGACAGTGTGTCACCATAATTTTAAAAATCAGCAATCTTAGGAAATGTTTTGCATGGAAATGGTTGAAATGCTTGGAAAATCGTCAAAACTTCTTAATGGGTCTTTTTCTGACTCGTCCCCAGTCGTCTCTCTTGTCTCCTTTGTTGGGAGTCGCAAGACGCGGGGGATGCTGGGAAGGAAGAAAGCGAGAAGAGAAACCCGCCTTTCCTCCTTCCCATCACCCCTTGCGCTCCCGTCGGCGCGCTTAATATTTTATAGGAGACAAGAGAGACGACTGGGGACGAGTCAGGTCTGTTTTGTATAATAAACAAAATGCCGTGCACTTAGCTTCCAAGCTAGCACACAGAAACAAATACAGTGGAACCCCGATATAAAGAAGTGCCAAGGGACGGGGGAAATGTGTTCGTTACCATTTTGCGGTAAAACGACCAAAATCTTCGTTGTATCGGGTTTGGCTAATAATTTATTTTCCCTTAAAATTAACAGTGTTACGTTGCACCACTCAGCATCGATTGACAGAAAAAATAGTCTTTTACAATGGAATACAATAGGATTAAAGGATTTTCATCTATGTTGATCTGTTATCCAAATTCAGGAGCGTGGTGACATTTATTCATGACATTGGGGTAGATTTTAAGTTTCTGGATTGTGTGTTCTGTTATAACGGGGATTTCGGTTATGTTCCATCCGTTTTTACTGTAACTTAAGCCTGGATGAAGAAGCTTGAAGAATATCGTTCATTATACCGGGAAGCTTCGTTTCTAAAGGGTTCGTTATATCTTGGGTTCCACTGGGACTTCAACCAATGGGACTACGACTAGCCTCCACAAACGTTTTTGAAATGTTGAAAAGCTCTATTTTAAATACATGATGTAGTATGTAATAAATATACTTGTGCCATAAACACCTTGTTCTATGATACTTTCTTATATAAATTATTTCTGGCGTTTGTCAGTCCCAATTCCTTACTCAGCTCCAAGTGCACTGAAACACCGGTGGGGACATTATCTTGTAAATATTGAATGAAGATATCTGATTTGTCCGCTGTGGAGCTCTGCAACCTGCAGTGTACAATAATCAGTACTTGTGTGAGTACCAGCATTTACATCCTCAGAGACCCCAGGGGCAGTTAGTCGTGGGGGGGGGGGGGGGGGGCAATTGGCCAGGTGACTTTGTCAGAGTTTGTGTCGCCCCAACGACTAGCCAATGGGTTTCCAACACCGAGGAGGGAGCATTTATGGTGCTGTTTTGGGGGGGGACCAGGCGGAAATCTTGTGCTCTCAAATAGATTTTCAATGAATGACGTTTGCATTGCTTTTCTATTGATTTTATTGAACAATTAACTACTTTCATCCGTATAATTCCTGTGGAGCTGCCCCATAGTGCAACATTTTTTGAAGCCATGGAAAGCTGGTTGATCACTCAACAAAATAAAATGCTAGCTGATAGCTAACACTAGAGTCGCCAGATCAATTCTACTTGATTCTGCACTCTTATGTGCTATTTTATACACACCTCTAAAATCAGCAAATGCTGCCGCACCTTTTAGTCATGGTACAACCAAATTGCTTTGTTTAGAAAAGCACACCCTTGAAAAATGGAATGGCTTGCTTGATATACATGTACTACAGCTGTAATACAGCTGGTCTAGAACAAGCAAATGCCTTTACTGTTTGCTTGTTTTCGATTATCCCCCCGCTCCTTTTGTGATTACACTTTACTTTTAGTTTAACTAACACCACTGATGTACATTGATGATATGTGGCACTCACCTGAATCATCCGACCATACTTTTAAAAATGATATGTTATGTTGTCTTTTTTGTAGCTGTCTGGAGGGTAGTCCAACGTTTGGCTGAAGTTCTCTGTTATAAGGTTAAATCTAAAAACATTAATTACATTATTATTATTAAGAAGTATTTATTAATAATAAATGTACATGTACATGTACATACATGTCACGTATTATTTAATAATTAATACACAAAAGGTTACAGTACTGTGGCAAAAGTAATGCAAACGAATTTTCGCCGAATTGTGACGAAAATAAACATATTTCGAACCAAACGAATTTCGTGCGAACTCGAAACGAAAGTTCAAACTGTCTATTGTTTGAATTGATCCGAAATTTTGAAGTGCTCAGCGAAAGTTCACACGAAGCGTAACACGATATTTCGCTTGAATTTTCAAAGCCTATGGTGACGTTACAAACGTTAGCTAAATGTTAGTTTATACAATGTACAGTTTTTCGCTAGTGTAGAAATTGAATTCATTCTTTGACTTTTTACTGAACGTTTCATTCGAAATAACACACACTGTCGATTGAAACTTTCCTTACATTCCAACCACCATTAACCAACTTAATATACGCCAACGTTCATGGTGCTGATATATAAGTATTAATTTTTACTTGTTTTCTAACTCATTCGTTCATCCATTCATCAAGCAGTGCAGCGCCCGAGTCCGTAGCGAAGCCATGCAGTCTCCTGGCGGCATTGGGATGTTTATTCACAGGGAACCCAGACAAACTGTTTGACTGTGTCACGGCTATTTTGCATTTTTATAGTGAATGTATGGGATTTACTGAATGGTTCGTAGAATTGCGAATATTCACGTAAACTATGAACAAATACATGCTGAATAAACGTAAATTTACCTTTTCTGTTGTGTACTGTCGTTTTTGTGGCTCAAAACGGCGAATTTAAGAAATTTGAAGGATGGGGATGGTGAAGCTTCGAATTGATCGGCGCATGACATTGTAAATACAGAAATAAATAATTATTGTAAATGAACATAACATGGTTAAAACTCCCAACTGGCAGGAGGCAGGCCAGTTGGCTATTTTACAAGCGTGGCTGAGGAGTTGAACTCGGGACTACCAAGAACAAATCCAGCTAGTGACAGGACGGATGCAGGGCTTGAACCTGGGACTTCCGGATTACAACACCAGCGCCCTAAGCCACTCACCACACTGCCTCCAATAAATAATGTATATGATAATGTTACATGTAAATAGCAAACTACAGTGTAGTCAAAAGAACTAAATATCAACATACTTCTTGTTGACTTCTAGATTCATCATTTTGCTTGCACTTGTTACAAATTGACAGAAATGATCCAGAACCCCATCATCCAGACCTTCTAACTTGATCAGCAAATTGGAATATACCAGAGGATTTTCCTGTTTCACTCTGCCAACAAATCAAGCATTGAAATATTAAATATTAACCAACAAGTACATAGCATATACTGTACATGTATGCATACGTTGGTTTTACAGTGTACATGTATAGACATTAGCCAACAGAGACACCAGGGAAACAGTAGCAGATCTACTGTACATGTAGGGGAAGACCCCCCCCCCCCCCCCAAACACTATTCACTCCAGCCCCCCCCCCTTTTTAAGCAAACAAATGGCTTATCATCCTTCTGAGTGAGCCCCCCCCCCCCCCCCCCCCCAACCCCCTGCCCTGTAATTCCAGTTTAGCTTCATACTATTGAGACCCCCCTCCCCCTCAGAATTTTCATTATGACCTTCCTTGGAGTGGGTATGGATATTTTCTGGAACTGCACAATTTGAATTAAAATAATACATGTAATAATGTTATTGTATAAAGTATAGTTTAAAAAATGAGCAGCAGTGTTTTTAATATCAGGTTTTAAAACATGAGATGAAGTCAAGTGTTTTTAGACCTGAGAAAACTGCAAGTTTTTTAACAACTTCAAAAACTTCCCTCTAAATCTATCCTTGTCTTGAAATTTTAGTTTGTTTTAGATGAGAAATCGAGCTTACTGTAAAGTTCAGCCGTATCTTTATCAAATATAAAGACACTCATAAAAACATTCATTTCTTTTGTATTTTCTTTATGAATTATTAATGAGTTTATCTACACCTTTTAAACAATGAGTAATGCGACCATGATTTACATGATGATATTATCAAAAATATTAATTAAGGAATGATCGTTATTTTATAAATGAAATTGTATTAATTTTAATATTTGATCAAAATTAATTATTTGCAATTCCATGGAGAACATGGAGAATATAATTTTATTGGCATTGCTATTGAGTCTCAGATTCTAAGACAGTGATTCTTTATCTGCTCATCAGTGATAAAGTGATAGATATCACTGAACATTTGCGCTATATAAATTTTAATTATTATTATTATTATGTACATGTTTAAATAAACTGTTGAAATCAATTAATTACCTCAGTTTCTTTTGGAGTTGAAGTACGGCTTTTCCCGCGTGTCCAGGGTAGCATTGACCTGAATGGTAAATCTAACAACAGAACAGAGAGGCCAAATTACAGTTATTAACATACATGTAGGGAGGAGGGGTGGGGGGGGGGGGGCAAATACTGAATTCTGATTGGTTAAAACAGAGGGCATTTTTTTGTTAACTGAAGATCACAATCCAAAGATTCCAAATTGACCCAAAGACTTCCAACGATTTCTGGACATAACCCAAACAAACCCTTCAGAAGATTGCCAAAGATGACCCAAAGATTTCTGAAAATTACCTGAGGTTCTCGGAAGATTTTTGAACATGATCAGAAGGTCAGCAAATATTTCCAATAGTCTCCTGAAGATTGCCGAACACCACCCAATACCCAATGTCTTTATCGCACTAACTTTGCCCTTTATGTTATTAACAAGTAATCACATGATTTCTCATAAAATTGAGGATTAATATCACTTGTATTTTCAGAATTTGCAATAATAAAATAATGTGAACAATTTGAATATTTTTATATATTCAAATTATTTATTTATTTATTATTTATTTATTAAAAAATTTGCTGTATTAATAAAATACAGCATTTTTTGGAAATACATGTACTTCTAAATGCAAAGAAGAAATCAACATGTGTAGTCACTGAGAGTATCAATAGTGTCAGTTTCAAACATGTGTGACTCTAACAGCGCAATCATCATGCTACTATTCAACACATCAATTAGCGAATTCATATTAGAAGACAGGAAACTTGTCTCAGACGGAATTCCATCTGACAGAATACTGTCTAATATGAATTTAAGGACGGTAAAATGAGACGGTAAATGACTTAGAGCCATTGGAGACTAGGACGAGTATGAAGCCAGGTTACATTTCTATCACAGAAGCAATTGCTGAATTTCCAGTTCCAGTGTGTAGCAAACAGTAAACCCGTCCTGATTTTCTCGTCTAATGTGAATTTAAGACGGTTTGCCATCTAAGACAAGTTTTCCGCCTGATTTTCCTGTCGTTTTAGACAGGAAATGGAGACTCATCATATCAGACGAGTTTTCCGTCTTGAGACGAGTTTCCCGTCAAAGACAGTTTTCCGTCTCTAATATGAATTTGGCTAATGCGTGGTTCCAGAAAATATCCACACCCACCCCAAGGAAGGCCAAGAGAAGGAAGGGGGTCTCAAAGCCAAAACTGGAATTTCCAGAGTAGTGGGGGTTCACAAATATGAACTGAGATCAAAAGCAAACTGTAAAATATGCATTCTATGTCACATACTAAAAGACATATGGAAATTTTATTCCAAGGGCAGTCAAGGCTCATCTTTCAAGCATGAATTTAACCTTTATAATAAATTTATTTGTTATCTAATTTGAAATCCCAAATTTGAAATTTTTATCTTAATTATACCATTGTTGCCATTTAATTTCCATATTGTAAAAATAAATCACTGTATTTTTCATTTCCAAGGTGATTCTCAATAACATTATTATTAGTTATTATTAGTTCAATCCAAAAAAACCTTCCATGGTGGAGGTATGGATATCCATGTGTATGATTTACAATATTATGAGTATATTTTTGTGCAATGTTAGTCATTGATAACAATCCCTTTTGCTTACATGTACCTGATTTATGCCAACATGCCAATGAAGGTCTTGTCAAGGAAAGTGCTAACCTGTACAGTCAAACATTATCAATGCACACTCCAAAAACACAGAGCGAAGTGTCTACAAGTAACACCAAGAGGTGTCTGTATTGTTTAGACCAGTCATGATATTGAATAGGATTTGTACAAGGGATGATGGTTGAGGGGTTCGGCATAAGGGATGAGGATACGACGTGGTACATCGTAAATGTGCATTTTGATCATTGTTATGAAGTCTATGAAATTTGCGCTAAACAAATTTTAAGTACATGATTGTATGTTTTATTCATTATTTAATTAGCAAAAGGGGAGAAATAAAGGGTGAGAGGTATGCACTCATGTCCAGGATTGAACGTAGGTATTGTTTTTTAAATACTTCATATCTGACTGGGTTATTTGTCATTTTCATATTACTTCATATTTGACAAAATTATGTGTGTTTTGGTGAACTTTTATCAATGAGGACACTTTGTGATGTCTATCACGAGGAACGTGCATCTGATCTCATTTGCGGTCAATCCTGGACATATCTCTAACCATAAGGGATATGGAATGAAGGGCGAGGGGTATCACCATGGAATGAGGGATAATACATAAATCATTATTATGTAGGGTGAGATATCAATGTTAGGGGTGATATGTAATGGTAAATATTAAAGGTAGAAAATCTCTTATGCCATTTTTGCCCTACCCCCCCCCCCCCCCCAAGATATGTAATAGGTGACTATGTCTGGACCTGGGTTTGTTCAAAGAGTGGATAATGTAATAATCCACCAGGGCCAGATTATCAGTTTAGCCGAGTGTTAATTAATAGTTCATGCAACCGGTCAGTATAAAATGCAGACTGCAGACTGCAGACTGCAGACTGGGTATAAAATGCAGACTGCAGATTGCAGACTGGGTAAATTAAAATGCAGACTGGGACCAAAACTGTCAATTCATGTTATTCGCGATTTATTTTCAATTTTTAACTTACCGGAGTCATGCAATCGCCTTCTGGGTTGAAAACTGTCACTTTGTCTTTAAATATGGGATATATTTTCAATGTTTAACTTGTACATTTTGTATTACGTTTCACAGCTTACCATAATAAGTTCAAAAGTCTATAAAATAACGACAACAAGATGGATTACTAGCACATGGTCAACAAACTGAAAGGCACTTTGGGTAGCCCTTCACAACAGTGTCACGCAAGCGCTTTTTTGAGTTTGTCTGCGGCGAAAAGTTTCCTTCTTGGCCCATTCTTTAAAAAAGTCATCAACATTGAATGGCTATACAGTATTCGTTTTCTTTGGCTTGATTTGTTTGCTTTATTTTCCTTTCCTTTCGCTCAGTTTTCCATAGAGGGGACTGGCTGGTGTGTTAATTTATAACAATATTCAATTTGTTTTGATATGACCCCGGGTTTGACCTATTTTCACAATACGTTTTTGTCACTCATGGCGATGATTACACACAACCTGTACTAACCAGACACAGAGGTCTATTTCTGAATGTACCGGATTAAATAATTCGCGACTGATATAAACTGAACACCGGGCATGGGCCAATAGGGAAACTTTTTGTGGAAGATGAACGTGTGACTCTGAGGTAAGTTAAAATTGAAAATAAATCGCGAATAACATGAATTGACAGTTTTGGTCCCAGTCTGCATTTTATACCTGGTCTGCATTTTATACCCAGTCTGCAATCTGCAGTCTGCATTTTATACTGATCGTTCATGCAACTGGCCCCAGGGCAAGGTTGGTTTCGTCATAAAAATACAAGTACCAGGCTGTACCATGTAACTCACCTCGAAACAGAACCAACATGGTGATTTGTGAAAATACTCCTGAATGCACACCTTGTAGCTAAGGGCATCTATGGGCACAAGTTTAGTGATAACAGTTTGAGTAATCATTAAGCTTAAGGTCATTCCTTAGTATTGCACTGCGCATCCTTTCTGCGCATAATTTTCGCGCGTAATTAGCGCGCGCACATTAAAAACATGGCGGCTTTTTCATTATGGCTATGCTCGCCAGAGAGGTAAATGATGGTTTTCTCGTAAACGAGCGTGGGGACCTATCATTTTTTTTCGCAAATTTAAGTCTAGTAATCATCTTCTTTCTATACAAGGAGTATAGACCAATTCTCAGTGCAGACAAATTAATAATCACTGAAAACGTGAAAAAATACGTGTTTTTGGTTGATTTTGTAAGGAATTATGAGGTATTTTAGTCGATTATATCTCTTTCGCGGGGCTGGTGACCTATTCTTTTTATTCTATATTTTGAAACATTACATCACAATGTTCAACTAGGGAAAGTTTCAGAAACTTCCCAGTGTAACTTCTATTTCGATGGAAAAACCTTAAAGGGGCACTGTCACGGATTCGCATGCGCGAAAACTGCTCACTTCCTGTCGACCATAAATTATTTGGCCGCCATTCCTAATGACGGTTAGTGAAAATATTTGCATGTATTTTGTTTCTAATCACGATTTTGTAAAACAGATAAAGTCGTAATATTACTGTAACAGCGTGCGCTGTTCGCATACGTATTTCCGAAACATGATTTGCATACAAAATATTTTTGCAACGGCCGTAACGCAACGCACTTTCGACAGCCAAGCTTAGATTTATCCATTCGTACATAAGTTTTCAACGGATAACCGTTGCCGTTGAACGGCTCAATATTTTTTCTCAACGGATAACCTGGCTTAGCTTCGAACGGGTGAAGATTTTTTTCTGAACGGGTAGCAGCAGCCGTTGGAACGGCTGAATATTTTTTCGAACGGCGCGACACATTTGTTGTTGAGGAGACGAGTGATCGAAACAGATGTGACCTCAGCTGTGACCTCTCACGCGAAAACGTACAACACGGCTTTCCGTTCGAAAGGCTAAAAGCCGTTCACTACCCGAACGGTTAGCAAGCCGAACGGCTGCTACTAACCGTTCGAAAAAAAATGTTCGAACTGCTGCCGTATCGTATCACTGTATCCTTCGTAACCTGCAACGAATTTCGCTTCAAGCCATGTTTGAAACTGTTATCTTCAAGATAAATGCGTTTATGGGGTTTTGTCCACTCTCTCTTGGCTCTTGTCGGGGTATTGAATATTCTTTTTCGCCCTGAATTGCTACGCTTTCCACCGTGTCCGCCGCCGCCACTAGTCGACGCCATTTTGGATTTGGCAACTCAAACTTGAAAAAGTTGGCCCAACCTTTTCAAGTTCGACTCGCGAGACTGGCGCATGCGTCCTTGTGACAGTGCCCCTTTAAGTGTTAATGGCACAACAGTATCTGTTGTTTGCTAGAAAATGGTCGATACGTAACCTGTGATCGAACAGGTTCCGAGAGAGGCAGAGGCACGTATCAATACATTTTTTTCAGGAACGTCTTTCAAGCAGGGCATTCTACTGTATTCTTCTTTGACTGTAAGATAGATAAATTCATACAATTCTTCGTGGGGGCGAACGATTTTGTTGGCGAAACGATCGGCCAGATCGGATCATACCGGATAATCTTGAGCTGAACTGACAAAGAAAATAAATATTATAGATATCTCAATCATTATAGCAACTGAAGTCCTGACTTAATTCACTAAATTCCCTCAACTCACCTTGAAATTCTGACATTTGGAACATCGCAAGAAGTTCATGAAAGCCGCCATATTTACTGCTTAGTAACCTTGCCAAGGTGCAACTCGTGCCTAGGCCCCGCCGGGAAACGAGCGGCTCTGGCTAAATATTTTCAGATCCAGTGTCGTGACGCAGGCGGTGTGCGTCACGAGATTTGGCCAATCAGCGAGCTGTATTCGAACAATAGTCTTCGCGGCAAAGAAGAAGGCATTTCGGAGCGAAGTGCTCGCAGAATTTGTCCATTTTCCGGGATTGCTTGGTCGTTTTGGGAAACACGTTTACAGGAAATTGAAGACAGTTATATTTCCTTTGCTCTGGTCATTTTTATTGATTACTTGCGAACATTTTGTATGCGCTGGCACCTCTCAAATGTAGCGCGGTCGATCTGGCCGACATGATGTCTTCATTCAAAATTTCACACTTTTTCATTCATTTCAAATTCGTTATTCTGATCAATTTCAAGTATTCCATTCTTACATGACGTTAGTTCAATCCTTCTTCTTTTGAAATTTCGGGTCTACCCGGGTCTACCCAAATAGTTTTCTTGCTACAAGCCGTGGAACACTGAATGGTTGGTCGAAAAAGCGGTCAACTGAGGTTAGTTATTACTTTGCGGTCTACGAGCCGTGAGTCTGTTTTGCTAGCAGTGAGCCCCTTTTTGCGAGCTATTTTACTGGACACAAAGCCACTTATTTTTTCTGTTATATCTTACAATCCACAATCCACAATGTAAAACTAGTTTCTGACTCGCTTGTTATTTTTTACAAAAGCTTATTTGCGGTGACCTCGATTGCGTGACATTAACTGACCCTTGTAGTCTTGCACGTAAAACGCTCTCCTGTAGCGCGCACCAGCGTCGTTTTAAAATTTATTTCCTACAATTCACAGGACCGTAGATCGCCCAGCTTTCATTGAAGCGTTTTACAGCAAAATCTTCCATGCGATAGAATTCATGTTCACCACGCACCAGACTCATATCAATTTGATTTTCTACCCGTAGTTTTATACGATACGCGTATGATCGCTTCGCCAAACACTTGTAAAATGCCCGGGTAAAATGGCTTTGAAAGCAAACACTGACAACTGTTACGTGCCCTTCAACAGTTCAAAAGTGAGCAAAGGTAAATCAGTATGGATTCTTATTGTATAGCTCGGGTAGAACAACTGAATGACTAGCAATCCGCACACATTATTCACTTGCCCGAGGTGTTGACTCTCTCGCGTCAACTGCCATAATGAGTCGTTTCACAAATTCACCCATGATGCTTTGCCCACCCGTGACGCACACCGCCTGGTCGTGACGGGAATTCAATACAGGGCACTATAAACGTCAGTCACGTTAGTGGTATAAATAGCATGCAAAAGCAGCCCACTTTTCACTCGCCAATTGTTTTCTGACATTTCTCAGCATGGAACAACAGGTGGAAAAAGGCCGCTGACAAAAAAGGAGTGAAGAAGATGCGGGCAAATGTACGTTTGAGCTGGCGAAAAGGAAACTGCTGGTACAATTAAAAAAGTATTATATAGATGTTATTGAACTAGCGTGAGGTCCGTATTGGGAAAATATTGGTCGAGTTCTTTTTTTGCAAGTTTATGGACCGAGCCGAACAATATTTCCCAATACGGACCGAACAAGCTAGTTCAATAAAGTTTTTATTATAATGGCTTTTTTAAAAATGTGTTGATAAATTAATGCAACCATTCTCGGCTAACGCGCGCGCGCCAAAGCTAAGCATATTCTTGCATTTTTCAGGCCATTGTCCGCCAGACATAAGGAAAAATGTTTCTACTTAATAGAAAACAGTTTTCCTGTTCAATGTTTCATAAAAGGAATTCGGCGAAATGAGTTCGTTAGCGGTCCATCTTAGCGGTCCGTATTGCAAAATTCGGACCGCTCAGGGAACCAATCAGAATGCTCCTTTTCGTCGTGGACCAGTTTGCCATATAATAAATAAGTTTAAGACAAATATTATTGCGAAGATGACCTCGAATTAAATTGCAATTGCTCTACCGCTCTGTGGAAAATATTGTAAGATTACAGCGTCTGTGTGGGTCTGTCGATCAGCAAGGGACGATCGTAATGTGAAAGGTTTCATGTTACGTGGGCCATGATCCTCTGTATGGCTACATTGTATTTCATTATACTGCGTAAAACACTCTTCCAATCAGTGCTCAGGGAAGATAATTTATTATTTAAAAAACATGAAGTAATCTAAAGCGATCGGAACTGCAACGCGATTCTTCATAACCGTCTGCAGTGTTTCAGTAATTACCCGCAATCACTTATGATGGTGTTTAATTTGTTAGTTTATACTTCCTTGAGTCTCAGAGTGACTAGGAGACGTGATAAGCGGCTACATCTATCATTTCAGATGTTACGAGATGATTTAGCTTCAGCAGACCTATTTATATGATTATTAACATTCAGCATTAACAAAAGCTTTCAGCCAACAGTCTTATTCAGTTTAAAAACAAAGCCAGAGTTGTTGCTTTATTCTGATCTATGTGACTTTGTACAGCTGTACTCCGGAGCTGTACTTTTGAACAGTACCGAAATTTCCTACAGTATTAATATTTAAGTAGCTGCTTTCTTTGAGCTCGACCGATCTTAGTATAATTTATTTGTCCTTTATTCATTTTTGCGCGCGTTTTCCTTTCCGATAAAGCCTTTGATCAGTATTTTTTATTCAAGGAGTAGTTTTCGTGCTGTCGCTTGGTATGAATTAAATATTACACTCCGGATATCAACTACATTGTACACGAAGAAGAATTGAAAGTTTAGGTTCGCTATCAGCAGAATATGTAATGAAAAAGGTTATGGTTGAATATGGTTAGTTTCTAATCCATTTCTAAGACTAAAACAATATATACTAATGTAGAAATGGTAAATGTATATTATAATCAATAAGCAAACTTGTAAGAATAATTCGATTACAGCCATCGTTGCTGATATTTGTCATACTATGCTGAATCTGAAGCTACTATTGGAAGAAAGTTCTGTGTTTTCTTTGACGTCGTAGAAAAGATCCAGTTAAAGTAGATCTCCACCGGGTACCAAAAAAATAGTGACAAATGTTTGTTCCCTGCGGCCATGCTGCACTCGCCTGCGGTTATCTGAGTTTAAGTGCATCTCCCGCCAGAGTTTCGCAGTAGACTCAGATCATATACTGCATGCCCAACATGTCTTAGTGGTATTGATCTAAATTTTCAGACAGAAGTAGTTGGGACACTTGAGATTGGATCACCGTATACCCTTCCCCCCACATAAATGTTGGAAAACTGAATACCGCGTTTTTGGGATTAAAAAGAGAAGAAAAAACCTGTAATTTTTAACATTGAAAGAGGGGGAAGGGGAGAACTTGTTAAGTGTCCCAACATTATCGTCTGGGATTGTAGCCGCTAGTTGGTCGAATTTATTTACCTAACTAAATTTCCTTTTTGGGGTTCATTATATTATTTATTTGAGTTATAATTATGTATTGACCCAAAGAAGAGGCCATTAGATGTCGCCGGATTATCAACTAGAACACTCTCTGACACTATGATATTCATATAGCTGTCGTAACTCTGTAAAACTGTGAGATTCCATGTTCCTTACTGTTTTCAGTTTGCTCTCTAGCTTCATAATATAAGTTATTGTCAACATGCAACGTATTCATATGATTAACATCAAATGAAACTTTTGGCGTTACTGTTCCATCGTCTAACTCTTGACGTTACATCAATTTTTGCATTTGTTTCAATGATACATGCATCCGCAACTGATCGAAGTTCAGGCAAGGATGATAGACTTCGGCTAAACTGTCGGTTGACTGCTTCACTTGAACTGGAATGATCTCACATAGGAATTTGAGGATTTTTAGCAACGAACCGATTCTGCACAATCTTGCAGCATATCAGTCTTATGGCGTTTCTGAAATTTGGTAGTCTTAGCGCGTAAATGAAAGGATTCACCGAGCTGGGAATAAAATAGTGATAAACTGGAGATCTCTAACGATGTGAATTGTTTGACAGTTACACGTTGAGCAGAAGTTTAACACATAGCTGAATGTCAATGCAGGTAAGGTTAACACCAGAAAGGATCCAAGCAAAATAAGAAATGTCTTTGTCACTCGCGCATCGCGCTGGGCTAAACTCATTTTCAACTTCTCGCCATCCGCAAGAGTTTGAAGCTGTTTTCGGTGAGTTTGAAGACTGTGGTGAATTTTGTGGTTTACAAATGCCAATACTAGCAAGGTAAAGAGAAGGATTCCATTAGCAAACACGAAGGTATACATTATAAAGTCCACATAAAGGTACAGGAAGGGACAAGCCAACGAAATGAGCCAAATGATCAAAGATGCTCTCTTGACTTGCAAAGATGTAAGCTTCAAGCGGTATTTCATGGGTGTTGTAATACAAACGTAGCGATCTATGCTCAAGGCTGCGATGCCTAGCACAGAGGCTGAACATGAAATGAAGAACGAAATATGTAAAGATTTCGTCAATGGACTGTACATTATCCCCAATCCCTCCAGTGTATGGTACGCTATGGACAAAGGAAGCACTGCTAGGCCAACTACAAGATCAGCAGCTGAAATGTTTTAACAAGAAGAGATTGAAGGGCGATCGCAATGTCTTGAATGGATCTTTGACAACCGCCAGACAAATAAGAAGGTTTCCAGGCACTGTGATTAGCATAAGGAGAGAAGACATGGCAGATGTAATGAAGGAAAGCGTCTGAGGTGCAGTTGAATTTCGGCATTCTAAGGGTCCTCCAAACACCATCTTGAGCCGTGTTTGATGTATTCACTTCAAATGTTCTGGGAGATAACGCCAATGAAACTAAGACGATCAAGGTGATATATGTATGGCCTCAGGTTAAAATGCAAATGTTCCGTGTGGGTAGAAAATATTGACAAATGTGCACGGTGTCCGTGTGGGGTTTTATCAGTATTTTTTTCACCCTATTATGTCAAGGAAAGATCTCGTTTGAAATACATATTTAACCAAATCAGCCCATTGGAGACATTTTCAAGTTATTGCTTTTTTAACACTTTAAAAAATAGATTACAAACCGATAATCGCTGACATGAGATTTATCATTTCGTTCTTCGAACAAAATATCAAGCGACGACAATTGAATTAGTGGCGCTGTGTTCACGTGCCTTATTTCATGCAGTTGTCAAATACAGAACTGAGTCGCTCATTGGTTTAAATCACACGGAAATAACAAAGGCAGGATGTTTAAATACAGCTACCCAATCGTTTTAAGGAACCTGACAAGACTGTTTCAGGCATTTGAACACATTGTTTTGACAGGTTTTAAATGTCCCCAAGACATACCGATTAAAATGAATAATGTTTTTTGAACAATTTATTTCTACGTCAATTCTATAGTTAATGAAAAATCCTTTTAAATTAAAATGAAGATTTTACGTATTATTTTTTAGCTTAATCTAATGCACTTTTGTCCTTTCCTTCAATTTTGTAATCTATATGCTGCTCACTATTTGTTTGAGTAATGCTCTTACTTTACTTAGGATTTTTATTAACAGTCAATCTATGACAGCTGTGGTTTTTATCCCGGTCAATATTCACAAGCTGAATCAAAAGTTCATTATATCGACTCCGGCTAGGTTGATGAATATTTAAACTGGTCCACCATAAATTTGCGCGAATTTTCAGCGCGATAACAACCAAGACTCTCTTTTAGTTTCCTTGCTACGAGTTAAAATGATTAAAATAAGTAAAATACGCGCACCTCTCATCTTAATTTTTCAATTTATATTTTTCTTGTTTTACTTGCATATGTTGAACTATATTATTTCTGACAACATAATATTTATGTTGGATTAGTTGAAATTTTAGTTGTAGCTGTAATTGTTATTTTCTGTCTATGTAATTAATTATAACTCAGGTTATTATTTTCTTTCCCTGCAACATTTTTTTACTTAATCATTTGACGGTTCTTTCTTTTTCTCTCTACCCGCCTCGATTCACCGCTGTTACATGTATTTGCGGATAGAGCCGACATGTTATACACGTAATTGATTAAAAAATATTGTATTTTATTGTATATTGTATAGATTGAAATTTTCAATTCAGGCGAAATGTTCTTTGATTCCATTGTTATCTGAGTTATATCGCGCCGAATATTTCCCCCCGTTTTTTGTGTTTCTTAGTATCTCGCCCCTGTTCCTTTCTAGTATATTCTTTAATTATATCGGCGTGCCGTCCTCTCACACTTTCTCAGGCCACTTAAGGCATGGTTTGCCTGTTAATATGACATATTTTTATTTCAAAGGTAAGTTTTTGTTCAATCTTTCCGAATTTATAGGGGACAATCTTATCAGTATCCTTAACAATATGAACAACTTTCACTTTTTAATTTAGGTCACATGAGTCAGAACAATTGTTAAAC
This sequence comes from Desmophyllum pertusum, assembly GCA_029204205.1. NCBI lineage: Eukaryota > Metazoa > Cnidaria > Anthozoa > Scleractinia > Caryophylliidae > Desmophyllum > Desmophyllum pertusum. The sequence goes on from MU827314.1 coordinate 724,700, forward strand.
GGTAAAAATCTTCGGACTAAAATGGGGTACAGAAAGTAAACTTTAGTTAATCATTTCTATGATTAATTATATTACATCTGAGAATATCTTCATGAAATAGCCTTGTATGCATGTCCATGTTAAATAGGAATTAGAAGAAACAGGTCACGTGACATAATAAATGATTTAATAACTTTTAATATAAATGAAAAGTACCAGTATACAAGGCAGATACACAATTTACTTATTTTGTTGCACAGTTTAACAACGTTTGTTTAGCAAAGTTTTCCCATAACCTTTCCCCATTTCACAAAACGTATTTTGTGACGTTACAGACAAAGGAATGTCACATGACACCAAAAAGCATTTTCATCTGACTAAACTAGTGAAATAAAGGTTAGATTAAATTTACGGTTTGACGAAACTAGTTATGTCGACAAATAAACAGGATGTTTCATTTCTCTGCTGGGGTCTTCTGATGCCTTAAAACCATGCCTTAAGTAGCCTGAGTTGTAATAATCGTCACACTTTGTAATAGCTGACGCACTTTGTAATAAAATAGCTGTCGCACTTTGCAATAAAAATAAGCTATCGCACTTTGAAAATTTAACCGCCTTCGCATTTTGTAATAAACTTTTCCATAATATTTATTTTGGACAGTTTGTGGAAATACTATTAGAGCTACTGCCTCGTAATAGAGGCCCCTTGTAAATAGATGCCCGTTTGGACTTTCTTTTTCACTGTACACAGTGCTTAGAATAAAACAATCCAATAATAGAAAGTAACTTAGAATTTGAAAACCATCTGCATGGGCCTCAAAATTTTACACCAAATTTCACCACCCAACACAATGCTGCCTCCTAATTAGTATGAGTCACCTGTTAAACGTCTAGTTTCTCGCTCTTATTTTCTTTCATTTCTCGCCTGTTTGCCAGAAATCCGCAGAACATAAAACAAATAATTAAACATGGCAGATTTGATGGATGATAAAAGCGAAAAGAGGTCGCCGAATTTGCAGAACAGACGATAGATTTTGGTGGAGTCCAAGTCTTGTTGCTGTGGCATATTAGGCGAAGTTGATCCGGACTTTATTACATTTTGGATTTACGGTGATTATTTGCGAACAATCTATCTGAACGGAATTAAAATAAATTTTACACATGTAATACAAAGTGCGAAGTCGGTTAATGCAAAGTGCAACAGCTTAGTTTATTACAAAGTGCGAAAAGTGTTATTACAAAGTGCCACAGCTATTTTATTGCAAAATGTGACAAGTGTTATTACAAAGTGGGTCAGGTGTTACAAAGTGCGACAGACACTCGAAAAAACACCTGCCGTTCCAGGCCTTCTCGGGCAGACCGGAAGCTAAAGTTAATACTTATGAAAACTCTGAAAACTTCAAATTTGGGTTTTGAGCTAAATCGGAAAACGAAAATCGAAAATTCAAGTTTCGTTTATCGGTGAAATCAGAATTCAAACGTAAATTTCGTTTTCCTAGAAAATCGGAAATTGAAAATTGAAATTCATTCAACTCGAATTTCGTTTTTCGAATATCGTCGAAAACCAGTGACGGTTGGCACTCGGGTACACGCATTCCCTGTGCTTTTGGAATGTTTTTCTTCTAGTACAATATTTGTGTATAAGCAAGAAAGCTCGTGTAGGTTAAAGGTTTCGCTTTCAGGAAGCCATTTCGAACAAGAGCATTGCGATAGAGCAGGCATAGGAGCTCCTCTAAAGAGTTGAGTATGAATAAAAAAGGCTCTACTTACCGGAAATTTGATGAACGCATGATGAAAATGAAGCAATTCTTGAGTAGTCTTTCCTGTTTGTCGAAGTCATTGTAATGGATAAAAATACGTGGTTGGATTCGAACTCTAGCCAGGGATCCACATCCATCACGAAACCCCGTTTATATTCCCAATAAAACGATATTATTAAAAGCTCACGATAAAATAAACACACCTAAAAAGGTAAAGACAATTTTTTGTTGGATTTAAATGGAACTTGGCCATTATCATATCAGTTCTTCGACTAAAAAAACTTTAAATTGGACTTCAAAATCGGGAAAAACCATTGAGGGCTATCATCTGCTGATGGCTCATATAAGCTAAAAATAACAACCAACAGGAATATCGGTAAAACCGCAAACAATTTTACGGATATCACTTGCTGCTGATGGTCCATAAAACCAACTTCAAAAAGGATGTTCTCAACAAACAATGGGAATGTCGGAAAAGCTTCACACTGTCTTACCGGTGATCATTTTCTGACTGACACAATGTAATTTGTTTGCTTTCAAAAGTGCAAACATGAAGCAAGCATTAAAAACATTGCAAATTTTGCATTAACCTGCGATCAGGCGTTTTTTTACTTTCGGTCGGTAAAAAGAGCGCCTGGGTTGCAGAACAAAAACTTTCGGACGACCAAGAGGTCTAAATCTAGTTAAACAGGTCAGTCTAAGCATAGTTAATAGAGGGAAATGGTTATGAAGCCCGGCAAAGTTCTTTGTTTATATGTTTTTGTTCGCTATTTTGGGGGTTGACCGTGCACAAAACCTGACAAAATACAATAGGTGGTTACGTGTGTTCAAGCAACTAACCAAGAGAAACGTTGCGATTACGTAATTCATGCATAGTGTATAAGCGCAAAACAAAAGATTTGCACGGTCATGGACCTTCCAACATAAATCTTGGCTTCTTTGTTTGCTCCTTTGAAGGTTGCCGGCTTCATAACCATTTCCGTTCTAAGTAGCTAATATAACAATAGAGTTGATGTTCGCGGGCGTAAATATGTTTTTGGCCCGACTCAGGCTCATTTTAAGCGGCGAGGGCTAAAATGAGACTGAGAAGGGCCAAAAACATATTTACGCCCAAGAACATCAACTCTATTACTATTATAATAATTTCAGAGGGCATTTAGAAAAGGAATCAAAGACAGTAAGCGATATCTTGAACACTGCCGGCGTCGGGTCGACGTTTATTTCATATGATTGTAAAACTTGGCAGAAACCGTACGCAAAATTCGTCGAAACAATCTGTGCTCTAAAGTTCTCTTGAAAGGAAAAATTACAGAATTCCATCAACAGCAAATAAATAGTCATCTAGAAGTGTTGGAACTTAATCATGCAATTAATGAACTGGCAATTTGGCATAAAATATTTTTCCTGAACTGAGCGGGTTTTGATCGAAGAAGACAAACTTAAGCTTACATTCAATTCGCCGCCGTGTATGGATTCTTCCTCGAGTTTCTGTAAGTCCTCTTCAACTAGCTGTACTGAGAAGGCTGAAAATTTGCTTCTTCGTTAGCTTTTTTCAGCCAGTCTGATAATATAAAGCTCAAAAACAATAGCTTTGCAGCTGCAGATGGCAGCACTTCGAGTCAACGGCGCTTTGAATTCCAAGAAAACGGCGCGAACAGTTGAATGGTTTCCAGTTCTGATTGGCTGCTACGTTATTTTCTTGTTTCTGATTGGCTCAGTTCAGCGGGCTAAAATATATTTTAGCCCGCTGAATTCTCCATTTTAGCCCGCAAAATACGCCACAATGCCCGATGAAGTTATTATAATTGTTTTTTTTAGTCTGTGTTATGCACCTTCTAAACTGGTTTTACTGTAACTAACGTTAACACATTTAGGTTGACCAGTTAAAGTCGGGTTAGGCCACGGTTTTGTTAAACCCCGTCTAATCCTTGTTTAAATATTCGGTCCGCAATGTCTTAATTTTTTTATCCAAGCGAATGGAGTCACACTGTTGAGCGTTTTCATATATAAGCCTTCATTGTTGAAAAATGCTTAAAATTGCAGTCATTTGTACATTTACCTAACTATACATATCGAAAATGTTCGGCCGGTAAATGTTTTTGTTCGGACGGAATCAAATTGTGAACATTTTTTTTGCCCGAAACGTATTCGTCCAAAAAAAGAGATTGAAGTAGGCTAAATACACCCTGTGTTAGAGAAACCATTCATATTGGTCAGTAGTGATACGTCTTCTTTTCAATAATATATTAATTGTTTGAATCTACCCTTTAGCTAATACAAGGGTCAGATGATGATGTCGTTTGCGACGTTGAATTTACGTCATGATTTCCGAACAGCCGCCACATTGGATTTCTTGTTTTTTCCAATACGGCAGAAAACCAGCAAAAGTGACTCAAAAGTCAATAGAATGCTAAAATGATATAAAAAGGGAAAATTTATTGCAAGAAAGTTTTTTTTCTTATGGTGGCCATGGCAACAGAAAGAGTTCCGCGAACAATGACATGCCATACCAAATTGTTCCCAGATAAATTTTAGCTAAATTCGAAAATTTTGGCGGCTTTTACTTCCAAATGTTATTAGTGTAGGTAATAGCATGGGCCCGAGTGCAATTAGGTATTAATTTCACGCGTATTTTTAAAGTTTTTACAAAATTGCCCGAGACGCGCAGCGACTAGGGCAATTTGTATAAAAAACGTAAAAAAAGTAAATTGCACGAGGGAACAATGTGATTACTTGTTTATCACTTAAGGTATCAGTATACCCCAAATGACCATCATGCGTTGGCGCTGTTTTACGGTCGGAGGTTTAACAAAAACCCCAATAAAGTATATATTTCCTGAAAGCTTCAGAATTGTAGATTACGAATATGTATTCATTTTAAGTAAAAAGATTAACGTGTTTCGAATATAGCGCTCAATTTCAAAAAGTATATTGGTCCACAAATCGAGTTCGTTTCCGGCCGGAATTGAACGGGAGAAAGCGAAAAACATCGCTACGTGTTCTTGACACCTTTCTCTAAAAAACTGTGTCGGGGAATTTTGATTACTTGTCTGGTTAGTTTTTAACACACAGTTAAACTTTGAGGGTTGACAAAACATGCATTCTCTGTACGAAAATACTCATAACTTTCGAAGGAGGAAAAAAATTAAAATTCCCCGACACAGTTGTTTTGTCAGACTAATTACAGCGAAAAAGGTTGGAAATTCGTTGCAAACGAACTTGAAACGTGCGCTTCATTCGCTGAAATTTTAGTTTCGAGAAACAGGGGAAAACATGTTTTGGGGCGTTCTTCCGGTCTGATGAGATTAAATACACAAGACGCGTGAAAATAATTATGCGTTGATCGATAAAGAGAAGGCTCGTCTTACTTTAATTAACCAGAGTACGTATCGAATACAAATGACCTCAAATGCGCGCTTCTTATGGCTAGAGAAGAAAGTTATCCTCTCACCGATCGTGCTACAAGTAAATTAAGAGTTTATGGCTTCAGTTTTCCCTCCATTTAGCTTCACTGTGGGATATTCGCCCACATAGATATGCAACCGCGAGCGATTTTCAGTTGTCCTAATCAGTGATGCGATCCGGTGTCATTTGAGACCTGGTTGAGACGAGTGCTTCGGCTCAATTCTTACCGAACAATTTCCCATTTCGGTATATTCTTACTTGAAAACGCGGACACAGTCTCTTAATATGTTTCTATGAACATGAACATTGCAAGATGCGGCTTTCGAATTTCGGGTGAATCTACAAACATGTCGGCCCTCGTGTTACGTGACTTTTTATACGTACATGTTGACAAACTGTTGACGGCTCTCGATTAGAAATAATTAATGGCGAGAATCGTTTTTTCTTCATAACTTTCTTTAGAAGCAATCTTTTTTCGTGAAACTTTTTGGAAATGAAAGGTCTTGATGTAATCTATCTGAAGATAACAAAAAGTAAAATCTTGCAAAATGGTCAAATTTAAAGGGAAACCTTTTTCGGAAAACCTTCATGATCAAGGCGCGGCTAATAATAATTCAACAAGAGGAACGAAAATATTAACCTTCCTAAAATCACACAGAATCACAACAAGATCAAGCAAACCATTACGACGTTGACTGTAATGTAAATCTTGGTCACTAACCGTTAATTTTGTCGGTATTTTGAACGAGTTGTCCCTAGTAGAGCATACAAGGGCAAAACATAGCCCTGGCGCTAGGGTAACCCTAGCGCTCATGATCAGCTAAGGTTACCTTGGTGTCAGGGTCGACTACAGCTGCCTTGTTATTGAAAAAAAAGAAGAAATGTGCGAGTGCTAGGGCGACCCTCGTGATAGGGCAACCCTAACACTACCTCCTTGTAAACAGGGCCTAAAAATAGATTCCCAAAAATTATCATTGGAGAAAACCCAAGAAAATGCTTGCCTTACTGTTCATCCTCTCTTGTGCAGAGTTGGAGACTAGTTATTTGTTTAAAAACAAAACAGCTTCTCCCGAGAAAAGAACCATAAAACGGGATACAAAATATGACATATGTTATTTTATCGTACCTTATTTTATTACATTATGCTATTTTAATTTACGTTATGTCATTTTACGATTGCTATCATTTTTGATGTTTTTTTCTTCATTTCTTTTATCCAGGTCACATAACTAACGATGACTTTCGATCATGTCTGAATCAGCTGGTGTTGCCATAACAACGGTATCCGCTATACTTATCATTGTAGATATCGTGGGAAACTCTCTCGTTTTGTTTGATCATAAAGAGAAATCCAGATATGAGGTACGAGAGCACTGAAATAACAAAAGGATTTCTAGACTCTAATGACGTTTCGCATAATGAAATTAAATAATGTATATATTAAAGAGAAGATGATCTAAGGGCCCATTTACATGGAGAGAAGTTGTCCCTGGTAGGAGGGTTACCTTCCCCACCGAGCCATCTTTTACCGAGCGTTTATATGAAAAAAGTTGTCCCTGTTTACCGAGCCAAAATGTGGCCCTCTCGGGTTCGCGCATGTTCTATATGTCCCGACTTGTCCCTGGTACATGTAGGTGAAACAACAATAGCCAGTGTTTATATGGAAAAAAGTTGGCCCGCCCCCAGGGTCACCCTACCTTCAAAGCGAGTAACGCTCCACCCAGGGGGGCCTTGACCCCCGAGCCAACTTTTCGATTTATCATATAAACGGTTCGCTGCTATTTATAAAGAAATGTATGAAAAGTTCTCTCACCCGGGGTTACTCGGTATGGAGGGTGACCCTCCTACCAGGGACAACTTTTCTCCATATAACAGGCCCTAAGAAAAGCATTCACACATAAATGGGCCTCTTTCAATTATCACTTTTTTGAAATGTATATTTTTAATTTTAAGTCCACAGCTAAGCTATTTTAAGAGCGCTACCTGATTGGTCAGTTCGAGTAACGCGATGTCGGGGCTGGATCAGTGATAAAAATAACTTTCACAGCATGGCGCAAAGCTAATGATAGATTTAAAAATATGTATATCATGAGGCACGGCGAATCCTTCTCTTATATCCTCCTGTCTTGCTGTGAATTGCTAGTGATAATTTATATTAAGGGAATAGTTAACACGCCCGAGTGCATTGTTGAGTTATATAAGCACGCGGAATTTTAAGAACATGAGAGAAGTGCTTAGAGAAGCACTGCTTCTCTCACTTCTCTCGTGTACTTAAAAAATCCCGCGTGCTTATATAACTCAACAATACACGAGGGGCAAGTTTACTGTTTCCTTTATAATGAACTCGAATTGACCAATCAGAGCGCACGTTATATAACGAAAAGTTTAAAATACCGAATAAGCTTCTTGTCAAACATTACCGTGCACGTCCCCTATTTTTTGCTATTTCATCTGTAATTAACAAATGCTTCTCAATTCCACAGGAATCCAATTAATTATCTACTTGTCAACCTGGCTGTAGCGGATATATTGTTTGCAATGTTTATTGTACCAAACATTATTTTGAGGCGGTTGAAATTGAATCACCCAGACGGGATGACTGGTACAGTTTTATGCAAATTGCTGACAGGTGCAAGTGTCGCGTGGGTTGGAGCAGCTGCTTCGATTATCACTCTGGTTGCAGTAGCTATCGAACGATATTATGCAGTAACATATCCTCTTGGTAACAAGCGAAAACTTACCACAAGTAAACTGAAGGTATGTTCGGCTGGCAAATGCTAATTATTACTTGGACGATGACGTCATCGTCCAAGTATTAAATGGACTGTTTTATGGGTCACTAAAAGACCCGGTAGGACGAGAGCTCAGTGCTGTTCGCGTAACGCAGTATTTTCAAGTCGTTTCGATAATAAACAAGTGTAAATAGCTTGTTGTTGCCAATTATATTACAAGGAGCCAGATCAAGATGGTATGTTTGACGACTGCACCAAGGATGTGTTGTAGGAACTGCAGCAAGACTAGGACAGTGATTCTGAGGAAGAGAGCGTGAACTCGGAAGCTTAAATGCGGGACGAGGATAAAGGATGCATTATAATCATGAAAACTGACGTTAACGTTAATAAAAGGGTTTTGCAGCATCAGGGTATTTTAATTTCGCGTCGCTTATTTTCGCGATAAATGTTTTTCGCGGGTCTTTAATTTCGCGATTTTTTGCAATCGCGAAAATTAACAATAAGGTACCAGACTTTAAGAGCTGCTGTTGCTTTTACCGAAATCCTAGTTGCCATTAACGGCACTTTTTTCTTGCCGAAAACAACAAACATTTATTTCGAGTATTGCGAAAGTTCAAAGTGATATTTCGTCAAAGAAACTGACTCCATTAGCTTCCATTCCCGTACTTTAATAATTTGAGACGATCATAAGCCTGCCAAACATACATTTCACGATCCGTTGGGTGCCTTTGCTTTTTGACAGCTAGTGAAACAAAAAACAAACAAACAAACAAAGAACGCCAACGTGTAAGCAACTTTCACCGCTCTACAATATCTGTCTTCTGAATATTCGTTTTGTTATAGGCTTGTGTGAATAATATCATAAGAGTCATAGGTTTACACTTCACGATTTCAGGTGATCATTCCTGGTTCTTGGATCTTCTCATCAATACTCAATATTCCAGAGTTCGTTTTCAAGGACATTGATAACAAGAGAAACGTCAGCTGCGTGCCTGTCTGGCCAGAGGAGTGGATGGGTGAGGCTTATGGGTTGACGTGGTTGGTCTTTGTAGGTTCTTCCTTGGCACTGATGATTGGATTATACTCCAGAGTGGTGTATACTTTGTGGTTCAAA